>JAYESD010000005.1:119084793-120284793 GCA_036927565.1 Tuctoria greenei
TTAAGAGCCTAGGCACAATCCATCCTAAGGCAATGAATTGAATCATCATTGAACCAATGTTGATACACAACATAATTATCCATACTAACCTAGTTAGGTTATAATTAACTAGACTATAGTGGGGGTCTATAGGTTCTATGATAATGAGATATGTTCATGATGAAACAGTCATAGAAGCTATACCTTCCACATACATGGACTCCACAATCAAACAAGAAACGCTTTGCCCAAGTATATGTATAAGTAGAGACTAAAGATACTAAATTTATTATGCATAAAGTCACAAATACAAGAAAGAATACATGAGTCATACCTTTCCCAATGTAGGATTGGGAAGAGAGAGACTCCTTACTCCTTTCCCAATTTGGACTTGGGACTACAGACTCTCCTCTCTTCAACCTAACTCCTCTAAGACTATGGATGATAGTGTATACAATAGAGATGAAGCTCAAGTGGTGTGTGTTGAAGTGAGGGGTAGGGGGTCCTATTTATACTAGTGTTGAGGTCGGTTCTCGCCACCAAAAGCGCGTGAATCAGTCACCATTGACTCCTTTAGGCCAGGAGGAGCCAACACGCGTCGTATGACCTCGTTTGGCACCAGGAAGAGGTCGGTCGAACCCCTGGTTCGATCGACCTGGTCAGCACTCCAAACGTGGAGTGCTTCCTCCAGGTGGCTGCCAGGTAGGCCCCCTTGATGTATATGGGTCATACACTGTTGGACCTCCTCGGATACTTCTGTTTGTGGGCCATTTGATCCATGCGATGTCACGTGTCGTCGCCTGATTGGCTGGGATGATATTTTATAGGATTGGTCATTTCCTCATTTCCTGCATAAAATGTTGCATACACATATTTCTACAAGTCCAAGTGGAACTGGGTTAGATAGAAAGGTGATGTGTGCAAGAAATGACAAATCCTTCACATAATTGAGTTAAATTGACGGATGAAATTGGTATATAACAGCCGTCAACAAACTCCCCCAAGCTTATCCTTTGCTCGTCCCGAGCAAAGTCAAGACTTTAGGTTGATGATGAGGAGTTGCTACAATGTCTTATTTTCAAAAGTATCTAATGCACAACAAGATACTCTACCTAGTATTGCAGAAATTGGCTATGGTACTCTACCTTTCTTAAGTTATCATGGGGCTTATGCTTTTTCATATTCATGAGTAGTTGAAAGGTAGAATAGCAAATGGAGCAAACATAGCCTAGAAATCAAGTTCCACTTAAATCTTGGAGAATTCAATTTAGATATTAAGTACCTCAATTTGATTCTCTAAATCACTCATTTGTGGATAGTGGAAATATTTCCTCACCAAAGCATTGTGCCTCTACTATTCCTACTCATTGAATATGGCATGTATATGGAGCTTGGTAAGGAAAGTAAGTAAGCATATTTGCATCACATATATTGCTAAGTCAAAAGAGTAAGCCTTAGGAGAATTCAAATCAAAACTTTTTTGATTCAGGACTAGTGCATGTGTGATGGAGTGGAAGTGGATGTGGATACTTGAGATAACTCCTTTTTGGTATAATATCTCTTCCTTTTGCAGAGATGGAACATGGCTACTTTTATTTTCTTTTTTTTTTCTCATGCTTATGATGTAAGCATGCTTTTTTTCATTTTGTAGCCATGTCTTCTACTCCCTTTCTTTGCAATGAATTTTGAAGAGAGTGCTAAACATGAATAACATGGAGTTTCTCTTTTTGTTGTGGTATGGTGGATATGATGGACGTTTTGCTTACTTCTAGTGTAGAAGTATAGCATGTGCAAGTGAAGTCTTGAATTCAAAAAGAGTTGAATGATTCCTCACATAGGTCTATACTAGTTTGACTAGGCTCAATGTGAAAGCAGATAGCATATGCATAAGGTTTTGTCTATGTATGAACATCATATGGCTTTGGTAGGTATTTTCAATCAATTGAGGAAAACTTAAATCTTTTTAGAATTTCTCTGGAAATCTAAGTTTTACTTTCAAACTAGGACTAGCATCCCTATTACTAATTCTAATCTTGCAACAAACTAGAATTAGATTAACATTTTGCTACCCACGACTTCCAAATTAAGTAAAAGTATTTCAAACCAATAAAAGCAATATTCAGAGAGTAGCAAGTTGTAAACTAGAGACTTAGGAAAATAAAACAGAGCAACTATTCATCATTTCATCTATGTGAATTCTAAATCATTCTTACCGCACATCTTTATTTGATGAAAGCAAATCTAACCTATATTTTTTTTAATGATAGGTGGATGATGGATGGAAGGAAAATAAATATGAAAGGAATGTGATACATGTTACCTCAAGTGGGGGTCCTCCCCCAAGCTTGTTCTTCAACTACCTCCGTGATAAGGGTTGAACCCTTGATAACGGAAGTATGCTGCAAGATCGGCTTGTTGTTGTTATAGCGCCGTGTTGAAGTTGGTGAATTGAGCATCCATGTGTTGTTGCCAATCCTGGGTCACTTGAACATGCTCCTGGAGTGTGCTGTAGATGTCACCCATTGTCACTTCAAGTTCTCCCATACGTCTAGTGAGGTCCATCATTCCTTGGCTATAGTCATGATGACTTCTAGCCGAAAAGGAACGACGTCCTCTCATGGACGTTGGGGGCAAGATGCTAGAGCTTGAAGTGGATAAGGGTGGATCCCTTTGCCATTCTTGCCAAGATGATCCCCCAGTCTCATATGTCGGAGGTTGTGTCCATCCGGGCGCACAACCCATTGGGTTCTCTTCCTCTTGGTATTCATGGACCGGAGGGATTATCGGTGGCATGCCTGTGGCTATAGCCCTCGCACGATTCCTTGTTACCGATCTTGGAGAAGTCTGCGTGCTTGATCTTCAACTTCGCTTCATATGACGAGGTCGTTGTCATGAAGAAGTTAGTGTGGGTTGCTTCTCTCTTCCATGGGAGTGTCCTCACACACACTTCTCCTCCTTGGGCTTGTACCCATGGAAGAGAGGCGTGCACTAGAACCTTCACCATGGCTTGAGCTTGCAGCCTCCTTCCTCTTTCCAAACAACCTCTTCATGTCTTTTTGAGTTAAACAATCAAGAACAAAACAAGGCAAGAAAAATCCGAAAAGAAGCGATGTTTGGAAAACAAAACTCTCAACGAATTTTCTCCTATTGAAAGCTTGAGTGTAAAATGCAAATGCAAACAAAAGAAAATCTTTTTGGAGATGGATTTGAGCAGGAGTGTTGCAATGAAGAGCAAGAAAAACAAGGTGAGCTAGAGAGTGACTTGGGGAGGTGTAAAATGATGTGGTGTGTGAAGAGAGGTGCTCCTCACGGCCACAATTTATAGGGTGCACCCTCCAAATGTCACTTGGGGTTCAAAATATAGCCGTTGGAGGAAGGGGGGCCAATTTGGCTCCACTCCCTATTAGGCCCACCAGGGGCTTCGGCCGACTTGACAAGTGGACCCCCTGGTTCCCCTTTTGGCACGTGGCTCCCCAATGGCTATAAAGTTACCACGTTGGTGAAATTCCACATGTGCATCTCAGAAAAAAATTGTTTTTCAAATAAAAACCTTTTTCCAAATCCAATAAAAAAATTTCTTTTGAAAAGAAAGAAAGAAAAATGATAGTTGATAATACAAGATTCTCAACTTGCTAGGAAAAATCAAATATGCAATGGGAAAAATCAAAATGGGGTGGAAAAAAGAAAGAAAGAAAAATAAAGTGGGATAACTACCAATTTAACCTATTGGTGTAGGTCTCACCACCGTCTGATGAGATGGACATTCCTCCGTCTTCATTTCACATCCGGGCCCGGGGGGATGGGCTCGGACGGCTTGTCTTGCTTCTTCCGCCATTCCTTCTTTGGCGGCTTGGTGGACTTGGACCTTCGGGAAGGTCCAGACGATCCCGTCACCTTTGGTTATCGGCGTGGTCGAAACGACGGATTCTCCTCGTAGATTAATCTTCTCATGAATGCAATGAGTGAGTCCACCTTTGGAGGTGTGACTTCGACCTCTCTGATGTGTTTATCATTCGGCCCATACTTGATTCGAATCATGGAGCATTGCTCTAATCTTGGCCAAAAGTTAAACTTTTCCTCCTTGCCATTGATATGGAAGTGGATTTCTCCAGCTCCCACATCTATGCGAGCTTTTGCAGTGCTTAGGAATGGATGCCCAAGAATGAGTGGTGTATCTTTCTCAGTGTCCATGTCTAGCACCACAAAATCCACGGGTATGAAGCAGTTCCAGATCTTCATCGGGACGTCTTCAGCAATACCCGCTGGATAACGGACTGAAGAGTCAGCCAGTTGTAGCTGCATTGGTGTTGGAGTCAGTTCTGTAAAGTTCAGCTGGTCGAACACAACCTTGGACATCACACTAACACTTGCTCCCGAATCACAAAGTGCCTTGTCAAAGTGGTGAGCGCCAATTGAGCATGAAATGGTAGGACATCCGGGGTCCTTTTGCCAATTGCTCTCTCGTACAGAAATCATGTTGACATTTTCCGTCAGAGGTTCTGGCTGGCCTGGCATCTTGCCATTCTCCATCGGAGGAATAGCAGCTGCCAGCTGAGCCAACTGAGTCTCGAGCATCTTGTTGAAGCTCAGTTGATTCTTGAAGGCTGAGGATAGTCCTTCAATCTTGGCATTGATGTTTTCCAGGGTCTTGTCATTAGCTGACAGCTTCTTGGATAGGGCATCGTCGATCTTGAGCTGGCTAATGGCAAGTTCTATCAAGTTGGGCTGATTCCAGGGTTGCCATTGTTGATGTACCCTCCTTGAAAGAATGGGCGTTGTTGACCCCACCCTTGACCTACTGGACGATAGCCATTGTTGTTGTTGAAATTCCCATTGTGGGCGAGGTATAGGGCATCCTCACGAGTTCCTGGGCAATAATTGCCCATATGACCCGTGTTGCCACAGACTTCACATGTGATGTGAGAGTCTAGGGCATAGGCATCGCCAGACATTTCACCACTGGCTTGTCCATCTATTTTCTTCATTAGGAGGTCCAATTTTGCAGCAATCATGTCCACCTCCTTCAAGGTGTGCATGCCTCGCTGTCGGGAATGGAGACGCTCATCATTCCATCCCATGTTGGACACCATCTTCTCAATAAGATCTTTAGCTTTTGGCACTGTTAATGAGAAGAAGGCTCCTCCAGCAGCAGCATCCAAATGGTCACGAGATGATTGGATCAGCCCGTTATAGAAATTTTGAATAAGGAGTCAGTCATCCATCCCATGGTGCGGACAGGCTAGGATGTACTCCTAAAGCCTTTCCCATGCCTCGGGAATAGATTCCTTGAGCTCTTGCTGAAAGCTAGAAATCCTTCCACGTAGGGCATAGGTTTTGCCCAACGGGAAGAATTTGGCAAGGAATGTCGTAGAACACTTCTCTCAAGTGTCTACAGCACTTCGGTTCGCGTAGAACCACTGTTTCGCTCTCCCAAGTACAGAGAACGGGAACAGTCTCAGACGGACCGCATCCAGAGACACGTCCTTGATCTTAAAAGTGTTGCAGATCTCGAGGAATTGTTGCAGGTGAGCACTTGCATCCTCGTTAGCCTTCCCACAGAATGGGTTGGCTTGCACCATAGTGATAAGGCCAGTTTTGGTCTCGAAGTTCACATCTCCCATGTTAATAGTGGGCCCAATAGGCACATTGTTAGCAGAGGGAGCTGGGAACTCATGAAGGGTCTTCTGAGCCATTGGCGTTTGGATTGTTGGTGCAAAAATGCTGGATTGATTTGCCGCTTGAATCTTCTGAGGAGTAACAACACGGGGTCGGTCACTCAGAAGAGATTCAGGATTTTCAGCAAAGTTTTCTGGCAGACGGAAACCAGACATACACTACCCTGTTTTCACATTTAAAATAAATGTGAAAACAAAGAATGGTTATCCTACTAAAATCCTACCCAGGGTTCTATCCTATTCACTTAGTCATGTTATATATCTATTTGCCTTCCCCCGCAATGGCGCCAGAAATGCTTGTTGGCGGCTCCTACGATATACTAACAAATCATCCCGGCAACAGCACCAGAAATGCTTGATGGTATTTCTTATTGAAAGTTGCCTAGAGGGGGGTGAATAGGCTAATTGACCTGCAAATGACTTAATAAAACGAGGTTAAATCACAGGGGGCGGACTAGTCCGGTCTAGGGGCGGACTAGTCCGGTCAGCCTGCATGAAGAACCCTAAAAAGTGTTTCTAGTAAGTTTTAAGGGGATTTTCTCGAGGCTACAAGTGAGGATATGTTTATGACAAGTTTAGAAACTACCAACACAAGAGTAAGACAAGTTTCAACTAGGTTATAGAAAAGTGAAGCACACGACAAGAATAGCAACCCTAGAACAAAGTATGCAATAAATAAGATGCGAAGAACACTGAGACACAAGGATTTTATCCCGAGGTTCGATTCCACACAAGAATCTACTCCCCGTTGAGGAGTCCACAAAGGACCGGGTTCACCAACCCTTCCCTCACCAAGTTTACCGCACGGGCCTAACTTGGTTCTCCACTATCTCAAAGTGTGAATACAAGATTTGTTGGGGCTTCTCACAATCTGAGGCTCCCACACCACAAAGATGATCAACAACACAAAACACACTCAACACACGCCTCACAAAGATTCAATGAGTGCAAGAGATCAAACCGGGAGCACAAGCGCGATGTTCTTCCCCTTCTCCACCTCACTAAACCCTAATCCACTCAAGAATTAGTTTTAGAGGGAAAGTTGGCAAGAAAGAGGCTCAAGAGTGCTCCAAGTTGGCTGTGGCGGCGCTAGGGTTCAAGTCGGTTCAAGAGTTAGTTCAAAAGAACCCAGGGGACCTCTATTTATAGAGGTCCCAAGCCCATACTGCTGACTTCAGCAGAAGGGCGGACTAGTCCGGCCTCAGGCCCGGACTAGTCCGGCCTAGGGGACCACTGACCTCTTGTCAGGCCCCGACAGCTGACACGCCATCGTCACACTACCCGCCAAACTTCAAATTCAAACGGTCACTTCAACAACGGACTAGTCCGGTCAACACCGGACTAGTCCGATCTCACACAGAGCCTTTTGCTCCGTGTGAAAACGGACTAGTCTGAGGACCACGGACTAGTCCGGCCCCAAGGGCGGACTAGTCCGGTCCTCCTAGACATAGTCACAGAAGCACCTTCAACACGCCAACCCGGACTAGTCTGGCCCCACGGGCGGACTAGTCCGTTCTCACTCAGGACTTCTTGGTCCGGACTCAAACGGACAAGTCCGTGGTTTTGAGACTTAGTCCCCAAAACCCACTCACTGCTACCCGGACTAGTCCGGCCACAAACGGACTAGTCCGATCTCAGTCAGACCCTTCTGGTCCGGCCGACAACGGACTTGGCCGGCCAGGTGCGGACTAGTCCGGCCGCCTGCACGGACTAGTCCGGCCCTACACCCAGACTACTTATCCACTCTTTTCTTTCAAGGGGTTTGACCTCTAAACCACTTTGAGCTCCCAAACTTGATCTCAATGCACTTTACACACGCACCCTCCTATTTCTACGGCTAGTCTAACTCAACACGCTAGAAACCCTAGTTTCTACGCTTCGAGTTGACTCCATTTCCTTCCTTTTTCCTTTTTGAGAGTTTGCGTCTCCAATCGAGTCCATACCTGTGCTAAGATCACATGAGCTCATTAGCGACTTAATTGTCGTCATCAATCATCCAAAACCCACGGGGAACCTAGATGCACTTTCAATCTCCCCCTTTTTGGTGATTGATGACAACACATTAAGTCCTTCAACAATTAAGAGTATTGAAATTGGTTTTCATAACTTGTGTGCGTATGAATGACTCCCCCTCAATGTATGCAACATGTAAAAGAGGTGGAGGAGATCTTTCATACCCACACACGTTATGGTGGGGTGCCTACGTGATGTGCTCAACAATTGTGACAAGACATAAAGAGCATCAATATAATCAAAGGATTGACAATAAGAGCATTATATTGATATTAAACAACATTAACAAGTCTTGCACAAATGTAAACATCCAAGAGCATGAATATATTACAAAACAAGTCCACAAACCACAAACACACCCACAAAAGATTAACTCCCCCTTAACTCTCCCCCTTTGGCATCAAGGCACCAAAAAGGAAAAGAAGGGGGAAACCAAAGATCTACGAACTAGTCCTCGTCTTCGCCACTTCCACTCTCCGTGGCCTCAGAATCTTCGACGTCTTCCTCATGATCGTCGGCGTCGTCATCGTCGGAGTTCCTTGCCAAGGGAGCAGCCCGAGAGGAGCTTCCATCTTTTTGGAGCTGGGCGAGCTCATCGGCGGTGAAGTTGGGGAATGGAGTGATATCCCCATCACTCACCTCCGGAGAGGACATCGGGACCTCCAGCTTGTCGCACACCGCCTTAAGATATTTTTCCTGGCGCTTGTGTGCCCTTTGAGCGCGGATCTCTTGCTTCCGGCAGGAAGTGAAGATCGCCTTGAAGCATTTGAAAAAGGCACTCATGGATTGAGGCGGAGGCGGAGACGGAGGTGCCACGGGGCGAGATGGAGGATCTACATTCTTGCGACGAGGAGGAACAGGTACATTCGGGGGCTTCGAGGATGAAGCGGGCGGTGCGACACGTCCTTGACGAAGGTCACGCCCGACACCTTCTCAATGAGGCACATGATGTAGGGGGCATACCCGCAAGCACGGTTGGGGGTATGCGAGATGTTGAAGATATCGTCGAAGATGTAATCGACGAGGTTGAACTTCTCTTCCCCATCAATCAGAAGTAGCAAGTGCCTCAAGTTCCCTTGAATCACCCCAGCATCACCGTCCTTCGGTGCTATCGTCCTTCTGAGGATTCTGTTCATAATGCTGTAGAAGGGCTTGATGTTGCGAGCGAGACCGGCATCAAATGGAACGTGACTTGGATACATATATGCCAGCTCTTCACGGTCCACGGCCTTCAGGTTAGAGATTATAATCTCATGATCCATGTGTGCCTCAAGCCCTAGAATCTTGGCAAACTCTGCGAAAGTGACTGAGTACTGCTCACCATGTGTCATCCAAATAATTCTTCTGTCACCTGAGGTGGTGAAGTAGATGGTGGAGTAGAACTGCAGAATTACTTCGACGTTCCAGTCATACTTGAAACCCATGATCTGCTTGAGGTCATGGCGCTCAGCAGCTTCGATGACGGCGTCAAAAGCAGAGTGTTGCTTTTTGGCCATGTAATCCCAGTCAACCCATTGAGCTTCTATTACCGGCTTCTTCATCTGCTGATAGACTAGCCGGTAGTAGTCACAATGAAAGTCGCACTAGAACCTGGGATCTGCCGTGCTCCTCTCAAACTTGTAGACCTTCTCGGTCCTCAGCCTCCTGGCCTTTTCAGCCCCTTTTCCATGAAACACATTGGCAGACAATTCCTTCTGCCTGTTGGGGTTCCTTTCTGGTGTGTGAACCTCAAGGGGGCCAATGGAAGTGGCCTTCCCTTTCTCTTTGATCACAACACCTCCAGCTGCCTTCTTTGTTGACATCTTGACAGCTGGTTTCTTCTTTTTCGGCTCGATAGGAGCCGGAGCCTTTCCCTTCTTCGGGTCACGCTCAACCCTAGGCTCAGCTTCCATTTGGGCTGGCTCCTTGCCCTTCACTTTCTCGCCAAAGGTGACGAGCTTCTTTCTCTTGGGGGCATTCGCCTCAGCAGCCCTGGAGTTGTGAGCCTCCCTGTCTTCCCTTTTCTTCTTCCTCAGCTCATTGATGGACTCTGCGGTTGCTCGAGCTATGGCTTCTTCCTCATTGTAGATGCTCGCTGCAACTTTGGAGGCTTCGAGTGCCTTCAGCCGCCTCTCTTCCTTTGCCTTTTGCGCTTCTATGAGCGCAGCCTTGGTCCTTGCCTCGACAATTTGAGCTTTGGTTCGCCTCTCGGGGTTGAGACGAGGAGGGGAACGCTCCGAGTTCGACATGCTGTGAAAAGCATATAGAAAGGAAGGTATGAGTCCAAGGAGAGGGAGCATTGCGGAAAAGATCTCGAGAAAAGAGTAGAAGTAGGGTTTGCCCTGCGCAAACCGGACTTGTCCGCCCCAGGGCCGGACTAGTCCGGGTTGCGCAGAATGAACCCTAACCCTAGTCGATTCATCGAAAAATCATCGAATCAGCGCGCAATACTCCTAGGCTATGATCGCAAGGGTATATGGAGCAACATTAATGAAGGTGTTCCTATCAAAAACCTCAAGAATCAAAAATGGGGAAAGTTTTTGAAAAAGCTAGAATACCTTCTTAAATCCGCGAGAATCGACGAAATCGACGATGGATTGCGAAGGTGAAGCGCGGGGAAGTGATCCCTCACTCCCAAAGACTCCGATGCGTGGATTGGAGTCGAGATTTGGAGGTTGGAGCGCAAAATTGCCGATGGGGGGCGGTTGCTAGCGCGTGGAAGTGAGAGAGTCAAGTGAGAGGAGGAGGAGGGGTCTGGGCCGACCCTGGGGGTTTAAGCCCCCAAGGGCCAGACTAGTCTGGTGCCAGGACGGACTAGTCCGGTGAGCGGACCAGACGCGGACTAGTCTGCCTCCGGACTAGTCCGGCCCCAGAGCGGACTAGTCCGATATGCGGACTAGCCACGGACTAGTCTAGACCCGGACTTGTCCGTCTAAGGGGCGGACTAGTCCGGTCCGACTAGGCTAAAAAACTGTATTTTAGAGCTTTGCCCTCCAACAATTGTCCTTTTGAACAACAAGCAATGCAAACATGATTATTGAAGATAAATATGACACAAACATGATCAATTTTCAAGAAAAAGTTTTCTCAAACGGATTTTGAAGAGAAATCACGATAGAGAAGAGTTTTTCGAAATAGCTCAAAAAGTGAGAAATGTGGTTTAAGCCACATTCCTAGAATCCAAAATGTTGAGCTCACTTCTTAGCTCACAGAAACGCTTCTCATCAAGAGGCTTGGTGAAGATATCCGCGAGTTGATGTTCCGTCCTCACATGAGAAATTACAATATCTCCCTTCATTGAGTGATCTCGCAAGAAATGGTGTCGAATGTCTATGTGTTTGGTCCTAGAGTGCTCCACCGGATTATGGGCTATCTTGATGGCACTCTCGTTGTCACACAAGAGTGGAATGTTGCGCAAGTTAATCCCATAATCCCTAAGGGTTTGTCGCATCCAGAGAAGTTGTGCACAACAACTTCCGGCTGCAACATATTCCGCTTCGGCGGTGGAGAGAGCAATAGAGTTTTGCTTCTTGGAGGACCAAGACACTAGAGATCGACCCAAGAATTGGCATGTACCCGATGTGCTCTTCCTATCAACTTTGCACCCGGCATAGTCCGCATCGGAATATCCAATGAGGTTAAACTTAGATCCTTTGGGGTACCAAAGTCCTAGGGAAGGTGTGTGTACTAGATATCTCAAGATCCTTTTAACGGCGGTCAAATGACAAGCCTTAGGTGCCGCTTGAAAGCGAGCACACATACACACACTTAGCATGATATCGGGCCTAGATGCACAAAGATAGAGAAGTGAACCAATCATAGACCTATATAACTTTTGATCCACACTTGGACCATCCTCATTTAGGTCTAGGTGTCCATTTGTTCCCATAGGGATTTTGATGGGTTTTGCCTTATGCATGTCAAACTTCCTTAGAATATCTTGTGTATACTTAGTTTGACTTATGAACGTCCCTTCTTTGAGTTGTTTTACTTGAAATTCTAGAAAGAACTTCAACTCACCCATCATGGACATTTCAAACCTCTCCGTCATTATCTTGGAGAACTCATCACAAAACACCTTATTTGTGGAACCAAATATGATGTCATCCACATATATTTGGCACACAAAAAGATCTTCGTTGAAGTGCTTTGTGAAAAGGGTATAATCCGATTTGCCTATCCTAAAACCATTTTCAACTAGAAAGTCTCTTAGGCACTCATACCAAGCTCTAGGAGCTTGCTTGAGGCCATAAAGAGCCTTTCGCAATTTGTAAACATGGTTAGGATAGTCTTGGTCTTCAAACCCTGGAGGTTGCTCTACATAAACTTCTTCCTTGATTGGGCCATTAAGGAAAGCACTCTTAACATCCATTTGGTAGAGCTTGAAGTCATGATGAGTAGCAAAGGCTAGTAATATCCGAATTGACTCAAGCCTAGCTACGGGAGCAAATGTCTCATCAAAATCCAATCCTTCAACTTGTGAGTACCCTTTTGCTACAAGTCGTGCCTTGTTCCTAGTTACCACGCCATGCTCATCTTGTTTGTTGCGGAACACCCACTTGGTTCCAACAACATTAGCTTGTGGGCGCTTGACAAGCTCCCAAACCTTGTTCCTTTCAAAGTTAATGAGCTCCTCTTGCATGGCAACTACCCAATCCGGATCTCTTAAGGCATCTTCAACCTTATGGGGTTCCAAGGATGAGACAAAGGAGAAATGTTCACAAAAGTTTGCAACACGTGAATGGGTTGTTACTCCTCTTGTGATATCTCCTAGAATGTTGTCAATGGGATGATCCCGTTGAACACTTTGATGAACACGAGGATGCGGAGGTTGAGCTCTTGAGTCACTTGCTTCATCCTCTTCACTTTGGTCTCCCCCTTGATCCAGGCCTCCCCCTTGATCTTCATTCCCATTATCATTTTGGGGAGTATCTAGTGGATCCCCAACTTGTCCAATGGGGGTTTGACCTACTTCATAATGATGATGGTCACTTGGGCTTTGAGATGGTTCTTGTGGGCGAACATCTCCAAGTGCCATTCTCCTTAGAGCTTCTAGTGGAGGTTCCTCTTGATCAAGGGCATGTTGATCAACTTGCTCCACTTGAGAGCCATTGGTTTCGTCAAACACCACGTCACGTGCTACTTCAACAATTCCGGAGGATTTGTTGAACACACGGTACGCATGAGTGTTTGAGTCATATCCAAGCAAGAAACCCTCATCGGACTTTGAGGCAAACTTCGAAGTCCTAGGCTTCTTGTTGAGGATATAACACTTGCTACCAAAAACACGAAAGTAAGAAACATTGGGTTTCTTACCAACGAGAAGCTCATAAGGAGTCTTCTTGAGGAGGCGATGAAGGTACAATCGGTTTACGGCATGGCAAGCGGTGTTAACCGCTTCCGCCCAAAACCGGTCCGATGTTTTGTACTCATCTAGCATCGTCCTTGACATCTCAATGAGCGTCCTATTCTTTCTTTCGGCAATTCCATTTTGTTGAGGAGAATAGGGAGCGGAAAACTCATGCTTGATGCCCTCCTCATCTAGGAACTCTTCTACTTGCATGTTCTTGAATTCGGTGCCATTGTCACTCCTTATAGCCTTTATCCTTAAGGTGAACTCATTTTGAGCTCTCCTTAGGAATTTCTTGAGGACACCGGGGGTTTCACTCTTATCATGCAAGAAGAACACCCAAGTATATCTAGAGAAGTCATCAACGATGACTAGACCATACTTGTTGCCACCGATGCTAATGTAAGCAATGGGGCCAAAAAGATCCATATGGAGTAACTCCAAAGGTCTAGTTGTCGTCATGACATTCTTAGAGGGGTGTTGAGCTCCTACTTGCTTTCCCGCTTGGCACGCACCACATGGCCTATCCTTTTCAAATACCACATCCTTTAGGCCACGAACGTGCTCTCCTATAAGGAGCTTTTGAAGGTTCCTCATTCCAACATGGGCAAGCCTTCTATGCCAAAGCCATCCCATGTTGGCTTTCGCCATTAAGCATGTGTCAAGTTGAGCCTTATCAGTGGTAAAGTCCACAAGATACAGCTTTCCCTTGAGCACTCCCTTAAAGGCTATTGAGTCATTACCCTCTCTCAGAACATTCACACCCTCACTAGAAAAAACACACTTATATCCTTTATCACAAAGCTGTGATATGGATAGGAGATTATAGTCTAGGGAATCAACATGCAAAACATTAGATAAAGTATGCGAAGAGGAGATAGCAATTTTACCGGAACCAAGGATTTTCCCTTGGCTATTATCCCCAAAGAAGATTCCTTCACTTGGGTCCTCGTTCTCCTCATACTCTATGAACATGCTCCTCTCTCCGGTCATGTGGTTGGTACATCCGCTATCCAACACCCATTTCGATCCACCGGAGGAGTAAGCCTACAAAACAAGTTTATGCCTTCCTTTTAGGTACCCAAGCGGAGTTGGGTCCTTTCACGTTAGTAGTTAGGCATTTGGGCACCCACACGCAAGGCTTGGGGCTCTTGCGGAGTGGACCAACATATCTAGCAAACACTTTGCCGTGTTTGTTCCTCTTTAGCACATAAGATGCATCAAAATCATGGAATAGAGGATGCGATTCAGATTTAGGCAATTTGTTGCTAGAGGGTGAATTCTTTTCAATTTTAGTTGGGGATGAACTCCCCTTAACAAAGACAATCATGTCTTTGCCATACTTGGAGGTTTTGGCGTTATGCCTTCTACCTCTAGTATAGCCAAGACCATCCTTGACATGGGGAGGTCTTGTGTTGGTGTATGCACTTCGTGCATACGCCACCTTCTCCTTGTCAAAGATGGCACCCTTAGGTGCTTGCTTGCCTTGTGCTGAATTGAGTTCATCCTTAAGCTTAAGGATTAAGTTAGAGCACTTGCAAGGCGGAGTTGCATTGGATGAGGCCTTTGAGAAGGTTGAGCTCTTAGAGGAAGAGGCTACATTGTTCTTGAGAGACTCAACTTGAGTCTCAAGGATTTTATTAACTTTTGACAAGTTCCCTAATTCATCCTTGAGCTCAATTGTTTTCTTCTCAAGACTTGAACACGTTTTCTTACTTAGAGCAAGTTCGTGTTCCAATGCCTTGCTCTTCTCTCTTTCGAGCTCAAGGAGTTCATCAATATCTCGACATCTCTCCTTCTCAAGGATGAGCATGTCCTCTTGTCTGTTGATGAGATCCTCCTTCTCAAAGATCTCATCCATAAGCAACTTCATCCTACGCAGGGTGCTTTTGCTTATGTCCTTAAACATGTGCTCATTTTCACTAGCGCTATCAAATTCATCTTGCGAGGAAGTTGTGGAGGAGGGATGAGATGTTACCTTTCTCCTTCCCTCCCTTGCCATAAGGCAAGTAGGTTTGTAGTTGTCGTTGAGGTTGGGGAAGAGCTTGCTTCCCTTGGAGCTCCTCCCGATGGCTATGGTAGCCATCTTCTCCTCTTCTTCTTCGGAGGAGGACTCATCGTTAGAGTCTCACTCCTTCCCCAAGTGGGCTTGTCCGGAGGACCTCTTCTTCTTGAAGAATTTCTTATCTTGAGGCTTTCCCTCCTTCTTCTTCTTCGCTTCTTCATGTGGGCAATCAGCGATGAAGTGCCCATACTCGCCACAATTGTAGCAAGACCTTTTTGATTTGGGCCTTGCTCTTTCCTTCCCTTTGCCCTCATGGTTGTATCCACCTTTCTTCCTTCTCATCATTCTCCTGAATTTGTTGATGAAGAAGGCCTCTTCCTCATCGGTGTCGAGGCTCTCCTCATCACTTTCCTCTTGCTCCTTTGAAGAGGGTGTTGCCTTGAGTGCAACGTTCTTCATCTTGGAGACGGTGAACTTCTGAAGGTCGTTGTAGAAGAGCGCCTCCTTCTCCATGATCTCGTGGTTGATGATCCTACCAAGGACCTCCTCCGGGGTCATTTGAGTGAACCCCGGGCTTTCTCGAATCATGGAGCAAAGAGCGACGTTCCTAGGCATGAATGCCCGGATCATCCTCTTCACAACCTCGTGGTCGGTCCACTTGGTGCAGCCATATGATCGGCTCTTGTTGATAAGTACCTTCAACCGGTTGTACATGTCTTGGGGGGATTCACCATCCAAGATGGCGAATCTCCCAAGCTCTCCTTCGATGAGCTCGATCTTGGCCTCCTTGACCACCCGATTCCCTTCATGTGCCGTCTTGAGGGTGTTCCATATGTCTTTGGCCACCTCAAGGCCATCGACGTGGTTGAACTCATCTCTTGAGAGAGATGAGATAATCACACCCGCAGCTTGAGCGTTGCGGTGGATGAGGATGGCTTGTTCTTGCGTGATGTTGTCCTCATCCTTCGGGATCTCCACCCCGGTCATGACAATTTGCCACAATGCCGGATTGAGTGACACGAGGTGGATCTTCATGTTGTGTTTCCACATCCCGTAGTCGGTTCCATCGAATTGAGGAGGTTTCCCCAATGGGATGGAGAGGTAGTGGTTGTTGGCGGGGCGTTCATAGTTGAACCCTTGTCGGTTGTAGTTGACCCCGCCGCCACCACTTGATGAGCTTGACGGCTCAACCACAGCAATCTTCAACTTCTCCCGGAGCTTCACCTTGAGCTGGCGAGTCTCCTCATCATCCGTTGGCTTGTCTTGATAAGCCATTGTCTCCTCACGTGTCGGTTGAGAGTTGTTGGTCGACACCTCTTCAAACACCACTCCGGCCATCTCTCCAAGTTGTTAGACTCTTTGTGGAGAGTTAGGCTCTGATACCAATTGAAAGTTGCCTAGAGGGGGGGTGAATAGGCTAATTGACCTGCAAATGACTTAATAAAACAAGGTTAAATCACAGGGGGCGGACTAGTCCGGTCTAGGGGCGGACTAGTCCGGTCAGCCTGCGTGAAGAACCCTAAAAAGTGTTTCTAGTAAGTTTTAAGGGGATTTTCTCGAGGCTACAAGTGAGGATATGTTTATGACAAGTTTAGAAACTACCAACACAAGAGTAAGTCAAGTTTCAACTAGGTTATAGAAAAGTGAAGCACACGACAAGACTAGCAACCCTAGAACAAAGTATGCAATAAATAAGATGCGAAGAACACTGAGACACAAGGATTTTATCCCGAGGTTCGATTCCACACAAGAATCTACTCCCCGTTGAGGAGTCCACAAAGGACCGGGTTCACCAACCCTTCCCTCACCAAGTTTACCGCACGGGCCTAACTTGGTTCTCCACTATCTCAAAGTGTGAATACAAGATTTGTTGGGGCTTCTCACAATCTGAGGCTCCCACACCACAAAGATGATCAACAACACAAAACACACTCAACACACGCCTCACAAAGATTCAATGAGTGCAAGAGATCAAACCGGGAGCACAAGCGCGATGTTCTTCCCCTTCTCCACCTCACTAAACCCTAATCCACTCAAGAATTAGTTTTAGAGGGAAAGTTGGCAAGAAAGAGGCTCAAGAGTGCTCCAAGTTGGCTGTGGCGGCGCTAGGGTTCAAGTCGGTTCAAGAGTTAGTTCAAAAGAACCCAGGGGACCTCTATTTATAGAGGTCCCAAGCCCATACTGCTGACTTCAGCAGAAGGGCGGACTAGTTCGGCCTCAGGCCCAGACTAGTCCGGCCTAGGGGACCACTGACCTCTTGTCAGGCCCCGACAGCTGACACGCTATCGTCACACTACCCGCCAAACTTCAAATTCAAACAGTCACTTCAACAACGGACTAGTCCGGTCAACACCGGACTAGTCCGATCTCACACAGAGCCTTTTGCTCCGTGTGAAAACGGACTAGTCTGAGGACCACGGACTAGTCCGGCCCCAAGGGCGGACTAGTACGGTCCTCCCAGACATAGTCACAGAAGCACCTTCAACACGCCAACCCGGACTAGTCCGGCCCCACGGGCGGACTAGTCCGTTCTCACTCAGGACTTCTTGGTCCGGACTCAAACGGACAAGTCCGTGGTTTTGAGACTTAGTCCCCAAAACCCACTCACTGCTACCCGGACTAGTCCGGCCACAAACGGACTAGTCCGATCTCAGTCAGACCCTTCTGGTCCGGCCGACAACGGACTTGGCCGGCCAGGTGCGGACTAGTCCGGCCGCCTGCACGGACTAGTCCGGCCCTATAGCCAGACTACTTATCCACTCTTTTCTTTCAAGGGGTTTGACCTCTAAACCACTTTGAGCTCACAAACTTGATCTCAATGCACTTTACACACGCACCCTCCTATTTCTACGGCTAGTCTAACTCAACACGCTAGAAACCCTAGTTTCTATGCTTCGAGTTGACTCCGTTTCCTTCTTTTTTCCTTTTTGAGAGTTTGCGTCTCCAATCGAGTCCATACCTGTGCTAAGATCACATGAGCTCATTAGCGACTTAATTGTCATCATCAATCATCCAAAACCCACGGGGAACCTAGATGCACTTTCACTTATGCAACATTAACTAAACATCTCCAACAGATGTGTCAGAAATGCTTGTTAATGGTTCTATTGGATCACAGAGTGAATTCTGCAAGCGCACGGAGATATCATTGTAGCATTTCCCCTTAAGAGTATTCCAAGGGTGTCATTTATTTTATCCCAAAGGAAGGCGGGGAAGAGATATAACAATCATCAAGTGGAAAGGGTAGAAAGGTCTAGGTAAGAATCTAGTAAGGATGGATAAAATAATAGTGGAGGTAGTGCGACACACACAAAACCTTTCAAGTCTAAGGGGGCTAAGAGGATCCTAGAGGTTAGTTAAGGTTGAGAGTTATGGAGGTACTCCTACTATGCTCTATTGTACATATACATAGTCCTAATTATTCATAAGCTAGATCAATAGTGAATACTTATGCTATGTGGTTCAACACATCGGGCACGGGCTTACCCCTAGCAATACTAGGGCGACTCCCGCCAAGAGCCTGTGGCATAGCCGAACGTGGAGGATTACAAAGGACAGATAGGATTGTCACCACCTACTGCCTACCTCTTCAATCTATGGGTCTACGAGACATCCAATGCTACTTAGCTATCCTAGCACCATGCTAGCATATTAAGTAATTACCTTAAGAGCCTAGGCACAATCCATCCTAAGGCAATGAATTGAATCATCATTGAACCAATGTTGATTCACAACATAATTATCCATACTAACCTAGTTATGTTATAATTAATAGACTATAGTGGGGGTCTATAGGTTCTATGATAATGAGATATGTTCATGATGAAACAGTCATAGAAGCTATACCTTCCACATACATGGACTCCACAATCAAACAAGAAACGCTTTGCCCAAGTATATGTATAAGTAGAGACTAAAGATACTATCTTTATTATGCATAAAGTCACAAATACAAGAAAGAATACATGAGTCATACCTTTCCCAATGTAGGATTGGGAAGAGAGAGACTCCTTACTCATTTCCCAATTTGGACTTGGGTCTAGAGACTCTCCTCTCTACAACCTAACTCCTCTAAGACTATGGATGATAGTGTATACAATAGAGATGAAGCTTAAGTGGTGTGTGTTGAAGTGAGGGGTAGGGGGTCCTATTTATACTAGTGTTGAGGTCAGTTCCCGCCACAAAAGCGCGCGAATCACTCACCATTGACTCCTTCAGGCCAGAAGGAGCCAACACGTGTCCTTTGACCGTGTTTGGCGCCAGGAAGAGGTCGGTCGAACCCCTGGTTTGGCCGACCTGGTCAGCACTCCAAATGTGGAGTGCTTCCTCCAGATGGCTGCCAGGTGGGGCCCCTTGATGTATATGGGTGATACACCGTTGGATCTCCTCGGATACTTCTGTTTTTGGGCCATTTGATCCATGGGATGCCACGTGTCACCACCTGATTGGCTGGGATGATGTTTTATAGGATTGGTCCCTCTACATTTCCTCATTTCCTGCATAAAATGTTGCATACACATATTTCTCCAAGTCCAAGTGGAATTGGGTTACATAGAAAGGTGATGTGTGCAAGAAATGACAAATCCTTCACATAATTGAGTTAAATTGATGGATGAAATTAGTATATAACAGCCGTCAACACAAACACCTTAGGAACATATCCCACATTCCTAAAACAACTCAAACTTGTGACCCACAAAAAATTCTATCATAACCAACTCAAATCTTTCCATATTTGAGTCAAACACGACTCAGCCGCAGCCTGAGTCCATAACCTAGTCGGTTGGACCTTTCCGACCAATTTTTTACGTCCACATATCTTCATCACGCCTCGAAACCATGTAGCCATGTCCATGTACTCCTTGCACACGTGCAAACATCTTTCAACAACGTCCATGATACCTTCATATGCATTGTTCTTGATTCATACATGTTGTGCGACCTTCCGATCAACTCAACCACAATTCCTCCCGAACTTGGTTGTTGAACCTCATCTTTTCCCTAAGACTAGTTCAATGGATCCCATCACCAGCCATGTCTTGAACTCAAGCAACACCTGCACATGAATAAACAACCAATACTTCTGAGCTCAAGTCCTCGACTTGACTCTCGTTAGTTCTGAAACTACAACATCTTATGTGAGAACCTCACATAAGCATGTTGCAAAGCATAGCAAAAACGATATCATCAATATCAACAAAAACGTATCAAAAACTTAGCGAATGAATACTAAGCAATCTTTCCAACAATGTAAAGCAAGTTCGAGACATTCACAGTAAAAGCAGGAACATTGCGATCAGGCTCCGAATCTTGTCAAATCTAACCGGAGCTTGAGCCGGAGCTTACCAAAGCTACTACAACCTAGCGCCGGAGCTAACCAAAGCTAGTCGGACCTAGAGTCAGACCTTGATGATAAAGGTGTTTTGGTAGTATTCAAAACTTTTTATCACCATAGACAATGTATTCAGCACACATAGGTCTCACAATCTCCCCCTTGATGAATGCATTGGCAACACCACTTAAGATCCGAACATTGGCTTATTCACATTAAAAGTTTTGAAAACAATTTCTCCCCCTTTGTAAAACAGAAATAAAATGAGAAAAAGAAATTCTCCCCCTGAGAAGAATCGTGCCAAAAACAATTATGAATATGTGCAATGTGTAATAAATTTCTCCCCCTTGCATACTTATCTTTTTTAAAAAAAAATTCTTGTCTCTCCCATTGACAATGTATTCAGCAAGGTACAAAAGAGAAATTTTAATTGTTATGAGCATATTATAACATATACATATAAAGCAAAGCTCATCCAAGTCACACTATCAAGTAACTTACACTATCAAATCAATGAAATACATAAAGTAGTGTAAGCCATGCTAGAGATCTAATGTAATTTCCAGTTCAGCAAGTCATGATCTCACAAACTTAACTATTTCAAAACCTAAAAGCATGACACTTGTTGCTGCATTTTATTATTTTTCAAAGCACAAATTTAGATCATATGATATTTACAAGAGATTATATGTGCATCTGCCTTATTCTAACCAACCAAGCCAAGCCTATGTCATTTGACAATCAGAAGCTTAAGGACATGGTTTTAGTCATACACAAATTCTTCCAAGTTCATATCTAAGTGCAATGATAAGCCATCTCAAAAGAAGAAGTGCGATGCATGCACATTCTCTTGATCTTTTCTCATTTTTATTTGATCATAAAAGCTCAACCTGTGAATAGTTGATTGATTAATTTTTCATTATTAAAAGCACTTGTGAGCATGCAACAAGTTCAAAATAGCAAGAAAGTTCGGCCATGACCAGATTTAGTGTAAGTAATTATTCCAATTACTAGACATGGCAAGAACTACAAAATGGATAACACGAGTAATGTAGTAAGAACTTTCAGCATGTAAAAGGACTCACAAAGTCATATATTTATGAAATACTATGCTCATATTATTTTAATTTCAGATTCACACATAGACTTCTCAAATTTCAAAACTCCCCCTCAATGTAAGCCATGAGGATGCATAACCCCTATTTCACTACGAATAAAACAAAAATGAGTGAAATCCAAAGGTTTTGTAAAAATGTCAGCCAATTGTTGTTCAGTATCTACATGGTGAAGCACAATGTTTCCTTTTTTAACATTATCACGGAGAAAGTGATACCTAATGTCAATGTGATTAGTTCTAGAATGTTGCACGGGGTTTTTAGCAATGCAAATGGCACTAGTGTTATCACAAAACAGTGGAGCACTATGTAGATCAACCCCATAGTCCTTAAGTGTTTGAACAATCCAAAGAATTACTGAGCAAGCACTAGCAGCAGCTACATATTCTGATTCGGTTGTGGATTGTGTAAATGACTTTTGTTTTCTAGAGGACCAAGCAACTAGTGAATTACCAAGAAAATGACAAGCACCAGAAGTACTTTTCCTATCAATCCTACAACCTTCAAAATCAGCATCGGAAAAAGCTTTCAAAGTAATGGTTGAGGAAGAAGGAAGAAAAATGCCAAATTCTTGAGTTCCATGCAAATACCTTAGAATCCTTTTGACGGCTTGACGATGTGAAGCACGTGGGGAGGCTTGAAACCGTGCACAATGACATACACTGAATTGTATGTCCAGTCTTGATGTCGTGAGGTACAAAAGTGATCCGATCATGCTTATATATTCTTTTTGATCCACGGGTTCACCATCTTCATCAAGTTCAAGTGTTGTTGCTGTTCCTATTGGTGTCGGAAGAGGCTATTTTTGTCCATGTTGAAACGCCTTAGGAGGTCTTTTGTATACTTCCTTTGATGCACAAAGGTACCCTCCTTGGTTTATTTGGTTTGAAGCCCCAAAAAGTATGTGAGTTCTCCCATCATACTCATCTCAAATTCTGAACTCATCATAGCTGAAAACTTGGACACAAGTTCATGAGAAGCACAACCAAAGATAATATCATCCACGTACACTTGAACAAATAATCAGTCATTGCCATGCTTAAACACAAAAAGAGTTTTATCAACCTTGCCCATGGTAAACCCCTTTTCAAGTAAGAATGCTTTTAACCTATCATACCATGCTCCAGGGGCTTGTTTGAGACCGTACAAGGCTTTGGACAGTTTGTAAACATGATTATGAAAATCTGGATTTTCAAAACCTGGTGGTTGTTTGACATAAACCTCCTCATCTATGTAGCCATTAAGAAATGAACTTTTTAACATCCATTTGATATAGATTAAAACCTTTATATGCAGCAAAAGCTAACAAAATTCTTATGGCTTCTAATCTAGCAACAGGGGCAAAAGTTTCATCAAAATCTAGACCTTCAACTTGAGTGAAACCTTGAGCAACCAACCTAGTCTTATTCCTAACCACAACCCCATCCTCACTTTGTTTATTTTTAATCACCCATTTAGTTCCAATTAAAGTGCGACCTTGAGGTGGAGGTACAAGTTTCTAAACATTATTTCTTTCAAAACTTTCTAACTCTTCTTGCATGGCAATAATCCAAGATTCATTAGTGAGTGCTTGTGATATATCTTTGGGTTCAAAAGAAGCAACAAAAGCAAAATGAGCATGAGAGTTTGGATTGCAAAACCTGGACTGTGTGACTCGTTCATGCAATCTTCCAATAATTTGTTGTGGAGGATGACTTTTAAGAACCCAGAGGGGAGTGGACACTTCACAAGCTTCTTCTTCTTCATGTTCATCACAAATCGATGAGCTTGTGACTTGAGAAGTATCTGGACCAGCAATGGTGGTCGTTGGTGCTGGCTATGAATCAAAATCAGGAGCTGGAATAATGTCATTAGCTGTTGAATTTCCGGGCAGCGGCTCCACCTCTTCCTCATCTTCAACGAAAATGCTCTCCCCCTGCGGATATGGATCTGGACCTGCAATGTTTGAGCTAGTACCTGGGATAGCTTCATCAAAAGACACCTCACAAGTCTCCACAATTTTGTTAGTGTCAAATAAAAGCACACGGTAGCCTCTAGTATGAGATGGATAACCAAGAAATATGCCATCAACGGATCAAGCTTCAAATTTATCAAGATTACCATGTTTCTTAACAAAGCATTTGCATCCAAAGACCTGAAAGTGTGTAACACTATGCCTATGTCAAAACTGGAGCTCATATGGTGTTTTACCTAGCTTAGCGTGTAAGAAAACACGATTTGAGACATAACAAGCAGTTGCAATCGCATCAGCCCAAAATTTCTTAGGAGTTTGATATTCATCAAGCATAGTCCTAGCCATCTCAACTAAGGTTCTGTTCTTTCTTTCGACAACACCGTTTTGTTGAGGTACATATGGTGAAGAAAATTGATGATCTATTCCATTTTCAGCACAAAAGTGATCAAAAGATTGATTTTTAAATTCTGTTTCGTTATCACTTCTAATTGCTTTTAAAGAACCTAGGTGATCAATTGATAGTCTAAGAAATAAAGTTCTAAAGTGACTAAAAGTTTCATTCTTAGATGCCATAAAATAAACCCAAGAGTATCTAGAATAATCATCGACAATCACAAGAACATATCATTTACCTCCGAAGTATTGAACACGTGAAGGTCCTACGGTGTCAAGGTGCAAAAGTTGACCCGGTTCAGTTGTCATGATCATTGTGAGAGGAGTATGTGAACCTGCAACCATCTTAGCATGTCTACAAGAAGAGCACACAATTTCTTTGTCCCCTTTAAGCTTAGGCAGCCCACGTATGCGATCAAGAGCACTAACACGCATTAGATGATCAAAGCCTATGTGACCAAGTCTAAGATGCCAAAAATGTAAGTCCTTGGAATCATTAGCAACTAGACACCTATGCTTAGAGGAAGGCATATCAAAATCAGCTTTAAAAACTCTTCCAAACTGTGACATGTTAAAAATAAGCGCACTATTTGAACCTACAACTTTGCAGCAATTTTTATTGAAAATGATTTCCAGACTTTCATCTAGCAATTGTGAAACAGAAAGCAAGTTGTATTTCAAATTTTTGACAAGTGCCACATCCTTCAAAGTGTAGTGATCATTTACTCTAACCGAACCTTTGGCAATTATAGGAGTTGAAGAATTATCAGCAAAAGTAACATTCTCTACACTTGACACAAAAGAGAGGGAGGAGAACTATTCTTTATTACCGGTCATGTGGCGTGAGCAACCTAAATCCACAATCCAAATGTTCTCCTTCATCAAGCATGTAACCTACATAGAAGCACAATACGTCGATGACTCAATACTGGGGTTAGTCAAAAGGCATTTAGGGATCTGATACTGAGTCACATGACATGCAGCAGGAATAACACGCGAAAGCTGAGATAAAACAGCAGGTTTATAAGCCAAAACTTGAGGATTTTTGTACCCAACTACTGTCCTACGAGATGTTACATGTGTAGCACGAAAAATAGTAGGTTTTGGAGCAAACTTTGCATGTTTTCGACTCATTACAGCAGATTGCATGTTCCTATCATTCAGTTTAGCAAGTGCAACAAATTTTGCATGAAAGTTATGAGATCTAGCAATCATTCTTTCCTTTTTCTGTTGTTTAGCTAGTCTATAACAAAAATCTATGACATGACCATCTCCACCACAGTAGGTACAATGAAATTTAACTTTGTGTTCATGTCTAGATGAGCAAGCAACATTTTTATTTGAAATCGAATGAGACAACACTCCTAGAGATTTGAAGACCACTTCTTTTTGTTTAGGAACTGTTTGAATCAAACCACTTCTTAATGACTTTACAATTTTAGGTGGATGTGCCTTAGAATGAGCATGAGAATCCAAACCTAAACCAGTTTTATCATTGCAAGACTTGGAAGAATTCAGCAGCAAGTTTAGGTTTTTATTCCCATTACAAAACCGATCTAATGTTCTATGCATGTCATCAAGTTTATTTGACAGACCAAGGCAATTTTCACATGAAGTTTTTCTTTTTAATTTGCAATTAGATGTAAAAGCCCTAAATTAAAAAGGCAAAGTTCAGATGGGAGATATTGAAATTTGGAGGGGAAAAAGAAATTAATTAGAATCTGAAAAATTCAAACCAGTTTAAACCTCAATTGAGAGAATTCAAAAATTCAAATTTAACTCATGTTCAAACTTTGCCAAGATAAAAATCTGAGTTCACCATTTAATTGCAAATATTCCAAATAGCACCCCTGCAAATTTTCATAATATTTGGAGCACTAATTGTATTTAATTCAATGGGTGCATTGAATTCCATTCAAATTCAAATTTAAATTTGAATTTCACATGAAACATATCCAAACTTGAATTCCAATTTCAGAATCGGATCCTAGATATTTGTTTGAGCCTATCTACAAAGTTTCATGAATTTTGGACACAAGTTGGTGGGATATTTCTTTGTACAGAGAAGGTTTGAGTGGAGGGGGCTGTGGGACCCACTTGTCATACAGAGATGGAGCTCAGCTGAACGTGTTTCACTTCTCTACTTCTCCCATGGCGACACCACTCCATTTGCATGTGCCACCTCCTCTCAACAGCCTGTCCACAGCTGCCCTTGCCCTTATAAACCAAGCTTGGTGCCATTTCTTCATTCTTCTCCCTCTGGTCGGCATTTCTTCCCTGTTTTTCCTCCGCCCGCCTGCACAGCACCACCTCGCCGTCGTTCAAGCGTGCCAGCCAAAAGAAGCAGTGTTGCGCCCTGCTCCAAGAAGAGAAAAATAACCCAACTCGTTGCTCTATCTTCTCCAGCAATTGGTTTTCGAGGTTTTCTCGCCGCCGACGGGGAGGCCGCCGAGAGGGTCCTCTGCTGCTCCGTGGAACCCCAGCTACGGGCCTTATCAAGATTCGATCCTTTAAGGAAAAAGGTTCTCAATCACGCCAGGTTCATGCTCGCAAAGTTTCAGCTTTTTTCATAGCTTGTAGCTCGGGTTTTCCTCAAAGAACCGACGCTTAGTTCTTTTGCCCGCCTTGGTTCTTCACCCAAATTCGGTTTACACGTGCAATAATTATTCGAATTGCTTAGCAAGTAGCTTCTAAACATTCTCGCGCACATCCTAGCCAAAAACGCCCAAAAGTTATTGACCATACGCATAGGAATCGAAGTTCTTACGGCCGCCGGTTGAAAAGTCGCGGGTCGCCGTCGAACTTGTATATGCAGCCATTTCCACCTCAATAGAAGTTCATTTTGGTCATCCTCATGATCCCGGCGTGCTCACCGATCTTTTACCGAGTGATTTAGGCCCTTGCCGAGGCAAATTCGTGATGGCCGAAACCCTAATCACCACCGCCGCCGTCGCACGAGCTTTTTCGGCCATCCATCATCGTCGGGAGGATCACCATCGAGTTCCTCGCCTAATTTTAGTTGGGGGCGGTGAGAGTGGGGTGCCGCCATGCCCTGGAGCGATCTGCGGCGAGGCGCTGCCGTAGGTCGCCGCCCGAGCGCCACCGGCGCGAGGTTGAAGACGACTCGGGGTGGGCCCTGGTCGTCAGTCTAACCAACGCGCGCCCGGATCTGGTGCGGACAAGGATCCCGTGTGGCTAAATCCCTGAACCCTATGGCCCGGTGTTGCTTCAACCTGATTGGCCCATTCTAAGTTCTGTGGGCCCAGCTTATTCAAACCTTTTCCAATTGAAATTTAAATTACAGATTTAGTTCCCACTTCAAAAATCCATATATCCCAGTAGAGATGTCCCAAAATTCCCAAATAAATTATGTTAGGACCAGCATGAAGAATACTTTTCAGTGGTGCACTTGGATATGTATGAAAGCCCATATGAATTTCTACATAATTCAACTAAGCAAAATGCTTATAGAATTAACTCCTATAGTTCTGCTATTTGTAAAATTTCCATATTTTTCCAGAGCCTTCATTTGAATATCCTTGAACTCCAGTAAAAATCTCAGGGTTGTTAGACTTCATTTACCTGGTCAGATCACCTGTGTATACTCTATGCACATAAAAATAGCCAATTCATTTAGAATTTGTACAGAAACTTGTACAAGCTTCTAAATTGAATATCCCTCAGTATAAAGCTTCAAAATTTGTCAAACCAACTTTATTGGTTTGATATTTCTCCACACTAACCATAACTACAACCCAATCTTCATGAACATCCCTAAATTTTCCTGTAGAGCCCCTATAAAGCAAACTAATGTTTGATTTTTATCTGATGATTCACTTCATAGAAAAATCTGAAATTTTGCCAAAATGTTCTTTAGTAAGTTTCAGACTCCCTGTAGAAATTTCAGACTCATTGGACTTTAATAACATAGTTCAATCTGGAGATTTTTCCTAACTGGTCATACCATGGCCAAAAACAATAGAATCTTTTCAGTAAAATTATCCAACCTTGTAAAATCAATTTCTCCCTGTAGGAATCTTATAAAATTGTGAAAAAAAATTTAATAGAACCAGTGAGACCCCCTCTATATGGTACAACCACTGGTAGACATGATAGACCCCCAGAATTACAATGAAAATTCAGAGAAATCTAAGCACTTAATAAATTTTGTAGACCAATATATTCAATTGCTGTACCTGAAACTTACCTGGTTATTCCTACATGACCATGTGAACTCCCTGTAATTTTCTCAGGCTCAGGGGATTTGGTGAACCTGTATAAATTGATACCACATAACTATGTACAAAACAATATCTATTTCACTTCACATGTCTATTGCCTAAGTCATCTTGTATATTTCTGTTGCTGTCCAGTCTAGCAACAGAACTTCAAGTCCTAACTAATATTAATCCTTCTTGAGTTATAATCAACTTCAATTCTATAATAATAAATTGCAATCTTTTATTTGCATATCATTTCGATAGTGTTCGCGACGAAGGTGGCCGATAGGAAGCACAACCCGGAGCTGAGGATTTCTATAGTGATTCTGGTGTGGCGTGATTTTCACATCGAAGAATACTAACTGAATGTCCTTGACTTTTATCGCAACCAAAAGGCAAGCCCCGGTTTGCATTTAAGTGCCTTTTAAAGTTTTACTTTTATACACACTGTATTGAATATACTTGATATGTGCATTAGGTCTATGTTGATTGAATACTCCACATGCATGACCAAATAATCCTTGAAGTGGATGGGTAGTATAAGACCCCCTCGGATTATATTGCTATGCTTAATGTTTAGTTAGAAGATCGGTAGAAGTCGAGTATGTCGGGAACTACTCGCGAGGTTGGTCACATTTTATCGACCACAAGTCAAGTAGTTGAATTCTACTTGCGAGAGAAGTCGAGTGAGGGAAACCTACTCACGAGTTGTTACCATAACATTAACTCTTTAATATGAGACGTGGGCAGGGATTTGTGTAGGTTGGTTTGCCCACATTGTGCCTAGGTCGGTAATGGCGAGGCAGGTGTTGGGGAGATGGATTGGTAGCCCCGTCTGTGTCGGTTAAGGCCTGTCTCGTGCTTGGCCCTGTTGGACAAGTTTGAACTGTACCGGGTGCATACTGGCTATATGGAACCCAAGAAACTGATGTACCTTGAGGATCCTATGTTGGAACCTTTTCAATCGGCTTAAGCTGTTGGCTGTTAGTACAATGGGAGGTAACTCGCTCATGAACATCTCACAGCGGAGGTGTACCTTGAGGGAGCTCGCTGTTCGGGTCGATTGAACTGTTTTGATATGGGTTAGTCTTGGGAAAGGTGGCTGCGTACGACATCAGGGGAGTGTGCCGTTGCAACTCCGAGTATGGGCGTACGTGTCGTGCAGTCCGGGTGTCTACTGGTTGCAATCGCCGTCGCTCGCGGTTTTTGAGCATACTTGGACACTGAGTCTTGATGTAGTAAGAAAGAGAAATGGAAAGATTATGAATATGCTGCTATGAATAATTCTTTGTATTGAAATCTTGGCTGCTATAGAGATAGCATAATTAAATTTACAATTTCCAAACATTTAACTTGAATAAGGCTTATGCAACCTTGAGCAAGTATCATCGTGGATGAAGTGTTTCTTGTTTGATTGTGGAATTCACAATGATGCTATGCCATGGATCGCGTATGCTACTTTAAAATTGACCACTAAGGATTTACTTTCGGTGAGTCCATTCCTGCAAATTAAGCTTCCCAGTCTTTAAAGTTTCCAGCATGTAGAGATTCATGTTTAGGTGAGACGGTTAAGTCTTGTTGAGCCTTGTGCTCACGGTTGCTATATTGTGGTTTTTGCAGGTATTATTAGCTTATGCTTATGTTGTGGTAGTCCGTGAGATCTCGAGCATGTCAAGATGTATCTCTCACGGAAACCTTGCCGCTGCTTTTTGTTTCATGTTGCTAGCGAGAAGCGTCCGCGGGCATGAACCGCTTCTCTTGTGCATAGCTAGTTGAGAGTATGAGTATGTATATTCCACTGCGTTGTATAGTATGTTGTAAAAGAGGATCATCTTGTGAAATAAAATATTTGTGTTGGTTATTTTGTAAGGCTTTTCTTGTGTGTTGTTGGGCGCCGCATCGCACAGTACCACCCAATGCGATTCCTGGAATGTGTGGACCTCGGTCCCCACATTGGAACAATATTTAACTTCATGAGAACGTAAAGCATTGTTCAATATAGAAATTTCATTCATAGCATCTTGTAGTTACTTATCAAGATCATCACAAGTAGAACAATGCAAATCTATTGTAGAACAGCTAGCATCTTTCAAGTTTTTATCATTAAGTGCAGCAAGCTCTCTCTTCTTTTCAATTTCTAACTCAAGTTTGTCAAGTGTGGAGGTGTGCACACTTCTTAATGAGGACAATTGTTCATATATTAAATCACATGAGGGACATGCATCATCACTAGGAATCAAAGTTTTTAAACGGTTGATTTCAGATTCTAGTGATTCAATTTTAGCAGCACTATCCCTAAGCTTTTTGTCCTTTTTCTTAACTATAATAGTGGCACGAGAAATAGCATCACACATTTCTTCACAAGTAGGACATACCTCTTCATTGTTGCTGTTGTGTTCTGCATCCTCCATACTTGATCTTGATTTGCCCGCCATGAAGCACAAGTTTGCCAAATCATCTTCATCTTCGTCACTTCCAATGTCCACATCGCTTGAGCCAAGTTCTTGAAGTGCGGAGATAAAACTGCTCACCAATTGACGTCATGTAAAACCCTTATTTTTCTTCTTATCATTTGCAGAGGAGTGCTTCGTCCATGTTTGCTTTTCATCCCGGGAAGTAGGACCTGAAAGGTTAGGGCAATCTGAATGAAAATGTCTTGTCTTACCACATTCGAAACATCGTTGAGCTCCAGAGCTTCCTCTCCTTCTAGTTATAACATTTTGCAATGCTTTTGAGAACCTAGTAAAGAGAAGTACTAGCTGCTCCTCTAAAAATTATTCAATCTGTTCAAGGGTTGGAGAGGACAACAAAGCAAGTGTACCACAAGATGAAGATTGACCGGAGATAGGCATATCACGTTGAGAAACAAAAGCAATAGACTTGTTGGGGTTATTACGTGATATTATGTCAATTTCATGAGTTTTTAACTTGGAATATAGCACATCTAAAGTAAGTGTACTCATGACAGTAGATTCACGAATAGATGTGATTTTCATCTCCCAAATTGACATATCTAATGCACTTAACAATTGCCTAGCTGTCGACTGTTGGAGTCGGCAGATCCCCTGACACTACGAAAGTGTGGAAGGAGTTTGTGGTTCGGTTTGGGCGCGCGGAGACTCAAGAAGGTGAATTGCGATTGGACTCGAGTGACACGGTGGTTTACGTGGTTCGGGCCGCCTGAGCGTAATACCCTACTCCACGGGTGTGTGTGTGTTGTATTCACTTGTGAGCTTGAGTATGCTCCAGAGTGTTCTCTCTTCTCGTGTATCGTCGGTTTGTCCTTTTATAACATAAGGACAAACCGTTACAAGTCAGCCTGGCCCGACATGTGGCCCTGGCGGTTATTAGTATTGATACACGAGATTAATTGTTGTTAATAACCCTGTAACGGCTCCAACAGTGCCGTTACAGGTGTTAAGATCGTCCGATTAATTATCATTAACGTGGAATTAATGGTAATTAATCGGGTCTTGAAGTCTGCGGCTGTCCTTTGGAGATCCGGAGCCGTTACAACGTCTCCCGGGGGTTTTAAGCAGCTAGCTCCGACGTGTGGACACGTGGCAGCCCCGGAGCTTGCTTGGGAGAAGCGGGAAGCTCCGGGGTGGCCTGGCACGTGTCAGGTCCGGAGCTTCTCTCGGTCAGGGGTTACCTCCGGCGGTGCCGTTTCAGTACCTAGCCCGGAGCTTCACCCTTGTGGGTAATAACTCTGGTCTGTCAGTACTCGTGGCAACCTAGAGGTTAACCATGTTGGAGAAGCGGGTCCGGTCACGTCTGGCGAGTGGGCCCCCGAGGGTCTTCAATTTGAGTAGATGTCCTTCCCTTGAGATCTTTGTAACCTCAGGGGGTGTATGGTTTTTAGGGTACCGACAGTGGCCCCCTGGACCTACCTCCGGGGAAGGCCAACGGGATGAAGTCATTCCGCCGGAGGTGGGTCCATACTTGCGACTCTTGAACTGGGTCTTCAAGGGTCTTCGGAGGTGCCTTTGGCGGGGCTTTACGGTTAAGTCCTGACGCGTGGCGCACCTCAGGCGGCAGATAAGATCTTTGACGTGCGGATCTCTCGCAATTGAAGGTCGTCGGTTCCCGATACGAAAACCGTATCGGTTCTGCGCGCCTTGTCAGTCCGCCGCCTTTGGGTTTCCCGCCTCGTGATGACAACTGTTCGCCTGGGTAAGAGCCTCGACTTGATCGTCGGGGTGGTCCCAGGCCCTCTTGTCATCGGTTGGGTTGAATTCTTTAGTAGTATGCTTGACTCTCCTGCAGTTTCCATCCAAGCGTTGCGAGGGCTTACTTAAGAAGGAAAGCGCACCGCCGGGAGTTCTTTACGCTTTCCATCTGTTCTTGCGCTCAAACTCCCAACTCGTGCTTTGCTTCCCTTCTCTCGCCTAGCTGTGCTGCGATGGAGTTGGGTCTGCGTGAGAGTCGTTTGAAGACGGAGAGCGATCTGAAGAAGGTCCGAGCCCTCATGGGGTGGTCGTCGGACTTCTTCAACCGTTCAGTCCGCGCCGGCGGGGAGCTTCCCTTTAAAAAGGAGCACTCCGGCGAAATGGTGTACTTTTCATCGTACGCCATGGTGGGGCTGATCCCACCGTTTTCTTCCTTCTTCTTGATGCTGCTGGACTTCTATGGTCTGCAGCTATACCACCTTGGCCCTCACTCCCTCCTCCTTGTGTCCATCTTTGTCCACTTCTGCGAGATGTGGGTGGGCATCCCTCCCTGCATCGAGCTCTTCCGCACCTTCTTCACCGTCCAAACCACCGGCCGAAGTGACGAGTACCTTGGCTTCTACTACTTTGTGAAGCGCAAGAAGTGCCCGTTCAAGTACCTCCGGTCGTTCCCTTCCGGGAAGTGGGATGACTGGAAGAAAGATTGGGTAGTCGTCTGGGTGGAGGAGCACGAGCGGTTGGAGCTGCCAGACGGTCTGCCCGGCATTGACACGTCGGTGTGGAGCGAAGTTCCGGTGCTGGCGGCAGCTTTCGACCCCATCCTGTCCAGGATCCGCCAATGTGTGGAGGGAGGACTGACTCCCCAGGCGGTGTTCTGCAACTTCCTGTCCAACAGGTGGGCACCGCTGAAGAGGAGGGAGAAGCTCGCCTGGGCCCTCAACAGCGTGATGGACGAAGACCGGGTTGAGACCGGGTTGAAGTCCAACATGGTGGGGAAGTCCTTGGAGTTTCACCTCAAGAAATTCCAGCACGGCATCGATGTTGACGGAGAGTACTTGACTCCGCCGCCGGCTTTCCTCCCCCTGAACGTGGAAGTTGAGTTCAGCAGGGAGCTCCGGCGGAAGATGCCCGCGCTTGACGACCTTGGTGTCGTCGAGAGAAGATCGACTGCCCGGTTGGCGATTCCTGGGTTGTCGGAAGGCGGCTCCACCCCTGTCTCTCAGCCAAGAGCTGAGGTCACCGGCAAGGGCAAGGAGCTGGCGGAAGAGCCGGAGAACCGGAAGAGGAAGCTGCGACATGCTGACGGAAGGTCCGTCAGGCTTGCTACTTCCCCGCCAGTTCCCCGTCCTCAGGAAGGAAGATCCTCCGCCGCTGCAGCGTCTGTCCCCGTGGTGGGGTCTTTTCGGAGCGCTACAGTTCCGGCGGTGGGATCCTCCCGGAGTGCGGCTGTCCCCGTGATGGGTCCCTCCGGAGGTGCCAGCTCCGGACAGGCGACTCCGGTTCGAGAAGCGGTGAGGGCCTCCAGGTCTAGGAGTTCCTCCCGGTCAAGGAGAGCTCCGACCCGGGAAACGCCCGCGGCTACGGCAAGTCCTGGGAGTCCTCCCGGAGCTCCTACGCCGACCGTGGCCAGCCCGGAACGTCCGGGAAAGAGGTTCCGCGCAAGCTGGTGCGTGAGCCTCCCAAAGTAATTTTTCTTGCTTACCTCAATTAACTTTTAATTATAGCATCTGTTTGCTCAATTTCTTCATTCTTCATCTGCAGCGTTCCCAAGAAGGGGAGTGAAGCTCCGCCCTCAGCCACAGTGTCTGAGGCTGCGAGGGCTTCTGCTCCAGCTCCGGTGCCGCCCCAGGCGGAGGCTGCGACAGCTCCGGCGCCGGCTGTCGTGGTCATGGACCTCGACTCGTCTCCGGAAGTTCCCGTGGTAGCGCCGGACCATGGGATTGAAGATACACCAGCGGCACCCGCTCCGGAGGTTGAAGCTCCGGGCCCCTGTGCTGCAGAAGTAGATGCTCCGGCTGTCGAGCCGGAGGAAGTAGCGGTCCCAGCTTCAGAGCCGGAAAGTGCTGAAGCCCCGGCGGTTGAGCCGGAGGTAGCTGAAGCCCCGGCGTGCGAGCCGGAAGTTGAAGTGGTCCCGGCAATTGAGCCGGTTACTTCTGAAGCTCCGGTCGCAGAGCCGGTAATTATTGGAGCGCCGGCTGCAGAGCCGGTGATTGTGGAGGCGCCGGCTGCAGAGCCGGTGGTCGAAGAGGCGAGGGAGCTTGAGCCTCCCTCAGAAGAAGCGTCCCGACCGGAGCCAGTGGAGGCGACGACGTCGATGGTACCTGTGGCGGAGCCAGAGTGCCTGAACGAAGTCGCCGGCCCCCAGCCTGAGGGGGCGAATGAAGATTTGGTGGCGGGACCTTCTTCGGTGGCGACTGAGGCCATCCCGGAGGAGTGCCCTAGTGCCTTGGAAGCCCGGGGTTCCGCTCTCGTAGAGTGGGACCCAATTTTTGTAAATGAAGACCCGCTGGAACCAGCGGAGGAGACCCCAGAAGGTCCGGAGCCCATCTCGCTGTCGATGTCCATCGACAACGCTTGCTCCAGTCTGCGCCAAGTCCAACTAGCCTTCTTCCACGACAGCAAGGTTCTTGAAGAGGAGCGCCAAACCCTTAGGAGGTGGCGTAATAGACTCCAATTCGAGACCAAGCTGGCGCAGTCGAGGATTGCTGAGGACAAGGAATGGATCAGGCGGGAGAAGGTCCGCCTGGAGCTCTGGGGTGAGATGCTGGACGAGAGGGAGAGCATGACTCACAACCTCGACGCCCAATCCCGGGAGTACCATGACCAAGCTAAGGCTGCTAATGACGCGGCCAACGCTAGGTTTGATCAACTCGAGGCCATCAGCACCGCACTCATCAAGCGCCGAGAGGCACTTGAGGGAAGGGAAAAGCGGCTCGAGGATGAGGAGCAAAAACTCCTGGAGCTACGGGATGACGTCTTGCGACGTGAAGAAGAGCTCGCCGAGAAGACAACTCTGGCGGACAAGGGTATCGAGGAGCGCGCTAAAAAATTGGAAGAGCGCTGCCTCGAGGAGGAGGAGAAGACCTGGGTGCGAGGGCAGGAACTCTACGAGTATGAGTGTGCCCTCGTCGCCCAGGAGAAGAAAATAGAGGCTAGGGAGAAAGACCTGGTCGACCGCCGGAACAAGATCCACCTCCGGGAGGAGGAGCTCGGAAGACTCGAAAAGCGGGTTGCTACGAAAATTCAGCAAAACGCCAAAGAAGTTGAGCGCCTCTCCCGCGAGAATTCGGAGCTGGCGGCGGCCCGGAGGTCCCTGGAAGAGATGAAGGGCCTGAGGAAGACGGACTCCCTGCAAATTTGGGAGTTCCTGAGCAAGGCCGACGATGCGCTGGCGCCTATGGGTTTCAGCCCCGTGCTTCCGGATGATCCGGAGCCAGAGCCGGACCTTGCATTGCAGGCGTTGAGCGCTGCGGGCAGCAAGCTCTCCAAGGTGGGTGACGTCATCGCGGACCAGCTTGAAGTCGAGGGGCAATCCCTGGCTAGAAACGTCACAGAGTATGTGTTGACGTGTTACACTAGCCGGAACCCTCGATTCTCTCTGGACCCGGTGCTTGAAGGCCCCGTCGAAGGAGAAGGCGAAGCTACCCGAGCCAGCGTGTCGGAGGTCGCCCAGAAGGTCGCCGAGTTCTTCCATAGGGTCTAGGACTATCTTTCTTAGCCTTTATTTGTATCTTCTCTTCTTCCTCAATTTTGTAATCCTTTGTCCCCAGATGTAATCTCCGGTCTTCAAATGAAATCCTCAATTTTTCGTGAATTTCATTTTTTGTCTTCAACATCTTTGTCTTCACTTGGCCCCCTGGTAGATGTGCACAGTTTGATTGTGGACATGTACCAAAAGGATGTTGATTTTTGTTGAAGACAGATTTGCTTCGAACTCGTATAGTTTAGGTCCGAAGTTTTTGATAGTGAAGGTCCCTTGAAATCGTCGGAGCTTAGAAGCTCCGGCATTGCCCATCGTCGGAGCTTAGTAGCTCCGGCAATAGCCTCTACCAACACGTTGAGTGTCGATAGTTAATACTTCAAGGTGTCGGAGCTTAGTAGCTCCGGCAATGACCCTTGCCACGCCTGGCTTGCTGGCAACAGACTCTAGTGATAGAGTCTTCTCACCATCTTTAAGTTAACGCCGGTGGGAGTCGGAGCTTGGTTAACTCCGATTTTTCTCCATCGATATAGGGTTCATTTTTCCTGCACACTTAAGCCAAGAAAAATAGTAAAATTCGTTCCTTATCTATAACTTCGTCGCGGCTTACGGTTCTTAAGAGAATTTCAAGTTGAACACGATTTTTAGTACAATTGGATGGATTGTCTTTTCTTTTAGATCCAATTGTCCATGGACCCACCTTACTTTGGCCTGCCGGGATGTAGGTAGAGTGGCGTACTTAGGGTGCTTGACCAGGCTAAGTCGATAGCGCACTCCGGCCATAGAATGGCTTGGCGGCTTTCAGGCGAGTTGGCCACAGATGATATTTAAATCTAAAAAATCTGACAATTCAACTCGAATCGTACGTAAATCGGTCTAACTAGAATTTCTTAAGAATTGCACGTTTCTGTTATAGACAAGAAAGAGAAAAATAAAAATGTTGAGCCTTATGCAAAAATGAATGCACGTGGAGTCTATTTCACATGAAGATGTCTTTCATTATAGGCCCGGGGTACAGGGGAAACAAGTACACTCTTAGGGTACGGAACCAGGCTAAGTGTGTTCGGTTTCTCGTTTAACCCAGGGTAATTAGCTACACTTCTAGTCCGGAGACTGTATCAAGTGTTGCATGAGCTTTCCAAACCTTTCGGGAAAGGTCCGGCTGCTCTCCCGGAGGAACTACCCGACTCTGTACAATGACTCTATAACATACACTTCAAGTTACTTAAGACTCACCTCCGTGGAATTAAGTGTAGAACTTACGGAGGTGCTCGATGTTCCAAGGATTTGGGAGAGGTGTCCCATCCTCGGCAGCCAAGCGAACGCTTCCGGGACGGGATACTTTGATCACTCGGAAGGGTCCTTCCCAGCCGGGGGAGAGTTTGTTTTGCCCTTCTCTGGATAGTATTCTCCGTAGCACCAGATCGCCTTCCTCGAGCTGTCGGTTGTGTACATGCCGCTGATGATAGCGCCGTAGAGCTTGGCGGTATCGGGCATTCCGAACAGCTGCTTGTCACCTTCCCTCCTCGAGGAGGTCTAGGTCTTCACGCCGGAGCTGGTCCTGCGCGGCTTCGTCGAAGGTCCGGACTCGGAGGGAACCCAGGGTGATTTCCGGAGGAAGGATCGCTTCTGCTCCGTACACCAGGAAGAAGGGTGTTTCTCCGGTTGCCCGACTTGGAGAAGTCCTGTTAGCCCATAGAGTGGGCGGAAGCTCTTCGATCCAATTAGCTCCATGCTTTTTCAAACGCTCATAAGTGCGCGTTTTTAGTCCTTTAAGGATCTCTGCGTTTGCTCTCTCGGCTTGCCCATTGCTGGCAGGATGAGCTACGGAAGCGTAGCAAACTTGTATGCCGAGGTCTTCGCAATATCCTTGAAATGCGGAGCTTGTGAACTGAGTCCCATTATCAGTGATGATCTTGTTTGGGACTCCGAATCTGCTCACGATAGATTGTAGAAAATTGATTGCAGATTGTTTGTTGATCGTCACAACAGGAGTAGCTTCCGGCCACTTGGTGAACTTGTCGATGGCGACGTACAGGAACTTGTAACCTCCGACGGCTCTTGGGAAGGGTCCCAAGATGTCCATCCCCCACACAGCGAAAGGCCATGTAGGAGGTATCATTTGTAAGGACTGAGCAGGTGTATGAATTTGCTTTGCATGAAATTGGCATGCTTTGCATTTCTTCACTAGCTCAGTAGCATCCTGGAGCGCTGTAGGCCAGTAGAAGCCGTGCCGAAAGGCTTTTCCGACCAGCGTGCGGGAAGACGCGTGGTTCCCACACTCACCTCCATGGATTTCTGCGAGGAGCTCGCAGCCTTCTTCCCTTGTGATGCACCGCATTAGGATGCCGTTGGCACCGCGCCGGTAGAGATCCCCTTCTACCAACGTGTATCTTTTAGCCAATCTGACTACCCGGTCAGCGGATACATCATCGTCAGGAAGGATGTTGTCTTTCAAGTAGTTCCGGATCTCCGAGATCCATGCATCGGAACTGACTTGAGCATTTGAGTCTTGCGTGCTGGGTTGCTCGGAGCTTCCGGCAGCACCTACGACCCTTGATGGCTGCCATGGTAACAGGGCCATCGGGACCGTCAGCTTCGGGATGCTGATCTCGCCCCCTTCGTTCAGTTCGGCAGGCTGAACTGTGGGTTTTGACAACCTCCGGACAAAGGTTCCGTTTGGAGCCGGAGCTCCGGTTGACGCCTTGGTCGAGAGTTCGTCAGCTTCAGCGTTGTGAGCACGCTGAACATGGTGAAGGTCTAGGACTTCGAAGTCCTTCTGAAGCCTCTGGACTTCAAGGAGATAAGCAGCCAGCTGGGGATTATTGCAGGAGCATTCACCCTTCACCTGTTTGATGACAAGTTGTGAATCTCCTTTGACCAGCAACTGCTCGACACCATATGATAGTGCCACCTTCAATCCATATATGAGTGCTTCGTACTCCGCCATGTTGTTGGTTGCCTTGAAGTCAAGGTGCACCATGTATTTCACCTTCTCCCCGGTTGGTGCGAGGAGAAGGATTCCAGCTCCGGCTCCCTGCTTCTGCATGGAGCCGTCGAAGTAAAGGGTCCAGTGAGGCTTAGTGAAGGCCGGAACTTGTGGTTCCGTCTTCTGCTCGCTGGGGCCCCCAGGGTTTAATGGAGAGGGAGTCCATTCTGCCACAAAATCTGCTAACGCTTGACTCTTGATTGCTTGTCTTGGAATGAATTCGAGGTCGAATTCAGCCAGTTCCGCTGCCCACTTCGCTATATTCCCAGTTGAATTGGGATTATGCAGGATCGCTCGAAGTGGATATGAAGTTACCACCGAGACTTTGTGAGCTTGGAAATAGTGTCGAAGCTTCCTTGAGGCAATAAGAACTGCGTAGAGCAGCTTATGCACCTCTAGGTATCGAGTCTTGGCATCGTGTAACACTTCACTGATGAAGTATACTGGACGTTGAATGGTCCGGACCCTCCCGGAGGGGTCCGGAGCTTCCTCTCCATTGATCCGGACCCTGTCGGAGGGGTCCAGACTATCTTCGGGGACCTCCGGGTTCTGGGTGAAGGAACCCGGAGCTTCTTCAGGAATGACCTGGATCCTATCGGAAGGATCCGGGTCCTCTGAAGTGGCTTCTTGTGGGTTCAAGTCTGGGAGCTGGGACCCAGACCTGCTTTCAGGAACCTCCGGATCCTTCCGAAGGGATCTGGATTCCTGAGTATTGGGTAGTTCCGGTCTCTCCGCAACCAGAACCATACTAACGACTTCGTCAGCTGCTGAAATGTAAAGCAATAAAGGCTCACCAGGGTTCGGAGCTACCAAGACTGGTAGGGTGGTGAGGAACTATTTCAGCTCCTGGAATGCCTTCTCTGCTTCTTCAGACCATTGGAATGGTCCGGACTTCCTTAGTAACTTGAAGAAGGGAAGTGCCCTTTCCGCCAGTCTTGAAATGAACCAGCTGAGGGCTGCTAGACATCCAGTTAATTTTTGGACGTCTTTGATGCGGGTTGGTGGCCGCATGTCTTCAATGTCTTTTATCTTCGCCGGATTAGCCTCTATGCCCCGGTGACTTACCAGGAAACCAAGAAGCTTTCCGGAACTAACCCCGAAGATGCACTTGTCTGGGTTTAGCTTCGTGCGGGTGGCCCGCAGCTTGTCGAAGACAGCCTGTAGGGTGTCCAAGAGGGACTCCTTGTTCTTGACTTTAACCACGATGTCATCAACGTACACTTCCACTATGTCTCTGATGAGTTCTTCGAAAGTTTTGTACATAGCTCATACAAAAGTTGAAGCTGCATTCTTGAGACCAAAAGGCATGGCTGTGTAACAATACAATACATCCACTGTGATGAATGAAGTATGTTCTTCATCTTCCCTAGACATCCGGATTTGATGGTATCCTGAATATGCGTCTAGAAAACACAGTAACTCACACCCGGAGGTGGAATCCACTATCTGGTCTATTCTAGGTAGTGGGAATGGATCTTTTGGACATGCCTTATTCAGTGTGGTGTAGTCGATGCACATCCGAAGTTTCCCGCCGGCTTTAGGCACAACGACTGGGTTTGCCAGCCATTTTGGATGGTAGACTTATCGGATGAATCCAGCTTCGAGCAACTTCTTCACTTCTTGTCGGATGAAGTTCTGTCGCTCTACAGATTGCTTCCGAGGTTTCTGGTGCACAGGCCGAGCGTCGGGGTAAATCTTCAGATTGTGCTCAATCACTTCCCTGGGGATCCCAGGCATTTGTGACGGTTGCCAAGCAAACACGTCAACGTTAGCCCGGAGGAAAGTGATGAGCGCGAGTTCCTATTTGTCGTTCAAGCCACCCGATATACGGGTAGTTTGAGTGACATCAGAACCAATTTGGACGACTTTGACGGGAATGTCGGTGTCGCCGCTTGGCTGCACACGGGGTGCAGAGGTCGAGCCTCGTTGACGAATGCTCGGAGGTTGTGGAGCTTGCTTCTGTCTGGAGTCCTCCTCTTGCGCTGTGGTGAGTGCGTGGAGTTCCTCCAGAGCAGTTACTCCGGCAGTGCGATCTCCACGGATCCGGAGAACACCTACTGGTGTTGGCATCTTCAACACCAGGTATCCATAATGAGCAGCTGCCACGAATTTGTACAAGGCAGGTCTACCCAAAATGGCGTTGAATGGTAAGTTGATCTGAGCGACGTCGAAGATCAACTTTTCGGTGCGATACTTCTCCCGGGTCCCGAAGGTAACAGGGAGAGTAATAGCTCCGAGTGGGGTTATGGCCCCCGGACCTACTCCGGAGAAAGGTCGAGAGGGCTGGAGGTCCGAAGGTCGAAGCTGAAGCTTAGTGAAAGCTTCGAAGCTAATGAGATTAAGCCCCGAACCTCCATCTACCAGGACATGATGGAGCTGGATGTTGTTGATGGTGGGAGATACCATCAAGGGTAGCTGGCCAGCTCCGACCATGCTTTGAGGACAGTCCGAAGCATCAAAAGTGATGGGTGTGTCCATCCACCTTCGATGTGGCTCCGGTCTAGCTGTAGGAGCTACAGCAGCCATATCCCGTCGCATAGTCTTGATGACACGACGAGAGGTGATGTCCCATGATCCACCAAAGATGGTGTTCATGGTTTTTCGACGCTCGTTGTCGGAGACGTCGGAATCATCGTCGACGGAGGTGTAGACGGCTTTCAAGACCTTTTTGGGGTCCTGAAACCCCAACTCCTCTTCAGCCGGAGCTTCATCGACCTTTTGTTTTCCCTCCCTCTGTCGGAAGGGAGACCCTTCCCGGCGCTTGTGGTAGCGCTCGGCAAGGTTTTGGACCTCCCGACAGTCCTCCAGTCTGTGGCTGCCCGTTTTGTGAATGGGGCACCACATCTTGGGTTTGCCACCGTCTTCAGAAGACGGTCGAGGTCGCTTCTCGGGGCGTGGCCCCCGGCCACCAGGAGTTGCAGCGGCTGCAACGTTGGATGTGCCGGCCGACGGCTTCTTCTTGCCGTTGGTCTTCTTTTTCTTCTTGCTACTCCCGGAGGTAGCGGCTTCTTCTTTGGAGGATTTTTTATGATCCTCCAGGGCTGGTTTGGAGTGCATTTCACGGCCCTCCGCAGCTCTGGCACATTTGTCAGCCAGGCTGAAGAGCTCCGTGACGCTAGTGATCTCTTTGATCGCCAGCTTCTCCAACATCTTCTTGTCTCGTACACCCTGTCTGAATGCCACAATGACAGAAGCGCTTGAGATAGAAGGAATTGTGTTACGTACCTGAGAGAATCTCTGGATGAACGACCGCAAAGATTCTCCTCCTTTTTGCACGACCGCAAAAAGGTCCAGTTCAGTGCCCGGACGGGTGTATGAACTCCCGAAATTGGCGGTGAACTGACGGCACAGCTCCTCCCAACTGTCGATAGAGTTGGGTGGAAGGCTCATAAACCAGGACCTGGCGGTCCCAGTTAAGGCCACTGGAAAGTAATTGGCCATTACGGCCTCGTTTCCTCCAGCTGCTAGGATCGCAGTGGAGTATATCTGTAGAAATTCTACGGGATTGACGGTCCCGTCGAATTTTTCCGGCAAGTGTGGCCGGAACTTCTGTGGCCATCTAACCATGCGCAGGTGCATGGCTAGGGCGGAACAGCCTCCTCCTACTCCTTCCAGAGTAGAAAGGTCTTGAGCATCTCGTCTTTCTCGAGCTCGCTCGATGTGGACACGGCCATCCTGTTGGCGGTATCGGCGATCAAGCTCCGCCCGGAGGTCGTGTGTCGAAAGCCGAGATGCAGTATGGGCACGTCGTGCCCCAGAGGGCAACGACGTCACTTGCTGTGACGCAGCTCTTCTCCGGTTGTTGGAGACATGTGGACCAAGTCTTCCAGACAACGTTCGTCGCTGCGACGGGGCCCGCCCTGAAGGAAGTGGACCCTGGTTGTTGAGGCGTTCGGCCGCTGCTGCGACCAAATGCTCAATATCAGCCCTCCATTGCTCCATAGCACCTTGAGATGCATCCGGAGGTGGTGGTCGCTGAAGGAGAGCACGCGCTGCATGGAGCGCGTGTTCTGGGTTGTCACGACTTGCCGGCGCAGAATGTGACGCCGGTGCACCATCATGTCGTTCGGCATGTCTTGCCGGAGAAGATGGTGGTGGTGGGAGTGTGACTCCCGCTGGAACTGAGGCTCCTGCCGGTGGTTGCATGTTGGAGGGATTGCCTCCGACAGCCTGAGCAGCAGGTTGCCCATTGGATGATCCAGCCGCAGAATTCACCATTCTTGAAGATCTCAGGCGCCCCTACCTGGCGCGCCAACTGTCGACTGTTGGAGTCGGCAGATCCCCTGACACTACGAAAGTGTGGAAGGAGTTTGTGGTTCGGTTTGGGCGCGCGGAGACTCAAGAAGGTGAATTGCGATTGGACTCGAGTGACACGGTGGTTTACGTGGTTCGGGCCGCCTGAGCGTAATACCCTACTCCACGGGTGTGTGTGTGTTGTATTCACTTGTGAGCTTGAGTATGCTCCAGAGTGTTCTCTCTTCTCGTGTATCGTCGGTTTGTCCTTTTATAACATAAGGACAAACCGTTACAAGTCAGCCTGGCCCGACATGTGGCCCTGGCGGTTATTAGTATTGATACACGAGATTAATTGTTGTTAATAACCCTGTAACAGCTCCAACAGTGCCGTTACAGGTGTTAAGATCGTCCGATTAATTATCATTAACGTGGAATTAATGGTAATTAATCGGGTCTTGAAGTCTGCGGCTGTCCTTTGGAGATCCGGAGCCGTTACAACGTCTCCCGGGGGTTTTAAGCAGCTAGCTCCGACGTGTGGACACGTGGCAGCCCCGGAGCTTGCTTGGGAGAAGCGGGAAGCTCCGGGGTGGCCTGGCACGTGTCAGGTCCGGAGCTTCTCTCGGTCAGGGGTTACCTCCGGCGGTGCCGTTTCAGTACCTAGCCCGGAGCTTCACCCTTGTGGGTAATAACTCTGGTATGTCAGTACTCGTGGCAACCTAGAGGTTAACCATGTTGGAGAAGCGGGTCCGGTCACGTCTGGCGAGTGGGCCCCCGAGGGTCTTCAATTTGAGTAGATGTCCTTCCCTTGAGATCTTTGTAACCTCAGGCGGTGTATGGTTTTTAGGGTACCGACACTAGCATTTTCAGCATCTGAAAAATTAACATTGATACTACGCAAGTTGCTGAGAATTTTATTAAAACGAGCAAAAAGGTCATCAATAGACTCACCGGGTTGCATCTCGAAGTGCATGTATTCTTTCTTGAACATGTCTTGCCTTACCTCCTTGATCGTGTTGATCCTTCGTTGTAGTCGCAAAGTGCTTTCCACACATCGTATGCAGATCGGAGGTGTGCAACACGGTCAAAGTCGCTTTGAGTTAATCCTTGTATGATCAAGTTCCGAGCCTTGTTGTTGCTGTCGACATCTCTCAGATTTGTAGTTGTAATTTGATCATTTGATGGCACTTCATAAGGCTTGTATACCTTCTCCCATATTGCGAAGCCTTGAGCCTAGATGAAGGCTTCCATATGTGCCTTCCAAACTTGAAAATCAATACCACTAAAGATACAAGGTTTTGCGGAGTATTTCTCCATGATGATTAGTCAAAACACATGCAAATCACAAATATTAGAGCACCGTGGCTTTGATACCAATTCTAGGATCGAAGAGCACATGAAAAAATACCAGAGGGGGTGAATGGTAGATTAAAAAATCTTACACAACGGAAACAATCAAATCCCAACCCCTTCGGCCGAAAAACGATCTGGTAAAGAAATCGTGTGTGAGACTAATCTAAATGTGTTTCACCGTGACAAAAGTAATATATATCCAAGAGAATCAAGTCATGAAGATGACACAACAAGAATCACTCAAATTCGTCGAGAGAAACTCAAGTTACGATCGAAAGATCGAACAAAGGTCAATCTGTCCTACCCGAGAAAAACAGTTATGGAACGCTACAAAGAAACTCGTGTAGATCAGAAACCACAAATCCAATGACCGTGAAATTTTGAAAGATGATAGATAATCAAGTTGTGAAGACAACCCAAAAAGGATCACGTCAATTGGATCTGTAAAACTCGAGTTATGATAAAACCACCGAAGAAAGGTAGTGTTGTGCAGAAAACTCGACAAGAAAAAACTTGTCTAGAACAAGTCGGACAAACAAGGCACAAAAGTTCCTTTCAACTAAGAATTTTATTCAATAGAACACAAGAGAAACAGCCCCAAAGTCGTCACCCACAAGCTCTGGCCTCCCTTGCTTATATAACCGGCCCTTAGACCAACCCAATCTCAACTAGGACTCTAATCCTACTCAAATCACGAATCGAAACTTTCCATAACTGCTTAGGACTCTTCTATATGCAGATAGAAGCAATATTAAAACTTCCAAACACCTTAAGAATGTATCCCACAATCCTAAAACAACTCAAATTCGAGACCCACACGAAATCCAATCATAACCAACTCAAATCTTTCCATATTTGAGTCAAACACGACTCAGCCGTAGCCTGAGTCCATAACCTAGTCGGTTGGACCTTTCCAACCAATTCTTTACGTCCACATCTCTTTGTCACGCCACGGAACCATGTAGACACGTCCATGCACTCCTTGCACACGTACAAACATCTTCCAACGACGTCCATGATACCTTCATATGCATTGTTCTTGATTCATACATGTTGCGCGACCTTCCGATCAACTCAACCATAATTCCTCCCAAACTTGGTTGTTGAACCTCATCTTTTCCCTAAGACTAGTTCAATGGATCCCGTCACCAACCATGTCTTGAACTCAAGCAACACCTGCACATTAATAAACAACCAATACTTCCGAGCACATGTCCACGACTTGACTCTCGTTATTTCCGAAACTACAACATCTTACGTGACACCTCACATAAGCATGTTGCAAAGCATAGCAAAAACGATGTCATCAATATCAACAAAAACGTATCAAAAACTTAGCAAATGAATACTAAGCAATCTTTCCAACAATGTAAAGCAAGTTCGAGACAATTCACAGTAAAAGCAAGAACATTGCGATCAAGCTCCGAATCTTGCCAAAGCTAACCAGAGCTTGAGCCGGAGCTTACCAAAGCTAGTACAACCTAGCGCTAGAGCTAACCAAAGCTAGTCAGACCTAGAGTCGGACCTTGATGACAAAGGTGTTTTGGTAGTATTCAAAACTTTTATCGCCATAGCCAATGTATTCAGCACACATAGGTCTCACACAGGGACTTAGCGAAATTTCCAAGGATCCGATACACTGGACTAGTCTGCAATTGACCGGACAAGTCTGAAAGTGTCCAGAGGGAAAAACAGACTAGTCCACAGCAAAGCGGAAAAGTCCGACGAAGGTCAGAGAGAAATCAGACTAGTCCGCACCGAAAACAGACTAGTCCGCACTTCCCAGAATACTTAAGTGTGGTTTTGCTTCTATTTCATTTTAAACTTATTCCTTTTTATGTTACTAAATTTTAAACATGTATCAGAATGTATGCAATGCATGATGGATGAAAATGAGTGTGTTACACCGACAGTTAGGGGGAGGGGGCGTACCTCCTCAGCGGCGCGAAGGGGCAGCGCACGGTGGGGAGGAGGCGGTCGAGAGAAGGCGGTTGGGAGGAGGTGGTGCACGGCGGGAAGAGGCAACGTGCAGTGGGGTGAGGCGGTGGGGAGAATGCGGCTGGGAGAGGCGGCGTGCCTCTCGTCGGGGAGGGGGCGATGGCGGTCTTCATCGACAAACGGTGAACCTCAGCGGCGACCCTTGGGACGGCGAGACGACGGCGCGGCGGGAGTAGAAAAGCAGCAGTGGAGGCCCTCAAGCGCGAAAGATTGAGGAAGCCAAATGAGGACTTAGTTGGGTGTGGGCAGGAAATAGTCTCTAATACACGACGATACTAGGTCACCGACGTATATAAACCCTAATAAATGACGACCCTTTTACACCACCGTCTATTACGGCTTTGAGTGGGCCCGGTTTATCTCGTAATTGATGATGGGCCTTAATTTACGACGGTTGACCGTTGTCTTTAAGTAATTGATGATGGTACTAGGTCAACCGTTGTCAATTATGGGCTAATTGATGATGGCTAGATTTAATCGTCGTCAATTATTTAAAAGGCAATGGCCCCGTCGTCTATTATATTGGTCATCGTCTATTGTCGCGATTCCTGTAGTGTGTGTTCATAATATATTTGTCTCACTAACACGGCTATACAGGAGCGAGAGACCGGTCAGGAGCCAACCCCGACCCAGGTTTGGAAGAGAGGTCACAAGGGAAGTGACCCTTCCCAGCCTACGCAGTGCAGTCAGGTCACGACCGATCGACTAGTATGTTTTCAAAATTCATCAATTTAATTATAACTAATACTATTACTGGTGCACTTACAAGATTTGTTTGTTTATTAGGAAAAGTACGCGCAGGAGGTCGTGAAGATACACTACAAAGATTATGATTGGAAAAACGCATCGATCGACCCCCAAGCCGTGTACGCAAGTGGAGGCAGGAAGGCCCATGGACGGTGAGTTGGTCATTTGTTTCATTTCTTTTTAAATCTAGATTTTTTACTTAGTATTTTTCATTCTTTTGCAGGTTTGCCATTTTTTATGGAGTTGTTAACTCGAGGTCGGCGTGACCTTCTAGAGGTGCTTCATCGACGCAGGCCTCGTTTGTTGGGCCGTCAAGTGGTCGTCTCTCGCAGACCCAATTGGAGCTCAATGTCGTGAAGGAGACGCTGATGCAGACCCAGGCGGAGCAGGAGAGGTCGAGGGTAGAGCAGGAGAGGTCGAGGGTGGAGAAGGAAAGGTCGGGGGCCTTCCAGGAGGTCATGACCATGTACATGGCATAGATGCAAGCAACGGTGGCAGTAAGTAATTTAAACTACCATAGTTTAATTTCATAGCATTTCAGTAACATATATATTCTAATATTTTGCAATGGCGGGCTCTTGCTCGACAGACCAGTCAGTAGATCAAGATTCATCCATTTCCGCTGCCGCAGGTGACCCCGGCACAAACGCCTCGAGCACAGCTGCCCCCAGCGCAGGTAATAAACTCTTTCTTTAATATTGTCGTATTCATTTTAGTATTTCACATAGGGAGAGAAGGAGGTAGAACATAGGGTGAGAGTGTGAGATAGAGGTGGAGTAAGAGAGACAGACATAGGTTGAGATAGAGGTGAGATAGAGGTGGAGTAAGAGGGACATAGATAGAGAGAGATGGAGAGTGAGAGAGAGGGTAAAGTGAGAGAGAGAGAGGGGATGCTAGAGGGAGATGAAGAGAGAGAGAATGAGAGAAAGAGAGGGAGAGTAAAAGGGAAAGTGTGACACAAAGAGAGGGAGACGAAGAGAGTGAGAGAAAGTGATGGATAGGAAGAAAGTGAGACAATGAGATAAAGACAGGGAGAGGAAGAGAGAAAGTGTGACAGAAAGAGAGGGAGAGAAAGTGAGGGAGAGGAAGAGAGTGAGAGAATGAGAGAAAGAGAGAGAGAGGGGAAGAGAGTGTGAGAGAAAGAGAGAAAGAGAGAGAGAGGGAGAGGAAGAGAGTGAGAGAAAGAGAGAGGGGGAGGAAGAGACTGAGAGGATGAAAGTTAGAGAGAGAGGAAGAGTGTGAGATGCATTTGTAACATGTCTAATTCTAATGTTCTTTTGCAAGGTTCGGTGACAGCGGTGCAGACTCCTTCAGCACAGCTACCGGCACCCGGAGAGACGCGTAGAGACAAGCTTTTTGGCTCCGGAGGTAGTCGAGGGGGTAGTGTGTAGCTCGTTCGGAGTTTCTGTTGTGGTTGATGCATTTGCTATATATTTATGACTATTTATTGTTGTTGTGACTATACATATGTTGTGTATGTCTGTTCTGTGAGCTTGCCATCGTGCGAGGTACGCAGATTCAGTTTAAAAACATAAATAAAAACATAACTTATGTTGGTTATGGCAAGGCCGACGTAAGTTATCCCAGGTGAACTTATGTTGACCCGGCCATACCAATGTAAGTTATCCCATGGTACTTTCGTCGACCTCGCCATAGCCGAAGTAAACTGGCCCATGTAACTTATGTTGGCTACTGACAATCGACGTAAGTTACCTGGCCCAGCCCGCAGCCCGACCCGGTAACTAATTTACATCGATTGTGGAACACTGACGTAATTTAGCTTAATTATGACCAAACTACAACGTCAGCCGGTAACCGACTTAATTAAGGGAAAACCGACAAAATTAAGTAACTTTCATTGGTTTTTGTCTTAGTTATGTCGACCCTGGTCGATGTAATTGATCGGATTTCCTGTAGTGTAGCTTGTTTTCCCAAAAACACACAGTTTGTTTGGTAGGCAAGGATTTGAGAGGAATTCAATGGTTTGAGTTCTAGGCAACAGTAGTCTATGTCAGCTACTTGCTTCGGGCACGGGTTTACCCCTGGCAACACCAGGACGATTCCCACCAAGAGCCTATGGTATAGCCGAACGTGGAGGATTACTAAGGACAGATAGAGCTGTCACCACCTACTATCTACCTCTTCACTCTGTGGGCCTACGAGATTGTAGGATCGAAGAGCACGTAAAAAGCTACCAGAGGGGGTGAATGGTAGATTAAAACTTTTCCAGCAGAAGCAACAAAAACCTCTTGGCGGAAAATAAATCTGTTAATAAATTGTGTGTGTGACTAATCTAGACGTGATCAATTGTGACAAAACCAATATATGTTGTGGAGAACCAAGTTACGAAGACACCACAACAAGAATCACGAATATCCGTCGATAAAAACTCAAGTTATGTTTGAAAGATTGAACGAAGGTCAATCTGTTCTACCCGAGAAAAACTAGATCTGCAACACTGCAAAGAAACTCGTGTAGATCCAAAACCACAAATCCAATAACCATGAAATTTTCATAGATGATAGATAATAAAGTTTTGAAGACAACATAAAAAGAATCACATCAATTGGATCTGATAAACTCGAGTTATGATAAAACCACCAAAGCAAGGTAGTGTTGTGCAGAAACTCGACGAGAAAGACTTGACAGAAACAAGTCGGACAAACAAGGCAAAAAAAGCTCCTCTAGACTACTAATTCTATTGATAAAAACACAAAATGAACAGCCCCAAAGTCGTCTACCACGAGCTCTGGCCTCCCTTGCTTATATAACCAGCCCTTAGGCCAGCCCAATCCTAACCAGGACTCAAATCCTACTCAGATTCAACTGAAACTTTCCATAACTGCTCAAGACTCTTCCATACGCAGATAGAAGGAATCTTAAAACTTCCAAATATGTTAGGAATGTATCCCACATTCCTAAAACAACCCAACTTCGTGACCCACATGAAATCTTATCATAACTAACTTAAATCTTTCTATATTTGAGTCAAACACGACTCAGCCGCAGCCTGAGTCCATAACCTAGTCGATTGGACCTTTCCGACCAATTTTTTACGTCCACATCTCTTCATCACGCCTCAGAACCATGTAGCCACGTCCATGCACTCCTTGCACACGTGCAAACATCTTCCAACGACGTCCATGATACCTTCATATGCATTGTTTTTTATTCAAACATGTTGCGCGACCTCAAGATCAACTCAACCACAATTCCTCGTGAACTTGATTGTTGAACCTCATCTTCTCCCTAAGAATAGTTCAATGGATCCCATCACCAGCCATGTCTTGAACTCAAGCAACACCTGCACATGAATAAACAACAAATACTTCCGAGCACAAGCCCTAGACTTGACTCATGTTAGTTCCGATAACCACAACACCTTGCGTGAGCACCTCACATAAGAATGTTGCAAACCATAGCAAAATGGTATCAGCCATAACCACCGAAACACACCAAAAACTTAGTAAAAGAATACTAAGAAAACTTTCCATAATCCAAAAAACAAGTTCGAAACATTGCGAGTTAAGAGCGGAACCATTGCAATTTAGCACCGGACCTTGCCAAAGCTAACCGGACCTTGAACCAGAGCTTGCCAAAGCTAGCAAGATCTAGCACCGGAGCTTACCAAAGCTAGTCGGACCTAACGTTGAAGCTTACTAAAGCTTATTCGGACCTAGCGCTGAAGCTTACTAAAGCTTAGTCAGACCTAGCACCAGAACATGTCGGACCTAGACAAAGCAAGTCGGACCATACACCGGACTTGCCAGAGCTACCCAAAACAAGTCAGACCTACTGTTGGACCTTGCTGGAGCTCGGACCTAGAGTCGGACCTTGTTGAAAAAAGGTGTTTGGGAAGTATTCAAAACTTTTATCGACAAAGCCAATGTATTCAGCACACAAAGGTCTCACAATCCCCCCCCTGATGAATGCATTGGCAACACTACTTAAAATCCGAACATTGGCTTATTCACATGAAAAATTTTGAAAACAATTTTTCTCCCTGAAATATTTCTCCCCCTTTGTAAACCAGATATAAAATGAGAAGAAAAACAAAAATCTTCCCCCTGAGAAGAATCGTGCCAAAAACACTTATGAATTTGTGCAATGTGTGATCAATTTCTCCCCCTTTGACAATGTATTCAGCAAGGTACAAAAAATAAATTTCAATTGTTATGAGCATATTATAAAATATACACATAAAACAAAGCTCATCCAAAGTCATACTATCAAGTAACTTACACTATCACATCAATGAGATACATAAAGTAGTGTAAAGCATGCTAGAGATCAAGTGTAATTTTCAATTTTAGCAAGTCATGATCTCACAAACTTAACTATTTCAAAACCTGAAAGCATGACACTTGTTGCTGCAATTTTATTTTCTTTTAAGAACAAATTTTGATCATATGACATTTGCAAGAGATTATATGCAGCATCTGCCTTATTCTAATCAACCAAGGCAAGCCTATGTCATTTGACAATCAGAAGCTTAAGGTCATGGTTTTATTCATACACAACTTCTTCCAAGTTCATATCTAAGTGCAATGATAAGCCATCTCAAAAGATGAAGTGTGATGCATGCATATTCTCTTGATCTTTTCTCATTTTTTCATTTGAACAAAAAACTCAACATGTGAGTTGCTTACTTGATTAATTCTTTATGATTAAAAGCACTTGTGAGCATGTAACAAGTTCAAAACAGCAAGAAAGTTTGATTATGACCAGAATTAGTGTAAGTAATTATTCCAATTACCAGTCATGGCAAAAACTACAAAATGTATAGCAAGAGTAATGTAGTAAGAACCTTTAGCATATAAAAAGGAATCACAAAGTCATATATGTATGAAATACAATGCTCATATTTTTATTTTAGATTCACACATAGACTTCCCAAGTTTCAAAACTCCCCCTCAATTTAAGCCATGAGGATGCATAACCCCTATTTCACTATGAATGTAACAAAAACGAGTGAAATCTAAAGGTTTTGTGAAAATGTCAGACAATTGTTGTTCGGTATCTACATGGTGAAGCACAATGTTTCCTTTTTCAACATTATCACAGAGAAAGTGATACCTAATGTCAATGTGCTTAGTTCTCAAATATTGCACAGGGTTTTTAGCAATGCAAATGGCACTAGTGTTATCACAAAACAATGGAACACTATCTAGATTAACCCCATAGTCCTTAAGTGTTTGAACAATCTAAAGAATTTGTGAGCAAGCACTAGCAGCAACTACATATTTAGATTCGGCTGTGGATTGTGCAACTGAGTTTTGTTTTCTAGAGGACCAAGCAACAAGTGAATTACCAAGAAAATGATAAGCATTGGAAGTACTTTTCCTATCAATCCTACAACCCCCAAAATCAACATCCGAAAAAGCTTTGAAAGTAATGGTTGAGGAAGAAGGAAGAAAAATGCCAAATTCTTGAGTTCCATGTAAGTTCTTGAGAATCTTTTTGACGGCTTGACGATGTGAAGCAAGTGGGGAAGCTTGAAACCGTGCACAGAGACATACACTGAATTGTATGTCCGGTCTTGATGTCGTGAGGTACAAAAGTGATCCGATCATGCTTCTATATTCTTTTTTATCGATCGGGTCACCATCTTCATCAAGTTCAAGTGTTGTCGTTGTTCCCATTGGTGTTCGAAGAGGCTTGCTTTTGTCCATGTTGAAGCACTTTAGGAGGTCTTTTGTATAGTTTGTTTGATTCACGAAGGTCCCCTCCTAGGTTTGCTTGATTTGCAGCCCCAAAAAGTATGTGAGCTCTCCCATCATACTCATCTCAATTTCTGGACTCATCATACCTGAAAACTTGGACACAAGATCATGAGAAGCACAACCAAAGATAATATCATCCACATACACTTGAACGAATAATGAGTCATTGCCATGCTTAAGCACAAAAAGAGTTTTATCAACCTTGCCCATGGTAAACCCCTTTTCAAGTAAGAATGTTTTTAACCTATAATACCATGATCTAGGGGCTTGTTTCAGATCGTACAAGGATTTGGGCAGTTTGTAAACATGAGTAAGAAAATTTGGATTTTCAAAACCTGGTGGTTGATTGACATAAACCTCCTCATCTATATAGCCATTAAGAAAAGAACTTTTAACATCCATTTGATATAACTTGAAACCTTTAGATGCAGAAAAAGCTACCAAAATTCTTATGGCTTCTAATCTAGCAACAGAAGCAAAAGTTTCATCAAAATCTAGACCTTCAACTTGTGTGAAACCTTGAGCAACCAACTTAGCCTTATTCCTAATCACAACCCCATCCTCACTTTGTTTATTTTTAAACACCTATGTACTTCCAATTAAAGTGTGACCATAAGGTGGAGGTACAAGTTTCCAAACATTATTTCTTTCAAAATTTTATAACTCTTCTTGCATGGCAATAATTAAAGATTTATTAGTGAATGCGTGTGATATATCTTTGGATTCAAAAGAAGCAACAAAAGCAGAATGAGCATGAGAGTTTAGATCACAAAACCTGGACCGTGTGACTCGTTCGTGCAAGCTTCCAATAATTTGTTGTGGAGGATGACTTTTGAGAACCCGGAGGAGAGTATACACTTCACAAGCTTCTTCTTCATGTTTATCACAAATCGATGAGCTTGTGACTTGAGGACAATCTGGACCAGCAATTGGTGGTCGTCAGTGCTGGTTGTGAATCAAAATTAGGAGCTGGAACAATATCATTAGCTGCTGAATTTTCGGGCAGCAGCACCTCTTCTTCCTCATCTTCAACAAAAATACTCTCCCCTTGCGCATATAGATCCGGACCTGCAATATTGGAGCTAGTACCTAGACTAGCTTCATCAAAAGAAACCTCACAAGTCTCCACAATTTTATTAGTGTCAAGTAAAAGCACACGGTAGCCTCTAGTATGAGATGGATAACCAAGAAACATGCCATCAACAGATCTAGCTTCAAATTTATCAAGATTACCATGTTTCTTAGCAAAGCATTTGCAACCAAAGACCCGAAAATGTGTGAAACTAGGCCTATGTCCAAATCGAATCTCATATGGTGTTTTTCCTAGCTTAGCACGCAAGAAAACACGATTTGAGACATAACAAGCAGTTGCAATTGCATCAGCACAAAATTTCCTAGGAATTTGATATTCATCAACTATAGTCCTAGCCATCTCAACTAAGTTTATGTTCTTTATTTATACAACACTGTTTTTTTAGGTACATATGGTGAAGAAAATTGATACTATTCCATTTTTAGCACAAAAGTGATCAAACGATTGATTTTAAATTCAGTTCTGTTATCACTTCTAATTACTTTTAAAGATGTTGGGTGATCAATTTATAATCTAAGAAATAAAGTTCTAAAGTGACTAAAAGCTTCATTCTTAGATGCCATAAAGTTAACCCAAGAATATCTAGAAAAATCATCAACAATCACAAGAACATATCATTTACCTCCGAAGGATTGAACACGTGAACGTCCTACGGTGTCAAGGTGCAAAAGTTGACCCGGTTCAGTTGTCATGGTCATTGTGAGAGGAGCATGTGAACTTGCAACCATCTTAGCATGTCTACAAGAAGAGCCACAATTTGTTTGTCCCCTTTAAGCTTAGGCAACCCACGTATGCGATCAAGAGCACTAACACACGTTAGATGATCAAAGCATACGTGACCAAGTCTAAGATGCCAAAAATATAAGTCCTTTGAATCATTAGCAGCTAGACACCTATGCTTAGATGATGACATATCAAAATCAGCTTTAAAAACTCTTCCAAACTGAGACATGTTAAAAATAAGCTCACTATTTGAATCTACAACTTTGCAGCAATTTTTATTGAAAATAGTTTTCAAATTTTCATCTAGCAATTGTAAAACGAAAAGCAAGTTGTATTTCAAATTTTTGACAAGTGTCACATCTTTCAAAATGTAGTGATCATTTACCATAATTGAACCCTTAGCAATTATAGGAGTTGAATAATTATCTGCAAAAGTAACATTTTCTACACGTGACACAAAAGAGAGAGAGGAGAACCAATCTTTGTTACCGGTCATGTATCGTGTGCAACCTGAATCGAGAATGCAAATGTTCTCCTTCCTCAAGCGTGTAACCTACATAGAAGCACAATACGTCGATGACTCAATACTAGGATTAGTCAAAAGGCATTTAGGAATCCAGTACTGAGTCACACGACGTGCAGCAGGAATAACATGCGAAAGTTGTGATAAAACAGCAGGTTTGTGAGCCAAAGCTTGAGGATTTTTGTACCGAACTACTAACCTACGAGGTGTTACATGTGTAGCACGAAAAACAGTAGGTTTGGGAGCAAAATTTGCATGTTTTTGACTCATTACAGCAGGTTGCATGTTCCTATCATTCGGTTTAGCATGTGTAGCAAATTTTGCATGAAAGTTATGAGATCTAGCAATCATTTTTTCCTTTTTCTATTGTTTAGCTAGTCCATAACAAAAATCTATGACATGACCATCTCTAGCACAGTAAGTACAATGAAATTTAACTTTGTGTTCATGTCTAGATGAGCAAGCAACATTTTTATTAACAACCGAACGAGACAACACCCCTGCAGATTTGAAAACCATTTTTTATGTTTAGAAACTATTTTGATCAAACCACTTCCTAGTGACTTTACAATTTTAGGTGGATGTGCTTTAGCATGAGCATGAGAATTAAAACCTAAACCAGATTTATCATTGCAAGACTTGGATGAATTCAGCAGCAAGTTTAGGTTCTTATTTGCATTACAAAACCGATCTAATGTCATATGCATGTCATCAAGTTTATTTGACAGATCAAGGCAATTTTCACATGAATTTTTTTCCTTTTAATTTGCAGTTAGAACAATTTTAAACTTCATGAGCACGTAAAGCATTGTTCGAAACATAAATTTCATTCATAGCATCTTGTAGTTTCTTATCAAGATCATCACAAGTGGAACAATGCAAATCAATTGTGGAACAGCTAACATCTTTCAAGTTTTTATCATTAAGTGCAGCAATCTCTCGGTTCTTTTCAATTTCTAACTCAAGTCTATCAAGCGTGGAGGTGTGCGCACTTCTTAATAAGGACAATTGTTCATATATTAAATCACATGAGGAACAAGAATCATCACTAGGAATCAAGGATTTTAAACGATTAATTTTAGATTCTAGTGACTCAATTTTAACATCATTGTCCCTAAGCTTGTTGTCCTTTTTATTAACTATAACAGTGGCATGAGAAATAGCATCACACATTTCTTCACAAGTATGACATACCTCTTCATTATCGCTGTTGTCTTCTGCCTCCTCCATACTTGATCTTGATCTGCCCGCCATGAAGCACAAGTTTGCCAAATCATCTTCATCTTCGTCACTTCCAGTGTCCACGTCGCTTGAGCCAAGTTCCTGAAGTGCGGGGATAAAACTGTTCACCAGTTGGCGACCCGTAAAACCCTTCTTCTTCTTTTTATCGTTGGCAGAGGAGTGCCTTGTCCTCGTTTGTTTTTCTTCCCGGGAATTAGGGCCTGAAAGCTTAGGACAATCTGAACGAAGATGTCCTGTCTTACCACATTCGAAACATCGTTGAGGTCTGGAGCTTACTCTCCTTCTAGTTCTCACAATTTGCAATGCTTTTGAGAACCTAGTAGAGAGAAGTGCTAGCTCCTCCTCTGGAAACTCCTCAATATGTTCAAGGGTTAGAGAGGACAACAAAGCAAGTGTACCACAAGATGAAGATTGGTTGGCGCTAGGCATGTCACGTTGAGAAACAAATGCAAGAGACTTGTTGGGGTTCTTACGTGAGATTATGTCAATTTCATGAGTTTTCAATTTAGAATATAGCACATCTAATGTAGGCGTACTCATTCCAGTACATTCACGAATAGATGTTACTTTCATTTCCAAAATTGACATGTCTAATGCACTTAGTAATTGTCTAGCATTCTCAGCATCTGAAAAATAACATTTACGCTACGCAAGTTGCTGAAAATTTTATTAAAGCGAGCAAAGAGGTCATCAATGGACTCACCAGCTTGCATCTCGAAGCGCATGTATTCCTTTTTGAACATGTTTTGCCTTACCTCCTTCATCGTGTTGGATCCTTCGTGGTAGTCGCAGAGTGCTTTCCACACATCATATGCAAATCGGAGGTGAGCAACACGGTCAAAATCGCTTTGAGTTAATCCTTGTATGATAAGTTGTGAGCCTTGTTGTTGTTGTCGACATCTCTCATGTTTGTAGCGGTGAATTGAACGTTTGACGGTACGTCGTAAGGCTTGTACACCTTTTCCCATATTGCGAAGCCCTGCGCCTGGATGAAGGCTTCCATATGTGCCTTCCAAACCTAAAAATCAATACCACTAAACACACAAGGTTTTGCGGAGTATTTCCCCATGATGATTAGTCAAAAACACATGCAAATCACAAAGAATGGAGCACCAAGGCTCTGATACCAATTGTAGGATTGAAGAGAACGTTAAAAGCTACCAGAGGGGGTGAATGGTAGATTAAAACTTTTCAAAACAAAAACCCCTCGGCAGAAAATCAATCTATCAAGAAATAGTGTGTGCGACTAATATAAATGTGTTCAATTGTGACAAAACTAGTATAGATTGTGGAGAACCAAGTTACACAGACATCAGAACAAGAATCACGAAAATCCGTCGATAAAAACTCAAGTTATGATTGAAAGATTGAACGAAGGTCAATTTGTTCTACTCGAGAAAAACTAGATCTGCAACACTGCAAAGAAACTCGTGTAGATCCAAAACCATAAATCCAATAACCCTAAAATTTTCACAGATGATAGATAATCAACTTTTGAATACAACCCAAAAAGTATCATGTCAATTGGATCTGACAAACTCGAGTTATGATAAAACCACCAAAGCAAGGTACGGTTGTGCAGAAACTCAACGAGGAAGACTTGACAGAAACAAGTCGGATGAATAAGTCATAAAAGATCCTTTAGACTACTAATTTTATTGATCAAAACATAAAAGGAACAGCACCAAAGTCATCTACCACGAGCTCTGGCCTCCCTTGCTTATATGACCAGCCCTTAGGCCAACCCAATCCTAACTAGGACTCAAATCCTACTCAGATTCAACCGAAACTTTCCATAACTGCTCAAGATTCTTCCATACAAAGATAGAAGCAATATTAGGGCTTCCAAACACCTTAGGAACATATCCCACATTCCTAAAACAACCCAACTTCGTGATCCACACGAAATCCTATCATAACCAACTTAAATCTTTCCATATTTGAGTCAAACCCGACTCAGGCGCAGCCTGAGTCCATAACCTAGTTGGTTGGACCTTTCTGACCAATTTTTTACGTCCACTCTCTTCATCACACCTCAGAACTATGTAGCCACGTCCATGCACTCCTTTCACACATGTAAACATCTTCCAACAACGTCTATGATACCTTCGTATGCATTGTTCTTAATTCAAACATGTTGCGTGACCTCCCGATCAACTCAACCACAATTCCTCCCGAACTTGGTTATTGAACCTCATCTTCTCCCTAAGTCTAGTTTCATGGATCCCATCACCAGCCATGTCTTGAACTCAAGCAACACCTGCACATGAATAAACAACCAATACTTCTGAGCACAAATCCACGACTTGACTCACATTAGTTCCAATAACCACAACACCTTACGTGAGCACCTCACATAAGAATGTTACAAACCATAGCAAAATGATATCAGCCATAACCACCAAAACACACCAAAAACTTAGTAAAAGAATACTAAGCAAACTTTGCATAATCCAAAAAGCAAGTTCAAAACATTGCAAGTTAAGAGCAGAACCATTGCAATTTAGCACCGGACCTTGCCAAAGCTAACCGGACCTTGAACCGTAGCTTACCAAAGCTAGCAGGATCTAGCACCAGAGCTTACCAAAGCTAGTCGGACCTAGCGCTAAAGCTTACTAAATCTTAGTCGGACCTAGCGCTAAAGCTTACTAAGGCTTAGTCGGACCTAGCACCGGAACATGTCAGACCTAGACAAAGCAAGTCGGACCTTACATCGGACCTTGCCAGAGCTACCCAAAACAAGTCGGACCTATTGTCGGACCTTGCTGGAGCTCGGACCTAGAGTTGAACCTTGTTGGAAAAAGGTGTTTTGGAAGTATTCAAAACTTTTATCAGCAAAGCCAATGTATTGAGCACAAATAGGTCTCATAGAGATATCCACTGATGAACTCTAAACTAAGTACCCCACTTGAGTTCTAATTCACAATTCTAATTGTTTCAAATGCAAAGCTACGACTAGAGCCTCTAATAAATTAAAGTAGTGAACCCACAAGCAGTTACTAAGCAAACTACTATTGAATAGAAATCAAACTTAAATTGAATTCATGAAATTTTCTTACTACATTCCGGCAGAACTTCCGTAGAGGTAGAAGTGTGAAAAAGGGACTTGACAAGCCCAAGCCTCCTCCTCTTAGCTCCACCTCACTCTCCTTCTACTTGACTGGCCACTAGGGCAGCTCTAAAGCTTATGAGTGCAGTACTATTCTCAAACTTGTCATATGTGTGAACTGAAGGAGTGAGGGCGTATTTATACAAGAGTTCAGACGGTTTGGCGCTACAATTAGCGTGTGAATCAGTCGTTACCGCCATCAGGGAGCCACGGAAGGGTGACACACGTCGTCTGACTGTGTTTAGCGCCAGGGCCAAGTCGGCCGAGCTAGGGGGTCAACCGACTTGGTCCTGCCCCCCCCCCCACCTCGGTTGTGCTTTCTCGAGGTGGCTGACAGGTGGGCCCAAACCCCCTTCCCACATGAATCGACGTTGGATCCCCTCGGATAAGCCTGAGAATGGGTTTATGGATCCATGTGATGCGAGTGTCATCGCCTGATTCGTCGAATGCTGGCTTTTTGGATTGCTCCCTGCATTCTTGGGTATTTTGGGGCTTCAATCACCTGCATGCAAAGAGACACTAACACTTGTGTAATTTGTTAGTTTTAACTCCTACCATTATGGTGTGTTCTACGTTTTATAATTTATATGCAGTGAATTAACGATCAGGTGTAGCATTTAAGGACTGTCAATAAACTCTCCCACACTTAGTCATTTGCTCATCCTCGAGTAAAGACAAGAATAACTAAGTGCTATGATAAATATTGTTGTGAATATGAAAGAAGTATACAAAGTATTTCCCTGGTAGTCAGCGATAGTCGCTGGTGTAGTGCTTCTGATGGTGCCTGTGTGAGACCTATGTATGCTGAATACATTGGCTTTGACGATAAAAGTTTTGAATACTACCAAAACATCTTTTTATCAAGATTCGACGATAGGTACGGCATGTTTTGGTTAGCTTTGGCAAGGTTCAAAGCTTGATGGCAGTGGTTCTGCTTTTATCATAGAATGTTTGAAACTTGCTTTACACTTATGGAAAGTTTGCTTAGTATTATTTTACTAAGTTTTTGGAGTGTTTTGGCGGTTATGGTTGATATCTTTTTGCTATGGTTTGCAACATGCTTATGTGAGATGCTCATGTAAGGTGTTGTGGTTTCGGAACTAACGTTAGTCAAGTCGAGGACTTGTCTCGGAAGTATTGGTTGTTTATTCATGTGCAGGTGTTGCTTGAGTTCAAGACATCGCTAGTGACGGGATCCTTTGAACTATTCTTAGGGATAAGATGAGGTTCAACAACCAAGTTCGGGAGGAATTGTGGTTGAGTTGATCGGGAGGTTACGCAACATGTTTGAATCAAGAACAATGCATATGAAGGTATTGTGGACGTCGTTGGAAGATGTTTGCACGTGTGCAAGGAGTGCATGGATGTGGCTACATGGTTCCGAGGCGTGATGAAGAGATGTGGACGTAAAGAATTGGTCGAAAAGGTCCAAGCGACTAGGTTATGGACTCAGGCTGCGGTTGAGTCGTGTTTGACTCAAATATGGAAAGATTTGAGTTGGTTATGATAGGATTTCGTGTGGGTCACAAATTTGAGTTGTTTTAGGAATGTGGGGTATGTTCCTAAGGTGTTTGGAAGTATTAATATTGCTTCTATCTGCGTATAGAAGAGTCTTGAGCAGTTATGGAAAGTTTCGATTCGTGAACTAAGTAGGATTAGAGTCCTAGTTAGGTTTGGATTGGCCTAAGGGTTGGTTATATAAGCAAAGGAGGCCAGAACTCATGGTAAACGACTTTTGGGTTGTTCCTCTTGTGTTCTATTGAATAAAAATCCGTAGTTTAAAGGAACTTTTGTGCCCTGTTCGTCCGACTTGTTCCAGACAAGTTTTTCTCGTCGAGTTTTCTGCACAGCACTATCTTTCCTTGGTGGTTTTATCATAACTAGAGTTTTACTGATCCAATTGACGTGATTCTTTTTGGGTTGTCTTCACAACTTGATTATCTATCATATCTCAAAATTTCAAGGTCATTGGATTTGTGGTTTTTGATCTACACGAGTTTATTTGCGGTATTGCAGATCTGTTTTTACTCAGTAGAACAGATTGACCTTTGTTCGATCTTTCGATCGTAACTTGAGTTTCTCTCAACAGATACGAGTGATTATTGTTGTGTCGTATTTGTGACTTGATTCTCTCTGATATCTATCACTTTTGTCATGGTGAAACACATTTAGATTAGTCTCACACATGATTTCTTTAATAGATCGTTTTTCTGCCGAGGGGTTTTCATTGCTTCTGCTGAAAAAGTTTTAATCTACCGTTCACCCCCCCCCCCCCCCCTCTGGTAGATTTTCATGTGCTCTTCAATCCTACAGCTTGTCCGCGTGAGTGCGAGCCGCATGATCCGTTGAGGAATGGGGATCCTGACGGGCTGGACCGAACCTAGTTTCGGCCCGTATGGGAGTGGCATGTCGTGAGGAGGCTGGCACCACAGTGCTCTGACTTATCTGGTCGAAGCGTGTGATGTCGGCGATATCAGTGGTAGCGTCGATTAGGGAGGGATGTGTGTGAAGTTGCACCACGCCTGGATCAGCAGGGTGATAGAGCTGGGTTCAGAGGTCTCGCCCATTTTTGGGCGCGTGTGCTCAGAATCGAGTGCAGCGCGCCTCAGCTGGACGTTGTTAGTGGGGACAGGACCGCGTGCAGGTTCCTTCCCAAGCTCCCGGCACTGCGTCCCCCATTGCAGGGACGCGATCTATGAGTGTGCTCATACGCCGTTCGTGGGCGTCCGTGGTGTTCTGGCCTACCCTCTCAGGGTGAGGGGTGTAGGTGGTGCTAGTTGTGACGCTGCTCTAGGCGGCGCGCGCATGAGGGTGTGTCGTGTCTAAATCAGCGTGTCAATGGGAATCGGTCCGAAATGCGGTCTCGTCCAGTTTTGGGCGTGTCTGATCAGAATCGAGGGCGGCGCGTCCTGGCTGGAAGTGGTTGTTTGGGACGAGACCGCGTGCAGGTTCCTTTCCAAGCTACCGACACTGCGTCCCCCGTTGCAGGGACGTGGCTCGTGAAAGTGTTTGTACATTGCCGCTGGTGTACTCGGGGCGGTGTTTCTAGCAAAAATGATCGCTTACCTCAATGTTGTAGTTGGAGCTGAGATAGCAACCGACAGTATCTTCTAGTATCCTGGAGAGGGATGGTGATGCGTCGTTGTCCATTCCTCCAGAGGGTGCTTTTCGTATGTCGCCAGTGATGTCGACGCTATTGAGCCCCCGAGGGGCGCTGGCAATGCTCCACGGTGTCGATGAAGCCAAATGAAGCTGATGAGAATGCGCAATAGAGTTCCCCTACCTGGCGTGCCAACTGTCGACGTTTAAGAAACTGACTAGTACAATTTATTGAATACATTCTCCTTCGTATGGCTAGCCTGCAAATAATAAGAGATTATCCTAGTTCGGGCAAAAAAAGCACTACGTATTGTGGGAGTTTTATGTGATCTTTATTAGCTCAAAAGGCGAGATATCATATTACAAATGGGTCTGGCCCGAGTATATGAACTCTAAGAGTATAAGAACATCTATGGAAGTAATGCGTAGGGTGTAAGAAAGTAAAACACAAACGCAAGTGCGTCTAAGGAAAAGGGTGAAGAGCACCAAAGATAAAATTGCATAAGTAAATGTGTAAGGTAAATGCAGGAACTAAATGCTTATAATAATTGCGAATACAGAGTGAATTCACCCCCACACTGAAGGCCTTGGGGGTCCTTTTATAGGGGGGCGAGGCGGCCCTATATTTCTGACATTCCTCATAGTAGGGTCGGTTTTACAGTGTTCGTTCTATGTATCCAGTATGTCGGAAGCTACCATCGGGCTTCTTCATGATCTCCAAGGCATCGTCTTCAGGGTGAAGCTATCGCCCTTCTGACGACGGATGGGATGGATGTAAGGTTTATCCTGCAACAGGTCACATCACGGGTGCTTTCCCAACTGTCAAAGTTCCACGCGCTCCTTCATCATAAATGCCCCCAACTACCCGACTCTCCCGGGCTCGGGCCCGGCAGGAATCGTCTGCCCAACGGTCGACCAGGAATTGGGCGGGTTAAATACCCCGACCTCACGTGGTTGCGGCGTTGGTGATGGGTCCCTCCTCGACCGATAAGTAGCTTCAGTCCGTAGCCGCATAGTGGTCAAGTACCGTCGGGTCCCGTATGTTTGGTACCCCTGGTACAGAACTCCATCATAGCTTCTCAAAGAAAATGGAAAGTTCATCATATGAATGTCGAGTCAGCATTTTTAAATGGAGAATAAGTTGAGGTGGTGTATGTTACACAAGCACCTGGGTTTGCAAAGAAGGGAGAAGAAGATAAAGTGATGAGGCTGCATAAAGCCTTGTATGGGCTTAGACAAGCACCCATGACATGGAATACAAAAATGGACAGAACACAAATCTCACTTGGCTTTGAGAAATGCTCACTTGAACATGTTGTATACATAAGAAGTCATCAAGGGAAAAGATTGTCGATTGGAGTCTATGTTGATGAATTAATAATAACTAGGGAGAATGAAAGAGAAATAGAATCTTTCAAACTTCAGATGAAGAATAAGTTCAGCATGAGTGATTTGGGTTTGCTCAGCTATTATCTCAGGATAGAAGTATGTCTAAGACATGGGGATAATAGCTCTGAACCAAACAGCCTATGCAAAGAAAATAATAGAAAAATGTGGTATGCAGGACTCCAACTTGACTATGATTCCCATGGACCCGAGCTAAACTGAAAAAGGAAAATTCAGGTACCTCTGTTGACAGCACTGAGTACAGAAGTATAGTAGGCAGTCTGCGATACTTAACCCACACAAAACCAGATTTATTTTATTCAGTTGGAGTTATGAGTAGATTTATGAAAAAATCAACTACTGAACATCTGGCTGCAGTAAAACAAGTGCTTAGATATATCAAAGGGACATTTAGAGCTTGTTTGACACAGCTTCTGCTGCAGCTTATTCATAAATATAAGTTGAGGGTGTGCCAAATAGGAAAATTCTGTAACAACTTTTTAGTTCAGATGCTTCTCAGAATGAACTAAAAGCAGGATATAAGTGGAAGCTACTTTCCACTAGCTTTTAAAATAAGCTGCTTTTGTAACAAGTTCCAGCTGTGCCAAACAGGGTCTTAATCATGGGCTCATATATTATCAAGATGAAGGCTAAAGCTTCACGGTTATTCAGATAGTGATTTTGCTGGAGATATACATGATCGCAAACACTTCTGGGTCACTTTTCTGTCTTTGAGGGAATCCAATCAGTTGGAACTCTCAAAAACAGAAAGTGGCAGCCCTTTCCTCTTGTGAAGCATAATACATTGCGGCAAGTTCAGCAGTCTGTCAAGGAATATGGCTAGCGAGGTTGCTAGCTGATTTAACCGAAAAGAAGGAAACTGAACCAGTGCTGATACAAGTAGATAATCAATCTGCAATATCGCTATGCAAAAATCTGGTGCTCCACGAGAGAAGCAAGCACATTGAAACAAGCTTTCATTATATTAGAGAATGTGTTTATGATGGAAAAATCGAAGTACAACACATTGGTCCAAAAAACCAGCTTGCAAACATCCTGACAAAGTTTTGGCTCATCCTAAATTTCAAGAAATGAGGGACAGGATAGGAGTTCACATCATAAGTGAACGACAAGCTTAAGGAGGTGATTGTTAGTTTAACCTTGTCGTTTACAGAGTCAGAATAGTGTACATTAGAGTCTTGTGTAATAAGTAAGGTGTTTAGGAGTCCAAACCGAGTGCAAATAAGTTGTGTTCGGATCACATCGTGTTGGGATGAAGTCCTGATCCGAGTTGGATGTGGAGTAGTTTGTAATCAGGTTATAAAAGAAGTCAGGGCACAAGAGCTCGTAAGTCTTGTATAACAGAGTTTTTCTTATTTCATCACCAGTTTTTGCCAAGAACTTCGATGGTGTATTCTGTTCATTTCGATCCAAGTAAGGTCCAACAGATGTACCCTCAGATTTTATCTTGTCTGAACTCTGTAACAATTTGTGTTAGCGAATGAAAGCTACTTGTTACCCAAAAAACACGCAACATTCCTTGTGACAACAATTTGAAGCACATACTTCTGTTGCAATAATATTATGTGTTTTACACTACGTAAGAAACGCAAATAAAGACAAAGATCAGAGACAAGCGCAAATGCGATCGTCACTGATATGTGTAAACGAGACGAGCCCGCCTCAATGAGGATGCTGGTTCACGAAAGAAAGCGTAAAAGGAGACGGGGTACTATAAGGCGCGTCTCATTTAATGAAATATCCGAGACGAGCCCGATCCTCTGACAAACAGGATACGCGCTTCTAACAAAGTGTGTCTCTTATTTGTGAAAGAAATGAGACAAACTTTACAGAGAGCACGTCTCCTTTGTCTTCGGTTACAGACATACATGAACACATCGGTGAACGAATGTAGAGCACACTCACTTGATAACTAAAATAATCATTCCAATGTAGAGTACCTTCACTGTAGTATTTTAAATCCAAAAAATGATTGAATCCTTCCTTATGAATTGTAATTCCTGAGGAACACGATGAACATATTCATTCATTCACAGTTGAACACAGATGAACACTGATAACACATTCATTCATTAACAATATATTACAAAACACAAAAAGAAGTACAAGACACAAGAAAAGAAAAACAACATCAACTAAAAACAATAAAAGAAAACCTAAATCCTACTCCTCCTCCTCCTCCTCCTCCAGAAGCCATCCGACGTCAGTGCAATAGGACCTCTAGCCGACTGCTCTGACTGCTCCGCCCGTTGCTTCGGCTGGTACGGATTCGGCGGTGCAACCTTGCGACCGAGGTTCCTCTCCATCGCCGCCACTAGGTTACTGCGGCCCTCGGCGCCGAGCACCTCGGTCATCGTCTCGAGTAGCCTCTGGAACCTGTCGAACAGCATCTCGAGCACCTGGGCCATCGTCTCGAGCAGCTCGTTGTTGAGCCTCTCGAGGGAGCGGCAACACTGTTTCTTGCAGGGTGTCTCCCTCAGCGGGCTTGGTGGCGGAACATTGGCCATGGTGGGTTGTCTGCGAGGAGAAGACGAACCAAGACTTATATAAGGTCTGTGTGGAGATGCCAAATGGAGACACGCTTAACAGTGAAGTGCATCTCCTATGCTCAACGTCTCCCTCTCCTCTACTAAAAGGGAGATGCGCTTAACTGAAAAGCATGTCTCCTATTGCCCATGTCTCCTTTAGCTTCATGATTTTATCCATTTTGCTTCGGTTCACTATTTATATCACACATCACTAAACTTAGAGCACATTCATATGATAACTAAATCATTCATTTGTCCCAAAAAATAATCAAATCCTTCCTTATGATTCCTAAGGAACACGATAAACACACCATACATTGATTCATTCACATATTTGAACACACAAGATAATATTTATTCACATAGATGAACACAGATAAATATAACACAATATATTACAAAAAATCAACTAAAAACAACAAAGAAAAATTAAATCCTCCTCCTCCGGCGGCGACTCTGGCGCCGGTGCAACAGGAGTCTGGGCTAACTGTGCCGGTTGCTCCGGGTGCACCGGGGGTGCAACTCCGTGACTGAGGTTCCTCTCTATCGCTGCCATCAGGTTACTGCGACCCCCGGTGCCGAGCACCTGGGCCATCGTCTCGAATAGAATGTCGAGATGATTGGCCACTCCCGTGAGGGCATAGAGGTAGTGGTCGATGGTACCCATTCTAGTAAACTCTGGAAGGGTACCCAGACCCAAGGAACTCATGGCGCAAGACGTACTGTTGTACGCCTCTTGCGCCATAAGAAGGCACTGCTCGGTGTTGAGCCTCTTGGGGGAGCTGCAGCACAGTTTCTTGCAGGGTGGCTCCCTCGGCGGGCTTGGCGATGAACGTTGGCCATGATGGTGGTGGTCATCGGCGCGAAGAAGACTAAGAAGAAGAAACGGGTGCAAAATGAGAGACACGCTTTTGGAGAACTGACGGATCAGGGCACGTCTTATATAAGGTTTATGCGGAGTCGACGATGGAGCAGTTGGTTTCGAGAGCATTGATGGAACGATGGGATGCATTGATATCGCCTCGAGGAAATGAAAGGTCGCGCACGTTGGTTGCACACATCTATGCATCATCGCCGCCGAAATTAAGTTCTATGCGGTCATCATGCCACGCGTCTCTCTTTCAACAATGGAAGATGCACTTTTATATCTCATGTGTCTCGCTTTAGTCTCGCTCGTCTCGCGTTTATCTCTTGCGTCTCTTCGCCTCTGGTGCTCCTTTACTAATTGACCAACTCTAGTGTGATCGCCGCCTCTGTTGGACCAACTCTATTGTGATCGCCGCCTCTGTTTGCCATCGCCGTCGTCGTCATCATCGTCATCGTCGTCACTATTCATGGTTGGGTTAGATATCGGCTTGGCGCGTAGCCGACTGAAGGAGGAGCGCTTGGCGTTGCGCAAGAACCATCCCCATGTATGTACAATATGGCATGACGGTAGCATGGTTGTATGGAGCTCTGCAATGGACTGATGAACTTAATTGTAGTTTTGTTTTTTTGTCTTGTTTGCTTTTGGTATTTTCAATTTCTCTGTGTAGGGTTTCTCTGTGAAACCTGAGTCGGGAGATTTATTGAAGTGGCAGTGCATCATCCCCGATGAGAAGGGGTAAGTCATGAAGAACAAGAACAATCATATGAGTATATCCATCATCCTCTTATTAATGAATTTCCTTTATAGACTGATTGGGAAGGTGGTTACTAACCCTGACAATCTCCTTCTCGGAGGACTATCTGTTGGTGCCTCCAAGATGCACGTTTTTATGTGGTTTCTTCCACCCGAATGTCCATCGCTCAGGAGCACTCTACCTTGAGGTTCTTGGCAAGAGACTGTAAGATAGAGTTATTTTGTTCAAGTAATTAGTAATTGTTGCTGAACTTATTTGAATTGGTTTCTTATGTTGCTTAAATTCATATTTCTTAGGGGTGGTGGTCTAGTTTTACAATCAAAACTATGCTACTTAAAGTTTAGCATTTCCTTCATCAGCTAAATGCGCCCGATGTTGAAAATGATTGCTATAATCTACTTATCAAGGTTAGTAACTTTGTGTTAGTGACCAACGTAGGTTATATATCATTCCTCATTCGACATTTGTTAATTTAAAGAATGTCAATATTTTCAGGATCCAGGGGAATATAATAGACATGTTCGGGAGCAAGTTGGACAGTACATTTTGGATTGATCGATGGGAGATTCATATGAATAAGTTCATAATCGAAATGTATAGTTTAGAGGGCATGCAATGTGTTTGAACTATGAAATTCATTGAGTTGTGAATTATCTCTGAATTGCAATGTCATTACGTTTGTTTATCCCTGAATTCCAATTATATCCCTGAATTGCAGTGTCATTGTGTTTGTTTATCCTTGAAATTAGGACACTCACGATGTAAACTCTGTGCGCGAGTGGCAACGGACGCTCACGATGTCGTGCGAGTGGCAAAAGGGAGACGAGCACATGAGAGACAAACATTAAACAGGAGTGTCTCCAATTTTTGACCACCGGCAAAAGGGAGACGAGTTGTTTTAAGTCTCGTGGGAGACGGGCTAATGCGAGACGAGCCTTACCTGGGAACGTCTCTGATTAATGCTGAAAATCTTTTGTACCACCTCAGAAAGCTAAGCGCATTGCAATGATCAAATAAGGCATTGCGCACAGTTGCCAGTTGAATATGCTCGCATGCGAAAGATGTTGTTCCTGGCTTCAGCACACCATGGCGCATCTTTCGAATATGGCGTGCCCGTTCAGCCAGCAAATAATTTGAGACGAGCACTATATATGTTCGTCTCTGATTTTTGACCTATTTTTAGCTCTCGCGCGCTCTCTAGCGAAAATTTTTGAGCAAAACTTACTCACGCTCTCTCGACCTAAGGGAAACGCTCAAATGAGAGACGGGTGTTATAGAGGCTCATCTCCGAGTTTTGCTTTTTTAACTCTCGTGCGCTCTCTCCCAACACTTAGCGAAAACTTTTAGCTCTCGCATGCTCTCTTGACCTAGAAACCGCCGTCGTCCCTCATCCTCAACTCGCTATTCATCATTGTCGCGCTGCCGCTGTTGACCCCGACCCCACCGTCGATCCTGACCTTTGTCATCAGAGAGTTGAGCACGTTGGAGCACGCCGCCAAGCCCCCTATCCCCAGAGCACGCCGCCGCCTCGACCTGAACCTCGGTGATCGGTATGAGTACACTGTCGCCTTCACATAAGTGGAAATATTATTCATGTCCCCAGAGCACATCGGCCTGCTATCATAAGAGAGTTGAGAAACCGCTGCTCTGGCGCCTCCGTCAGCTCATCCCGGATGTGACACCCGGTTCTGAAAATGAACCAAGTGAACTCATATGTGTGCCCAGGACGTTTAACACACATACACAAGTGCAATCACAAAAGAGTATATAGAAAATTACCACGGTACAAGATTAATTAAGTACTTTTATTACACAAATCATATTATCCTCAAATACAAGCACTAATGAATATTAATGACAAGTTTGAACTAATGCAGCGGAAATAAGCTAAACTGGGCAAACTAAACAACTAAGCAACATAAGAAATAGGGTATAGCGCAGCTCCAATCAACACCACAGGTAAAGCTGATGGTAGACACGGCCTAGAACTCCGCATTATCATTGTTAAACTCCCAATCCTGACTTGCAACTGTTGGTGGTGGAATTGCAAGGGTGAGTACATGTCGTACTCAGCAAGTGTGAAAAGTATGAAAGGTAGCTGACTCAAATGACGAATATAATAATGGCTAAGTGCTGAAAAGTACATTAAAACATTTGAAAAGCAACATAATATATATATATATAAATATATATATATATATCTGTGTGTGTGTGTGTGTGTGTGTGTGTGAAGTAAACCCATCGTAAACCATAATTATTAACATAGTACAACTCCATATTCCATATCCATCACCATTATACCAGATTTCACCATTACCATTAACCATGTCCATTGCCATAATTCAATCCATAACCATCCATCACCATATTATCAACCATAACCATTACCAAACCATCACAATACCAATTGAAAGTTGCCTAGAGGGGGGCTGAATAGGAAATAAGACTTGAAATGGCTTAATCGAACGAGATTAATCTCCTGAGGCCGAACTTGTCTGGACAGGGTCGGACTAGTCCGCTCAGCACAGAGTGAAAACCTAAAAAACTTGGTTTCGACAAGTTATTTGCGGAATTTAAGTTCAACCAAGATGTAAACAATGTATATTAACTTAGTACAACTAAGATTGAAAGGTTTAAGAACTTAGATTACAAGACTTTAACAAAGATCAAATGTGAAGAGTAATATGAACAATATAAACCCTAATAGCAATTCTAGTGATTACAAAAAGTAAAGTGACAAGTGAGACAAGATTTATCCCGTGGTTCAGCTCCATGAAGAAGCCTACATCCACGTTGAGGAGTCCACACAAGGACTGGGTCTCACTTGACCCTTCTCTCACCAAGCCACCACGATGGTCGGCTTGGTTTCCACTATATCAATGGGTAATCACCAAGTTTGATTGGGGCTGCTCAGAAGTTCAGGCTCCCACAAATCAATACAATGAGTAGCACATGAAGATCAACTCACACAAGCCACAAAACACAACACAATGTGCAAAGAGATCAAACTGAGAGCCAAAGCGCAATGATCTTCCTTCACTCTCCTCCCCAAAACCTAATCTTTTCAAGATTTGGTCTTAGAGGGATAGTAGAACGAGTAGAACGCTTTGGATGGCTCTAGGTCACTTGTGGCGGCGCTAGGGTTCAAGACTTATTCAAATGAGGACGGGGATCCACTTTTTATAGGGGTCCCGAGCCCCTTCTGCTGACCTCAGCAGAAGGGCGGACTAGTCTGGCCACTGGCCCCGGACTAGTCCAGCCCAATGGGACCACTGACCTCTCGTCTGGTTCCGACAACTGTCGCACTACGCGACAATCGTCACGCTACCCACCAAATTTCCAAATTCAAACGGTCACTAAACAACAGACTAGTCTGAAGTAGGACAGAAAGGTTTAGTCCATCCCAAAACAGACTCATCTGGGCAGGCCCGGACTAGTCCGGCCACAGGGGGCAGACTAGTCCGGCCCTCTAGGGTTCTCTCGGTTTATCTCACTAAGTCTCAAATGGACTAGTCCGTATCCAAACGGACAAGTCCGAACCTTTCCAGAGAGCTTTGGTCCATCCAAAAACAGACAAGTCCGATCTTCTGGGACTTAGCTCCAAATTCACTAAGAATCACTCCAGAGACGTTTGGTCTGTCTCAAAATGGACTGGTCTGCCCAGCCGGACTAGTCCAGCCTTGAGACCCGGACAAGTCCGACCTCCTAGGATCTTTTCTCATTTTTGGCTTCTCACTTAGGTGTTTCTCTCAACCACCACTTTGAGCCCCCTAGAATGATCTCAATGCACATGATACATCCACCCTCTCACATGACACAACTCATATAAGCTCAACTCTATAGAAACCCTAATTTCTACGCTTGAGCCATTGACACCCGTTTTATCATTTTCCTTTTTTAGGGATTTCATCTCATTTTATCCATCATTCTTGTGCTTAAGATCAACCAGCTCATTAGTCTCTTAATTGTCGTCATCAATCATCCAAAACCACGGGGATGCCTAGATGCACTTTCAATCTCCCCCTTTTTGTTAATTGATGACAACACATTAAGATTTCAACACAAAGATAATAATTTATTTTTCATAACATGTATTTGTATGAGTGACTCGCCCTCAATGTATGCATCATGAGTAAGAGTAATTGAGAGAGTTCTCATACATATACATGTTATGGTGGGGTGCCTAAGTGATGTGCTCATAAATTGTGATAAGGCAACAAATATGCAAGATAAACATAAAACTTAAGCATAACATCACAATTGATATGAATTAAGTCTTACAACAATTGAAATGAGAGTTTTAAAACATAAGTCCATATTGGATCAATCTCTCCCCCATACAACTAAGTAGAACCCCCTTTTTCAAACTCTCCCCCTCTCTAAGTACCCCATCCATCAATCTCTCCCCTTTGGCGTTAAGACACCGAAAAGGGAAAGAAGGAAGGAAGAGTCCTTAGGTATACTCTTCATCATCATCGGCGTCATCGTCGCCATCTCCGCCTTGGTGCCCGCTATCGCTCTCCGTGGCCTCCGGATCAATATGAGCATCATCATCGGACAGGGCCGTGGTGGAAGTACCATCTTCACTGAATTGAGCAAGCTCCTCGGCGGTGAACTCCGGGAATGGAGTGATCTCTCCATCACTCTCCTCGGCAGGAGACATAGGGATGTCCAACTTGTTGCACACTGCCTTGAGATACTATTCTTGGTGATGCTCCATGCGACGTTGCGGAACTTCCGCCTTCCGGCAAGAGGAGAATATGGCTTTGAAGCACTTGAGAAATCCACTCCCGCATTGTGATGAAGGCGAAGGTGGAGGAGGTGATGGCACAAAGCGAGAAGAAGAAGCGGGAGGTTCCGCATTCTTCCTCCTAGGGGCAGCAGGCTCCAGAGGAGGGAGTTGATGTTGAAGCCTCTGGTGAGTGATGTCTTTCTTGAAGTTGAGTCCGGAGACCTTCTCGATCATGTACAAAATGTAAGGAGCATATCCACATGATCGGTTTGGAGTATGCGAGATGTTGAAGATGTCGTCGAAGATGTAGTCAACCACATTGAAGCGGACATCTCCATCAATTAGCACCATCAAGTGCCTCAAATTTCCTTGAATAATTCCTGCATCTCCATCCTTGGGGGCAATGGTCTTCCGGAGCACCCGGTTGAGGACACTGTAGAAGGGCTTGATGTTCCTTATGTGCTCGGCCTCAAAGGTACATGGCTAGGATACATGTACTCCAGGGTGTCGCGATCAACTGGCCTAAAGTTAGATATAATGATCTCATTGTCTAGTTGATCCTACAAGTCAAGGAACTGAGCAAACTCCCAGTAGGTGGTGGAGTATTTCTCTCCATGGGTCATCCAGGTGATCCTCCTGTCCCATCAATGTGGAAATAGATAGTGGAGTAGAATTGAGCAATCACCTCCACATTCCAGTCATACTAAAAAGCCATGAATTTCTTCGTACCATGGCGCTCTACGGCCTCAATCACAGCATTGAAGGCCACATGATCCTTCTGGGCCATGTAGTCCCAGTCGATCCACTAAGCATCGATGATCGGGGTTTGCTTGGACATGTAGACAGTCTGGTAATAATCACAGTGGAAGTCACACCAGAAGCGGGAATCCACTGTGCTCCTCTCCCTTTGATAGACGTTGATCTTCCTTAGCTTTCTCGCCTTCTCAACCCCTTTGCCTTTGAAGATGTTGGCATCGAAGGCAGCTGCACGGTTTGGGTTCCGTGCAAGAGATGACATCCACGAGGGGCCTATGGGCTGAGACACACCCTTGTTGGCATTGCTTGCTGTCTTCTTGTCCACTATAACCCTTTTCTTGGGCGCAGCATCCGCTGGGGCCTTTCCCTTGTCCTTGGTGGTCCTCGCCTCCTGGATTCTAGCTTGCTCCCCCACAGTCACAAGCCTCTTCTTCTTTGGAGCTGCCTCGGCTGCAGCAGAGTTGTGAGCTTCTCGCTGTGTTTTCTTTGCTCTTCATGCTTTGGCCTGAGAGTCGAGATATGCCATGACAAGTTGGTCCTCCTCGCGCTTTCGACGGTAACAAGCTTGCCTTCCTGCCTTGGCCTCGGAGTCGGAGAGGGGAACATATTCAGAATCCAACATGGTTGCTGATAAGAGATGCAAAGGAAAGTGTATGAGTCCAAGGAAGTTAAGGGGTAGTGGTAAAATTCACAAAATCAACTTGGGTTAGGGTTTTCACTGTGTAACCCGGACTTGTCCGCCCAAGGGCCGGACTAGTCCACACCAAGTCGAACTTGTCTGTCCTATGGCCGGTCTAGTCCGGTTCACACAGCAAGAACTCTAATCTAAAGAATTTTTGCAAAATCTACTGATCATACCACCAAAATTGAGGTACATAATCACAATGATGTGGATAATAATATTTGTGAAGAAGTTTCTATCAATAGACCTAAAAGAATTGAATTTCAAAGGTTTTGGGTTAGGTCAAGAATACCTCTTCAAATCTTTGAATCGATGAAATGTGGATGAGGAATCGGCCTCTGATGCTAGGGGAATAGTTCCCTAGCACCTTAGGGCTTCAATCCACGGATTGGAGTCGAGGTTTGGTGGTGGGAATCGAAAATCGCCGTTTGGTGGGGGGAGGTTTTCGTGCATTTTGGAGAGAGAGAGAGAGAGAGAGAGATAGATAGAGTTTGAGTGGAAGTGGAGAGGTTGAGGGCTCCCTGGGGAGGTTAAGTCCCCAAGGGCAGGACTAGTCCGGTTGGAGAGCCGGACTTGTCCGGCTAGCAGACTGGGTCCGGACTACTTTGAACCACCGGACTAGTCCGGTCGAGGGGCGGACTAGTTCGGACCTAAGGCTGAAAACTCCTATATATTGAGTTTTCAGTGGAGATTTCATCCTTTTGGACTAAATTTCACAAAAGATCTTTGTAAACATGGTTAGTAAGCAGTCAACAATTAAACTATGACCATGGTTCACAAAGATTCAATAATTTCAAAATAATTTGTAGAAAATTGAGGAGGATGAGTTTTTCGCAAGCATGTGTGAATTTTGAATATGACAATCAGATGTGCAAGACTCAAGCCACATTTCGAGAATCTAAGATATTGAGTTCACTCCTAAGTTCACAAAATATTTTCTCATCTAAGGGTTTGGTAAATATATCGGGCAATTGTTTTTCGGTTTTCACATGTGAAATTGCAATGTCTCCTTTGACGGAGTGATCTCTCAAGAAATGGTGTCAAATATCGATGTGTTTGGTCCTTGAGTGTTCAACTGGATTGTGGGCTATTTTGATGGCACTCTCATTGTCACATAGGAGGGGAATATGGCGCAAGTTTATGCCATAGCCCCTAAGAGTTTGTCGCATCGAAAGAAGTTGTGCACAACAACTTCCAGCGGCGACATACTCTGCTTCGGCTGTGGAAAGAGCAATGGAGTTTTGTTTCTTTGAGGACCAAGACACTAGAGATCTACTAAGGAATTGGCAAGTTCCGGATGTGATCTTCCTATCAACTTTGCACCCCGCATAGTCCGCATCGGAATATCCAATGAGGTTAAACTTAGAGCCTTTGGGGTACCAAAGTCCTAAACTTGGTGTGTGAACCAAATATCTAAGAATTCTCTTAACGGCGGTCAAATGACATACCTTAGGAGCAGCTTGAAATCTAGCACACATACACACACTAAGCATGATATTAGGCTTAGATGCACATAAGTAGAGTAATGAGCCTATCATGGAACGATATACTTTTTGGTCTACACTTGGACCATCTTCATTAAGATCGAGATGCCCATTGGTTGCCATAGGAGTTTTGATGGGTTTGGCTTTGTCCATGTCAAACTTCTTGAGTATGTCTTGTGTGTACTTAACTTGACTAATGAATGTGCCTTCCTTGAGTTGCTTCACTTTAAAACCTAGGGAGAACTTCAAATCCCCCATCATGGACATCTCAAATCTTTCGGTCATTATCTTGGAAAACTCATAAAAAATAAGCTTTGTTAGTATAACCAAATATAATGTCATCAACATATATTTGGCAAACAAATAAGTCATCATTAAAGTGCTTAGTAAACAAAGTGTAACCCGCCTTCCCAATTTTAAAACCATTTTGAGTTAGGAAATCTCTAAGGCACTCATACCAAGCTCTAGGAGCTTGTTTGAGTCCATAGAGAGCCTTACGCAATTTGTACACATGGTTTGGGAATTCTTCATCTTCAAACCCGGGGGGTTGCTCCACATACACCTCTTCCATAATTGGACCATTGAGGAATGCACTCTTGACGTCCATTTGGTATAGCTTAAAATCATGGTGAGTAGCAAAGGCAAGTAATATACGAATTGATTCAAGCCTAGCTACAGAAGCAAAGGTTTATTCGAAATCCAAACCTTCGACTTGTGAATACCCTTTGGCCACAAGTCGTGCCTTGTTCCTTGTAACCACCTCGTGCTCATCTTGTTTGTTGCGGAACACCCACTTAGTGCCTACAACATTCGCATTAGGCCTCTTCATGAGCTCCCATACTTTATTTCTTTCGAAATTGTTGAGCTCTTCTTGCATGGCCATCACTCAATTCGGATCTCATAGTGGTTCTTCAACCTTGTGAGGCTCCAAGGAAGAAACAAAAGAGTAATGTTCGCAAAAATTTGCAACACGAGATCGAGTAGTTATCCCCTTGGAGATATCTCCAAGTATATTGTCAACGGGATGGTCCAGTTGGATGCTTTGGTGCACTCTTGGGTGAGGCGCTTGAGGTCTTGAATCTTCATCTTGGTCTTCCTCATCCTCATTGTCTCCCCCTTGATTGATGCCTCCATTTTCTTCTTCTTGGAGCGCGTATTGTGATGAGGACATCACAACAGCGGAGACACACATTGAAATGCAAGGACTAATCACAAGAGCACGAGCACGATTAATAAATAAGCAGGTGAATTCGCTCCTAACTTCTTTTGCATGTGAGTTTGAGAATAGATTGCTATGTGATAATTTAATTGTTATTAGGAATAATGGAGAAGATCAACAAGTGAAGGAAAGAGGCCTTGGGAGCATGGAGAACCAGCTGGGACGTCCACAAGTTGATGAAAGCAGTTTACAACTCGGACTCGAGTTCAACTCAGAGTCCAGGAGCAGTCCACCTTAAAACGGACGCCCAGGATGCATACGGACTCCATTTTCGGCGTTCCACATATGCACGAAAAGAGGAGAAGATAAAATTTCCAATGGCTCTAGTCCCACCTCAAAATTCCACCGGAGTCATTGGTAATCATATAAACAAGTTGAGTCTAGATTCCTGTCCGGTGTTGCGCCACCGAGTCGGGCCTTTTGGGCCTTGTATCCCGTACGAGTCCATTAGGGACGCGTCTAATCGTGTTTTGGTCGAACCCTAGCCTTTAAATACTGCATACTCCGGTCATATACGGTGGGTTTTGCTTGGATCAATAATATCGCAGTTCTATGGTTTATGAGACCCCAACTTCGCGATTTCAGATCGTGTCTTCGACGTTATTGCTCGTGTTCTCGGTTGCACTTGCAGAGATTAGCCTTCTTAGCGAGGTCAAGCGTGTGCAGCACGGTTTATAACCAACAGAGCCGTGGTGTAGTGATTGCAGGGGTACTCGAACCGCTCGAGTGCCGCGGATCATCAACGTCGAGTTCTCCACCCCAATCGACTTACCTTTTGGAAGATCGAGCCTAAACCCTACTCGTCATCTTGGGGGACTTGATCTTGATCATTTGAGGAAGACCTTGCTTGATGTGTGAGATGGTCACTTGCATCTTGAGGTTGTTATTGTGGTCGTATATCTCCAAGTGCCATCCTTCCTATCACCACTTGTGGAGCTTCTTCTTGATCTAGCGCATGACGATCAACTTGCTCCACTTGGGAGTCATTAGTCTCATCAAACACTATGTCACATGTTACTTCAACAATTCCGGAGGATTTATTGAAGACACGATAGGCGTAAGTGTTTGAATCATAACCAAGTAAGAAACCTTCATCGGACTTGGAAGCGAACTTCGAAGTCCTAGGCTTCTTGTTGAGAATGTAGCACTTGCTCCCAAAAACACGAAAATAAGAAATGTTGGACTTGTTACCGGTTAGGAGCTCATAAGACATCTTCTTGAGTATGCGATGAAGATACAACCGGTTTATAGCATGGCAAGCGGTGTTAACCGCTTCCGCCCAAAACTGGTCTGACGTATTGTACTCATCAAGCATGGTTCTTGACATCTCAATTAGAGTTCTATTTTTCCTTTCGGCCACCCCATTTTGTTGAGGTGAGTAGGGGGCCGAGAACTTATGCTTGATGCCTTCATCCAAAAATTCTTCAACTTGAGTATTCTTGAATTCGGTGTCATTGTCACTCCTTATTGTCTTGATACTCAAGGAGAACTCATTTTGAGCCCTCTTCAAGTATTTCTTGAAGACACCTTGAGTCTCACTCCTATCATGCAAAAAGAATACCCAAGTGAAACATGAAAAATCATCAACAATATAAAGACCATATTTGTTACCGCCAATACTTATGTAGGCGATTGGACCAAAGAGATCCATGTGTAGAAGCTCCAATGGTCTTGTTGTTGTCATAATGTTCTTGGATGGATGTGGTGCTCCAACTTGCTTTCCGGCTTGACATGCGCTACAAGGCCTATCAGTTTCAAACACAACATTCTTTAAACCACGGATGTGCTCGCCCTTAAGGAGTTTTTGCAAATTCCTCATCCCAACATGGGCTAGCCTTCTATGCCACAGCCATCCCATGTTAGTTTTTGCAATTAAGCATGTATCAAGTTGGGCTTTATCCGTGGAAAAATCCACAAGATAGAGCTTTCCCTTGAGTACACCCCTAAAGGCAATTGAGTCATTGCTTCTCCTTGTGACGGTCACACCCTCGTTAGTAAATAAACAATTATAACCTTTGTCACATAGTTGTTATATGGACAAGAGGTTATAATATAGCGAATCAACATGTAAAACATTTGAAAGAGTATGATTAGGGGATATAGCAATTTTACCACTACCAAGGATTTTTCCTTGGCTATTGTCCCCAAAGTAGATTCCTTCACTTGGATCTTTATTTAGCTCATACTCCAGAAACATCTTCCTCTCTCCGGTCATATGATTGGTGCACGCACTATCAAGAACTCATTTTGTTCTACCGGAGGAATATGCCTACAAGAAAGATTTAAGCCTTGGCTTTAGGTACCCAAGCGGTGTTGGGTCCTTTGATGTTAGTCAAGAGGCACTTGGGCACCCACACACAATGTTTAGGGCTCTTGCGATGTGACCCACCATATCTAGCATAAGCTTTACCAAACTTGTTCCTCAATAAAACATATGAAGCATCAAAATCATGGAACAAGGGATGAGGTTCTTTCTTAGGCATTTTAGGAGATTTAGCAATGTTCTTCCCTTTATTTTTGTATGAGCCTCCCTTGACAAAAACAATCAAGTCTTTGCCATTCTTGGGAGTTTTGGCATTTTGCCTCATCTCCCTAGAATAACCAAGACCATCCTTGACAAGGGGATGTCTTGTGTTGGTGTATGCACTACGTGCATATGCCATCTTCTCCTTGTCAAAGATGCCACACTTTGGTGCTTGATTGGTTTGTGCCAACTTAAGCTCATCTTTAAGCTTTATGATCAAGTTTGAGCATTTACAAGGTTGAGATGCTTCGAATTTGACATTTGTGGAAGGTGAGCTTGTAGAGAAAGAAGGTGCATTAACCTTGAGAGACTTCACTTGTGTCTTAAGGATCTTGTTAGCTTGTGTCAAACTAACAAGTTCATCCTTGAGCACAATTGTAGTGTTATCAAGGTTTGAGCAAGTTTCCTTGCTCAAAGCGAGTTCACGCTCAAGTGCCTTGCTTCTTTCTCTTTCAAGCTCCAAGAGCTCCTCAACCTCTTGATATCTCTCCTTTTGTTGGATGAGCATGTCCTCTTGATGGTTGATGAGCTCTTCCTTCTCAAATATTTCCTCCATCAACAATCCCAACCTTTTCAATGTACTCTTACTCATGTACTTAAGCATATGTTCATTCTCACTACTACTATCAAAGTCATCATGAGAAGAAATTGAAGAAGAGGATCTTGATTTAACCTTCTTTCTTCCCTCCTTGGCCATGAAACACGTTGGCCTTGAAGTTTCCAAGTTTGGAAAGAGCTTGTTCTCCGTAGTTGTCTTCTTCATAGCAATGGTAGCTATCTTCTCTTCTTCATCGGAGGAGGATTACTCATTTGAATCTCACTCCTTTCCGAGATGGGCATGTCCAGATTACTTCTTCTTCTTGAAGTACTTCTTTTCCTTGGACTTGCTCTCCTTCTTCTTCTTGTTTTCTTTATGTGGGCAATCCACAATGAAGTGGTCATACTCCCCACAATTGTAGCAAGCCCTCTTTGATTTTGTCTTGGGCTTGTCTTTGCTCTTCCTTTCATGATGGTAGCTCCCCCTCCTTCTTCTAAACATCCTCTTAAAGTTTTTGATGAAGAGAGCCTCTTCCTCATCGGTATCGGGACTCTCTTCATCACTCTCTTCCTTTTCTTGTGATCTTCAGGATGCTGCCTTGAATGCAACATCCTTTTTCTTGGAGGAGGAAAGCTTTTGTAGATCGTTGTAGAACATAGCTTCTTATTCCATCATCTCATGGTTGATAATTCTTCCAAGCACTTCTTCGGGAGTCATCTTATGAAAACCTGGACTCTCACAAATTAGTGAGCAAAGAGTGACATTTCGAGACATGAATGTTCGAATCATCCTCTTTACCACTTCATGGTCGGTGCACCGGGTGCTTCCATAAGACCGACTCTTGTTGATGAGAGTCTTGAGGCGGTCATACATGTCTTGGGGGGCTCACCATCCATGATTATGAACCTCCCAAGCTCTCCTTCGATCATCTCGATCTTCGCCTCCCTAATGACACGGTTGCCCTCATGTGTCGTCTTGAGGGTATCCCATATCTCCTTGGCAACCTCCAACCCTTCAATGCGGTTGAACTTCTCTTGAGTCAATGAGAAGGTAATCACCCCAACGGCTTGAGCATTGTGATGGAGGAGGACGGCTTGCTCCGGAGTGATGTCTTCCTCATTCTTGGGAAGATGTACACCTGTCATAACAATTTGCCAGAAACTAGGATTTAAAGAAATGAGATGCATCTTCATATTATGCTTCCACATAGAGTAATCATTTCCATTAAACTGAGGAGGTTTGCCAATGGGAATGGATAGATAGTGATTGCTTGCGGTAAGTTGCTCATAATTGTAAGGATACCGGGAGTAGTCTTGTAAACTACTCCCATTGTCGACGTTGGTCGGAGCAATTGGCTTGATCTCCTTCTTGGGCACATTGAGCTTCTCACGAAGCTGTGCCTTAAGCATTCGAACTTCTTCGTCGTCGTTTGGATCATCTTGAAGAACATCGATGTTCTTCGTCTTTGTGTCATCGACGACCATTGGAACTTCGTTGTCACCCCTTCTGGTCATTTCTTCTCCGAGTCGTTAGACCTTGGTGGAGAAGCCTGCTCTGATACCAATTGAAAGTCGCCTAGAGGGGGTGAATAGGCAATAAGACCTGAAATGACTTAATCAAACAAGATTAATCTCCTGAGGCCGAACTTGTCTAGACAGAGTCGGACTAGTCCGCTCAGCATAGGGTGAAAACCTAAAAAACTTGGTTTCGACAAGTTATTTGCGGAATTTAAGTTCAACCAAGATGTAAACAATATATAGTAACTTAGTACAACTAAGATTGAAAGGTTTAAGCACTTAGATTACAAGATTTTAACAAAGATCAAATGTGAAGAGTAATATGAACAATATGAACCCTAATAGCAATTCTAGTGATTATGAAAAGTAAAGTGGCAAGTGAGACAAGATTTATCTCATGGTTCAGCTCCACGAAGAAGCCTACATCCACGTTGAGAAGTCCACACAAGGACCGGGTCTCACTTGACCCTTCTCTCTCCAAGCCACCACGATGGTCGGCTTGGTTTCCACTATATCAATGGGTAATCACCAAGTTTGATTGGGGCTGCTCACAAGTTGAGGCTCCCACAATCAATACAATGAGGAGCACACGAAGATCAACTCACACAAGCCACAAAACACAACACAATATGCAAAGAGATCAAACCGAGAACCAAAGTGCGATGATCTTCCTTCACTCTCCTCCCCAAACCCTAATCTCTTCAACATTTGGTCTTAGAGGGCTAGTAGGACGAGTAGAAGGCTTTGGATGGCTCTAGGTCAGTTGTGGCGGCGCTAGGATTCAAAACTTATTCAAATGATGTCGGGGGTCCCCTTTTTATAGGGGTCCTGAGCCCCTTCTGCTGACCTCAGTAGAAGGGCGGACTAGTCCGGCCACTGGCCCCGGACTAGTTCGGCCCAATGGGACCACTGACCTCTGGTCAGGTCCTGAAAACTGCCGCACTGCACGACGATCGCCACGCCAAATTTCCAAATTCAAATGGTCACTAAACGATGGACTAGTCCGGTCTAAAACGGACTATTCCGAAGTAGGGCAGAAAAGTTTAGTCTGTCCCAAAACGGACTCATCTGGGTAGGCCCGGACTAGTCCGACCACAGAGGACGGACTAGTTCGACCCTCTAGGGTTCTCTCGGTTTATCTCACTAAGTCTCAAACGGACTAGTCCGTATCCAAATAGACAAGTCCGAACCTTTCTAGAGAGCTTTGGTCTGTCAAAACGGACAAGCCTGATCTTCTGGGACTTAGCTCCAAATTCACTAAGAATCACTCCAGAGACATTTGGTCCGTCTCAAAACAGACTAGTTTTCCCAACCGGACTAGTCCGACCTTGAGGCCTTGACTAGTCCGGCCTCCTAGGGTCTTTTCTCATTTTTGGCTTCTCACTTAGGTGTTTCTCTCAACCACCACTTTGAGCCCCCTAGAATGATCTCAATGCACATGATACATCCACCCTCTCACATAACACAGCTCATATAAGCTCAACTCCATAGAAACCCTAATTTCTACGCTTGAGCCTTTGACGCTCGTTTTATCCCTTTCCTTTTTGAGGGATTTTATCTCATTTTATACATCATTTCTGTGGTTAAGATCAACTCAGCTCATTAGTCTCTTAATTGTCATCATCAATCATCCAAAACCCACGGGGATGCCTAGATGCACTTTCACCAATGTTTCCTCTAATCATGTGAGGGTCGAGGTTGCTCATGATCGGGAGCACGGCTATTATGATAGTTTTAGACACACTCTGCGGAGGTTGTACCACTTTACCCATGTCTTTGTGATTTCATCACCTTTCGATGATTATAGAATCTCAATTATGTCATCTCACACTTCCTTAGATGTGTGGCCAGGAGATCACAAAATAACCTTTACAAAGGGATTACTAGCCTATTTAGACCCCACTGATGTTTCACCGGTGGTGATGCCTCCAACTGAGCACATATTCAACCAAGGGCCCCCTCTTGAGCCATTCAGATCCCAGGGTAGTCCCACCAATCATCAACAAATCCAATCCGACTGCTCCTTCCTCGAGCATCCTTAATGGTCCAATAGCACTGGCAAATCCCTAATTAATCAGCTACGCTGCACCCATACTTGGCCTCGTGGTGGCACTATAAATCCTGGATGGTCGCTCCACGAACCGATCCTTAGATATAAAGCAAGCGAACCACCATAACTTTCAACCCATCCACATACCATGCTTGCTTAGATCATCCATTACTATATCATATTAACCAGTTCATGTTAATCAAATCTCATAAGTGCATAATTAAGTTAAGTGGTATAGTTGTGTTCTATCCCAAATAATTAAGCGAAGCAAAAAGGTAAAGATCCCATCCCGACTCTCTACCATAAATTCCAGGTGACAAGGGTGGTCAAACAAATCTAGTAAACTTCCTATCATAGGATTCCCATCAAATTGACAAAGCATGCAGTTTTGCAAACGAAACATTTACTTTAAAAACAGGATGAATATGCTTCAAGGACACTTGCCTTGCTCTTGGGATTGGTTCGAGTCAAAGTCTTCAAGCTCTTGGTGCTGGAGATCATACGCGGCACTCTTTAGCGCAAATCCGTCTAGTTTGCACAATAAACATACAAGACAAGAAACACAATCAAAGAGTGCACAAATATTACTCAATATGACATGACATGCATGATTAATGCAATTGTGAAGCAAAAATAGTTAATAAGTTGTTAATGATGTTTATTAATCAATTCAATGGTTATTAAGAAGTCTACACATGTTTGAAGTTGATTCGAAACAATTTTAGAATTAATTTAACATAATTTAACCAGGAAAATCGGACTAGTCCGCTGGGGACCGGACAAGTCCGCACTTCACAGAACTGGCGAACTAGGGTTTTCTAGATCGATGTGAATTTAAAGATTTGGGGTTGAATTCACGTAAGGAAAAGGAAGTAGAAGGTATACCAGGTGTCTAAGACTCCAAAGAATCAAGGGTTTTGGAGGCAACACTTGGATCTTGACGATCTAGGGTTGATGAAGAACTTGGTGGTGAATTGTTGACGAAGAACGCGAAGTTGATGGAGATCTTGATCCTCTTTCATTTCCTCCTCTTTTTCTTCTTGCTCTAGATCTCCTTCTCCCTTTTTGTGGCGGCTATCCACGAGCTAGGGTTTGAGTGAGGTGAAAAAAGTGGCAAATAGATGTCAAGCCAAGGGGTGGGGTTGTTTATATAGAGATGGAGGCTAGGGTTGGATGGATTTCGAGTTTGAGATGAGTATGGGTCGGTTTGGAGTCCCACATGGGCTCTAAAAGAGTTAGACATGACATCCCTAGGCCCACTTAATGTAAAACCCAAGAAACAAGTCGTGAAACAAAATATCAACTCGAAGTCGCGATTTATTGGACAAGTCCACAAAAAGGCCGGACTAGTACGAAGTTAGACACGGGGGAAATCGGACAAGTCCGAACTTGGTCAGAGGAAAATCAGACAAGTCTGGCCAAAATCGGACAAGTCTGACTTTAGTCAGAGGGGAAAACGGACAAGTCTGCCGGGACACTGGACAAGTCCGAAAAAGTCCGGGGACTTAGCAAAATTTTCAAGGAATTAGAACACTGGTCTAGTCCGCCTAGGACCGGACATGTCCGAAAGTGTCCAAAGGGAAAAACAGACTAGTCCGCAGCAAAATGAACAAGTCCGTTTGAAGTCAGAGAGAAATCGGACTAGTCGGCTGGGGACCGGACTAGTCCGCACTTCCGAGAATTCTTAAGTGCGGTTTTGTTTCTAATTTCATTTTAAACTTATTCCTTTTTATGTTGCTCAATGTTAAACATATATTAGAATGTATGTAATGCATGATGCATGAAAATGAGGGTGTTACACCGGAGCATGCCACCACCTCATCTCCTGTCCCCAGAGCACACCGCCGCCTCGACCCTGCCTTCACAGCGTGCATTTCAGTGATTCTATTGAATTTGAGAATGTCCAATGAAAGCTCATCGTTCATGAAGTCATTGCTCTAAAGGGAGAATTTTTATTACAGTATACATTCATCTTCCTTTTTTATGTCCAATGTTGAAGTAATGTATTTGTTTTGACTATCAATATATATAATGAATTCTGATTTGCAAACCCTTGAAAATACAGGAAGTGTGGTTGACACTAGCATTTGTTATCCTGGTGAGTTTGATTTCTATCTCTGCAGCCATGCTGGAATCAAAGTACCTATGCGATAATTAGTGTTGCTCTCATGAGTTTTTGATATCAGACTATTAATGCATCAGTGGAATGTAAATTGTTTGCTTTTTCAGAGGACAAGCACACCATCTCACTACCATATTCTTTATGATGAGAACAATTTCTCTGTTGATGCTTTGCAGATGCTCACAAACTGTCTGTGCTACAAGTAAGCCCGGTTCTTCATTCACTAATAATTCCTGTATTTATTAAAATTGTATACCAATTTGTTCCTAAGCCGTCAGATATTTACTTCTTTATGTGACTGTTTAAGCGAATGTGACTGCAATTTGATAATATTTTATATGATTTCAGTGATTTTATTGAATATGAGGATGTCTCAGTCAAAGCATTAGAGGCTATGAAAGCTCATCATTAATGAAGTCGCTGATTGGGAGAATTTTCATTATAGTATATGGGATTAGATGATAACAGTTATGATGTGTGTAATTAATTACTTTGTAATCAGAATGAACAGGGGGCATTCTTTGTGTAATTTGTATACTTGATAACCAGATTGACACTTTGTTAATATTTGATTGGTCAATACAATTTAAAGTGTGATCTTTTTTGCTATACATATGTTCATGTATGTGTATGTTGCTGACACTGGCAATGCGGCTGCCAAATCCTGGCTAGCTTCAGGATGCAACCGATAATCATGATATCTGGAGTGGGGGCACCTAATAGAAGACTCTGCCTATAAACAATTCGCGACGAGTTGTAACAAAGAACGTCTCGAACATAAATAAAAGAGACAAGCTTCCTTAAAGCACGTCTCAGATCAGTCAACAAATATGTGACGAGTTACCATAAAACACGTCTCAGATCAGTCAATAGATCTGCGACACGCTTTATTAGAGCTTGTCTCACATGTATGCTGATGGGCGAAGCGCGCGACTCACGTCTCCAATAAACTCGTAAAGCTCGCGCAGTTTGTTCGTCTCCCTTCTTCATTTGGGCACATCTCGGAGCCTTTTTTATGTAGTGTTATCCACCAACCAAGAAACCAAATATAAAGTTTTCAGCCCATTCCTGGCGAGACCACTGAGTTGATCAGTGAATACTGGAGAGTGCTAAGAAAACTACACTAATTAACCATGCAACTATGCAAGTGCCAGTTTTACAATTCAACAAGCTTCCGAAGCAGCTAGACAAAAAGTAGCAGAATTTTCTAGCAAAAGTAAAAAAAAAAAACTGTAAGCAAATTTCTGATAACCTCCACACTGGTGACAGAGTTTTTAATTTTTATACGATCACATAAAGGCATCTCTAAGACTAACTAGAAATGTTGGTTAGGGAACAAACAACACATCAGTTTCATGCATATATACCATGTAAGCAAAACGAGCCAGTACACGAGATCATGTGTACCCATGGTAACTATACCAGATGCATGTAGAACAAACCTTGGTAACCCTTAAGAAATTCTTTGCGGGTGTGCTCAAAATTAACCTGCAAAGGAGCAGTATACTTAGCGTTGAAAAGGCTTAAAATGTTTGGATAGATACAATATTGCAACACGAAAAAGAAATTAGCATGAAGCTCCAAAATAAGATTAGAAATTATAGTTCTATAGAAAATGCATCCAAACACCCCAGAACAGGTAGTGGCAGAAACCGGATTTCTCACGCCTGTTTATTCTCCCAATTTAAACTTTAAGCAGCCCAGTGTGCAAATGAACTTCTGTGAATTTTTGGACATGTTCGATTATGACATCATGACTAGATGAGAGGTAGCTAATCATACCTTGAAATCTAATGAGAAAAAACGGGTAGCTGATCCGGCATATCACCGTACACTGGTAGCTGATCATACCTTGAAGAGAGGTCTGAATGATTTTCATAAAAAACAGATTGGAAATCTCCATACGCCAAAATATATCTCATTGAATAAGAAACATCGATACATTATTGAAAAGTAATGTCCCGTCCAAATTTGAAAGCACATTTAGTCCCAGGCCAATAAAAAAGTTGAAAATGCACAAATCAAAGGGAAAGACGGTGAGGGCGGATAGGGGTGGGCATTTGGTTAACCGAAGAATTTTGGTTCGGTTTTCCGTTTTCTTAATTCGGTTTTGAAAAATAAAAACCGAAATATGAGATAGGATAGAAGAAACCGACGTATTGGTTAACCGTTAAATTAGGTTCAGTTTTGGTTAACCGAAAAAACCGTATTTCAACCCTATCCCTCGATCTTTCTCGATCTGGGGCGGGGGCAGTGCGTCCGACTGCCAAGGGTGCGGTCTTCTGCGGCGGCGGCCATCAGCACAACGCGGAGCACGGGACAGCAGCCAGCATCGGCAGAGCGCGGGGCAGCGGCAGGTGGTGGCGGTTTGAAGAGCGCGGGCGCAACCTTCGACTAAGGGTGGGCTTCCGGTTAACCAACGATCGGTTGGGTATTTCATTTTTTTTTGATAATTGGGTTATCAGGATCTAGGAACCGAATTAATAAGAAAAAAAATATAAACAAGGGTCTAGGTTAACCGATTATTTCGGTTCAGTTTTTTATTAAACCAAATAAACCAGATGTAGTGGCAAGCTGACCAATCAACGACGATGTCGGTGGAGGGATGCCGTGCATCTGGGGTGACGAGTCGGCACACGTCGAAGGCGGGGCGGCCGGCGTGAGTGACGACGGGGTGGTGGTGCCCCGCGAGGCGGCCATGAGAGAGAAGACACGCCGTTGGAGCTGGGTGAAGGGCGACACAGTGAACGGAGGAGGCGCGTGCGCCGGCTGCGGCGGCGTCGTCTCCTCCATCTCCATGCCTAATCGATCGACAAAGGTGTGGGATACTGGAAGTGGAAGGGAGGAGAAGAGAGGTTCGATCAATCGGTAGAGGCGTTGGGTACGAAAAGGAACGAGCACCAGCATTGGCGGCTGACGGAGCAGGGCTAGTTGGAGAGGGAGTTAGGGTTGCGCTGGCCACCTGTTGGGCGGTTGTCGGTACCCTAAAAACCATACACCCCCTGAGGTTACAAAGATCTCAAGGGAAGGACATCTACTCAAATTGAAGACCCTCGGGGGCCCACTCGCCAGACGTGACCGGACCCGCTTCTCCAACATGGTTAACCTCTAGGTTGCCACGAGTACTGACAGACCAGAGTTATTACCCACAAGGGTGAAGCTCCGGGCTAGGTACTGAAACGGCACCGCCGGAGGTAACCCCTGACCGAGAGAAGCTCCGGACCTGACACGTGCCAGGCCACCCCGGAGCTTCCCGCTTCTCCCAAGCAAGCTCCGGGGCTGCCACGTGTCCACACGTCGGAGCTAGCTGCTTAAAACCCCCGGGAGACGTTGTAACGGCTCCGGATCTCCAAAGGACAGCTGCAGACTTCAAGACCCGATTAATTACCATTAATTCCACGTTAATGATAATTAATCGGACGATCTTAACACCTGTAACGGCACTGTTGGAGCCGTTACAGGGTTATTAACAACAATTAATCTCGTGTATCAATACTAATAACCGCCAGGGCCACATGTCGGGCCAGGCTGACTTGTAACGGTTTGTCCTTATGTTATAAAAGGACAAACCGACGATACACGAGAAGAGAGAACACTCTGGAGCATACTCAAGCTCACAAGTGAATACAACACACACACACCCGTGGAGTAGGGTATTACGCTCAGGCGGCCCGAACCACGTAAACCACCGTGTCACTCGAGTCCAATCGCAATTCACCTTCTTGAGTCTCCGCGCGCCCAAACCGAACCACAAACTCCTTCCACACTTTCGTAGTGTCAGGGGATCTGCCGACTCCAACAGTCGACAGTTGGCGCGCCAGGTAGGGGCGCCTGAGATCTTCAAGAATGGTGAATTCTGCGGCTGGATCATCCAATGGGCAACCTGCTGCTCAGGCTGTCGGAGGCAATCCCTCCAACATGCAACCACCGGCAGGAGCCTCAGTTCCAGCGGGAGTCACACTCCCACCACCACCATCTTCTCCGGCAAGACATGCCGAACGACATGATGGTGCACCGGCGTCACATTCTGCGCCGGCAAGTCGTGACAACCCAGAACACGCGCTCCATGCAGCGCGTGCTCTCCTTCAGCGACCACCACCTCCGGATGCATCTCAAGGTGCTATGGAGCAATGGAGGGCTGATATTGAGCATTTGGTCGCAGCAGCGGCCGAACGCCTCAACAACCAGGGTCCACTTCCTTCAGGGCGGGCCCCGTCGCAGCGACGAACGTTGTCTGGAAGACTTGGTCCACATGTCTCCAACAACCGGAGAAGAGCTGCGTCACAGCAAGTGACGTCGTTGCCCTCTGGGGCACGACGTGCCCATACTGCATCTCGGCTTTCGACACACGACCTCCGGGCAGAGCTTGATCGCCGATACCGCCAACAGGATGGCCGTGTCCACATCTAGCGAGCTCGAGAAAGACGAGATGCTCAAGACCTTTCTACTCTGGAAGGAGTAGGAGGAGGCTGTTCCGCCCTAGCCATGCACCTGCGCATGGTTAGATGGCCACAGAAGTTCCGGCCACACTTGCCGGAAAAATTCGACGGGACCGTCAATCCCGTAGAATTTCTACAGATATACTCCACTACGATCCTAGCAGCTGGAGGAAACGAGGCCGTAATGGCCAATTACTTTCCAGTGGCCTTAACTGGGACCGCCAGGTCCTGGTTTATGAGCCTTCCACCCAACTCTATCGACAGTTGGGAGGAGCTATGCCGTCAGTTCACCGCCAATTTCGGGAGTTCATACACCCGTCCGGGCACTGAACTGGACCTTTTTGCGGTCGTGCAAAAAGGAGGAGAATCTTTGCGGTCGTTCATCCAGATATTCTCTCAGGTACGTAACACAATTCCTTCTATCTCAAGCGCTTCTGTCATTGTGGCATTCAGACAGGGTGTACGAGACAAGAAGATGTTGGAGAAGCTGGCGATCAAAGAGATCACTAGCGTCACGGAGCTCTTCAGCCTGGCTGACAAATGTGCCAGAGCTGCGGAGGGCCGTGAAATGCACTCCAAACCAGCCCTGGAGGATCATAAAAAATCCTCCAAAGAAGAAGCCGCTACCTCCGGGAGTAGCAAGAAGAAAAAGAAGACCAACGGCAAGAAGAAGCCGTCGGCCGGCACATCCAACGTTGCAGCCGCTGCAACTCCTGGTGGCCGGGGGCCACGCCCCGAGAAGCGACCTCGACCGTCTTCTGAAGACGGTGGCAAACCCAAGATGTGGTGCCCCATTCACAAAACGGGCAGCCACAGACTGGAGGACTGCCGGGAGGTCCAAAACCTTGCCGAGCGCTACCACAAGCGCCGGGAAGGGTCTCCCTTCCGACAGAGGGAGGGAAAACAAAAGGTCGATGAAGCTCCGGCTGAAGAGGAGTTGGGGTTTCAGGACCCCAAAAAGGTCTTGAAAGCCGTCTACACCTCCGTCGACGATGATTCCGACGTCTCCGACAACGAGCGTCGAAAAACCATGAACACCATCTTTGGTGGATCATGGGACATCACCTCTCGTCGTGTCATCAAGACTATGCGACGGGATATGGCTGCTGTAGCTCCTACAGCTAGACCGGAGCCACATCGAAGGTGGATGGACACACCCATCACTTTTGATGCTTCGGACTGTCCTCAAAGCATGGTCGGAGCTGGCCAGCTACCCTTGATGGTATCTCCCACCATCAACAACATCCAGCTCCATCATGTCCTGGTAGATGGAGGTTCGGGGCTTAATCTCATTAGCTTCGAAGCTTTCACTAAGCTTCAGCTTCGACCTTCGGACCTCCAGCCCTCTCGACCTTTCTCCGGAGTAGGTCCGGGGGCCATAACCCCACTCGGAGCTATTACTCTCCCTGTTACCTTCGGGACCCGGGAGAAGTATCGCACCGAAAAGTTGATCTTCGACGTCGCTCAGATCAACTTACCATTCAACGCCATTTTGGGTAGACCTGCCTTGTACAAATTCATGGCAGCTGCTCATTATGGATACCTGGTGTTGAAGATGCCAACACCAGTAGGTGTTCTCCGGATCCGTGGAGATCGCACTGCCGGAGTAACTGCTCTGGAGGAACTCCACGCACTCACCACAGCGCAAGAGGAGGACTCCAGACAGAAGCAAGCTCCACAACCTCCGAGCATTCGTCAACGAGGCTCGACCTCTGCACCCCGTGTGCAGCCAAGCGGCGACACCGACATTCCCGTCAAAGTCGTCCAAATTGGTTCTGATGTCACTCAAACTACCCGTATATCGGGTGGCTTGAACGACAAATAGGAACTCGCGCTCATCACTTTCCTCCGGGCTAACGTTGACGTGTTTGCTTGGCAACCGTCACAAATGCCTGGGATCCCCAGGGAAGTGATTGAGCACAATCTGAAGATTTACCCCGACGCTCGGCATGTGCACCAGAAACCTCGGAAGCAATCTGTAGAGCGACAGAACTTCATCCGACAAGAAGTGAAGAAGTTGCTCGAAGCCGGATTCATCCGAGAAGTCTACCATCCAAAATGGCTGGCAAACCTAGTCGTTGTGCCTAAAGCCGGCGGGAAACTTCGGATGTGCATCGACTACACCACACTGAATAAGGCATGTCCAAAAGATCCATTCCCACTACCTAGAATAGACCAGATAGTGGATTCCACCTCCGGGTGTGAGTTACTGTGTTTTCTAGACGCATATTCAGGATACCATCAAATCCGGATGTCTAGGGAAGATGAAGAACATACTTCATTCATCACAGTGGATGGATTGTATTGTTACACAGCCATGCCTTTTGGTCTCAAGAATGCAGCTTCAACTTTTGTACGAGCAATGTACAAAACTTTCGAAGAACTCATCAGAGACATAGTGGAAGTGTACGTTGATGACATCGTGGTTAAAGTCAAGAACAAGGAGTCCCTCTTGGACACCCTACAGGCTGTCTTCGACAAGCTGCGGGCCACCCGCACGAAGCTAAACCCAGACAAGTGCGTCTTCGGGGTTAGTTCCGGAAAGCTTCTTGGTTTCCTGGTAAGTCACCGGGGCATAGAGGCTAATCCGGCGAAGATAAAAGCCATTGAAGACATGCGGCCACCAACCCGCATCAAAGACGTCCAAAAATTAACTGGATGTCTAGCAGCCCTCAGCCGGTTCATTTCAAGACTGGCGGAAAGGGCACTTCCCTTCTTCAAGTTACTAAGGAAGTCCGGACCATTCCAATGGTCTGAAGAAGCAGAGAAGGCATTCCAGGAGCTGAAACAGTTCCTCACCACCCTACCAGTCTTGGTAGCTCCGAACCCTGGTGAGCCTTTATTGCTTTATATTTCAGCTGCTGACGAAGTCGTCAGTATGGTTCTGGTTGCGGAGAGACCGGAACTACCCAATACTCAGGAATCCAGATCCCTTCGAGAGGATCCGGAGGTTCCTGAAAGCGGGTCTGGGTCCCAGCTCCCAGACTTGAACCCACAAGAAGCCACTTCAGAGGACCCGGATCCTTCCGATAGGATCCAGGTCATTCCTGAAGAAGCTCCGGGTTCCTTCACCCAGAACCCGGAGGTCCCCGAAGATAGTCTGGACCCCTCCGACAGGGTCCGGATCAATGGAGAGGAAGCTCCGGACCCCTCCGGGAGGGTCCGGACCATTCAACGTCCAGTATACTTCATCAGTGAAGTGTTACACGATGCCAAGACTCGATACCTAGAGGTGCATAAGCTGCTCTACGCAGTTCTTATTGCCTCAAGGAAGCTTCGACACTATTTCCAAGCTCACAAAGTCTCGGTGGTAACTTCATATCCACTTCGAGCGATCCTGCATAATCCCAATTCAACTGGGAATATAGCGAAGTGGGCAGCGGAACTGGCTGAATTCGACCTCGAATTCATTCCAAGACAAGCAATCAAGAGTCAAGCGTTGGCAGATTTCGTGGCAGAATGGACTCCCTCTCCATTAAACCCTGGGGGCCCCAGCGAGCAGAAGACGGAACCACAAGTTCCGGCCTTCACTAAGCCTCACTGGACCCTTTACTTCGACGGCTCCATGCAGAAGCAGGGAGCCGGAGCTGGAATCCTTCTCCTCGCACCAACCGGGGAGAAGGTGAAATACATGGTGCACCTTGACTTCAAGGCAACCAACAACATGGCGGAGTACGAAGCACTCATATATGGATTGAAGGTGGCACTATCATATGGTGTCGAGCAGTTGCTGGTCAAAGGAGATTCACAACTTGTCATCAAACAGGTGAAGGGTGAATGCTCCTGCAATAATCCCCAGCTGGCTGCTTATCTCCTTGAAGTCCAGAGGCTTCAGAAGGACTTCGAAGTCCTAGACCTTCACCATGTTCAGCGTGCTCACAACGCTGAAGCTGACGAACTCTCGACCAAGGCGTCAACCGGAGCTCCGGCTCCAAACGGAACCTTTGTCCGGAGGTTGTCAAAACCCACAGTTCAGCCTGCCGAACTGAACGAAGGGGGCGAGATCAGCATCCCGAAGCTGACGGTCCCGATGGCCCTGTTACCATGGCAGCCATCAAGGGTCGTAGGTGCTGCCGGAAGCTCCGAGCAACCCAGCACGCAAGACTCAAATGCTCAAGTCAGTTCCGATGCATGGATCTCGGAGATCCGGAACTACTTGAAAGACAACATCCTTCCTGACGATGATGTATCCGCTGACCGGGTAGTCAGATTGGCTAAAAGATACACGTTGGTAGAAGGGGATCTCTACCGGCGCGGTGCCAACGGCATCCTAATGCGGTGCATCACAAGGGAAGAAGGCTGCGAGCTCCTCGCAGAAATCCATGGAGGTGAGTGTGGGAACCACGCGTCTTCCCGCACGCTGGTCGGAAAAGCCTTTCGGCACGTCTTCTACTGGCCTATAGCGCTCCAGGATGCTACTGAGCTAGTGAAGAAATGCAAAGCATGCCAATTTCATGCAAAGCAAATTCATACACCTGCTCAGTCCTTACAAATGATACCTCCTACATGGCCTTTCGCTGTGTGGGGGATGGACATCTTGGGACCCTTCCCAAGAGCCGTCGGAGGTTACAAGTTCCTGTACGTCGCCATCGACAAGTTCACCAAGTGGCCGGAAGCTACTCCTGTTGTGACGATCAACAAACAATCTGCAATCAATTTTCTACAATCTATCGTGAGCAGATTCGGAGTCCTAAACAAGATCATCACTGATAATGGGACTCAGTTCACAAGCTCCGCATTTCAAGGATATTGCGAAGACCTCGGCATACAAGTTTGCTACGCTTCCGTAGCTCATCCTGCCAGCAATGGGCAAGCCGAGAGAGCAAACGCAGAGATCCTTAAAGGACTAAAAACGCGCACTTATGAGCGTTTGAAAAAGCATGGAGCTAATTGGATCGAAGAGCTTCCGCCCACTCTATGGGCTAACAGGACTTCTCCAAGTCGGGCAACCGGAGAAACACCCTTCTTCCTGGTGTACGGAGCAGAAGCGATCCTTCCTCCGGAAATCACCCTGGGTTCCCTCCAAGTCCGGACCTTCGACGAAGCCGCGCAGGACCAGCTCCGGCGTGAAGACCTAGACCTCCTCGAGGAGGGAAGGTGCCAAGCAGCTGTTCGGAATGCCCGATACCGCCAAGCTTTACGGCGCTATCATCAGCGGCATGTACACAACCGACAGCTCGAGGAAGGCGATCTGGTGCTACGGAGAATACTATCCAGAGAAGGGCAAAACAAACTCTCCCCCGGCTGGGAAGGACCCTTCCGAGTGATCAAAGTATCCCGTCCCGGAAGCGTTCGCTTGGCTGCCGAGGATGGGACACCTCTCCCAAATCCTTGGAACATCGAGCACCTCCGTAAGTTCTACACTTAATTCCACGGAGGTGAGTCTTAAGTAACTTGAAGTGTATGTTATAGAGTCATTGTACAGAGTCGGGTAGTTCCTCCGGGAGAGCAGCCGGACCTTTCCCGAAAGGTTTGGAAAGCTCATGCAACACTTGATACAGTCTCCGGACTAGAAGTGTAGCTAATTACCCTGGGTTAAACGAGAAACCGAACACACTTAGCCTGGTTCCGTACCCTAAGAGTGTACTTGTTTCCCCTGTACCCCGGGCCTATAATGAAAGACATCTTCATGTGAAATAGACTCCACGTGCATTCATTTTTGCATAAGGCTCAACATTTTTATTTTTCTCTTTCTTGTCTATAACAGAAACGTGCAATTCTTAAGAAATTCTAGTTAGACCGATTTACGTACGATTCGAGTTGAATTGTCAGATTTTTTAGATTTAAATATCATCTGTGGCCAACTCGCCTGAAAGCCGCCAAGCCATTCTAGGGTCGGAGTGCGCTATCGACTTAGCCTGGTCAAGCACCCTAAGTACGCCACTCTACCTACATCCCAGCAGGCCAAAGTAAGGTGGGTCCATGGACAATTGGATCTAAAAGAAAAGACAATCCATCCAATTGTACTAAAAATCGTGTTCAACTTGAAATTCTCTTAAGAACCGTAAGCCGCGACGAAGTTATAGATAAGGAACGAATTTTACTATTTTTCTTGGCTTAAGTGTGCAGGAAAAATGAACCCTATATCGATGGAGAAAAATCGGAGTTAACCAAGCTCCGACTCCCACCGGCGTTAACTTAAAGATGGTGAGAAGACTCTATCACTAGAGTCTGTTGCCAGCAAGCCAGGCGTGGCAAGGGTCATTGCCGGAGCTACTAAGCTCCGACACCTTGAAGTATTAACTATCGACACTCAACGTGTTGGTAGAGGCTATTGCCGGAGCTACTAAGCTCCGACGATGGGCAATGCCGGAGCTTCTAAGCTCCGACGATTTCAAGGGACCTTCACTATCAAAAACTTCGGACCTAAACTATACGAGTTCGAAGCAAATCTGTCTTCAACAAAAATCAACATCCTTTTGGTACATGTCCACAATCAAATTGTGCACATCTACCAGGGGGCCAAGTGAAGACAAAGATGTTGAAGACAAAAAATGAAATTCACGAAAAATTGAGGATTTCATTTCATTTGAAGACCGGAGATTACATCTGGGGACAAAGGATTACAAAATTGAGGAAGAAGAGAAGATACAAATAAAGGCTAAGAAAGATAGTCCTAGACCCTATGGAAGAACTCGGCGACCTTCTGGGCGACCTCCGACACGCTGGCTCGGGTAGCTTCGCCTTCTCCTTCGACGGGGCCTTCAAGCACCGGGTCCAGAGAGAATCGAGGGTTCCGGCTAGTGTAACACGTCAACACATACTCTGTGACGTTTCTAGCCAGGGATTGCCCCTCGACCTCAAGCTGGTCCGCGATGACGTCGCCCACCTTGGAGAGCTTGCTGCCCGCAGCGCTCAACGCCTGCAATGCAAGGTCCGACTCCGACTCCGGATCATCCGGAAGCACGGGGCTGAAACCCATAAGCGCCAGCGCATCGTCGGCCTTGCTCAGGAACTCCCAAATTTGCAGGGAGTCCGTCTTCCTCAGGCCCTTCATCTCTTCCAGGGACCTCCGGGCCGCCGCCAGCTCCGAATTCTCGCGGGAGAGGCGCTCAACTTCTTTGGCGTTTTGCTGAATTTTCGCAGCAACCCGCTTTTCGAGTCTTCCGAGCTCCTCCTCCCGGAGGTGGATCTTGTTCCGGCGGTCGACCAGGTCTTTCTCCCTAGCCTCTATTTTCTTCTCCCGGGCGACGAGGGCACACTCATACTCGTAGAGTTCCTGCCCTCGCACCCAGGTCTTCTCCTCCTCCTCGAGGCAGCGCTCTTCCAATTTTTTAGTGCGCTCCTCGATACCCTTGTCCGCCAGAGCTGTCTTCTCGGCGAGCTCTTCTTCACGTCGCAAGACGTCATCCCGTAGCTCCAGGAGTTTTTGCTCCTCATCCTCGAGCCGCTTTTCCCTTCCCTCAAGTGCCTCTCGGCGCTTGATGAGTGCGGTGCTGATGGCCTCGAGTTGATCAAACCTAGCGTTGGCCGCGTCATTAGCAGCCTTAGCTTGGTCATGGTACTCCCGGGATTGGGCGTCGAGGTTGTGAGTCATGCTCTCCCTCTCGTCCAGCATCTCACCCCAGAGCTCCAGGCGGACCTTCTCCCGCCTGATCCATTCCTTGTCCTCAGCAATCCTCGACTGCGCCAGCTTGGTCTCGAATTGGAGTCTATTACGCCACCTCCTAAGGGTTTGGCGCTCCTCTTCAAGAACCTTGCTGTCGTGGAAGAAGGCTAGTTGGACTTGGCGCAGACTGGAGCAAGCGTTGTCGATGGACATCGACAGCGAGATGGGCTCCGGACCTTCTGGGGTCTCCTCCGCTGGTTCAAGCGGGTCTTCATTTACAAAAATTGGGTCCCACTCTACGAGAGCGGAACCCCGGGCTTCCAAGGCACTAGGGCACTCCTCCGGGATGGCCTCAGTCGCCACCGAAGAAGGTCCCGCCGCCAAATCTTCATTCGCCCCCTCAGGCTGGGGGCCGACGACTTCGTTCAGGCACTCTGGCTCCGCCACAGGTACCATCGACGTCGTCGCCTCCACTGGCTCCGGCCGGGATGCTTCTTCTGAGGGAGGCTCAAGCTCCCTCGCCTCTTCGACCACCGGCTCTGCAGCCGGCGCCTCCACAATCACCGGCTCTGCAGCCGGCGCTCCAATAATTACCGGCTCTGCGACCGGAGCTTCAGAAGTAACCGGCTCAATTGCCGGGACCACTTCAACTTCCGGCTCGCACGCCGGGGCTTCAGCTACCTCCGGCTCAACCGCCGGGGCTTCAGCACTTTCCGGCTCTGAAGCCGGGACCGCTGCTTCCTCCGGCTCGACAGCCGGAGCATCTACTTCTGCAGCACAGGGGCCCGGAGCTTCAACCTCCGGAGCGGGTGCCGCTGGTGTATCTTCAATCCCATGGTCCGGCGCTACCACGGGAACTTCTGGAGACGAGTCGAGGTCCATGACCACGACAGCCGGCGCCGGAGCTGTCGCAGCCTCCGCCTGGGGCGGCACCGGAGCTGGAGCAGAAGCCCTCGCAGCCTCAGACACTGTGGCTAAGGGCGGAGCTTCACTCCCCTTCTTGGGAACGCTGCAGATGAAGAATGAAGAAATTGAGCAAACAGATGCTATAATTAAAAGTTAATTGAGGTAAGCAAGAAAAATTACCTTGGGAGGCTCACGCACCAGCTTGCGCGGAACCTCTTTCCCGGACGTTCCGGGCTGGCCACGGTCGGCGTAGGAGCTCCGGGAGGACTCCCAGGACTTGCCGTAGCCGCGGGCGTTTCCCGGGTCGGAGCTCTCCTTGACCGGGAGGAACTCCTAGACCTGGAGGCCCTCACCGCTTCTCGAACCGGAGTCGCCTGTCCGGAGCTGGCACCTCCGGAGGGACCCATCACGGGGACAGCCGCACTCCGGGAGGATCCCACCGCCGGAACTGTAGCGCTCCGAAAAGACCCCACCACGGGGACAGACGCTGCAGCGGCGGAGGATCTTCCTTCCTGAGGACGGGGAACTGGCGGGGAAGTAGCAAGCCCGACGGACCTTCCGTTAGCATGTCGCAGCTTCCTCTTCCGGTTCTCCGGCTCTTCCGCCAGCTCCTTGCCCTTGCCGGTGACCTCAGCTCTTGGCTGAGAGACAGGGGTGGAGCCGCCTTCCGACAACCCGGGAATCGCCAACCGGGCAGTCGATCTTCTCTCGACGACACCAAGGTCGTCAAGCGCGGGCATCTTCCGCCGGAGCTCCCTGCTGAACTCAACTTCCACGTTCAGGGGGAGGAAAGCCGGCAGCGGAGTCAAGTACTCTCCGTCAACATCGATGCCGTGCTGGAATTTCTTGAGGTGAAACTCCAAGGACTTCCCCACCATGTTGGACTTCAACCCGGTCTCAACCCGGTCTTCGTCCATCACGCTGTTGAGGGCCCAGGCGAGCTTCTCCCTCCTCTTCAGCGGTGCCCACCTGTTGGACAGGAAGTTGCAGAACACCGCCTGGGGAGTCAGTCCTCCCTCCACACATTGGCGGATCCTGGACAGGATGGGGTCGAAAGCTGCCGCCAGCACCGGAACTTCGCTCCACACCGACGTGTCAATGCCGGGCAGACCGTCTGGCAGCTCCAACCGCTCGTGCTCCTCCACCCGGACGACTACCCAATCTTTCTTCCAGTCATCCCACTTCCCGGAAGGGAACGACCGGAGGTACTTGAACGGGCACTTCTTGCGCTTCACAAAGTAGTAGAAGCCAAGGTACTCGTCACTTCGGCCGGTGGTTTGGACGGTGAAGAAGGTGCGGAAGAGCTCGATGCAGGGAGGGATGCCCACCCACATCTCGCAGAAGTGGACAAAGATGGACACAAGGAGGAGGGAGTGAGGGCCAAGGTGGTATAGCTGCAGACCATAGAAGTCCAGCAGCATCAAGAAGAAGGAAGAAAACGGTGGGATCAGCCCCACCATGGCGTACGATGAAAAGTACACCATTTCGCCGGAGTGCTCCTTTTTAAAGGGAAGCTCCCCGCCGGCGCGGACTGAACGGTTGAAGAAGTCCGACGACCACCCCATGAGGGCTCGGACCTTCTTCAGATCGCTCTCCGTCTTCAAACGACTCTCACGCAGACCCAACTCCATCGCAGCACAGCTAGGCGAGAGAAGGGAAGCAAAGCACGAGTTGGGAGTTTGAGCGCAAGAACAGATGGAAAGCGTAAAGAACTCCCGGCGGTGCGCTTTCCTTCTTAAGTAAGCCCTCGCAACGCTTGGATGGAAACTGCAGGAGAGTCAAGCATACTACTAAAGAATTCAACCCAGCCGATGACAAGAGGGCCCGGGACCACCCCGACGATCAAGTCGAGGCTCTTACCCAGGCGAACAGTTGTCATCACGAGGCGGGAAACCCAAAGGCGGCGGACTGACAAGGCGCGCGGAACCGATACGGTTTTCGTATCGGGAACCGACGACCTTCAATTGCGAGAGATCCGCACGTCAAAGATCTTATCTGCCGCCTGAGGTGCGCCACGCGTCAGGACTTAACCGTAAAGCCCCGCCAAAGGCACCTCCGAAGACCCTTGAAGACCCAGTTCAAGAGTCGCAAGTATGGACCCACCTCCGGCGGAATGACTTCATCCCGTTGGCCTTCCCCGGAGGTAGGTCCAGGGGGCCACTGTCGGTACCCTAAAAACCATACACCCCCTGAGGTTACAAAGATCTCAAGGGAAGGACATCTACTCAAATTGAAGACCCTCGGGGGCCCACTCGCCAGACGTGACCGGACCCGCTTCTCCAACATGGTTAACCTCTAGGTTGCCACGAGTACTGACAGACCAGAGTTATTACCCACAAGGGTGAAGCTCCGGGCTAGGTACTGAAACGGCACCGCCGGAGGTAACCCCTGACCGAGAGAAGCTCCGGACCTGACACGTGCCAGGCCACCCCGGAGCTTCCCGCTTCTCCCAAGCAAGCTCCGGGGCTGCCACGTGTCCACACGTCGGAGCTAGCTGCTTAAAACCCCCGGGAGACGTTGTAACGGCTCCGGATCTCCAAAGGACAGCCGCAGACTTCAAGACCCGATTAATTACCATTAATTCCACGTTAATGATAATTAATCGGACGATCTTAACACCTGTAACGGCACTGTTGGAGCAGTTACAGGGTTATTAACAACAATTAATCTCGTGTATCAATACTAATAACCGCCAGGGCCACATGTCGGGCCAGGCTGACTTGTAACGGTTTGTCCTTATGTTATAAAAGGACAAACCGACGATACACGAGAAGAGAGAACACTCTGGAGCATACTCAAGCTCACAAGTGAATACAACACACACACACCCGTGGAGTAGGGTATTACGCTCAGGCGGCCCGAACCACGTAAACCACCGTGTCACTCGAGTCCAATCGCAATTCACCTTCTTGAGTCTCCGCGCGCCCAAACCGAACCACAAACTCCTTCCACACTTTCGTAGTGTCAGGGGATCTGCCGACTCCAACAGTCGACAGCGGTTGTTGGGCCTTCGGTGTCGGGCGAGTATAAGTTATTCGGTTAATCCTGTTAACCGGAATAAAAAACCGAAAACAGAGAAAAAATTCGGTTCCTGCAGTTTGAGAATCGAAGTTGTGTTCGGTTTAGTCGGTTCCGGTTAATTCGGTTTCGGTTCCGATTAATTGGTTTCGATTTTAGATTTTTGGTTTTCGGTTTTTTTGCCCATCCCTACGCTCGGCCCGCTCCCTCGCTCCATGCCAAGCTCGCTCGCAGGACGCACAACGGATGCAAAGTTCAAATTAACAAATGCAGCCTCGACAGTCAATGAGTCCAGCTTAAGCGAGCTTGTACTTTCAAGATCGAGCTCGGTAAGTATTCGAGTCGAGATCGAGCTGAGTTTGCAATCTGTTTTGATCTTGCAGTTAAGCTCGAGCTCGACTTAATAAGATTTGTTTAAACAGTTAGACTCGATTGAAGCTCGTAAAAGTTCGAGCTTGGGAAGCTCATTTAAACAATAAAAATAAATACTCTCTCTGTCATCAAATACTTATCACTTTTTAGTTCAAAAATAAGCTAACAAGTGATAAATATTTGGAGACAGTGAAGTAATATTTAAAAAAATAACAAATAACTTTTATAAAGCAAAAATATATCTAATAGAGCCATATCGAACTTATCGATCTCAAGCTTAGAATCGTAAGATTTGGAATCTCGAGTTCGGCTCGTTTATCTTTCGAGCTGAGTTCGAATCAACCTTTTACGAGCCGAGTTCGAGTAGTTCATGAGCCTCGAACTTCAATAACACACCTACCCAACTCCCCTCTTAGATGTAGGATACCGTAATCGAATTAACTGAAATCGAAACAGAACTAACCAAATCAGATGAAACCGGACCAAATTTAGGTTCATAAAATGCGAAACCGAATTTTTATTTTCAGTTCGGTTTTTATTCCCAGTTAACAGAATTAACTGAAATTTAGACCCATCAAAAATTATAACCAGCCCAACTCATTTATCTTAACCCTAACCAGTTCGGCCCGACCCATCCATAACTCTTTTCTTCACTTCCTGCTGACTACCGTGAATCCTTTGCGATTCCCGCCGCCGCCGCCCGTCCTGCCCGGCCGCCGCCACCCGACACCCGTCTTCGCGCTGCCGTCGCTCGTCTTCGCGCCGCCGCCGTCGAAGGTCGCCGTCCCGCGCTCCACGCTCTCCGCGCCGCCTGTTGACTGGCATTGTGTGAATTGGTCTTGCAGATTTGGGGAGCGAGCGGGAGTGGTCCTGTCCGCTTCCTGCAATGCCAGGGTATTACGACATCGACGACATCCTCATGGAGGAGGAGGTAACTGAGGGATGCCTACTTTTTTTTATCCTCTTTTCGTCAGTGGTGCTCGTGCAGACAAGGTTGAATGTATTTCTCTTCTCCTCTGGATGCAGCCTATTTCAGTTGTTTTTCAGGTAGCCGCCAACGGTGTTGGCCTGCTGGATCCTGGCGCCGAAACTAATTGTGTAAGTGTCTGTCCAATTGCTTTCGTGTGATGTTTTTTTTCACTGTATAAGTGTGTATGCATCTGCATAAGACATGTCGAGGACTCTATTGTCCTGATAATTACGGAATGGAACTCTTTTGGAGTTAACTTCTATCTGGTTTGAATGTTTAGGTGTTTATTTCTTGTCCTGTCTGCCACATTGGTTGTGAATCCCAAATGGGTTTGGAGATTCTGCATTGTGGACACCTATTTTTCTTTATAATGAAACTAGAGTGGAGATTTGCTTTTTAAAAAGTATGGTTTCCTTACATTCATTATATCCAGGTAGAGAAGGGTGCCAAGGTAGACCTCCCATTTTGGCTCGCTCATGGGCTGCTGTCTCTGGAACAAGTGGTGTCAATTAATGTACCTCCATGCTTCACACAGAAGTAGGTTTCCTCAGTTCCTAGTATTTCACAGTTTCATACACTGAAGAGCAATACTAGTAAAGTACAACACATCACATGTGTTCTTATACGATGGACATGCATAGAATTTTTTTTGTAAAGAATTTGATGTAGGATTCCTGCACATCTGGCCGATTTAGCTTACTGTGGTTTATCACAGAAATAGTATAGCAATTCTTCAACCTTGTTTTCGTAGCTGCACGAATGGTGAACACATGAGTCTGCCTGACAAAGGAAGCCATCTTCAGCTGCCCTATATGATGCTCAAACGTCTGGATTTTGCTTAATAGAGTACTTAAATTTTGGGTGTTGAAAACAGTACTATACAATAAAGATTATGTGGCTCAGTAATTTGACTGTTGTTGTAATGCTGCAGAACACGGAAGGAGATCCAAGCAGATGCAGCCTGTGTTGATTTGAGGGTTCGATGCCCTTACTTCTACGAGTTAGGATGCAAAATTGTTCCTTTGTAAGTCTTATCATTATTAGTCGTACTTAAACTTAAAATTTTCTTGCTCTAGTTCGTTCATGTTTACTCTGAAATCTTAGAGCCCTCGATTCTCATTAAGTCTTACCCTCATGTTGTTTGGTAGTGCTTCCATTCATGCTTTATGGAACTTGAGCTTATCTGACTTGATTTGCTATAATTTTGCTCTGTTACAATTGCCTCCCAACCGTGTGGACATACAACTCTTGGTTGCAGTATTCTTATGGTCCTTAACAAATTGGTTTTCCATTATAGATAATAGATTTAGTGGAAAGTCACAACAAAGTGTTGTACGTTCTAGTAGTTCTGATAAAAGGTGTATGTTAGTTGGGTTTTCAGAATAGCTGAAGTGCACCTGCTGTTGAAATTGTGAGTGATGCACTTGTTATATGGTATGCAAGATTGATACTTTTAGCTAATGAAATCTTAGAGTACTCAGTTTTCCAGAACTCAACCCAATCCAATTTTGTTTTAGTTGTCCCTTGTTCCAACTTCCACGAGTACGACCTAGAGCTCGCTGTGGCAGGCTGCTATGCCTCTGACATGGTGAGCCACCGCCAGTCGCCCTGTAGCTGCGGCTTGGTCCGCTGCCCCGAGCATGCCAGCTCGGGCCGTCGGCGGCTCGTCGGCGCCATAGCTGTCGTGGCTGTCGGGCCCGACAGTGCGCTCATCCTTTACTAAGGGCATGCCCGATGCCCTTTACGACTTTGACCAGCCAGTCCAAGACAGTACACTCATCCTTTAGCTCCTTCGGGATCTCAAGTGTTGGAATTCCGGTGTCTAAACACCTCAGGTCAGATCAGTTCTGCAGAGAACAGATCTGTACAGGTGATCAACACCCTTGGAAAAGGTTCCTAGGCGATGAACAGCTAGGGGAGATTTTGTTCCAAACTTGGGGCTTCGGTTCTGCTGTGTGCAGATCAGAAGAGAGAGGAAGAGGAGACTTCCAGGATGCTGTAGCGTTCCCAACTCCCAACTGTTCCTGTTGAAGAACAGTAGTCTCAACAGTAATTTCTGTAGATGTTCCTGTTGAAGAACAGTAGTCTCAACAGTAATTTCTGTAGCTACAGAGGCAGCACAACCATGGTGCGCACAGCAGAACAGAGGGAGGGAGAAAAGTAGTCTGTGCAGGACAGACTTCAACTAGGCGACTTTGACAGAGTACTGCGCGGTGGAATATTTCTATTCTGAATTCTGATGGGATTGCATACAGGGGATGCGCAGGGCTGATTATATAGCCCCGATGCATAGAGTCCTAATGCATTACATAAGTAACTAATGTAATCTACCCAAACTCTATCTCTAGGACATACTAGGACTCCTCTTTATCTATAAGGAAATAGACTCCTGGACTCTACTTTATCTATTCCTAAACATGGTTCGGATTCTTCCCAGGTGCTAGCTGCACCCTGCTGTTTTAGAGTCCTGATTGGACTCTAGCCACCCTGGTGCGCCCTTGGAGCTGAGTCAAGGTTGGACTCGCCTGGGCTGACGCACCAGATGCCCAACACAGGATTACACGACATTCTCCTCCTAATCCTGTTGCACGTCCAGGATCCCAATCTTTCCCATCTCGACGATCTTCTATCTTCCAACTTGCTTGGTCAGGATGTCCATCTCCACCTTGTTCATAGCCATCGCTCTTGGCCACCAACAACTCGTTATGCTTCATCACCTCACCATGACACGTCCCTTCCTCTTCACTGGACTTGATCTCCATGAATGACGTAAGCTCCTTTGTGGTGATGAACTTGAGCTCCGGGCGCGTGATGTTGAGCTTGACGGAGTACAACCTGTTGTCGTCACGTTGCACTCTTGTGAGAAGACGATTCTTCTCATCCCATATCTGCATCACTCCTTCATGTACTGTGATGCAGTAACCATCCTCATCCAGTTGGCTGATGCTGATGACGTTGGTGGTGAGGCGCGGGATGTAGTAGACGCCGGTGAGCCACCTGTGCTCACCCGTCTTGGCAGCGAAGATGATTGTACCCTTCCCCTGGTTCTGCACGATCGAGTTGTCACCGAACTTGATCGTCCCGACGATGTTCTCATCGAGCTTGGAGAAAACGGCGCGCGAACCCGTCATGTGATTGGTCGCGCCCGTGTCGAGGTACCATGTGTCGCCGTCGGAGTCGTCGTTGTTGTCGCGATGCGTGAAGACACGTCCCTCCACTATCTCAAGTGGGCACGTGGGACGCTGTTGTACAGGCTCCACCTGTACTGAGGTCGTCCTTGTCATGAACAAGACGCCCTCCTCTTCTGCCTCAGCCATGTGAGCCTGCTGTTGCGGCTCCTCCTGCTCGGACTTCGACCGACACTCCTTGGCCCAATACCCTTCTTCCCACACTTCCTGCATTGGTCCCGCGGAATGTCCTTCCCGGAACCTTTCTTGTTCTTCTTTGACGTGCCCTTGCGGCCGCCCTTCTTTGAAGACTCGGCAACCTGCTCCTCCTCCACCTGCTTCTCCCACTCCTCCCGAGTGAGGTACAGCTGGCCATCATGAACTCCTCCACTTCGCTGCGTCATGTCGAAGGCGTTTTCGGCAGCCCTGAGCCGCCCCGTCACATCCGACAATGTGAGGGTCGACACGTCCAGCAAAGTCGTGATCGCCACCAACACTTCGTAGGAGCTTCTGCACGACCACCGACTCCTCCAGCGGCTCCCCGAGCGAGGCAAGGCGCAACACCATGCCGCTCAGCCGGAGGGAGAAGTCCTCGATCCCCTCGCCATGCTTGAAGGCGGCGGCCTCGAACTCACGCCGGAGTTGCTGCGCCGTCGTCTTCTTCACGCGGTCGGCCCCGACCCGCATGAGGGCGATCGTTTCCCATGCCTCCTTCGCCGTCTTCTTCTCCCCGATCGTTGTGATCATCTCCGGCGGGACAGCGCTGACGAGGATGTCCAGCGCCATCATGTCCTCCTGCTCGGTTGCATTGTCTTTCTCCGCCGCCTCCCAAAGCAGCCGCGCCCGCAGCTTGATCTTCATCATGACAGCCCACTCCGCGTAGTTGGTCTTGGTGAGTATTGGGAACCCGGTTCCCGTGTTCACCTCACGAACCGCCGGATGGGTTGTCGTAATGATCTTGCCGCCGGTGACGCTGCCGCTGCTTGGAGGGGTCTTCGGATCTGTCGATATGTTGCTGAATTTAACCCAAGGTCAAATCCAGCTCTGATGCCACGAATGTTGGAATTCCGGTGTCTAAACACCTCAGGTCAGATCAGTTCTGCAGAGAACAGATCTGTACAGGTGATCAACACCCTTGGAAAAGGTTCCTAGGCGATGAACAACTAGGGGAGATTTTGTTCCAAACTTGGGGCTTCGGTTCTGCTGTGTGCAGATCACAAGAGAGGGGAAGAGGAGACTTCCAGGATGCTGTAGCGTTCCCAACTCCCAACTGTTCCTGTTGAAGAACAGTAGTCTCAACAGTAATTTCTGTAGATGTTCCTGTTGAAGAACAGTAGTCTCAACAGTAATTTCTGTAGCTACAGAGGCAGCACAACCATGGTGCGCACAACAGAACAGAGGGAGGGAGAAAAGTAGTCTGCAGGACAGACTTCAACTAGGCGACTTTGATAGAGTACTGCGCGGTGGAATATTTCTATTCTGAATTCTGATGGGATTGCATACAGGGGATGCGTAGGGCTGATTATATAGCCCCGATGGACAGAGTCCTAATGCATTACAAAAGTAACTAATGTAATCTACCCAAACTCTATCTCTAGGACAGACTAGGACTCCTCTTTATCTATAAGGAAATAGACTCCTGGACTCTACTTTATCTATTCCTAAACATGGTTCGGATTCTTCCCAGGTGCTAGCTGCACCCTGCTGTTAGAGTCCTGATTGGACTCTAGCCACCCTGTTGCGCCCTTGGAGCTGAGTCAAGGTTGGACTCGCCTGGGCTGACGCACCAGATGCCCAACACAGGATTACACGACATCAAGTAACACTACACCCACCTCGCTTGTGCTGTACGTTCCGTTCCCGTCATTCCAACACGTCATTCCAGCAGGTCTGGGATGATCTCATGATGTAGGAGATCACCACGAGGACCATGATCATCTCTTTGATAGCCACTGTTTTCTACGGCTCTAGCGCCGAGCAGCCCCAACGCCCTCCTACATATATGCTGCCTCTGGGATCCACCCTTGCGTCTACCGGGTGCTCCTCGTCCTCTGACACCCTTGGTGCTCCTGCCGGCTCTAGTGGTGGCAACTGTTGTCGCCGCAGGCGTGGTGGTGGTACTGCTGGCTGGGGCAGCGCTTCGTGACCCTCACTCTACAACTCTTGGACCGACCAGGTCACCATGTGGCCTGACCCGTCTCTAGGTACTTCAACATTGTGCCCACCGCCTCTCCAGTTGGCACTTTTGGCTACTTCGTCTTTTGGTGGTCTAGGCTGTCCCCCTGAGCACTTATTTTTGTGCTTCACCCCAGCCACCTTAGTGTGCGTTTGGTTTGCTGTATTGGATTGGATCGAGCTGGATTGGATGATCCAGTAAGTTTTTTGTTTCACGGTCAGATGGACAGAGTCATCCAGCTTCATCTGGATGGAGTGGTCCAACCGATTTTGCCTTGTCTAAGCGTACTTCTTAGTAACATAATTAGTGATAATTAACATGTTTTTTGTTGATTAGTGATTGTTATTATGATATTAGCATTAATATATGCTAGTAATATAATTATTAATATGAAAACATAGTATTATGTAAAATTATCAATTTGGATGATTCATTCCAACTAAGTTGCATTCAACCTACCAAACAAAAAATTGGATCGTGCAATCCATTCAACCAAACATCAAACATCAACTTGGATGATCCAGTACAGAAAAACATGGCTGATCCTATTCAATCCAACTTTGACTTCAAATCAAACCCATCCTTAATTGCCCTATTGGATGGCTGACTCGGGTGCTTCCTACCACACTACTCCCGACGCTGGTATACTCTCCTCCCACCCTCCTCACCCATCCCATCCATATTCTATCGTTGTCGGAAATGACTCTGCTCTTCTGATCACCTCAATAGGTGATTTAGTTGTTCCTGGTCCTTTTCGTCTTTAAAATTTCTCCTGACATAATCATCCAAACCTTCCTTTTTGATGCTCTATGGATTTTGACCCTTTTGGCTTGTCCGTGAGGGATCTTGCCACCCGACGTCTTCTCCTTCGTCGTGACAGCTCGGTGCCCTGTACACCCTGTAATATCCTGCCTCCTCGTCGTTCGCTCTGCAGGTTCTGACTGCTACAACTTCCTCTACCACTTGACATCATCGACTTGGTCATCCATGCCCAGATGTCTTGTCCAAGTTGTCTAGTAATTTGATCATCTCGTGTACCAGAGGCACCCATGAGTCTCTATCACGATTGTCAGTCAGAATCCCTTTTGAGTTAATCACGTATTCTAGAATAGAATACATATTAGGGAGTGTCTAAATCCGAACACAAGAGTTTGAGATAAATCATAGTCTAATCTTAGGAAGAAGAGCCCTAGATTGAGTCATGTGTAAGGGCCTTATATAATAGCTGGCCTAGGCTCCGGTTGAATCAACCCAATGAAGAGAAAGCAATAAATCGGAAATCTAACAATTGATAATCAGAGCGGTTGAGATTTGAGGGTACAGGAGGGAGCCGTGCCTCGGCGGAAAGAGTCGACGAGCGGGATCCAGACGAGTCGAGCCTTGCATAGGCCGAATCTAGCAGTTTGGGGCGCGACTGGCGGTACCCGACTTGGACCTCAGTAGGAGCGGCCGATTCCCGATGGATCTCGACGGACACGAACAAACCAGGTGGCGTGCTCGGGAAGGCGAGGCACACGACCAGATTGTGGCTCGGATGAGAGGTTCGGTGGAGGAGCGGAGGCAACTCAGGAGGTCGACGCGTGGCTCGACCGCTCGCGAGCCGGTGGCTTCAGTCAGTCTAAGCGGCGCGCATTGAGTCTTGACGAAGACCTGAGTGGAGCTGGGGTTGAGGAAACACTCGGTTTGGGCTGGCCTAGTAACAATATGGACATATGAGGATTGAATACCTGATTTGGGTCGAGCTGTCATGATTTGGTGGTGTTGTGTTTTTTATTTCGCGCAGCCACCCAAAATTCCTACTAATTTGCCAAAGAAAAACTTACACAGAAGGTGTAGGGACATGGAGAGTAAAATGGCGCTGCAATACTATACAACATGGGCCATCAAGATGAAAGTGTTTTTGAAGGCGCATGAGGTATGGGAAGCCGTTGAGGTAACAAAGGACAAGGTTGACAAAGCAAGATCAGTTGGCTCTTCCTACTAATCCGAGAAGAAGACGATGGAAGACGCTTGGGAGATGATCAAGGCCAAGTTCTTGGGTGAAGAACATGTGATGGAAGCAAGGATTCAAACTCTCCAGAACGAGCGTTATGTAATGTGTATGAACGGAGGCGATTCCATCGACGACTTTGCCACAGGTGATAGTCATCGTCGCAAAGATTTGTTGTCTTGGTGAAGTTAAAGAAAGTTATATCGTGAATAAATTGATATGTGCTCTGCTTTCAAAATTCTCCACGTTTCATCTACTATTGATCAACTTGTTGATCTAAAGACGATGATCGTGGAGGAGCTCGTTGACAGACTCAAGTCACATGAGGAACGAGTGCATACTTCAACAGCCAAGAGCATGAAGAGAAACTCTATTTAACAAGAAGTGAGTGGAGAGCAAAAGAGACAAATGATGGAGAGAAACTCTTGACAAGAGAAGAGTGGAAAGCTGAAGAGGCAAAAGACGACAATTAAAAGAAGAAAGTTGAGAAAACGAAGATTCGATGTCACACTTGTTGGAAGCGTGGACACTTTGCTAGTGAGTGTCCCCAAAACAAGAAAGATGAGAAGGCACTTTTTGCGTCGGAAGGAGAATTGTTTTGATCCCACATCGGAGAGTGTTCAAGACGATGTGTTCCTCTGGGCCGAGGGGGGGGGGTGATGTGTTCACCTTGAATTCGTGCACCGAATGATGTGTTCATTCCATAAATGTTCGTGTATGGGATGATGTGTTCATCTTCGAGATGATGTGTTCGTCTCATAGGTGTCAGTGTACGGTATGATGTGTTCATGCCATTGGTCGTCCAGGGTGATGTGTTCGTCCTGGGGTGTAGCGTGTCTACATCCTAAATTAGTGTGTCCTAGAAAATGTGATTAAGAGGGCGATTGTTGAGTTAATCATGTATTCTAGAATAGAATATGGATTAGGGAGTGTTTAAATCCGAACACCATCAGGGCCGTTCAGTGCGACTACGGGCGAGTTTTATAACTCTGCATCCTGTGACTTCTTTCTCTCCCTTGGTGTCACACACCTCTCCTTAGAACGGTAAGACTGAGTGCATGATTTGCACCACCAACAACATCATGCGTTTCTTGTTGATCCATTCCTCCATCCCCACTCACTTCTGGGTTGAGGCTCTTCACATCGTCACTTCCTTTTTAATTGTCTTCCCACTAAGACGATCAGTGCTCTTATTCGTCACTTTGCCTTGTTCGCCACCACTCAAACCTACGAGCACTTTCGAGTCTTCGCATGCACTTGCTACCCTAATCTCTCTGTCACTACTAAGCTTTGTCACGCTTGACTCTCTTTCTTGGTACTCCCCTGACCACAGGGGTTCTGGTGTGTTGATCTTACTACCCACCGTCGCTTGATCTCTCGGCACATTGTCTTTGACGAGCCCTCTTTCCACTTCGCCACGTCCTCCTCCGACTTTGCTATAGAGTTGGACTCCCTTTTCGGTACTAACCCCGAGGTTGGTCCTATACAACAGACTCTGTTTCTCCCTCCCTGTAGGTTCGTTCTCGTGCTGTCGCGTCACAGTCGTCTATCGTGGTGCCATGCACAAACCTGATGTCCTTTGCATTCGTGTCCCTGGCTCCTCTTGCTGCAGAGCTCGTGACCCCAACATCCCCTGCCATGCCATGCATGGCCCCGACAGCCTCGACCCCCCCAACCCCAATGCCACACTGGCCCCGATGCCTTTCGCGACGCCATGCGCGACCCTGATGCCCCCGACTTTTGCTACGGCACCACATGCGGTCCCGATGGCATCGACGCCCTCTGTTGTGTCACATGTGGCCTTGAAGTCTCGCTCACCGATCGCATGCATGTCTATCACCGACGTGCGTGGGTTGGTGCTTCCCCCCGCTCTCGCAATAAGCCACCGATGTACCACTCTTCGTTCTCCACCAGGATCCACATCACGTCCACCAGATGGTAACTCGATGGGCCGTCGGGGTCCTCCGGCCAATTGACCACTTCTTCGACCTTGCCCTCTCCTCGGCAGCTCCTCCACCGCCTCTTGCCTCTTTGTTGTTCTCGCTTGTATCGCCCTCCGTCTGTAGAGCCCTCGCCAATCCTCACTGTCGTTGCGTTATGGAGGAGTATGCACCACTGCTTGCGAACCGGATCTGGGATTTGGTGCCACGTCCCTCTCCTGTCTTCATTGTGACTAGCAAGTGTGTGTTCACACAAAAGATGAAGGAAAATGGCTCTTTGGAGATGTACAAGGCTCGAGAAGTCATTCGGGGTTTCACTCAGCGCCTCGAAGTCGACTATCAGTTCGGTGATGAAGCCAGCCACTGTACGCATTGTTCTGTCGCTGTCTCGCTCACGGTCTTGGCATGTCCATCTGCTTGATGTCAAGAACGCTTTTCTCCACGACACTATGATTGAGATAGTGTATTGCATTCATCTGACAGGGTTTGTTAATTCAACTCTTCCGAACATGGTATGCAAGCTGAGCAAGTTGTTGAATGGTCTGAAGCAAACACCTCAAGCTTGATACAACCAGTTTTCCTTTTTGGTCTTGTTGGGGTCATTGTTTTTAATCACGATTAGTCGTCCATATCGATCCTTGGAGGTCGATCAGGGGCAACGACTCGATCTGGGCGACTAGGAAACTAGTCGTTCGACTAGTCGGGCGATCTAGGCGACTAATCGGGCGATCAGGCAATCTGACGATCAGGACGACTAGGTCAGAAAGTGTTAGTGTTTTTGAATTTGATAGAATTTTGATGCTATCTTTTGAATATATTACAAACTTAAAATCTTTTGTGCTTTAAAATATTTTTATAAATTGTTGCAGACTAGTAGATTATGAACTCTAGTAGAATATTAACTCTGATGTTATCCGAAACTGAATTAGTGAAATCTAAAGTTATATTATTCTAAAGTTTTGTTCTGAAACAGTACGTTGTTGTTGTTTTTGAATTAATTTGCTTTTGAACTTTGTTTGCTAATTGTTATGCTAAAGGTATTTGTGCTATTACTGTTAATATATAATTATATATGTTGATATATACGGGGTCGACTAGATATTGCCATAAAAAATGGTCAAGACGACCAGAGGACCGATTAGGGTTTACTAGGGTCGATTAGTCGCCCTAGTCGATGACTAGTCGTCCTAGTTGACCTAGTTGGTGGGCAGCCGACTAGGGTCGACTTGAAAACACTGGTGGGCTTTGTCGAGGCTAAGTCAGACACCTCCCTCTTCATATACCGGTGTGATGGTCAAGTTTGGTAAAATTAGTTTGCCTTTTTGGTCTTGTTGGCCTTTGTCGAGGCCAAGTCAGACACCTCCCTCTTCATATACCGGTGTGATGGTGACACCGTGGACCTCCTGCTATACGTTGATGACATTGTTCTCACAGCGACTAGTCCGACCCTCTTACAATGCACCATCTCAGCTAGGGATGGCAATGGGTCGGGTTCGGGTCAGGTAGAGCAAAAACCAAATCGAAAATGAAATAGTGCATGGATAGGTTTTCATACCCGTACTCGCTTGTAACGAGTGACACATGCAGACGTACCCGACGGGTTTGGCGTGAGTTTTGGGTACTCGTCGGAGTGTAGATTAAGATACTCTATCATCAAAATTCATTAACAGATAGATGAGCAATTTAAGTACTGCGCATCGAAACAATCAATTTTGATGACGAGTGTGGAATGGTAGGCTGTCGAGGTTGGATCGACCGGTGATGGCTCCTAGAGGGCGGATCGACGGGTAGTCGGTATTGGATTGACGGGCGGATGAATTCCTAGCGGCCGACGATGGAGGCAAACAGCCAGACAAGAGTCACAATTGTAATTGTCAGGCGGTGGCGGGACTCGACGTTCGCGAGTTGGACGCCAGAGACGGAGGGAGGGTTGGAGGCGAAGGCCGGTCTCGTCGGCGAAGGCATGGGTTGGGGGTGGCTCCTCAGTGGCGAACGCTCGAGGTCACTAGGATCCGGGGTGGTGGCGGTGGATGGATGGGGAAGGGTCAAGACATCGAGCAGGTAAAGGGCTCGGTGAGTCGGGGGTTGGGGGATTTTTTTCTTTAAGTCTTTAAGGATGCGGTTACTCGCGGGTAGGATTGCCATCCCTGACCTCGCCTTGCAGCGAAAGTTTGCCATGAAGGATCTGGGTTAGCTCCACCACTTCCTGGGCATAGCAGTTGAGCGCTGACCTGGTGACCTATTCCTCAGCAGCGACATAACGGTATGGAGATCCTTGAGCGACCTAGCATGGTTGATTGCAAGCTGTGCACCACCCACCTCGGTGGATACCAAGGCTAAGGTCTCCTCAGGTGATGGTGCTTCTGTCAGTCATCCCACTGCCTACGACGCCCTTCAGTATCTTACCTTCACCAAGCTTGTTCAGCTGGGAGGACACCTGTGAGACGCCTGTTCAGCTGGGAGGACGAGGCGCGGTGGGAACTGATCCGCCCGGGCACCCTGCCTCTGATGTTGGGGAGAAGGAGATCGTCTTCTTCCAAGCGTATGCGTACTCCGGGTTCGTTCCTCCCGTTTCCTCCTTCCTGGTGACACTCCTGGAGGTCCTCAGGCTCCAACTTCACCACTTGTCACCGAACTCTTTGGTGGCAACGGCAGTGTTCTCGCACTACTGCGAGATGTTCGTCGGGGTGTTCTCGTCCGTGCCAGTGTTTCGGCAGTTCTTCGTGTTGAGGCGGACCGGGAAGAAGAAAAAAGCAAACTTCCTCGGCGGCTACTGCTTCCAGCATCGGGCCAACAACCCCTTCAAGTACATCACCTCGCTCTCTTCAGTGAAGTGGGTGGGCTGATTGGGGGAGGGATAGGGTGATCATACAGGTCGACGCCCACGATCGCATGGTCATGCCCACCGGATGGGCGATACTCAAGAAGGAGAGCTGGGAGGACAGTCTGGAGTTGGAGCAGGCCTACACCCCGGTGATGGAGAGGATCCAATTCTTGGCGGATCATGGCCTATCAGAGCTGACGGTGATGGCAGACTTCGTCCGTCGACGCTTGGCTCCCCTCCAACACCGTTGCTGTCTTGCATGGCTTTACTTCGGGCCATAGGAAGGCACCCGGCTGGTGCGGGGTCGCGACACAGAGACGACCCCGCAAGAGGTGCTCGATGCAATGTCCAAGGGGTGCGACGATCTGCTGTCGCACGACGTCTTCATCTTCCCGCGGTATTGCCCACCGCTCACGAAGATTCTGAAGGAGATGCCAAACCTGGACGCGCTCGGTCTTGCGCCGTGGCAGGTAGGTGACGAGAGCCGTGGGCTGGCCATTGTTGACCCTCCACAAGAGTACGCACCTGCTCCAGGCTCCGAAGCTTCAAGGGCGGAGGACACACCCTCTGTTGGAGGGAAGGGCAAGGCGCTGGTCCCTGACGCAAGCAAGGGGAAGGCACCGGTCCCTGACACGGGGAAGGGAAAGTCGCCGGTGGTCGAGGTTGTGAAGGAGAAGCGCCATTGATCGCCGCCGAAGGCGCCGCCGTAGGTGGCCTTCGCTCCAAGTCAACGTCCTCTGGCGCGCTCCTCAACATTGGGTGTCGGCGGCTCTTCTGGGGGAGGCTCAGTCCGTCAAGCGGTGGCTCCGCCAGCGTCTGCGATCGGCACATCATTCAGCATCCCCGCCGCCGGCGCAGTCCAAGGTGTCACAGGGGGCTCTGGGAGCATTACGCCTACGGAGCCTCAGGCCAAGAGGCCTTGGGCCGACGTCGGCGGTAGCTCAGGAGGAGGCTCCGTGAGTGGCTCCGTTGGAGTCGGTGGAGGTACGCCGACGCAGGGTGGCGGCGTTGCTGGTGGTTTCGGTGGAGGCCCGGCTAGGGCGACCTCGCCTTCCACGCCGTCGTCAGGGCCCGCGGCTTCAGGGCCACCGAAGGTGGAGGCCCGCTGGAGCTTCCGGGGACGTCGGTAAGGCATTCTTACCAATGCTTGTTTCATTATCTCGCCTGCTTTTGTTGATTGTTCAGGCCTTGGTTTTGATTTGCAGGGCCACGCCAGCTCTTGTGACACCCTTACCGTTGGGGGTAGTGCCCCGGAGCGCTTTAAAGTAGGCCCAGGAGGCTACGGCTGTACCGGCGAAGCAGATAGCCAAGTTTGCTCAGGAGAGCGCTGCTCCGGTGTCCGTACCCCGCGCGGGAAGTGAAGCATATCCGGCTGCATCTCCGGTTGTCGTGCTGGAGGCACCTTCGGTCGTTGCGTCAGAGGTAATGTTTTGGAGCCGGCTCAGAGGGCTAAGGGCTTGGCCTCCGTTGCCGCTGATCCGGCGGGCGACTCCTTGGGCGATGGTGACGTTGCTGCTTCGGGCTGCACCGCCACTCCTACTCAGTCTCTGGGACAAGGTCTCCGGTACTGGTGGCCTCGCCTTCACCGCTTCAGGAGGAAGAGGTCCTCGAGATGATCACCGGGCGATCTTCCATAACTTCGGCGTAGCCAGAGCGCCTCTCCGACATCATAGACTCGACGCAGTCCAGCATCCTCTTGGTGCAATCCAACCTCCGTCGGGCGCAGGGAGCTCTCGCCGCGGAATGGGAGAAGTTGCGTGCTGAGGACGAGCGCCTCCAAGGCTGGGAGGACCTTCTGAGGTCCAAGATCGCCGAGGCGAAGTACCAGAAGGAGAGCAAGGAGCTGGAGCTGAGGCACCGTTTGGCGAAGGCCATGGACGCAATGTCCCAGAAGATCCTGGTTGGCGCCAAGGTTGCCAATGACATGGCTGACGCCCGCCTGCGCGCCCTTGAGGAGGGTCAAGAGGCCCTAGGTCGCCGCAAAGCTGCTGTTACTGAGCGGGAGGCTGTTGTCGCCGAGCAAGAGGTGGCGGCTAGGCGATGATGGCTCGGGCTGAGGCAGATCGGGATAGGCTGCACTCCTGCCCTGAAGATCTTGAGCTCCAGAAGAGGGACTTGGCGCGGGATCGGGCGCAACACTCAGCTGAGCGTCAGGAACTTCTCCTGCATGATCTTGACGTCCAAGCCCGGGAGCACATGACGGAGCGCCGCGCCCGGGAGCTCGATCTACAGGAGCATCAGCTAGCTCAGCGTTTGGAAGCCGAGGGTAGGGTGGTGGCGGAGACGGTGGCATCCCATGTCCTGGTGTGCTACCGGAGCTTGTACCCTGATCTGCCACTGGAGCCAGTTTTTTAAGGTCCCGTTGAAGAGCGCGAGGAGACGGCAGCGGCAGCGGCAGAGGTCAAGAACGCCGGCAAACATGACATCGCACAATTCGCCAGGGACTGAGGCTGGTAGCCCGTCTTTGTATCCGGGGTTCGCCCCTTTGTAAATATTCCTTAATGAATTTGAATGTGTTTGCCTTATTGGCTTGTCTTTGCGCTTCTCAACTGTTGCTCTGAGTCCTTAGCTGCGTAAGGGTTTGCTTAACATTTCCGAGCTCGTTAGTTTTGAGGACCAACGATTGCACAATTGATATGGCCGAAGTGTTGTCCGTTGACTTCTTGCCTATGGAACCCCTTAGAGGCCTCTTGGTAGATGTGGTTAGTTGGCTGGGCACATCTACCACTTGATTGTTGGATGTCTTCGACGGGTCCCCAACGGAGCAAGGAAGTTGGGGTGGATTGCTTCAGTGTCGCCCACCATTATCAGGACAGCGTCGACGGCGGGCCCCTTGGGAGGTGCAGGAGCTGGCTGCTCCGACGTCGCCCACCATCGTCTTAGAGATGTCGACAACAGGCCCCTTGGGAAGTGCCGGAGCTGGATGCTCTGGCGTCGTCCACCATCTTCATAGACATGTTGACGGCAGGCCCTTTGGGAGGTGCCGGAGCTGGCTGCTCTGGCGTCGCCCAACATCGTCGTAGAGACGTCGACGGCAGGCCCCTTGGAAAGTGTCGGAGCTGGCCATTCCGACGTCGTCCACCATCTTCGCATAAGAATTGACGGCAGACCCCTGGTTTACAGGCTATCACAAGAGAACCCTGTTAGCAACAAGAGCGGGGCGGGAGAGTTTACTCACTTATCCACGCGTGTTGCTGTCGTCGACGTGCTGGTAGGGATGGCAATGGGTCGGGTTCGGGTCGGGTGGAAATCTGCCCGACTCAAAACTGATTGCGGGTGGATTTTCAGACCCGCACCCGTCGGGTTTCGGGCGGGTTTCGGGTGCCCGTCGGGTCTGAACAATTATAAAGAAAATCCATTTGCATATCAATGTTACAACAACACATCAAAATTTTCCTTGGGCTATCAATTATCAGTTTGCAAAAGGATGCAGTAAAAAGAAGCAAAAATAAAGGAAAATGCAGAAGTAGTCATCCAGAAACCATTGTTTTAAAGAAATGTAGGTTCTATGATCTCCAATTGAAATATAAACAGTAGAACACGATGATTCACAGACATGGAAGTTTAGATTTTTTCTAAAAAATAAAAGACCATTGAAGGACCGCAATCCAAGCAAGAGGACAATCTTGTTCTGATTCTTCTAGATGCGTCACGGTAGTCACATGGGCCCAACGAGTGTTTCGGGTGCCCGACGGGCACCCGTGGGTGGGAAATAAAACCCGCACCCGCATTCGCGGGTGGAAATTTCCACCCGAACCCGCACTCGTCGGGTGCCAAACCTGTTAGGTACCCGCACCCGCAAGTTTTTTTGCCATCCCTACGTGCTGAGTCGTCGACGTTGGGCCCCTTCGGAGGTGACGGAGCTGGCTGCTCTGGTGTCGCCCACCATCGTCGTAGAGATGTTGATGGCAGACTCCTTCAGAGGTGTCGGAGCTGGTTGCTCCGGCGTCGTCCACCATCGTCGTAGAGACGTCGACGGCGGGCCCCTTGGGAAGTGCCGGAGGTGGCTACTCCGGCGTCGTCCACCATCGTCATAGAGAAGTCGACGGCAGTCACTTTGGGAAGTGCCGGAGCTGGATGCTCCGGCGTAGTCCACCATCTTCATAGATACGTCGACGGCAGACCTCTGGTGTTCAGGCTATCACAAGAGAACCCTGTTAGCAACAAGAGCGGAGCTTTTAACAAGAGCGGGCAGGAGAGTTTATTCACTTATCCACGCTTGTTGCTGTCGTCGCTGTGCTGGGACGTCGAAGGCGGGCCCCTTAGGAGGTGCCGGAGGTGGCTGCCCTAGCGTCGTTCACCATCGTCGTAGAGACGTCAACAACAGCCCCTTGGGAGGTGCCGGAGCTGGCTGCTCTGGCGTCGTCTACTATTGTCGTAGAGACGTCGACGGCAGGCCCCTTGGGAAGTGCTGGAGCTGGATGCTCCGACGTCGTGCACCATCTTCGTAGATACGTCGACGGCAGACCCCTGGTGTACAGGCTATCACAAGAGAACCCTGTTAGTAACAAGAGCGGGGCTGGAGCGTTTACTCAATTATCCACGCTCGATGCTATCGTTGTCGTGCTGGGACGTCGACGGTAAGCCCGTTGGGAGGTGCCAGAGTTGGCTGCTCCGACGTCATCCACCATCGTTGTCGAGACGTCGACGGCGGGCCCTTTGGGAGGTGCCGGAGCTGGCTGCTCCAGCATCGTCCACCATCGTTGTAGAGACGTCGACAGCATACCCCTTGGAAAGTGCCAGAGTTGGATGCTCCGGCGTTGTCCATCATCTTCGTAGATACGTCGACGGCAGACTCCTGGTGTATAGGTTATCACAAGAGAACTCTGTTAGCAACAAGAGCGGGGCAGGAGAGTTTACTCACTTATCCATGCTTGTTGATGTCGTCGCCGTGCTGGGACGTCGACGACGGGCCCCTTGGGAAGTGCCGGAGCATCCACCATCGGAATAGAGACGTCGACTGCGGGCCCCTTGGGAGGTGCCGGAGCTGGCTGCTCCGGCGTCGACGGCAGACCCCTAGTGTACATGCTATCACAAGGGAATCCTGTTAGCAAAAAGAGCATGGCAGGAGAGTTTACTCACGTATCCACGCTTGTCTTTGTCGTCGCCGTGCTGGGACGTCGACAGCAGACCTCTTGGGAGGTGCCAGAGCTGGCTGCTCCGGCGTCGCCCACCATCGTCGTAGAGACATCGACGACAGGCCCCTTGGGAGGTGTCGGAGCTGGCTGCTCTGGCGTCAGCCACCATCCGCGTAGAGATATCGACGGCAGGCCCCTGGTGTACAAGCTATCACAAGAGAACCCTGTTAGCAACAGGAGAGGGGCAGAAGAGTTTACTCACTTATCCACGCTTGTTGTTGTTGTCGACGTGCTGGGACGTCGACGGCGGGCCCTTTAGGAGGTGCCGGAGTTGGCTGTCCTGCACACGTGATAGAAAGAGGGGGGGCTTGTCTGCTTGCCGATTCTACCCGTTCTTCTCCTTAGATCTGTCATGTCTTACTGTGCTGGACTGATGCACGGGGCTTGGGTAATTCGATGCGTTGGTGCTCCGAGTTCCAGCTCCTGTCGTCCTCAGGGTGTGAGCTTTCTGGCCTAGTACTTGGTAGTAGTGTTGGGAGGCAGGGTGTGTATGCTTAGGGTACAAGACCAGGCTAAACAGTTTACACCCCCTGGACCTCCTGCTCGGCACAGTCCTTTCCTGGGCAGCCTTCTGGCGCCACAGGACCCTAATGACGAAAGCAGTCGGAAGAACCCCTCACACACTGCAGGTACCTCATGCGAACCCGCGTGCAGCAGAACTACATGACTCCAGCATGGGTGAGTTATAAAGTATACAACCGTGCATATAAAGGTAATATACAATAAACGAGTCTAGTATGGCATGATTATAAAATTAATGCGTAATTAAATGAACAATGTTTTTAAGAAAACATGAAGTAAAACAATGATTTTTTTTATCGCCGTTCATAGGGGGAGACATGCTATTTACAAAAGCGGGCAACGACTTGCTTCTGGATGATGAGGGAGGCATGGTGTACAGGCTTAGGGTTTGGGACCAAGCCAAGCTGATTGTACACTCTGGACCTGACCCTTTCGGAGCTCGGTTGTCTTTAATGCTGCTCCTAGGTCCTATGAAAACCTTTGCACTGTTCTACTAAGCTTAATATTTACAATAGGGGTGCCCAAAGCTCCAAGGTAGCTGTGATGGTTGCTGGGCAACCTTGTTGTCTACAGCTACTAGAGGGGCGATGAGCGAGCGTCCCTACTTCCTGCCTTGACCGCCTGCCTTGTGAGTGGTCTGAGCAGAGCCAGGATTGAGCTTGGCAGCTTTGATGGAGGTGTCGGTGTTGTCGGAGGGCTGCAGCCGGGGCGCAGTGGATGCTCCGCGCTGATGCGAGCTTGGTGGAGGCTGACTTGATCCTGCACTGCCCGGGATAGGTATTGGGTCTGCTGTGAGGGCTTGGAGGCGCTCCAAGGCTAACACCGCTGCAGTGCGGTCTTCGCGGATCCTGAAGACGCTGGAGGGGGTTGACATCTTTAGGACAAGGTAGTCGTAGTGGGCTACGACCATGAATTGGTACAGAGCGGGCCTACCGATGATGGCGTTAAAGGGGAGGCTGACATCCGCGACGTCGAAGAGGATGCTCTCCGTCCTGTAGTTGTCGGGTGTCCCGAAGGTCACCCGGAGTAGATGGATGTTGCCGTATGTGATGATGCTCCCTGGTCCCACTCCCGAGAATGGGCTCGAGAGGGTGATCTTGGACACCGGGATCTGCAGTTGCTCAAAGGCTGCACGACTGAGGAGGTTGAGTCCAGCCCTGCCATCTATCAAGATGTAGTGGAGCTTGATGTTGGCAATGGTGGGGGCGATCAGGAGAGGTAGAATCCCTACCCCGACCATGTTTTTGGGGCAGTCGGAGGCGTCAAAATTGATCGGCGTCTCCTTCCACCGGTGGTGCAGCGCCGGAGTGGGGGTAGGGGCTATCGAAGCCACTGCACGACGAAGGGTCTTGACCGCGTTCCGGAACGCGGGATCCCAAGACCCTCCGAAGATGACGTGGAGTGTCTTGCGACGCTCGTGGTCGCTGCTGGCGTCGGAGTCCTCGTCTTGGTGGACCACTTTGACGGCTCGCTCTTGCTTGTGGTACTCCATCTCCTCGTCATCGTCGACCTTGGGGTTGACCTTTTGCTTGCCCTCCCGCTGGCGGAAGGGAGGATTGTTCGGGTGCTGCTGCGCCCACTCTTGTTAGCATTCGACGCATCTCTTATCGCCCGGCACTCGCTTGCGGTGTGGTCGCGAGTCTTGTGCATTGGGCAGGGCTTGACACCATTGTCAGCGGCAGGTGGCTGACGCGAGCGCTTCTCGGGGCGTGGGGGTTTGCCACCACCGATCACGGTAGCTACCGCGACGGGGGACCCATGCAGCGGCTTGTTCTGGCCGTCACCCTGGTTCTTGTTCTTCTTTTTGCCGCTACCAGGGGCCGATCCAGTTAGAGCGACCTAGAAGTAGATCGCCAGGATGGTCTCATCTGCTCCTGCAGCAAGGAGTGTCGTGGTGTAGATCTGCAGGAACTCGACCGGGTTGATGCTTCCGACAAACTTCTCTGACATATGTGGCCAGAACTTGCGTGGCCATGTCGCGATGCGGAGGTGCGGAGCCAACGCCGCGCAACCTCTGATGGGCTTCGCCACAGAGGCATACGGGGTAGCATACCCCAGGGGGTCGGCTGCACGACGTGTGGCGCCTGCGGGGTCTGCGGTTGTGGCACCGGTTGTGCCATGTGTTGCTGCAACGGTACTGGCTGCGCCAAGTACTGTTGCTGCATGTGCTGCTGCACCGAATAATGCAGGGGAGCTGTCGAGTCGGCATACTCCTGGTTAGGTGGCGGAGGGTTTACCTGCAGTGCACCTTGGACGGTGGACGCCTCATGAACAGGGCATTGGGTGCCGTATTCGGCGTTGAGGTTGCGCCACCTCTCTCGCTGCCGCTTGATGATGACTCGGCTGTCCAAGTGAGCTTGACGACAGTCAAGCTCAGTCCTCAGGTCCTCCGTAGGGAGCCGACCAGTGCTCGTAAGCCTGGAGGAGCGGTAGTTGGCGGTGCTACGGTCGATGGACGGCGTGCGCGATAGCGACACGTGACACCTTCCCTTGTTAAGGGAGTTGATGGCCGCGACGACGAAGTGGTCGATGTCTTAGACCCACTGCTGAGCTGCTCCCTGGGAAGCGTTCAACGACGGTGGATGGTGGAGAAGAACCCGGACCGCTGCCAGAGCGCTCTTCGGGCTTGCTGTTGGCGGTGCCGAGGGAGCTGACTGACCCGGGATGTGTCTCGATGCGCCGTTCTGGCCAGCTGTACCTGCACATGGGCGTGACGGACCAGAGAGCGCCGCTCGAGCAACGGATCTGGTCACCGGACGACGGCCGCGGAAACCACCTTCCATGGGCCTGATGAACACCATGGTGGTGAAAGCGCTACCACTTTTTTGAGGGAAAAAGGCCCTACCTCGCGCGCCAAATGTCGAAGTGTTAATGCGACACTTCTCCCAAATCTGCTAAGGAGCAGCCCGTGGAGGTTCTTGTTCGGCGGGGCTTAGGCCTCAATCAAATGTACACGCGTATGAGAGTATATGAGATGGTGGTTTTTACGTGGTTCGAGCTGCAAGGAGCGTAACACCTTACTCTACGGTGGATTGTATTGCTAGTGTGTGTGTATGCGTGCGTGTATCGGGGATTCTATGTTCGGTCCTTCATAACAGTGGCGGTCTGGTCCTTTTATAGACAAGGCCAGACGCCATACAAGTGGGGTCCGGAGCCCGACAGGTGGTCCTGTGGCGATTTTATCCTAAAGATTTAAAGCTTCTCGCATAAGCTTGCTTGACTGTGCTTTTGAAGACTCGTCGTCTTGCCGCCTGAGTCGTTAGTAGCCCATGCGTCGTTGCTGACAATGGCAGGGGATGTCCTGTCCAACTGTCTCTGTCGCCATAAGCTACCCACTTGGCGGAGTGGGATAGGCATGCGGCGTCTTCACTGCGATGCGATTGGTCGCAGCGGTACCTGACATTAGGCAAGCGTCGTGCCATGCGTCTGGGGAAGCCACGTATCTTCAATCCTTGACAGGGACAAGGCGCACCGCCCTCTTAACTCCAGCAAATCCTCGTCCAGGGCAAGTGGTTGGACTACGTGACAGCTCGGGAGCTCATCTCTGCGGAGGAGGTTAGGTTCCGTCTTACGGACCACGTGGCGGCTCGGGAGCTCACCTCTGTGGAGGAGGTCGGGTCCCATCTTACGGACCACGTGGCAGCCCCGGAGCCCTGTCTCACGCGAGAGAGGAATCCTTTCCTGTTGGACACATAGCTGCTTGGGAGCTCGTCTCCGAGGTGGGCTGAACTCTCCTTCGGGGTCTCTTGCGGGTATCCCGGACCCCGCATCTGAAGCAGATGGGTTCGGGTCTTCTGAACACGTGGCGTCCTCGGACGTTGCCTCTGCTATAAGGCGGGGTACCTAGTTGGTTTTAGCTTGTGCGCGAGGGTACCCGGTATGCTAGGTACCTACACTAGTGTAACAAAAATACTTCTATGCAAATCACAAGAAAGGCTAGTGCTCTGCTTATTTTTTTTATGTTGTTACATTGACAGGGTGACTGAGAAAAGCATTGGCCTCTTCTTGCGCTATGCGTTCACTAGTAGATACAAAGATATTCTTAGCAAATCTCATAGTTCTTCGGTGATGACAGTGCCCAAGTTCGTCCCACGTCTTACCAGAGAAGAAACTCGAGGCAAGCCCAAACCATCTCCTGTTGTACTCGTCCATGTGCATTTGCCTAAAGCCCTACAGTATCAAATAGAAATCTATTACTATTTATACTGACTTGTGATTCCTATGAAGTATTCGAATCTGCTAGGGAATCAATGGCCGCTTTCAAGAAATGGCGTGTTGGTGGTGTGAGGATGCAAAGAGCATCCATCCTTGGCAGGAAGAGAAAGTCAAAGTTACCTGATGGGCCTTCTACGCTATGAAACCAGGTTTGAGGTCTGGAGGGAACAGGTTGCTTGAGCAATTAAGCTGATGTGCCATGTATGTACAATGATTTCAGCTGGTATTGTAAGGAAAGAGGAAAATATAGCAAGAATGTTATATTCTGTGATCAAATATCTTTGTAGTACTCCAGTGCACGTTTTGTACACATCTATTAGTCTGACGCTACATGCGTCAGCATTTCTTGTCTACCTGTCTTTTGTGCAAGAGACTAATCGAGCTAGATAACGACATCCTGTTGAATTCTGAAGCATTTGTTTAGAGCAAGTATCAATAATCTCAACTGGGTGTGGCATACTTTATTCCTTTGAAGACAAGTCTGAGGATCTGATTTCTATCTGAAGACAGTTTTGACATGTTTCCATTGAAAGTTATCTGGAAGAAGATAGTCTTTCGCTTGCCACCAATGAATTCAATAAGGCTTTTCTGTAGGAGATTCTCACAGCAGAAATCTGCAGGATGGAGCTTAAGTTGGAGCTTAGCGTGTATTTGGAACATTGAAAAAAAAAAACAAATCCGAGCTGTGTCATGCAGTGCAATGAATGTTTCCAGGTGGGCACCAACCACAAAGGATTCAAGAAATAGTTTGACGTTGTAGATTAAGTTAGTAAGTCCTGCTTTAATGATTCTGCCCGGCTTCTTTTCTCATTGATTTTTAAATAGGCTGGGAAAGATCTGGTCTCCAGTGCACTCAGAGACAAACATTTTTCTCTTGCAAAAATACTTAATAATTATATAAGTAAAAGATGGTACTCATGGTAGTTGTGCCTTGCTCATATACAAAATCACTACATCCCTCTATTCATTACACCCATGGTTTTCGACTTCTCACTGGTTTCGCCCTCTTCCTCACAAGCCATTACCACTAACTGACTTGTTCTTGGTGCTAACACCTTGATCTTTGCCTTTCATTAGTGCGACTAGCATCCGTATTTTCATCTTCTTCATCCTTTTTGTGCCTGTCAAATCTTAGATTGTGTCTTGGAGGCGAGGAAGGGGCCTTTTGTCTCAGTGTCCTTGACCCAAGGAATTAAAATGAACCAGGCCTTTACCTTTGATTTTGATTGCATACCTGTAGATTTTTTTTACTCTGACTAGGCCAACATCTTTGAGACTGTCACAGTAGATTCTCGGAACGCCGCCGAAGCTGCCACCTGATTGCCGACGCCGTCGCTGCAAGTTGCCGATGAACAGCGGCAGAGATAAGAGAGATAAATTCTCTTGGACTAAATTCTTGCTTCCCTAATTTGTTCCGCACTAGTCAAATATATAGTCGGTTTACATATTACATAATAGAAACTAGATGCCTGTTTAGATTGTTTCCATTGTGTACTTTTCCAAAATTTAGTGTTACCAAAAGGTGGGTAACACCAATTTATTGGTAGATGAATGTTTAGATTGCGACCTTACTAATGTTTCTTTAATCATGCATATCACATGTGAAACCCATATGTCATTAATTTTTATTTTTATGAAATATATTCATGTGTGATCCAGTTTTGTATATTTAATTACAAGAAATTTACTAGTGCAAACTAAATTTCAAATGGAATTACAGTTTTTAAAATATTTTGGTTCAAAGTTTTAACTTTTGTTGGAATGCGTGCAACTCAATGCCGCTCTCTCCCGGCAACGAAGGCAAAAAAGTTGGCGCCCGTTTTGCTCGCTCGCGTTTTGGTCACCTTTTGTATTGACGTTACCAAAATTTTGAAGGCATGCCAACATTTGGAATAAAACAAAACTGACACCAAATCTTGTGAGCACGTCAAAAATTAGGTAAGGCTTTCGTGGTCAACAAACCAAACACTATCTCTAAGAAACCAAATCAGACTATATCTCTAAACATAGAAACTAATCTCATACTTCTCTTTTATCTCTAACCCTAACTAATAGACATGAACTTTTTCATTTAATTCCTAATTTATGGACACACGTGACATATCCTTTTCTTTACGAAAAGCTCGTCCTCGAGCTTGGATGAAGATCTTGAAGTCCTTTGTAATTTATGGTTGACTCCACCGAAGCAGTAATGTATCGCATGGCCATTATCATCAGGGAAGGAGACCAGAAGATGATGCTGACAGGTGGGCCCAGATTTGGCTTGGGTGGTCGCGGTCCATAGAACGGAACAGAGGTCGCCCAACGTGGTTTTCTCGTAGCCGTGACGGACTTCAAGGGAAGACGAAGCAGAGGAGTCTTGGGTACTTCCGAGGTGGAGCCGAGTCGGATGGACTGCAGCTTCCTCCGCCATGGTTGCGCCGGTGCGTGGTGGGCGACCACCCACGCGCGCCCTCGAGGCGGACCCGACCCTGGCGGCTCCAGATCGAACGCGGCCAGGGCGGATCCTCACGCCGGTGCCGAAGGTAGACACGGAAGACCTGTGTTGCGCAGATCGCGCCGCGCAATCGACAGGGGTAGTCGGATCGGACGAGGCCACAATGAGGCGGGTGTCGGCGACGGTGGATCTGGCCTAGGTTGCTGCTAGCCACGTTGTCATGGATGGCAGCCGTAAGTGCGGACACGGCAACCGCGTTGCAGTCGATTTTGATGCAGATCCTGACGAAAGCGGTGAAGATCCGACCGAATCGGACGATTTCGATGTGGATCCAGCATGATGGCGTCCACGCGGACCAAGCAACTCGACGGCTTGACGGATCTCATGGTCGCGGCTGTAGGGGCGGCGCCGAGGGTCTCCCACTTGTGCACGTCGTGCGGTCGCTCCTGGTCCTTGGTCCACGCCGACTCCTTCACTGGCGGAGAGCCCACGGACACCTCGTCCGACACCCCCCCGTTGCAGTCGATTCTGATGCAGATCCTGACGAAAGCAGTGAAGATCCGACCGAATCGAACGATTTCGATGTGGATCCAGCATGACGGCGTCCAAGCGGACCAAGCAACTCGACGGCTTGACGGATCTCATGGCCGCGGCTGCAGGGGCGGCGCCGAGGGTCTCCCACTTGTGCGCGTCGTGCGGTCGCTCCTGGTCCTTGGTCCACGCCGACTCCTTCACTGGCGGAGAGCCCACAGACACCTCGTCCGACACCGCCATCTCCCCCACCCTCCCACACACACACACCGCAGCCCCCCGCGTCGTCGTCGCCTGGACCTTGATTGATGATTTTTTTGTTGTGCCATCCACCTGTAACGATACATATTCCGAATAAAAACAGTGTTCAGAATCACAAAATACGCTTCATCTATTCACTGATCTCTTGTACCGTCGTGGTCATTTCGACGATCTGATCGGCACATAGCATCGATCTGATCGATTATAGCGTCAAACGCAATATCTATCGTAGCGTCGTCGTTGCTCATGGGATCGTTGTTGGATCGTGATAACAAATTGTCATAGACGTTTTTGGGAACGCCGCTAAACCTGCCGTCTGATCGCCGGAGCTGGACATCACGGATGAGCAGGGGCAGTGATAAGAGAGACAATTTCTCTTAGATTAAATTCTTGTTTTTCTAATTTGTTCCGCTCCGACTGCAATATATAGCCGGTTTGTAGTTACAGAATGAAAACTAGGAATCCATCTCTAAAGAACCAAACCAGGTTGTATCTCTAAACATAAAAGCTAATCTCATACTTTCCTTTTATATCTAATTCTAATGTAATATACATGAACTCTCTTTATTTAATTCCTAATTTATGGACACACGTGAGAGACTTATCTCATCCAATTCAAAAGGATCCTCCACTAGCCCTGCTATATAAAGAACCCCCTCTTCATTTTTTGCCTTGGAGGAATACCATACCCCCATTCACTCACACATGTCAGAGCACACAGACAGCTTTAGATGATATATTTGAATCCATCGCCTTTGCTCAATGTAGCCGTAGGGTATTTTTCATCCCAGGATTGATCCTAACGGTCGATTAATTATTTTTCTTTACCCGAAATAAAGGAAAATTGTATATATCTTATTCGAATGTGTGGTTTTACGTCTGACTCCCTTAAAAAAGATAACACACCTAGCCTCAAAGTGTGTTGCTGCGATGTTATCTAAGTTATAGTTCGCCTTGTTGCTGCCTCCTGCTGTCGATCACGGATCATTGTCTTACAGGTGTAAGAAATACACCTTCAATAATATTTTCACGGTGGACCATGGGCTAATCCTGCGTTGGGGAGGAGATGGCAGGATGGATCCAAGGCACCAGATATACGCACATGAGAGAGAGTTCGTGAGCGGGACCAGGCCATGCATCATACAGCCTGGAGAAAAACGAAGCAGATCGGTGGAGCTCAGGTCAGCACAGTACATACGTGCCCTCCGTGATACGCGTGCGCCGGAACAGTCACGGGAGCGTTCGCGGCCGTAGTCGGCAGCCGAGGACGAAAGGCCCCGACCACAACACACCACACCACACCGGAGACGGACCCCATCTCGAACTCGATTCTATCGCCCAGAAACGCGACGACGCCGTTGCTTTTGACGGTAGACCGGAGACGGGGTGATCTTAATTATTGGGGCGGTGACCATGCCGGCCGTGTCTGTTTGCCGTGAAATCCCGTGCGAATGCTTTTGCCACTTGTTGGCATGTTGGTCAGCCTGCTGTCTGTCTTTCTGTCTGGTCAGCCTTGTCGTGTTCCCCGATCTTGGGGCTGATTATTAGGTGCTACCCGTGGCTTAGCTGGTCCTGGGTGTTGCTCCTACTCCTGCTAGATATCTCAGATCCTACGTGTAACTTCTGATAGCATGCATATATATTGCTGGGAGAAAAGTGTACTCGGAAGTAGAACAACAAGGGGTGTAACGGTTAAACAGCCAGCTATATCAATAAAGAATACCTCCATCATGTTACCCCTATCTGTCTTCTTTTGCACCGGACACAGATTGTATACTCCCATTCAGTGCTCTCATGCGTGCTCCTGCTTAGGTGTCATGATTTATTGGCCCTTTCATTTACGCAATATAATGTCTGATTTAACTACAACCAATTAAATGATCACACATAAGCGAGAGTACGCATGTGAGCACAAACGGGGGCACCGAAGTTGCATCCCTTTTGCACCAGCCTCTAGAACGCAATCAACTATTTTTCAAGTATTCCATTAGGTGTAGTTTATGGCTTCACGCAGTGATGGGCGTATTGACCAACCGTGTCACTGACTGCGTGACTTCTGCAAATGGCGTCGTCAGTTTTAAAACGATGTGACATACGACCTCCGTATTTTGTTTGTCAACGTCAGCTAGCAAGCACACATTCGTGCTAGCACGAATAGGAACCCAATTTATAAGAATTTTTTCAACAACTTTATTCCCATATTACAAGGACAACCGATGCAGCAAATAATACGTATTGAGGGGTTGATAAACCCCTAGGTTGTGTTTGGTTTGAGTCAAAGTAGGATGAGATGGATCTATCCTGAGTTGACCCTGTTTTCTGTTTGTCTAGAGGGATCTCTGTTTCTTTTTTGTTTTGTGGGGTGGTGTGGGATGAAATGGTCCTGTCTTTTGTTTGAATGAAAGGATGAAACATGAATATGTGAGTATGAGTACCTCCGGAGGGCTGCGCGCCTGCCTCCAAGGAGGTGGGACGGATCCATCCCCATGTTTTTGGTGGGATGGTTTCATCCCGCATCTGGGTGAAATATTCTCTTTTGAGGGATGACTCCATTCCATATGTATTCAAACTAAACAACAGAAAAGTGAAATCGTCTCGTTCCGTTGCCATAATATCCCTCAAACCAAACACACCCTAAGTAATTCAAAGTACGGTCCTACTACGGTCAATCTGCACACGATGTAATTCGTGAGCGGACTCGCGAGGCCTCGAGAGACGACCAAATGCAAAGTGGCAACATCACACACGGATGGTACACTGACTATTTTATTTTCTTCCTGTTTGTTAAAGGCACCTTTGTCCAGTGGAGTGCTAGAAAATGGTAGGACCAGCCAGCCGGTGTCCCATCAAGTGCAAGGGAATGCTGTACTGACATATCCATCAAACAAAAATGCAAAATAAGTCGAGCGTGTTTGACTTTAGACCGTCCGCACCGGGCTATTGGACAGCCTTAGACCGTTTACATTGGTGTTGCTGGAAAGATTGACGGATAGTGTAAATTTAGAGTAAATGTTGTAAAAGTAGAAAGAGAATAGTGTATAGAGTAACGAGTGCGGATAGCCTTACGAGATGACAAATGTCTAGGTGGGACCCACACCGGATGCTGGAAAATTAGATGATGTTGGAAAATTAGAGTTAAGACTTATGAGAATTGTGCTGTAAAATTAAAAGATGCTGGACGTTTTAGAGAAAGTTGCTGAAAATCTATAAAACCAATGCTTTAGAGTAAGTGTTTAGAGTATACGAGTGCGGATAGTCTTAAGTATGTATATTTTTTTACTCAAAATAGCAGTAATTTCTCCGAAGTTCCCAAGCCAGGTCAAGCCGTTGGGAACAGTTCCTAACAGAACAAAACAATCAGATAAAATCGGTCATCGGTGCATGAACGGCTCCTTGCATTGAGCCATGCGCGATGTTCAGTTTTGTTGTCCCCAGTACCGGATTATTTGGGGCCTTTGGTTGTGTGGCAGAATGACATGGAAATAAATATAATTGCCACTACAAGAATCGGGCGAAAGAGTGTCGGCCATATGAACGTCGGTAGACTAATATAGCCGACGGTTGTACCATATAGCTTTTAGTGTACCGACGGCCTTACTCGACGACGACTATTATTCGAAGTTATTAAGTTCTATTGCCGTCGGTGCCTGACATTTTTACTGGTTACAACTGTCGGTGTGGGAAGCCCGACGCTCTTAAAAGCTATAGCCGTCGGCCACCAAACCGACATCCCTACGGGGCTATAGCTTTTGGGTGCGGTACCACCGACGCTTTTAAAATACTAAGACCATCGGGCGTCGGTTGTGTACCGACGACTTTACGTTTTTTTAAACACCGCCAGGAGATTTTACACTGTACACAATTTCTTGATACATAAAAAATTATCAGATCCCACTCACATCTCAGTATCGCCAATCTCCACATCTCAGTACCAAAATTCCAAAAGATGAACAAGATTGTACACATGAACTCCATATCTCAGTACCAAAATTTGAAAATGAACACAAGCACAAAATTTGAAGATGAACACAAGCACAAAATCTGCATATCTCAGTACCAATAGATGAACACAAGCACAAAATCTGAGTACAAAGTTTCATTAAGCTCTAACAGATCTGCTCAAAAGAGAAGATGAACACAAGCAAGCGACCAACACGACGTAGCGCCAAAGACGACGTGGCGGCAGCGAGGACGACGACCTTTGCGGCGGCGAGGATGACATGGCGCACCGAAGACAACATAGCGCGGGAGGAAGACGCCCTTGGTGGCGAGGCGAAGAAGGTCGAGCTCGACCTGGGCGCTGACGTCGACATTGGTGAAGTCAAGGGAGAGGAGCCGACGCCGAAGAGCCACCCGTCGTCGTGGCACTCGCTGGAGCGTGCGCGCCTCGTTGGATCTGCGGAGGGCGGAGCGGGCGGTGGAGGGCGGCCGGTGGCACCTCGGCAGGTACTGGGACGGAGGGCGGCGGGTAGGTGCTGGGCACCTCGGCAGGTACTGGCGGTGGAGGAAGTTGCAGCGGAGGGCGGATGGTGGAGCGGAGGGCGGCCGGTGGGGCGAAGGGCCTCTGGTGCTGTGGCAGAGGGCGAAGGGCGACAGAGGGTGCTGAGGCGGAGCGCGGCCGGTGAGGCGGAGGGCGGCACCAGGATTACGGAGGCGGAGGGCAGCATCGATTTCAGAATTTTTGAGAGAGAGACAGCTAGGATTTCAGAATTGAGAGGGCGGTGGGCGGGTACCTAATATAAAAACAGGCTGGTACGGTGGACTCTCCATGTGGGCCCGTGGGGGCTGGCTCTGCCTGTTAAAGCTGTCGGTCATACCGGCAACCGACACAGGTACCAAATATAAAAAAAACAATGGGGCGGTGCTGCCAGTTAAAGGCATCGGTCATACCGGGAGCCGACGGAGATAACTAGGTGCGTCCATTTTTTGTAAGAAGCCCGACAGATTTATTATGGCATTTTACGCGTCCGACCCACGACTTTACTATATAGACGTCGGGCTCAATAACCCAACAGCTTTACCTCATTTAAAGTCGACGGCACTGACGGTTATAGAAGTCTCGACACTCCTTTGACCAATTCCTGTAGTGAGCCTTTACTATGTTTTAGCTCATGCTGCACAATTAGCTAGTTTTAAATTTGTTGGTCACCATTTATGTTGTTCAAACTCCGGATATACTACCTACTTATTTCTGTATGTGATATATGAATAATATTATGCATGCAAATGAAATATGGGGTCCGAGACCTCCAAACTTTTCTGGCGTCAATATTTTTTTCGCTCTTGTTAAACAGTGTGGTCTGATTGATTTGGCATATAGTGGCCTAGCTTATAGGTGGACCAGCTTATCTGTTAGGGATAGACTCGATCGAGAGTTCACTCAACTCTGGCGGCGCCTATGGTCAGGGCAAGAACATTAGTCTGTTACAAGCCAAGTGTTTCTGTTCCCCTCTTCCTCACATTTAACTACTCGGAACCCTAGCCGGTGAACCACATTGGGCCGGTCACTCGGGAGTTGGGCCTTTTGGGCCGAGCTGCTGGAAGGCGATCCACTTCTGGAGGCGGCGTTGGCAGCGTAGAGCAACTTGACGTGCTAACATTCCCCCCTTCTTGAGACGCTGCTTGACCCCAAGCAGGTGCAGCAGGAAACGTCTGTTTAAGATGGTCAAAGTCTTCCCAGGTGGCCAACTCGGTCGGAGAATGAGACCACTTGGTGAGCACTTGGCGCACAGAGGAGCCCCCCTTGGTGACAAAACGATCCTGCAATATACATTCTGGAACTTGAAGTGATGAGTTGCTGTCAGGAAGGGTAGGACTAACCTGAGCAGGGTGAAACTTGGCTTCCTTCAACTGAGATACATGAAAAACAGGGTGGACAGATGTAGAAGAAGGAAGAGACAGTTTGTATACAACAGACCCAATGCGAGAAATAACTTGGAACGGCCCAAAAAACTTAAAGGACAACTTCTGGCAAGACTTGCGCATCAATGATGACTGAATATATGGCTGCGATTTAACATACACCCAATCTCCCACTTGAAACGATCGCTCGGACCGATCTTTATCAGCTTGGGATTTCATGCGCTGTTGGGAACGAAGCAGGTGTTGGCGCACCAATGAAGTCATAAGCTCTCTCTCCTTCAACCAGGACGACAGATCCGAAGTGGGGCATACGGGCTCAACAGCAATACCAAACACATTAGGCTTATGACCATACAAGACTTCAAAAGGAGAGACACCCAAGGCGGAGTGATAACTCGTATTGTACCAGAATTCAGATAGGGGCAACCATTGCAACCATTTGGAGGGAACATCGTTAACAAAACAGCGCAAGTATGTCTCCATACACTGATTGACTTGTTCCGTTTGACCATCAGATTGGGGGTGATAAGAGGAACTCATACAAAGGTGCACACCAGCAAGAGTGAAGAGTTCTTTTCACAGTCTACTTGTAAAAATTGGGTCACGATCCGATATAATAGCGTGTGTCATGCCATGCAGCTTATAAATGTTATCAATAAAGGTACGATCAACTGTCATGGCATTGTATGGATGATGAAGGGGCAGGAAGTGTGCATACCTTGTTAATTTATCCACCACCACTAATATGCAGTTAGCATTGCTAGAGCGAGGCGGTCCTTCGACGAAATCCAGTGAAATAGTATGCCAAGCTACAGGAGGTATGTCGAGAGGTTGAAGTAATCCTGGGGATTTGGCACGGTCAGGCTTTGCTTGCTGGCAAATGGCACAAACATGAACAAATGAAGAAACAAAAGACTTCAATCCCTTCCAATAAAACAGTTGCTTGATGCAGCGACAAGTAACTGGAATCCCAGAATGCCCCCCAACCGGGCTAGAATGCAGTGATGATATGATACGATGCTGCAGAGAATTGTTGCTGCTGACCCAAATCTTGTTTTTAAAACGCAGCAAAACATCTTTGAATGTGAAATTAGGAATAGATGAGGGGTTAACCGACAGATCTGATATCAATTTTTGTGCTGCAGGATCTTCAGCATAAGCGGTCATGATATCCGACAGCCAAATAGGTGTCGCAGAGGACACAACCATTAGGGAACAGGAGTGAGGTCGGCAAGAAAGAGCGTCCGCAACCCTGTTTTCTCTTCCTTGGCGATAAACAATTTTGTATTGTAACCCAAGTAATTTGGTGAAAACCTTTTGTCGCCACGGCGTATTAAGACGTTGATCAGATATTTGAGTTAAACTCTTCTGGTCAGTAAGGATCAAGAACTCGCCGAATTGAAGGTAATGGCGTCAATAGTCTACCGCAAGAAGAATGGCCATGTACTCCTTCTCGTAAGTTGAGAGGCCCATGGACTTAGGGCCGAGAGGTTTACTCACATAAGCAATAGGATGACCGTCCTGCTGTAATACAGCTCCCACTCCAACACCACTAGCATCAGTTTCAATGCAAAATGGTTTGTCAAAATTGGGCACAGCTAAAACAGGAGCCGAAGACAGGGCCTCTTTCAACAATTTGAATGCAGTTTCCTGATGAGCGGTCCAGACAAAAGGAACATTCTTTTTCAGAAGTGATGTTAAGGGCTTGCTGAGGACCCCATAATGCTGAACAAAACGGCGATAATAACCAGAGAGGCCGAGGAAACTGCGAAGCTCCTTGATAGTAGTTGGAACCGGCCAACTTTGAATAGCAGATATCTTCTCTGGGTCTGTAGCAATGCCTTGAGAACTGATTATATGCCCCAAATATGACAATTTCTGCTGTGCAAAGGAACATTTGGATAATTTGATCTTCCACTGATCTTTCAAAAGTAACTCGAAGACTTGCTCCAAATGAGATAGATGTGCTGCATACTCCGAGCTGTAAACCAGTATGTCGTCGAAAAACACGAGGACACATTTCCTTAATAGAGGGGCCAAGGTTGCATTCATTGCACCTTGAAATGTTGCTGGAGCTCCTGTGAGGCCAAAGGCAAGCACTCTGAATTCATAATGTCCTTGGTGTGTTGAGAAGGCTGTCTTATGTTCTTCACCCGGCTGCAACAAAATTTGGTGAAACCCGGAGGAGAGGTCCAGCCTTGAAAACCAGTGTGCATTGCATAATTCATAGAAGATATCTTCAACTAGTGGTATAGGGAACTGTCTTTTAAGAGTCAGGGCATTCAGATGTCTGAAATCAACACAAAAACGCCACAAATGATCTTTCTTTTTGACTAACAGAACTGGAGAACTGAATGCACTAGAGCTCGGCCTAATAAGTCCTTGTGCCAACATTTCCTGCACCCGAGAATCGATTTCAGTCTTCAACTTAGGAGGATATCGATATGGCCTGATATTAAATGGTCTTGCACCTGGTATGAGGGGTATGTCGTGGTCACAAGCGCGACTAGGGCCCTGTTTGGTTCCGATTATAATCGGCTTATCGGGTAAAATAAGCAAAAATCCCACCCAAACTGTTTACTTAAATCTCGCTTATCTGCTAAGCCGATCATTAGAAAAGTCACAAAACAACGTGAACCTCGCTTTTCAAAATCGCAACCCCGGACTCGCGTTATGGAGAATCAATCCGTCTTTTCTGGTGGTACCCTTTCCTCCCCACCCGACTGCCCGCTGCCCGCCATCCCCGTTGCCTGCTCCTCTGCCGTTGCCGCCGGCTGCCCTGCTGCTGCCGGCCTCTACTTCTCTCTTCACGTCGATGCTGAACTCTCCTCTCTCCATTGGTGTCACTGCTGGATCCTGCTCGGTCTGCCGCCGCACTCACCATTGCAGGCGCAGCTAGAACCTTGCCTCGATCTCCTCCTTTCTGGCACGATCTCTCCATCTGCTGATTCATGGTTACAACTAATGAACTTGGAGGGATCACCGGATATATAGCAGCCAGGGTGAGACATGTCCGGTGCCCAGCGCCGCCGGCCTCCTCTTGCCGCCGCCAGCATCTTCATCGCAAGGTGCGCCGGAAGCGCTGCGCAGCAGCGAGAAGTCGGAGTTTTGGGGAGATGGCCGTAGCGGAGGCCGACGTGCGGGAGGAAGCGGACGAGGTGAAGTTACGTGATCAGTAGCAGCCACGGAGGCAAATGGGGAAGGCAGCGACCATGGCCATGGCCGTCAGCTTGTTGCCGCTTCCTGTTTTATCTTTTTGCAATATGTTCCTCTGCAATATGTTTCTATACAAGACAATTCCTTGTTTTCTGATTTTTTTATGTGTTCAGCATGCCTTGAACCTGTGTGTTGCGTGCCTTTAAATCCATTTAAATGTAGTTTGGTGTATTACTGCAAGTTCAATTGCAAAAGACATACAAAACATTAAAAATAAGGTGTCATTAGGTTCAGGGGTATAGTCGTCATTTTACAAACAGTACCAGAATAATCCACTGGAAAAAAGCAGGTTTACCGAACACTCCGTCTCTTTGGTAAGCGGATTATCCAGATCGCAGCTTGCTAGTAAATCAAGCTCATCAGATAATCCAGATTGAAAAAAGCGAAACCAAACAGGGCCTAGGTGGGAGGCCAGCAGGTTTATCAAACAGCACCGAAAACTTGACAATGAGGTTCTGGACATCAGTGGAAAGGTGATCGAGCTCCATAACATTACATGTGTCAGGCACATGAAGCAGTTCGATGACAGTCTTGGGTGGTAGTGCTGGTAGAATCCCGTGAAGAGTAGATGTGGTCCCATTATAAGGAAACGATAACCACTTGTGAGACCAATGAATTTCCATCGGGCTGTGACGTTCTAACCAATCCATGCCTAAAATCAAATCAAAGCAGTGCAGGGGAAGAATCTTGAGATTAGCTGTGAAAGTCAGATTCTGGATGACCCACGAGGCATTAGGAAGCACTGACTGACATTGAACAGAAGAGCCACTGGCAACTGCCACTGTAATGGGATGAACTATAGGAACAACACCGGACAACTGAGGAGCCACAGTGGAGCTAAGAAAAGTAGTAGAACTGCCACTATCCACCAATATCAGAATTGGAACCTGCTGTATTGATCCCCAAAAGCGTATTGTCTTGGGTCCTTCGGTGCCACTGGCTCCAGCGTGAGATATGGACATTAGCAGGGTACTGTCTTGCAGAGAACCTTGGGACTCGGAAGGTTGATCTTCTACGTGAAGGGCTTCCCACATCTCCTGTACGACATGGAGTTGAATTGAGGGTGAACACTTGTGCCCACGGAACCACTTCTTGGCGCAAATCTTGCACAAGCCCCGGGCCATGCGATATGCTTTGAGGGCTTCCAGTTTGTCCTGAGGTTGAGCGTTGCTCCCCTTGGCATCATCTGAATGATGTGGAGACGGCTTGTCTTGGGACGGTTGTAACAGAGGTAGAGCCCCCTTCATGTTGGCTCGAGTGGCATTGGGGGATTCCACTGAGCTGGCAATAGATAAATCATACTTTCTGTAAGTCCTCCGCTTAGTGGGATCAGCCACCTCTTCCTGCAAGGCAGCCAAGACACAAGCAGTATCGAGATTGTTTGGGCGCTGAATAATAACTGCTGAACGTATGTTGTCTCGAAGACCATCAACAAATCGTGTAACTAGTATAAGGGATCAGTGTCAGTATGGTAGGCATGCAGTTGATCAATGAGTTCAGAAAATTGCTCAATATAAGTAGCTACAAATCCAGTTTGCTTGATGTGGAAAAGCCTACGAATAAGAATTTCATATTCATTGCGGCAAAAACGCTCTAAGACCCAAGCACATAATACTTCCCACGAGGTATTGGTGAGCTTATAATCAATGGATTGCAACCGACGAGCACCAGCACCCTCAAAATGAAGAGAGGCAACCTTAACCCAGACTTTAGGCTCAATGGAGTACATCTCAAAGTAACTCTCACACTTATATCTCCACAATCTAGGATTATCACCCTAGAATTTAGGAAAGTTCAGTTTGGGTAGGTTATGCTTAGTATGACCCAGATGTGAAGTAAAGCGACCAAGACTTGGATCTAGGAAATTGGAAGAGCGGAGAGGGTCAGAAACAGGCGTACCCTTGACCGGAACGTGCAATGCGATTGGGTGTGGGTGAAGACTGACCCATACTCAACGTCCAGGTGGTGGTGGTTGACGTGGTGCCCTTGAGGGCCGTTGGCGTAGATCCCGGTAACCGGGTGCTCGAACGCCGACTCGTGGACGAACAGGCCAGATGGATGGCGAAAAATGTCGCGGCCTGCTCGCCCGGGCACGGATGAGAGCTTGGCGAGCTCTGACTTCACAGCTGCAATCGAGTATTCGACCTTGGGTTTCCACATCCCGAAGGTACGGTCAAAATCGGCCGCCGATGACTCAAATATCATGACACGATCTTCGTGCCGCTGGTTGGTGTCCTCAAGCTCGGTGAAGCGCTTGCCCAAGGACGACGAGTGCTCAGAGAAGGCCTTGGTGAAGTCCTCACGGACTTGACGAATCTCCTCCCACACTTGCTTCAAGATCTCGTCGCAGACGAGCTTGACATTCGGATTCATGGCTCCGAGATGCTTCTGGCGGTAGGTGTAGTGAGGATGCTCCACGGCGATGATCGAACCCGACGAATCGGATACCAGTTGTTAGGGATAGACTCGATCGAGAGTTCACTCGACTCTGGCGGCGCCTATGGCCAGGGCAAGAACATTAGTCTGTTACAAGCCAAGTGTTTCTGTCTCCTCTTTCTCACATTTAACTACTCGGAACCCTAGCCGGTGAACCACATTGGGCCGGTCACTCGGGGGTTGGGCCTTTTGGGCCGAGCTTCCGGAAGGCGATCCACTTCTGGAGGCGGCGTTGGCAGCATAGAGCAACTTGACGTGCTAACATTATCTGGGCTGGGCTCCAACTCCACCACGGCGCTGCAACCAGGTAGCAAGCGGGCAGAGGAGAGACCAACCGGAATGGGTGGTTCACGGGGCGTCGTTGTCAGCCACACCCTTTATTCCCTTGCCCCGAGTCTCGTGATCCTCGGCGACCGTGCCCTATGCCCGACAGCGATCTCCTCTGTCGTCGGCTCAATCGGTCCGGACTGCCGGTGCCGCTGTCTCCACGCGCAAGTCATTGTGTGTGTACACGTCAGCAGAAAAGAATTAGACTACTCACAGTGGTTCACCTCTATATCTCACATCTATATCTTACCTCTAAAAAGATTCTTTCTTTACAGTTTTGTTCCTCTCACTCGTTCACTTCTAAATCAGAGACATCTATACCATTTTCACTTATTTTATTCCTTTCTTCCCTCTTTATTTCTTTTTTCCCTTCTTTATTTCTCTTCCCTTCCTTCACTCTCCACAAAGTGCTGTGTTACTGTACATATCTGAGAAAATAGAGGTGGCTATAGAGGGACTGCTGCGCCGGCTTTGCAGCGCTAAATGCACATAGCGGTGCCTTTAGAGGCACCGCAGCGGTCAGTCTTACAACTAGTACTACTATCCATCTTCATCGCCGGTGGTGATGTTTGCGGTGTTATCGAGACGTTGTCTCGCTGCCTATACGTCCAGCAATCCGGTCTTGACACTATGATCGGTCAATTCGCTTGTTGTCATCTAGCAGCGAGCAGGGGAGGAGCAAGTGCGATCGGAGAGAACAGGGGATCATCGGGTGCAGCCGGGGGAGCTGCTGACGACGGTGGATATCGGCTGGAGCCGGGGATGAAGATTGCCTAGTGAGCGTCGCCGCTTCAGGAACAAAAAGGTCGGGAGCGGATTGGGGACAGCCGGACAAATGAATATTACTATATTAGTTTTTTTTACCGAAAGAAACAGTGAGGGCAATCCAACAGTTATATGCAGTAATAAAGAATAAAACGGTAGATGTAGCTAGTACAACGACTCAAAAGACATACACGACCAGCATTACAATACAGCCGATATTTATCATAGAACAAGCAAAACAGAACAAGCAGGACCTTCCAAGACCTTTAGGAGGATCTACCACCTATGATATAAATCAACGACCTTTAACAACTTAATCCAATAAGTTTAGGTGATGGCAACACCTGAAACAAAGAAGCTTCTAGGATTATCGGATCCCACCCATCAGTCAAATGCTCACCGACTAGTGGACATTTCATGTTAGCATCATTGACCTCACGAGGGGGATTTCAAATCCTTCTTACTTGTATCTGAAGATCTTGTGAAGCACTTTTTGCCCAAGTGGATGACCACATGCTTCACTCGGACGGGTCACGACAAAGAAACATAAGTAGTAGCCAGAGAAGCCATCACCAAGGAGAGAGGACAATCAACACACTCACACTTTAGCTTCCCAGGGTTGAGGGTGATGTTGATTTCTTCATGAATCTTTGAAGGAGCTTCACGAGAGATCCGAGCCGGTGTTTAGCAGACTTACACGTACTCGCTTTGTGACTTTCACCCTTGCAGCGAAAACAACATGTGACATTTTTACACCTAGCTGCAATGTGATTGAAAGAGAAATAGTTAAAGCAGCGGGTCGGGCACCTTACGCTTGGAGCAACCTTTAGTCTCTGATAACCATGGAACTATGCAGGCAATCAATCCCAGCAGCTCCGGAAGTAGGAGGAGAGGAGCCAGATCGAGCAGAGGATGTTGGACGGAGAAACAAAGGCCGGCATAAGGGGGCGACCTAGGAATAGAAGCCAGCAAGGTAGGAGAGGGTAGGAGGGGGGAGAAGATGATGGTGATGGCGGCGGCCTCGATGCAGACCATGTTCGGGAGGCGGAGACCCAACACAGGGGAGAATGAATTTAGCTACACCCAAAGTGAATATTAGAGTTAGAGAAGAAGACTGTGAATGGAGACATCATTAGATTAGAAATAGACGATTGTAGTTTTATTGGACCGGTTGTACATTCAATATCCCTTCACTTTGCCCGATCTTCTCCCTGCACGACTGTGCTAGCACTATCCTGTCCCATCCCCGCCTCCGCCTCCACCTTGGTCTACCGGTCCGGCCGCTGCTGCTCCGTACCCATCCCTCTGTACTGCACCTTTGAATCCATGATACATGACAAAAATCCCTCTGCACCTCCCATCGCCTAGTGCTAGTAGGCATCCATGCGCTGATTCACAACACTGGATGTTTTGGACTCGATGGATATCTTAAGATTGGTTTTTTGTATGTTACATGCAACCTTGGAGGGATAAAGTAGGGACGGTTCAGTTGATGGAGAGGCCCATTGATCCGGACTGTTGGATAATAGCGGGAGAAAAATTTCCTGCATACGGTGTAGAAGCAGCTAAGTCTTCTCGCCTGCTCCACACGAGTTCTGCACCGGGTCTATCGGTTCTGTTAGCTGCACGTATGTTAGCCATGCAAGACGTTGGTCTTATCTTCTAGCCATGCAGCACGCCGCGCTAGCTCGCATGCAGCACTTCCTCATCCTCCTGAGTTGTAGGATCATTAGTTCCTTGCGTGCTGCTATAAATGTATGTGTAATACCTGAAGAACATAATGAATATTCATTCTCCATTCTATATGGTATCAGATTCCTAAGATCTTCCACTTTTTCCCGCTCATCTTCGATGACGAACAATCAGCCTACCTCCCATGCCAATTCTTCTACCTCCAGTCACACAAATCCTTTTGCTGACTCCCAACCGATCACCATCGCCGCTTCCACTATTCATCACATCAACGTTCAGATCCATGTACCGATTGTTCTTGACTATGGCGAGTCAAATTTTTAAATTTGGAGCGCCTTCTTTGATGCTACATTTCGCAAGTTCAGTCTAGTCGATCATATTGACAGCTCCGTCAACGCGCAAGCAATGTGGCATGATCCGGAGTGGCTCCAAATCGATCAAAGCATAGTTTTTTGCAGTGGCGAAGCTCGGAATTTTTGTCAATAGGTTCACTTAAAAATATATGTGTAAATTAAGTATAAGTCAACTGAATTTAATGGGTTCAAACTTGTAACAATAGGTTAATCATGCTTGCTTTACATAAATTTATTGGGTTCACCTGAACCCAATGGCTCTACTGCAGCTCCGCCATGGTTTCTTGGATCTACAACTCCATTACCACATATCTTATGAAGATGGTGCATGTTTCACAATCGACGACGTATACCTTATAGTCTGCAATTCGAGGATTGTTTCTCGATAACGCAAATCAGCGTGCGGTATATGCTTTACAAGAGTTCCACAGCCTCTTCCAACGGGAGCTCTCCATCTCCGATTATTTCTATCACCTCAAGGAACTCGGCGATCTACTGCGTGACGTCGGCCACCCCGTGACCGACACATCCATGGTCGTCAACGCATTGCGTGGTCTAAAGTCAAAGTTTAGTCATGCAATTTTGGTGATCACCTCACGGAAACCGCTGCCATAATTTCTCCATGTCCGCGACTACTTGATTCAAGATGAACTCCGGCAGTCGCACACGGCCAAAAATGGAAGCAAGTTCTGCTCTTCTTGCTACAAACTCGTCTGGTGGATCCAACACTGGATCTGCAGCTCCTGCTTCACCGACCAACTCACAAGCTGGTCGCAGTGATCTGGACGTGGGAAAAATTGCGGGCGTGGGCACAGCCGTGGTAATGATCGTGGTCGAGGCCACGGTACTTTCTCCGAACAACAACAACTGCAGCTCCTCTCCTGCTGGCACGGTCGAGGTGCACCGGTGGGTTCTCCGTATCTAAACCCCTGGACAGGGGTTGTTCAAGCGTGGCAGATGCCATTTTGGCGTCCGTCGCAGGCCGGTCTCCTTGGACCACACCCGGGTATTTTTCAGCAGCAAGCTCTTCATTCTTCCACTGCATACTGGGCTCCACCTGCAGGGTACATTGATCAAGGTGCATCGTCACAATCTGCACCGGCTGGTCTCCTTACTGCGCTTCAGTCAGTCCCTCTGCCAAGTCAGTACCAAGGCGCCCGAGACTGGATTTTAGACACGGGTGCTAGTTCACATAGGGCAAATGACCCTGGTATTCTCCACACCCTCTTTCCACATAGAGTCTTCTCACATCGTGGTCAGCAATGGAACTCATTTGCCTATTGAACATACTGGCTGCTCCACATTGTCCACCATTGCTACTCCTATCATTCTGAAGAAAGTTCTTATTTCTCCTTTAATTAAGAACTTGATTTCTGTCCATGCTCGCACCTGAGATAATAATGTTGTCGTGACTTTGAACCTTTTGTTTTCTCTATAGAGGACTTCCGCACGGGAACGATTCTTCTCCGTTGTGATTCATCGGGGGACCTCTACTCTCCTCACCAACCACCAAATAAACATCAGCGCAGCTTCCTTGCAGATCAAAGCTCCTCATTGTGGCATGCTTGGTTAGGGCATCCATGGCACGGACAACTTCAACATTTTCTTTTTGATTTTCATTGCATCAAGGATAGTCACTCATGTGATTCTTGTCATCTAGGCAAGCACGTTAGACTTCATTTCATTCTCCTATTCTTCGAGTATAGCCTTGTTTCCATTTCAGCTTCTGCATTGTGATTTATGGACATCTCCCATTTGTAGTAATTCGAGTTTTAAATACTACCTTGTCATTTTGGACGATTTTACTCACTTCTCTTGGACTTTCCCATTAAGTTGCAAATCTGATGTGCTAGCAACAATTATTTCCTTTCATGCCTTTGTCCTAACTCAACTTCAGCGTCCCATCATTTGCCTTCAAACGGACAATGGGAAGGAATTCGACAACGACACTTCTCGCTCTTTTCTTGCACACTATGGCATTGCTCTTCGCCTCACATGTCCATACACCTCATAGCAAAATGGACGAGCGGAATGTGTGTTGCGCACTTTAAATGACAGCATGTGCACCCTTCTATTGCATGCCAGCGCACCTCCAAGTTTTTGGCCCGATGACTTGTCCACTGCCACATATTTACTAAATAGACGTTGGTGTTCGTTCTCACATAACACCGTATGGGTTACTTATCGGTAGTCCTCCATCTTATGAACTCCTCCGAGTCTTTGGGTGCCGGTGCTTTCCTTACCTGTCTTCCACCACACCAAATAAACTAGCACCTAGATCCACGGCATGATATTCATCGGTTACCCTGCTGAAACAAAAGGATATCGCCGCTATAATCCTAACACCAGGCATGTGATAAGTTCACAACATGTGATTTTTGATGAGCATGTTTTTCCTTTCAGGGATAATGCTTCTATATCGTCAAAGAGTCCGCTGGTGCTACAAGAAAGTCTGGCACCATATCCGGTCTTTTCTTCCGGCTGCAACTCAGCACGTCGCTGGCCCGCCACATCATGACCGACACGTGGCCCGCTCGGTTGGTGATGTGCATCAGTCGGGCGATTCTTCCGCGCCGGCAAATCATGGGCCCCCTGATGATTCTCCCGCGCCAAGCGACAACGACCTGCCACATCCTCCGCCATCCTCGGGCGCCGACCCGATTAATGAGGCTGCTACACCGCCATGCAACGTCCACCCGGGTGCCTCTTCTTTGGCACCTATTTCTCCACGTCCAGATCCAGTACAAGCAGTTGCTCCTCAATGACACCCTATGTTCACTCGCGGATGTGACGAGATTTATATGATGAATCCACGTTACGCACAAATGGCCACTATGGTGTCTCTGGCACCGACTTCCGTGCGCGCTGCAGTGCGTGACCCGAACTGGTTATGGGCGATGCAGGAAGAAATTCAGGCCCTTCACGACAACAGAACGTGGGTTCTAGTGCCTCGATCGGCTGGTGCTCACATTATTACAGGCAAATGGATCTTCAAAAACAAACTTAATTTTGATGGCAATCTCAGTCGAAGGAAAGCTAGACGGGTTGTCCGGAGCTTCTCTCAACAGCAAGGCATTGATTTTGATCAGGCTTTCTCACCAGTTGTTAAACCGGCAACTATTCGGATTGTTCTCCATCTTGCAGCTTCCAAGAAGTAGCCAATGCACCAACTAGATGTCAAAAATGCTTTCCTTCATGGCACACTTGATGAGAAGGTACATTGTTATCAACCATTCGGGTTCATTGATAAAAATTATGCAGATCATGTATGCTTGCTGTCCAAGTCCTTATATGGACTGAAACAGGCTCCAAGAGCCTGGTTTCCAAATTTTGGCGCGACAATACTTGTCAGTACTCTGCGTACCGGATACCCCTTGGAACCGCGAAGAGCACAAAGGAACTCCACCTATTGGAGTTGAAGACCTCCGAAGGCCCCACGTGTCACTCAGAACTGGACCTGCCTCCCTTCTATGGTTAGTTCCAGTGCCACCATCTGTATCATAAAACCGGAGCTACATTCCATACATGGGATAGCTCCAGACTAGATACCTGTGTGGCACCCCGGACCTAACCCCTGACAGAGGGAAGCTCCAGTACCGACACGTGTACAACCGCACCTGACCTACTCGTCCAAGACGGTAAGCTCCAGAGCTGCCACACGTCCAGCCGCCGGACCTTCAACCTCAACAGCAGATTGGTGGACCTCCAACGGCTCGGACCTTCAAGGAACAATTAAAGATTCAAGACCCGATTATGTGTCATTAATGCTATCTTAATGACACGCGATTGGAGGACCCTTAATACCAGTAACACCACCATCAAGGTGTGTTATCATGTTGTTAAGGGGAATCAATTACATTAACTGTGTATTAAGCATAAGTAACCGCCAGGGCCACATGTCGGGCCAGGCTGACGATGTAACGGCCAGCCCTTGTACTATAAAAGGACTGGCCGAGCGATACACAGGGGACACTTTCACACGCGCTCAAGACACTTCCACACGCGCACAAGACACTCTAGTCTCTGACACAATAGCGCTTAGAAGCTCAATACAACAGCAACACACCCGTGGAGTAGGGTATTACTCTCAGGCGGCCCGAACCACGTAAATACTTGTGTCAATTAGCCACCTTCTTCTGAATCTCCGTGCGCCCTCACCGAATTACAAAACTCTGCGGGCCACCAATGGTAGTACCTGGAGAATTGCCGGAATCACACTCCGATAGTTGGCGCACCAGGTAGGGGGCAGCGCCTGAGATTCAAAGATGGTGAACTCTGCTGCTGGATCATCCAACAGCAACCATGCTGCACAACCTGCTGGAGGCAATCCCTCCAACATAAAGCAGCCAGCAGGTGCTATGGCTCCAGCAGGAGTCATGCCACCACCGCCACCATCTGCTCTGGTGAATCAAGCTAGACAGCGAGATGGGGCAACCGCGTCGGTCGCTGCATCGGCGAACAACAACCCTGAACACGCGCTTCATGCTGCACATGATCTTCTCCAACGTCCACCTCCGCCTGGAGCATCCCAGGGTGCAATGGAGCAGTGGAGAACTGATGTGGATCATATGGTTGCAGCAGAAGCCGATCGCATCAGCAATCAAGGTCCTCCCCCCTCGGGGCGGGCTCAATCGCAGCATCGGACCATGTCGGGTAGACTCGGTCCACACGCTTCACATCACAGGAGGCGTGCTGCATCCCAACAGGCGACATCGCTGCCTTCCGGGGCGCGACGTACTCATACGATAACGAGGCTTTCAACTCATGACCTCCGGGCGGAGCTCGATCGTCGTTACCGTCAACAAGAAGGTCGTGTCCACATCGAGCGTGCTCGCGAGAGGCGAGAGGCTCGGGACAGTCCTGCTCCTAAGGGTGTAGGGGGAGGCTGTTCTGCTTTGGCCATGCACCTACGCATGGTCAGATGGCCGCAGAAGTTCCAGCCTCACCTACCGGAGAAATTTGACAGGACAGTCAATCCTACCAAATTTCTCCAAATCTACTCCACCGCAATCCTTGCGGTTGGGGTGAAATGAGGCTGTGATGGCCAATTATTTCCCTATGGCTTTGACTTGGACCGCCAGGTCTTGGTTCATGAGCCTTCCGCCTGACTCCATCAACAGTTGGGCAGAGTTGTGCCAACAGTTCACCGCCAACTTCGGGAGCTCATACAACCGACCAGGCACGGAATTGGACCTTTTTGCTGTCAAGCAGAAATGGGGAGAGTCACTGCGACCTTTCATCGAGAGGTTCTCCCAGGTACGGAATACTATTCCTTCTATCTCAAGCGCTTCTGTTATTGTAGCATTCAGATAGGGCATTCGAGACAAGAAGATGCTGGAGAAGGTGGTGACCAAGGAAGTCACCAGCGTCACGAAACTCTTCAGCTTGGCAGACAAGTGTGCCAAAGCTGCGGAGGTCCGTGAAATGCACTCCCAACCACCTCCGAAGGTCAACAAAAAGTCCTCCAAGGGTGAAGCCACTACCTCCGGGAGTGGCAAGAAGAAGAAAAAGTCCAACAACAAGAAGAAGCCGTCGGCCGGCACACCTACTACCGCTGCTGCTACAGCGCCGGGTGGCCGGGGGCCACACCCCGAGAAACGACCTCGACCGTCGTCTGAAGACGGTGGCAGCTCCAAGATGTGGTGTCCCATACACAAAATGGACAGCCACAACCTAGAAGGCTGCCGAGAGGTCCAGAACCTCGCCCAGCGCTATAATATGCGCCGGGAAGAAGCTCCTTTCCGTCAAAGGGAAGGAAAACAAAAAGTCAACGAAGCTCCGGTTGAAGAGAAGTTAGGCTTTCAATACCCCAAAAAGGTCTTGAAGGCTGTTTACACCTCCGTTGACGACGACTCCAACGTCTCCGACAACGAGCGTCGGAAGACCATGAACACCATCTTTGGTGGTTCGTGGGATATCACCTCCCGTCGTGTCCTTAAGACAATGTGGTGGGACATGGCCTCTGTAGCTCCCATTGCCAGGGCAGAGACTCATCGGAAGTAGATGGATACATCCATCACCTTCGATGCTTCGGACTGCCCGCGGAACATGTTCGGAGCTGGTCAACTTCCACTGATGGTATCTCCGACCATCAATAATATCCAACTCCACTACGTAATGGTGGACGGAGGTTTGGGGCTAAACCTCATAAGCTTCGAAGCCTTTGTCAAGCTTCGGCTCTGACTTTTGGATCTTCGCCCCTCATGACCTTTCTCCGAAGTAGGTCCGAGGGCCATCACTCCACTCGGCGCCATTACTCTCCCGGTAACCTTCAGGACTCGGGAGAATTACATGACCAAGAAGTTGGTCTTCGACGTGGCACATATCAACTTACCATTCAACACCATCTTGGGTAGGCTAGCCTTGTACAAATTCATGGCTGCTGCTCATTATGGCTACTTGGTGTTGAAGATGCCAACACCCTCAGGCGTTCTCCGGATCCGCGGAGATCGCACCGTCGGAGTTACTGCTCTGGAAGAACTCCATGCGCTTGCTACAACGCAGGAGGAAGAATCTAGAAAGGAGCAAGCTCTGAAGCCTCCAAGCATTCGTCATCGAGGCTCAACCTCCGCACCTCGTGTGCAACCCAGCGGCAACACCGACATTCCCGTCAAAGTCGTCCAAATTGGTTCTGAATCCGCTCAGACCACTCGTATATCGGGAGGTCTGAACGACAAAAAGGAACTCGCACTCATCCCTTTCCTCCGGTCTAATGTCGACGTGTTTGCCTGGAAATCGTCACAAATGCCTGGGAACCCTAGGGAAGTGATTGAGCACAATCTGAAGATTTATCCCGACGCTCGGCCTATACATCAGAAACCTCAGAAGCAATCAGTAGAGCGACAAAACTTCATACGTAAAGAGGTGAAGAAGTTGCTCGAAGCTGGATTCATCCGGGAAGTCTTCCACCCAAAATGGCTGACAAACCCAGTCGTTGTACCTAAGGCCGGCGGGAAGCTTCGGATGTGTATTGACTACACAACACTAAATAAGGCATGTCCAAAGGATCCATTCCCACTACCTAGAATAGATCAGATAATGGATTCCACCTCCGGGTGTGAATTACTGTGTTTCCTAGACGCATATTCTGGGTACCATCAAATCAGAATGTCTAGCAAAGATGAAGAGCATACTTCCTTCATCACAATAGATGGATTATATTGTTACACTGCCATGCCATTCGGTCTCAAAAACGCTGCTTCAACGTTTGTGCGAGCTATGTACAAAACTTTTGGAGAGCTCATCAGAGATGTAGTGGAAGTGTACATCGATGACATCATCATCAAGATCAAAAACAAGGAGTCATTCCTTGACACCTTTCAAGCTGTCTTCGACAAGTTGCGAATCACACGCACGAAGCTGAACCCAGACAAGTGTGTCTTCGGGGTTAGCTCCAGAAAGCTTCTTGGATTCTTGGTGAACCACCAAGGAATAGAGGTGAATCCGGCGAAGATTAAAGCTATTGAAGACATGTGACCACCAACCCGCGTCAAGGATGTCCAGAAGCTGACTGGATGTCTAGTTGCCCTCAGCCGGTTCATCTCAAGACTGGCGGAACGGGCGCTACCCTTCTTCAAATGATGTCCAGACCATTCCAATGGTTTGAAGAAGCAGAAAAGGCTTTCCAAGAGCTAAAGCAGCTTCTCACCACTCTACCAACTTTGGTAGCTCCGAATCCTGGTGAGCCACTTCTGCATTACTTTCGGCAACTGACGAAGTTGTCAGCATGGTCCTGGTTGCGGAAAGACCAGAACCATCCCCAGCTCAGGAGTCCAGACCCCTCCGGAAAGGTCTGGAACTACCTGAAGGCGAGTCTGGGTCCCAGCCCCCAGACCTGGATCCTCGAGGCAAGACGCCAGAGGATCAACCTCCTTCAAATGAAGGAGTTACAGTTGCTGAACAAGAAAATCCGGATCCTTCCATGAAGGTCCAGGTCACTTCAGAAGAAGGTCCGGGTTCCTCTAGCAAGAACCTGGTGGTCCCCGAAGAAGGTCCGGACCCCTCCGGGAGGGTCCGGGTTGATGAGGAGGAAGCTCTGGGCCCCTCCGGGAGGGTCCGAACAGTCCAGCGCCCAGTATACTTCATCAGTGAAGTGCTTCATGACGCCAAGACTCGGTACTTAGAGGTGCATAAGCTGATCTATGCAGTTCTTATCGCCTCTAGGAAGCTTCGCCACTACTTCCAAGCTCACAAAGTTTCAGTGGTAACCTCTTATCCACTGCGTGCAATCTTGCATAACCCTAACTCTAATGGGAACATTGCAAAGTGGGCAGCGGAATTGGCTGAGTTCGATCTTGAATTCGTCCCAAGACAAGCGATCAAGAGTCAATCATTGGCAGACTTCGGGGCAGAATGGACCCCCTCTCCATCAAATCCTGGGGGCCCCAGTGAGCAGAAGCCGGAACCCAAGGTTCTGGTCTTCACTGAGCCTCACTGGACTTTCTACTTCGACGGCTCCATGCAGAAGCAGGGGGCCGGAGCTAGAATCCTTCTCCTCGCTCAGACCAGGGAGAAGGTCAAATACATAGTTCACCTTGACTTCAAGGCGACCAACAACATGGCGGAGTATGAAGCATTAATCTATGGGCTCAAGGTTGCACTATCATATGGTGTCAAGTAGCTGTTGGTAAGGGGTGATTTGCAGCTCATTATAAAAAAAGTCAAAGGTGAATGCTGCTGCAACAACCCTCAACTAGCTGCGTATCTACTTGAAGCCCAGAAGCTTCAGAAGGACTTTGAAGTCTTGGATCTTTGCCATGTCCAGCGTCTCAACAAAACTAAAGCTGACGAACTCTCGATAAAATCTTCAACCGAAGCTCCGGCTCCCGACGGAACCATCGTCCGGAGATTGTCAAGACCAACAGCTCAGCCTGCCGAACTGAGCGAAGGGGGCGAGACCAGCACCTCGAAGCTGGCGGTCTCGATGGCCCTGTTACCATGGCATCCATCAAGGGTCATAGATGCTGTAGGAAGCTCCGAGCAACCCAACACGCAAGACTCAAACACTCAAGTTAGCTCCGATGCATGGATCTTGGAGATCCGGAGCTACTTGAAAGACAATAGCCTTCCTAAAGATAATGTATCTGCTGACCGGATAGTCAGATTGGCTAAAAGATACACACTGGTAGAAGGGGATCTCTACCGGCGTGGTGCCAACGGCGCCCTAATGCAGTGCATTACAAGGGAAGAAGGCCGCGAGCTCCTCATGGAAATCCATGGAGGCGAGTGTGGGAACCACGCGTCTTCCCGCACGTTGGTCGGTAAATCCTTCCGGCATGTTTTTTACTGGCCTACAGCACTCCAGGATGCAACTGAGCTAGTGAAGAAATTCGAAGCATGCCAGTTTCATGCGAAGCAAATTCACACACCAGCTCAACCCTTACAAATGATACCTCCTACATGGCCATTCGCTGTGTGGGGGATGGATATCTTGGGACCTTTCCCAAGAGCCGTCGGAGGTTACAAGTTCCTGTACGTTGCCATCGACAAGTTCACCAAGTGGCCGGAAGCAACTCCAGTTGTGACAATAAACAAGCAATCAACTATCAATTTCTTGCAGTCCATAGTATGCAGATTTGGAGTCCCAAACAAGATCATAACTGACAATGAGACCCAATTCACAAGCTCTACATTCCAAGGATATTGCGAAGACCTCGACATTCAAGTCAGCTACGCTTCCGTAGCTCACCTGGCAAGCAATGGCCAAGCTGAGAGAGCAAATGCAGAAATCCTAAAAAGATTCAAGACGTGCACATATGAGCGCCTAAAAAAACATGGAGACAACTGGATAGAAGAGCTTCCGCCCACCTTGTGGACAAACAAGACAACTCCAAACCGGTCAACTGAAGAGACACCTTTCTTCCTGGTGTACGGAGCTGAAGCAGTCCTTCCTCCAGAAATCACCTTGGGGTCACTCTGGGTCCGGACCTTCGACGAAGCCACATAGGACCAGCTCTGGCGTGAAGACCTTGACCTCGTTGAAGAGGGAAGGTGCCGAGCAGCTGTTCAAAATGCACGATACCGTCAAGCGCTCCGGCGCTATCACCAAAGGCATGTGCATAACCGACAGCTTGAGGAAGGCGATATGGTGCTACGGAGAATACAAAATCGAGAAGGGTTAAACAAACTTTCCCCCAGCTGGGAAGGACCCTTCCGAGTGATCAAAGTATCCCGTCCCAGATGCGTTCGCTTGGCAGCCGAGGATGGGACACCACTCCCTAATCCTTGGAACATTGAGCACCTCCGTAAGTTCTACACTTAATATCACGGAGGTGAGTGTGTAGTTACATATGATGTATGTTATAGCGTCATTGTACAGAGTCTGGTACCTCCTCTGGGAGAACAGCCGGACCTTTCCCGGAAGGTCCGCAAGGTTCAGGCAACACTTGACACAGTCTCAGAACTAAAAGTGTAGCTAGTTACCCTGGGTCAAACAAGGAATGTAACACACTTAGCCTGGTTCCGTACCCTAAGAGTGTACTTGTTTCCCCTGTACCCCGGACCTATAATGAAAGACATCATTATGTGAAAACAGACTCCACGTGCATTTATTTTGTACAGGCTCAATATTTTTTATTTTTCTCTTTCTTGTCTATAACAAAGTTGTGCAATTCTCAAGAAACTTTAGCTCGAACAATTCATGTATAATTCAAGTTGCTTTGTTAATTCTTTCGGGTCTTAACATTGTTGAATGGCCTACTCGCCTGAACGCCAAGCCAATCTAAGTCCGGAGTGTGCTATCGACTTAGCCTGGTCCAACACCCTAAGTACGCCACTCTACCTACACCCCGACAGGCCTGAGTAAGGTGAGTCCAGAAAACGATCGAACCTGGAGAAAATAAGCAAATGCACTTGATTGTATATAGAATTGCGGTCGACCTAAAAATTTCTTTCGGGAATAGTAAGCCACAAACGAGTTATAGATAAGAAATGGATTTTACTATTTTTCTTGACTTCATTGTGCAGGAAAAATAAAAATCTCATGAGGATGGTGGATGATGTCGGAGCTACCAAAGCTTCGACATCCCCTAAGGTGGCCCGCTGTCGATGTTTCAAATATTGATAGTAGGCGTCGCCGGAGCTATGAAGTTCCGACAAATCCAGGGGGTCAGTCGTCAATGTGAAGAAAAGATGGTGGAAGGACACCCTAATGGGGTATGCTGTCGACGCTCTACGTGTTGACAGTGGTCGCTACCGGAGCTACTAAGCTCTGACAACCCCAGAGGACCAGCTGTTGACGCTCTACATGTTGGCAATGGTCGTTGCCGCCCCTTCTGTCGACGACTTCGGACCTACACTCTACAAGTTCGAAGCATGCAAGTCTTCAACAAAATGTTACGTTCTCTTGGTACATGTCCGCAATCAAATTGTGTACATCTACCAGGGGGCAAAGTGAGACAAAGGTTGAAGACAAAAAATGAAATTCATAAATTTCTTGGATTTCATTCATCTGAGGACAAGAGATTACAAAATTGGAGAAAGAAAGAGAAGATACAAGTGGAAGCTACAATGAGAAAATCCTAGATCCTATAGAAGAACGAGGCAACCTTCTGGGCAACCTCCGACACGCTGGCCTTGGCGGCATCTCCCACTTCGTCGATGGGACCTTCAAGCACCAGATCTAGTGGGAAGTGAGGATCCCGACTTGTGTAGCACGTTAGCATGTACTCTGCGACGTTTTGCGCAAGGGATTTTCCTTCAGTCTCCAACTGATCCACGATGACATCGCCCATCTTGTTGAGTTTTTGCCCGCCGAGCTCAACGCCTTCAACGACTGGTCCAGCTCCGGCTCCGAATCGTCCGGACGCACGGGACTAAAGCCCAGCGGCATCGGCGCGTCATTGGCTTTGCCAAAGAAGTCCCATACTTGTTGGTACTCCGCAATCCTTGAGCCTCACACCTCTTCCAAGGACCTCTTGGTCGCCGCAAGCTCCGAACCCTCCCGGGCAAGGCGCTCGACCTCTTTGGCGTGCTGCTGAATCTTTTCAGCAATTTGCCTTTCGAGTTTGGCAAGCTCCTCTTCTCGGACGTGGATCTTGTTCTGGCGGTCGACTAGGTCTCTCTCCCGGCCCCGCACTTTCATCTCCCTGCAACAACTTTGTTCTCCCTCTTGGTGAGGTCCTGTCCCCGCTGCGAGGCCTTCTTATCCACGCTCTCACATAGCTCCTCCAGCTTCTTGGTGCACTCTGCGAGGCTCTTATCACCCAGAGCCAGCCTCCGAGCAAGCTCCTACTCCCTCTTCATGAGGTCATCCCGCAGCTCTAGGAGTTTTTGCTCTTCATCTTCGAGCTTTTTCTCCCGCTCTTCAAGAGCCTCCTAGCGCTTGACGAGGCTGTTGTGGATCGCGCTGAGCTTCTCCTGGCGATCGTTCGCTGCTTCATTAGCAGCCACGACCTGTTCGTGGATGGCCCGGGACTGGTTGTCGAGGGATCGCACCATGCTTTCCCTCTTGTCCAGAAGCTGTCCCCAATACTCCATCCGAGCCTTCTTCTTCTTGACCCACTCCTTGTCGTCGGCCAGTCTTGTCTGCGCCAGCTTGGTCTCGAATTGGAGCCGGTTGTGCCACCTCCTAAGGGTCTGGCGCTCCTCCTCGAGGGCCTTGCTGTCGTGGTAAAAAGCAAGTTGTACCTGACAAAGGGTGGAGCAGGCGTTGATGATGGACATCGACAGAGGGATCCGCTCCGGACCTGCCGGGGTCCTCTCCGCTGACTCCAGCGGGTTCTCTATAACAAAAATCGGGTCCCACTCTACAAGAGCGGTCCCCTGAGCTTCCGCGGCACTAGGGCCGCCTTCTGGGGTAGCCTCGGTCGTCGCCAAGAAAGGTCCTGCAACGGAAGATCCTACCTCCGGAGTCGGCTCCGAAGGTCCCGCCGCCAGGTCATCAGCAACTGCACCCTCTGGCATAGGATCGGTCACTTCGCCTTGGCACCCTGGCTCAAGCGCTGGTACCTCCGGAACCACCACCTCTGGGGCAGACACTGAAGATTCGGCCGGAGCTTAGGCCACTTCTGACTCCGGTGCTGGCACCTCCTCCACTGCCGGTCCAAGCACTGATGCTTCAACCTCCACCAGTTCGGGCGCTGGCACCTCCGCGACAACTGGCTCATGCGCTAAAACTTCATCAACTACCGGCTCCATCGCTGGGGCTTCAACAACATCCGGCTCTAAGGCCGTAACTGCAGCTACCTCCGACTCGAAGGTCAGAGTGTCCATCATCACAACATCCAAAACCGGAGCTTCAACCTCCGGAGCTGGTGCCGCTGGTACGTCTTCATCCCATGGTCCAGGGCTACCATGGGAGATTTGGGAGATGAGTCAAGGTCAAGGACCACGACAGCTAGCGCCGGAGCTGCCGCGACCTCAGGAACCACCTGGGGTGGCACTGGAACTGGAGCTGGAGCCTCCACCTGTACAGCATCAGTTGCTGTTGCAGGAACCAGAGCTTCAACCACTTTCTTGGATACCCTGTGGATGAAGGACGAAGAAACTAAAAATATGATTACAACGAAAAATAACCCACTGAGGTAAAAAAAACAAATTTACCTTGGGAGACTTCCGCTCCAGCTAGCGTGGAACCTCTTCGTCAGACGCTCGGAGCCCGACCCAGTCGCAACTTGGGTAGTAGCTCCGGAAGGCCCTCCGGAGCTTGCTGCTCCCACCAGCGATGTCTTGGTTGAGGCCCCCCTCAACTAAGAAGGACCCTCGGACCTAGAGCCCTTAGCTGGCTTCGGCGCTGGAGTCACCTGGGCGGAGCTGGCATCCCGGGGAGACGCCGATGCTAGAGTGGTTGTTGCCGTTGAAGACCTCCCCCGCCGGGGAGAGGGAGCTGTCGTGGAAGGAGCAGGTCTGACGGGCCTCCCGTCAGAGTGCTTTAACTTCCTCTTTTGGCTCGAGGGCTCGGCCAACTCTTTGCCCTTGCCTACGACTTCAACTCTCTGTCTCGTGGCAGGAGCAAGGCCACCCTTAGAAGCTCCGGGGATTACCAGCTTGGTGGTCAGACGTCTCTCAACTTTACCGAGGTCGTCAAGCACCGACATCTTCCGCCGAAGCTCCCTGCTGAACTCCGCCTCCATGTTCAGAGGGAGGAAAGCCGCCGCCGGGGTCAAGTCGTTGCTCTCGATGTTGATTCCGTGCTGAAACTTCTTGATATGAAGCTCCAAAGCTGCGCCTTCTAGATTGGACTTCAAAACGGTCTCAATCCGTTCATCGTCCATCACGCTACTGAGGGCCGAGGCAGCTTCTCTCTCTTCTTCAACAGAGCCCACCTATTGACCAGGAAGTTGCAAAAGACCGACTGCGGGGTCACTCCTCCTTCCACGCATTGGCGGATCCTGGTCAAGGTAGGGTTGAAGGCCTCCGACAACATCGGAACTTCACTCTAGGCTTCAGTGTCAACGTTGGGGAGGCCTTCGGGCAGCTCTAGCTTCTCGTGCTCCTCTGCCATGATGACAATCCAATCCTTCTTCCAGTCGTCCCACTTGACGAAAGGGAACGACCTCAAGTACTTGTACGGGCATTTCTTGCACTTCACAAAATAGTAGAAGCCAAGGTACTCGTCACTTGCCAGTGGTGTGGATGGTGAAGAAGGTGCGGAAGAGCTCAACGCAGGGGGGAATACCCACCCACATCTCGCGGAAGTGGACAAATGTGGACAAGAGAAGAATGGAGTGGGGGCCAAGGTGGTACAGCTGTAGACCATAGAAGTCTAGAAGCATCAAGAGAAAAATGGAGAAGGGTGGGATCAGTCCCACCATGGCGTACGCAGAAAAGTACACCATGTCTCCAGCACGCTCCTTCTTGAACGGGAGCTTGCCGGTTCGCACCAGGTGGTTGAAGGAGTCGCTGGACCACCCCATGTAGGTCCGGACCTTCTTCAAATCGCCATCGGTCGTGAGACGACTCTTGCGTGGACCCAACTCCATCGCAGCACGGCGGGGTGAGAGAGGAAAAGCAAGCGAAAGTTTGGAGGATTCAAGCGCAAGTTCAAATGAACGCGTAAGGAATCCCCAAACGGTGCGCGCTTTCCTTCTTAAGTAAGCCCCCGCAACGCTTGGATGGAAACCGCAGAGGGGCCAATGATACAGTTCAAAAACTTCACCCTACCAATGACAAGGGGACCCGGGGCCACCCCGACGATCAAGTGGAGGTCCTTACCCCAGGCGAACAATTTTCATCATGAGAGGCGGGAAACCCGAGGGCGGCGGCCTGACAGGGCGCGCGGAACCGATACGGTTTTCGTGTTGGAAACCGGCGACCTTCAATTGCGTGAGATCCGCACGCGCAGATCTCACCTGCAACATCCTGAAGATGCCACGTGATGATGGTTTAACTGCGAACCACCACCTCAATGGCACATCCAAAGACCCTTGAAGACACAGTGCAGAAATCAAAAGATGGACCCACCTCCGGCAGAATGACTTAATCCAAAAAGTCTTTCCCAGAGGTGGGCCCAGGAGGCCACTGTCAGTACCATGCGTACCGGATACCCCTTGGAACCGCGAAGAGCACAAAAGAACTCCACCTATTGGAGTTGAAGACCTCCAAAGGCCCCACGTGTCACTCGGAACCGGACCTGCCTCCCTTCTATGGTTAGTCTCAGTGCCGCCCCATGTATCATAAAACCGGAGCTACATTCCATACATGGGATATCCCCGAACTAGATACCTGTGTGGCACCCCCGGACATAACCCCCGACAGAGGGAAGCTCCGGTACCGACATGTGTACAACAGCACCGGACCTACTCGTCCAAGTCGGTAAGCTCCGGAGCTGCCACGCGTCCAGCCGCCGGACCTTCAACCTCAACAGGCAGATTGGTGGACCTCCAATGGCTCGGACCTTCAAGGAACAATTAAAGCTTCAAGACTCGATTATGTGTCATTAATGCTATCTTAATGACACACGATCAGAGGACCCTACCAGTAACGCCGCCATCAAGGCGCATTATCACGCTGTTAAGAGGAATTAAGTACATTAACTGTGTATTAAGCATCAGTAACCGCCAGGGCCACATGTCTGGCCAGGCTGACGATGTAACGGCCAGCCCTTGTACTATAAAAGTACTGGCCAAGCAATACACAGGGGACACTTCCACACCCGCTCAAGACACTTCCACACGTGCTCAAGACACTCTAGTCCCGACAACTGCCACACTACGCGACGATCGTCACGCTACCCGCCAAATTTCCAAATTCAAACGGTCACTAAACAACGGACTAGTCTGGTCCAAAATGGACTAGTCCGAAGTAGGACAGAAGGGTTTAGTACGGCTCAAAACGGACTCATCTATGTAGGCCCGGACTAGTCCGGCCACAGGGTGCGCACTAGTCTGGCCCTCTAGGGTTTTTCTTGGTTAATCTCACTAAGTCTCAAACGGACTAGTCCGTACCCAAACAGACAAGTCCGAACTTTTTCCAGAGACCTTTAGTCCGTCTAAAAACGGAAAAGTCTGGTCTTCTGGGACTTAGCTCCAAATTCACTAAGAAACACTCCAAAGACATTTGGTCCGTCTCAAAATGGACTGGTCTGCCTGGCCGGACTAGTCCGGCCTTGAGGCCCGGACTAGTCCGACCTCCTAGGGTTTTTCCTCATTTTGGCTTCTCACTTAGGTTTTTCTCTAAACCACCACTTTGAGCCCCTTAGAATGATCTCAATGCACATGATACTTCCACCCTTTCACATGACACGGCTCATATAAGCTCATCTTCATAGAAACCCTAATTTCTACTTCTTGAGCCTTTGACGCCCGTTATGTCCTTTTCCTTTTCGAAGTGTTTCATCCCATTTCAATCATTGTACCTGTGCTTAGGATCAACCTAGCTCATTAGACTCTTAATTGTCATCATCAATCATCAAAAACCCACGGGGATGCCTAGATACACTTTCAATCTCCCCCTTTTTGGTGATTGATGACAACACATTAAGACTTCAACAAAAAGGATAATAATTTGTTTTTCATAACATGTATTTGTATGAGTGACTCCCCCTCAATGTATGCATCATGAGTAAGAGACATTTGAGAGAGTTCTCACACATATACATGTTATGGTGGGGTGCCTAAGTGATGTGCTCATAAGTTGTGATAAAGCAACAAATATGCAAGACAAGCATGCAACTCAAGCATAACATCACAATTGATATGAATTAAGTCTTACAACAATTTAAGCGAGAGTTTTAAACACAAAAACGTAAGTCCAATCTTGGGTCAATCTCTCCCTCAAGTAACTAAGTAAAACTCTCAATGTCTCCCCCTATCTAAGTGCCTCATCCACCAATCTAATCCTCTGCAATCTCCCCCCCTTTGGCATCAAGACACCAAAAAGGAAAAGAAGGAAGGAAAAGCCCTTAAGTCTACTCGTCGTCATCATCGGCGTCGTCGTCGTCGTCTCTGCCTTGGTCCCCGCTATCACTCTCCGTGGCCTCTGGATCAATATTAGCATCATCATCATCGGTCGGGACCGCGGTGGAAGTACCATATTCACCAAATTGAGCGAGCTCCTCGGCGGTGAACTCTGGGAATGGAGTGATATCTCCACCACTCTCCTCGGCGGGAGACATGGGAATGTCCAACTTGTCACACACCGCCTTGAGATACTTCTCTTGGCGACACTCCATGCGACGTTGCCGAACTTCCGCCTTCCGGCAAGAAGAGAAAATGGCCTTGAAGCACTTGAGAAATCCACTCCCGCATTGTGATGAGGGCGGAGGTGGCGGAGGAGATGGCACAAAGTGAGAGGAAGAAGCGGGAGGATCCACATTGTTCCTCCTAGGGGCAGCAGGCTCCGAAGGAGGGAGTTGAGGTCGAAGCCTCCGGTGAGTGATGTCCTTCTTGAAATTGAGTCCTTCGTAGATCTTCTCGATCATGTACATTATGTACGAAGTGTATCCACATGATCGGTTTGGAGTATGGGATATGTTGAAGATGTCGTCGAAGATGTAGTCAATCACATTGAAGCGGACATCTCGATCAATGAGGACCATCAAGTGCCACAAATTCTCTTGAATTATCCCCGTATCTCCATCCTTGGGGGCAATGGTCTTCCAGAGCACCCTGTTGAGGACACTGTAGAAGGGCTTGATCTTGTTTATGTGCCCCGCCTCAAAGGTTACATGGCTAGGATACATGTACTCCAGGGTATCGCGATCAACTGGCCTCAAGTTGGAGATAATAATTTCATTGTCCAGTTGATCCTCTAGGTCAAGCAGCTAAGCAAACTCCTAGTAGGTGGTGGAGTATTGCTCTGCATGAGTCATCCAGGTAATCCTCCTGTCCCCATCGGTGTGGAAGTAGATAGTAGAGTAGAATTTAGTGATAACTTCCACATTCCAGTCATACTAGAAAGCCATGAACTTCTTCAAGCCATGTCTCTCGACAGCTTCAATCACAACATTGAAGGCCACATGATCCTTCTGGGCCATATAGTCTTAGTCAATCCACTGAGAATCGGTGACTGGGGTCTGCTTGGACATGTAGACCGTCTGGTAATAGTCACAGTGGATGTCACACCAGAAATGAGGATCCACTATGCTCTTGTCTCGCTGATAAACATTTATCTTCCTTAGTTTGCGCGCCTTCTCAACCCCTTTGCCCTTGAAGATGTTGCATCAAAGGCAGCTGCACGGTTCCGTGCAGGAGAAGACATCTTCAAGGGGCCTATGGGTTGAGAGGCACCCTTCTTGGCCTTGCTTGAAGGCTTCTTGGCAACGATCACCCTCTTCTTGGGTGCAACATCGACTGGGGCTTTTCCCTTATCCTTGGAGGTCCTCGCCTCTTGGGCTCTAGCTTGATCCCCCAATGTCACAAGTCTCTTATTTTTTGGCGGGGGGGGGGGGGGGGGGGGGGGCTGTCTCGGCTGCTACAGCGTTGTGAGCTTCTCGTTGCGTCTTCTTTGCTCTCTTTGATTCAAAGTAGGCAGTAGCCATTTCCTGATCCTCGCATCTCCGGCGATAAAGAGCTTGCTTTTCTGCTTCGGCTTCGGAGTCGGAAGGTGGAACATACTCGTTATCCGACATGGTTGCTGATAAGAGAAGCAAGGGAATGTGTATGAGTCCAAGGAGTCAAGACATAGTGGTAGAATTCACAGAATCGATCAAGGTTAGGGTTGTCACTGTGTAATCCGAACTTGTCCGCCCAGGGGCTGGACTAGTCCGTAACCAACCGGACTTGTCCGCCCTGAAGCTGAACTAGTCCGGTTCACACAGCAAGAACCCTAATCTAGAGAAATTTTATGAAAACTACAGATCCCACCACAAAAATGGAGGTACATGATGACAATGATGTGCAGAACAACATTTGTGAAGAAGTTTCTATCAATAGACCCAAAAGAATTGAATTTCAAGGATTTTAGGGTTAGGTCAAGAATACCTCTTCAAATCTTCAAATTGATGAAATGTGGATGAGGAGTTGGCCTCCGATGCTTGGGGAATGGTTCCCTAGCACCTTAGGGCTTCAATCCACGGATTGGAGTCGAGATTTGTTGGTGGGAATCGAAAATCGCCGTTTGGGGGGCGGTTGTCGAGCATTTTTGGAGAGAGAGTGTTTGAGTTGAAGTGGAGAGGTCGGGGGTTCCCTGGAGAGGACAAGTCCCCAAGGGCCGAACTAGTCCAATCAGGGACCCAGACTTGTCCGACAATCAGACTGGGTCCGGACTATTTTGAGCCACCAGACTAGTCCGATCTAGGGGTGGACTAGTCCGGTCCTAAGGCTGAAAACTTCTATATATTGAGTTTTCAGTGGAGATTTGATCCTTTTGTACTAGATTTTACAAAAAAATCTTTGTAACCATGGTGAGTAAGCAATCAACAATCAAACTATGACCATGGTTCACAAGGATTCAATAATTTCAAAATAATTTGTAGAAAATCGAGGAGGATGAGTTTTTTGCAAGCATGTGTGAATTTTGAATATGACAATCATATGTGCAAGATTCAAGCCACATTTCGAGAATCCAAGATATTAAGCTCACTCCTAAGTTCACAAAATCTTTTCTCATCTAAGGGTTTGGTAAATATATCGGCCAATTGTTTCTCGGTTCTCACATGTGAAATTGCAATGTCTCCTTTGATGGAGTGATCTCTCAAGAAATGGTGTCGAATATCGATGTGTTTGGTCCTTGAGTGTTCAACTGGATTATGGGCTACTTTGATGGCACTCTCATTGTCACATAGGAGGGGAATATGGTGCAAGTTTATGCCATAGTCCCTACGAGTTTGTCTCATCCAAAGAAGTTGTGCACAACAACTTCCGGCGGTGACATACTCCACTTCGGCTGTGGAAAGACCAATGGAGTTTTTTTTCTTTGAGGACCAAGACACTAGAGATCTACCAAGGAATTGGCCAGTTCTCGATGTACTCTTCCTATCAACTTTGCACCCACGCATAGTACGCATCGAAATATCCAATGAGGTTAAACTTAGAGCCTTTGGGTTATCAAAGTCCTAGGCTTGGTATGTGAACCAAATATCTAAGAATTCTCTTAATGGCGGTCAAATGACACACTTTAGGAGCAACTTGAAATCTAGAACACATACACACACTAAGCATGATATCGGGCCTAGATGCACATAAATAAAGCAATGAGCCTATCATGGAACGATATACCTTTTGGTCCACACTTGGACCATCTTCATTAAGATCGAGATGCCCATTTGTTGCCATAGGAGTCTTGATGGGTTTGGCCTTGTCCATGTTAAAAATTTTGAGTATATCTTGTGTGTACTTGGTTTGACTAATGAACGTGCCTTCCTTGAGTTGCTTCACTTTAAAACCTAGAAAGAACTTCAACTCCCCCATCATTGACATCTCAAATCTTTTTGTCATTATCTTAGAAAACTCATCACAAAAAGCTTTGTTAGTAGAACCAAATATAATGTCATCGACATATATTTGGCAAATAAACAAATCATCATTGAAGTTCTTAGTGAATAATGTATAGTCCGCCTTCCCAATTTTGAAACCATTTTGAGTTAGAAAATCTCTAAGGCACTCATACCAAGCTCTAGGAGTTTGTTTGAGTCCATAGAGAGCCTTACACAATTTGTACACATGGTTTGAGAATTCTTCAACTTCAAATCCGGGGGGTTGCTCCCCATACACCTCTTCCTTGATTAAACAATTGAGGAATGCGCTCCTTTGGCCACAAGTCGTGCCTTGTTCCTTGTAACCACCCCGTGCTCATCTTGTTTGTTGCGGAACACCCATTTGGTGCCTACAACATTCGCATTAGGCCTCTTCCCAAGCTCCCATACTTGATTTCTTCCGAAGTTGTTGAGTTCTTCTTGCATGGCCATCACCCAATCCGGATCTCGTAGTGATTCTTCAACCTTGTGGGGCTCCAAGGAAGAAACAAAAGAGTAATGTTCACAAAAGTTTGCAACACGAGATCGAGTAGTTACCCCCTCGGAGATGTCTCCAAGTATATTGTCAATGGGATGGTCCCGTTGGACGCTTTGATGCACTCTTGGGTGTGGTGCTTGAGGTCTTGAGTCATCATCTTGGTCTTTCTCATCCTCATTGTCTCCCCCTTGATTGATGCCTCCATTTTCATCTTCTTGGAGTGCATCTTGGGGGACTTGATCTTGATTTGAGGAGGAGCTTGCTTGATGTGTAGTATGGTCACTTGCATCTTGAGGTTGTTCTTGTGGTCGTATATCTCCACGTGCCATCCTTCCTATCACCATTTGTGGAGGTTCCTCTTGATCTAGCACATGACGATCAACTTACTCCACTTGGGAGCCATTAGTCTCATCAAACACTATGTTATGTGCTACTTCAACAATTCTGGAGGATTTGTTAAAGACACGATAGGTGTAAGTGTTTGAGGCATAACCAAGTAAGAAACTTTCATTGGAATTAGAAGCGAACTTCGAAGTCCTAGGCTTCTTGCTAAGAATGTAGCATTTGCTCCCAAAAACACGAAAGTAGGAAATGTTTGGCTTGTTACCGGTTAGGAGCTCATAAGTCGTTTTCTTAAGTATGCAGTGAAGATACAACCGGTTTATGGCATGGAAAGCGGTGTTGACCGCTTCTGCCCAAAACCAGTCCGACGTCTTGTACTCATCAAGCATGGTTCTTGACATCTCAATTAAGGCCCTATTCTTCCTCTCGGCCACCCCATTTTGTTGAGGGGAGTAGGGGGCCGAGAACTCATGCTTGATGCCTTCCTCATCCAAAAATTCTTCAACTTGAGTCTTCTTGAATTCAGTGTCGTTGTCACTTCTTATGGTCTTGATACTTAAGGAGGACTCATTTTGAGCTCTCTTCAAGTTCCTCTTGAGGACACCTTGAGTCTCACTCTTATCATGCAAAAAGAATACCCAAGTGAAATGTGAAAAATCATAAACAATAACAAGACCATATTTGTTACCGCCAATACTTATATAGGCAATAGGACCGAAGAGATCCATGTATAGAAGCTCCAATGGTCTTGACGTTTTCATAATGTTCTTGGATGGATGTGGTGCTCCAACTTGTTTTCTGGCTTGGCATGCGCAACAAGGTCTATCCTTTTCAAACACAACATTCTTCAAACCACGGATGTGCTCGCCTTTAAGGAGTTTTTGCAAATTTCTCATCCCAACATGGGTGGCCTTCTATGCCATATCCATCCCATGTTAGTTTTTGAAATTAAGCATGTATCAAGTTGGGCTTTATCTTCGGAGAAATCCACAAGATAGAGCTTTCCCTTGAGTACACCCTTAAAGGCAATTGAGTCATTGCTTCTCCTTGTGATGGTCACACCCTCATTAGTGAATAAACAATTATTACCTTTGTCACATAGTTGTGATATGGACACGAGGTTATAATCAAGTGAATCAACATGTAAAACATTTGAAAGAGTGTGATTAGGGGATATAGCAATTTTACCGATGCCAAGGATTTTTCCTTGGCTATTGTCCCCAAAATAAATTCCTTCACTTGGATCTTCATTTAGCTCATACTCCACAAACATCTTCCTCTTTACGGTCATATGATTAGTGCACCCACTATCAAGAACCCATTTGGTTCCACCGGAGGAGTATGCTGACAAGAAATATTTAAGCCTTGGCTTTAGGTACCCAAGCGGTGTTGGGTCCTTTGATGTTAGTCAAGAGGCACTTGGGCACCCACACACAAGGTTTGGGACTCTTGCGGTGTGGCCCAACAAACCTAGCATAGGCCTTTCCAAACTTGTTCCTCAATAAAACATATGATGCATCAAAATCATGGAACAATGGATGAGGTTCTTTCTTAGACATTTTGGGTGAAGTAGCAATGTTCTTCCCTTTTACATTGTATGAGCCTCCTTTGACAAAAACAATCAAGTCTTTGCCATTCCTGGGAGTTTTAGCGTTTTGCCTCATCTCCCTAGAATAACCAAGACTATCCTTGACAAGGGGATGTCTTGTGTTGGTATATGCACTACGTGCATATGCCACCTTCTCCTTGTTAAAGATGCCACCCTTTGTTGCTTGATTGGTTTGTGCCAACTTAAGCTCATATTTAAGCTTTATGATCAAGTTTGAACATTTGCAAGGTTGAGATGCTTCGGATTTAATATTTGTGGAAGGTGAGCTTGTAGAGGAAGAAGGTGCATTGACCTTGAGAGACTTCACTTGTGTCTCAAGGATCTTGTTAGCATGTGTCAAACTAACAAGTTCATCGTTGAGCATAATTGTAGTGTTCTCATGGTTTGAGCAAGTTTCCTTGCTCAAAGCGAGTTCACGCTCAAGTGCCTTGCTTCTTTCTCTTTCAAGCTCCAAGAGCCCCTCAACCTCTTGACATCTCTCCTTTTGTTGGATGAGCATGTCCTCTTGACGGTTGATGAGCTCTTCCTTCTCAAATATTTCCTCCGTCAACAATCTCAATCTTTTCAAAGTACTTTTACTCATGTCTTTAAGCATATGTTCATTTTCACTAGTACTATCAAAGTCATCATGAGAAGAAATTAAAGAAGAGGATTTAGATTAACCTTCTTTCTTTCCTCCTTGGCCATGAGACACTTTGGCCTTGACGTCTCCAAGTCGGGGAAGAACTTGTTCTTCATATTTGTCTTCTTCATAGCAATGGTTGCTATATTCTATTCTTCATCGGAGGAGGATTCCTCATTTGAATCCCACTCCTTTCTGAGGTGGGCATGTCCGGGTTGCTTCTTCTTCTTGAAGTAATTCTTCTCTTTGGACTTGCCCTCCTTCTTCTTCTTGTTTTCTTCATGTGGACAATCCACAATGAAGTGGCCATACTCTCCACAATTGTAACAAGCCCTCTTTGATCTTGTTTTGGGCTTGTCTTTGCTTTTCCTTTCATTTTGGTAGCTCCCTCTCCTTCTTCTAAACATCCTCTTAAATTTGTTGATGAAGAGAGCCTCTTCCTCATCGGTATCGGGACTCTCTTCATCACTTTCTTTCTTTTCTTGTGATCTTGAGGACGTTGCCTTGAATGCAACATCCCTTTTCTTGGAGGAGGAAAGCTTTTGTAGATCATTGTAAAACATGGTTTCTTGCTCCATCATCTCACGGTTGATGATCCTCCCTAGCACTTCTTCGGGAGTCATCTTGTGGAAGCCCGGGCTCTCACAAATTAGCGAGCAAAGAGTGACGTTTCGAGGCATGAAAGCTCAAATCATCCTCTTTACCACCTCGTGGTCGGTCCACCGAAGGCTTCCATATGACCGACTCTTGTTGATGAGAGTCTTGAGGTAGTCGTACATGTCTTGGGGGACTCACCATCCATGATAGTAAACCTCCCAAGCTCTCCTTCGGTCATCTCGATCTTCGCCTCCCTAATGACGCGGTTGCCTTCATGCACTATCTTGAGTGTATCCCATATCTCCTTGGCAACCTCTAACCCTTCAATGTGGTTGAACTCCTCTCGAGTCAATGAGGAGGTAATCACTCAAATGGCTTGAGAATTGCAATGGAGAAGGACGACTTGTTCCGGAGTGATGTCTTCCTCATTCTTCGAAAGATGAACACCTGTCATAACAATTTGCCACAAGCTAGGGTTTAAGGAAATGAGGTGCATATTCATATTATGCTTCCACATAGAGTAATCATTTCTATCAAACTGAGGAGGTTTGCCAATGGGAATAGACAAATCATGATTGCTCGTGGTAAGTTTCTCATAATTGTAAGGATACCGGGAGTAGTCTTGTGAACTACTCCCATTATCGACATTGATCGGAGCAATTGGCTTGATCTCCTTCTTGGGCACATTGAGCTTCTCACGAAGCCGTGCCTTGAGCATTCGTACTTCTTCATCATCGTTTGGGTCATCTTGAAGAACATCGACGTTCTTTGTCTTAGTGTCATTGACAACCACCGAAACCTCATTATCGCCCCTTCCGACCATTTCTTCTCCGAGTTGTTAGACTCTTGTGGAGAAGACCGCTCTAATACCAATTGAAAGTCGCCTAGAGAGGGGTGAATAGGCAATAATACCTGAAATGACTTAATCAAATGAGATTAAATTCCTGAGGCCGGACTTGCCTAGACAGGGCCGGACTAGTCCACTTAGCACAAGGTGAAAACCTAAAAACTTGGTTTCGACAAGTTATTTGTGGAATTTAACTCCACAAAAGGGATAAGCAATATGTGGTAAACTAGTACAATTCAGATTGTGAAGTTAAAGCACTTAGATCACAAGATTTTGACAAAGATCAAAAGTGAAAGGCAATATGAACAATAAGAACCCTAATGGCAATGCTAGTGATCACCAGAAGTAAACGACAAGTGAGAGAAGATTTATCCCATGGTTCAGCTCCACAAAGAAGCCTACATCCACGTTGAGAAGTCCACACAAGGATCGGGTCTCACTTGACCCTTCTCTCACCAAGCCACCACGATGGCCGGCTTGGTTTCCACTATATCAATGGGTAATCACCAAGTTTGATGGGGCTACTCACAATTTGAGGCTTCCACAAATCAATACAATGAGGAGCACACGAAGCTCAAATCACACAAGCCACAAAACACAATCACAATGTGCAAAGAGATCAAACCGAGAGCCAAAGCACAATGATCTTCCTTCACTCTCCTCCCCAAACCCTAATCTTTTCAAGATTTGGTCTTAGAGGGCTAGTAGGACGAGTAGAAGGCTTTGGAAGGCTCTTGGTCACTTGTGGCGGCGCTAGGGTTCAAGACTTGTTCAAATGAGGCTGGGGGTCCCCTTTTTATAGGGGTCCCGAGCCCCTTCTGCTGACCTTAGCAGAAGGGCAGACTAGTCCGGCCCTATGGGACCACTGACCTGTGGTCAGGTCCTGACAACTGCCACACTGCGCGACGATCGTCACGCTACCCGCCAAATTTCCAAATTCAAATGGTCACTAAACAACGGACTAGTCCGATCCAAAATGGACTAGTCTGAAGTAGGACAGAATGGTTTAGTACAACTCAAAACGGACTCATCTATGTAGGCCGGACTAGTACGGCCACAGGGTGCGGACTAGTACGACCCTCTAGGGTTTTTCTCGGTTAATCTCACTAAGTCTCAAACGGACTAGTCCATACACAAACAGACAAGTACGAACTTTTCCAGAGAGCTTTGGTCCGTCCAAAAACGGACAAGTCTGGTGTTCTGGGTCTTAGCTCCAAATTCACTAAGAAACACTCCAGAGACGTTTGGTCCTTCTCAAAATGGACTGGTCTGCCTGGCCGGACTAGTCCGGCCTTGAGGCCCGGACTAGTCCGGCCTCCTAGGGTTTTTCCTCATTTTGGCTTCTCACTTAGGTTTTTCTCTAAACCACCACTTTGAGCCCCATAGAATGATCTCAATGCACATGATACATCCACCCTTTCATATGACACGACTCATATAAGATCATGTTCATAGAAACCCTAATTTCTACTTCTTGAGCCTGTGACGCCCGTTATGTCCTTTTCCCTTTTGAAGGGTTTCATCTCATTTCAATCATTGTACCTGTGCTTAGGATCAACTTAGCTCATTAGACTCTTAATTGTCATAATCAATCATCCAAAACCCACTAAAAGTGCATCTAGGCATCCCCGTGGATTTTGGATGATTGATGACGACAATTAAGAGGCTAATGAGCTAAAGTGATCTTGAGAATTGGTACAAGGATTGAAATGTCATGAAAACCCTCAAAAAGGAAAAGGATAAAATGGGCGTCAAAGACTCAAGCGTAGAAATTAGAGTTTCTATGGTATTGAGGTTATATGAGTCGTGTCATGTGAGAGGGTGGATGTATCATGTGCATTAAGATCATTCTTAAGGGCTCAAAGTGGTGGTTTAGTGAAACACCTAAGTGAGAAGCCTAAAATGAGAAAAACCCTAGGAGGCCGGAATAGTCCGGCCAGGAAGACAAGTCCATTTTGAGACGGACCAAACGTCTCTGGAGTGAATCTGAGTGAATTTGGAGCTAAGTCTGAGAAGTCCGGACTTGTCCGTTTTTGGACAGACTAAAGCTCTCTGGAATTGTTCAGACTTGTCCGTTTGGGTACGGACTAGTCCTTTTTAGACTTAGTGAGATAGACCAAGAGAAACCCTAGAGGGATGGACTAGTACGCCCCTGTGGCCGGAATAGTCCGGGCCAACCCAGAAGAGTCTGTTTTGGGACGGACCAAATGGTTCTGTTCTACTTCGGACTAGTCCGTTGCTGACCGGACTAGTCCGTTGTCTAGTGACCGTTTGAATTTGGAAATTTGGCGGGTAGCATGACGATCGTCGTGTAGTGTGGCAGTTGTCAGAATCTGACCAGAGGTCAGTGGTCCCATAGGGCCAGACTAGTCCGGGGTCAGAGGTCGGACTAGTCTGCCCTTCTGCTGAGGTCAGCAGTAGAGGCTCGGGACCCCTATAAAAGAGGGACCCCCGTGCTCATTTGAAAAAGTCTTGAACCCTAGCGCCGCCACAAGCATCCTAGAGCCTTCCAAAGCCTTCTACTCGTCCTACTAACCCTCCAATAGAAAATCTTGAAGAGATTAGGGTTTGGGGAGGAGAGTAAAGGAAGATCATCGCGCTTTGGCTCTCGGTTTGATCTCTTGCACATTGTGTTGTGTTTTGTGGCTTGTGTGAGTTGAGCTTCGTGTGCTCCTCATTGTATTGATTTGTGGGAGCCTCAAGTTGTGAGCAGCCCCATCAAACTTTGTGATTGCCCATTGATATAGTGGAAACCAAGCCGGCCATCGTGGTGGCTTGGTGAGAGAAGGGTCAAGTGAGACCCAGTCCTTGTGTGGACTTCTCAACGTGGATGTAGGCTTCTTCGTGGAGCTTAACCACAGGATAAATCTCGTTTCACTTGTCTTTCACTCTTTGTGATCACTAGTATTGCTATTAGGGTTCATATTGCTTTTATTGCACTTCATTTTGATCACTATTGTAAACTTGCAATCTAAGTGTTTAAACTTCACTATCTGAGCTTTACTAGTTTACAATACATTGCTCATTACTTCGGTGAACTTTAAATTCACAAACAACTTGTAGAAATCAAGTTTTAGGGTTTTGACCCTATGCTGAGCGGACTAGTCCGGCCCTATGCAAACTAGCCCGGCCACAGGAATTTAATCCTGTTTGATTAAGTTATTTCAGGTATTATTGCCTATTCACCCCCCTCTAGGCGAATTTCAATTGGTATCAGAGCAGGTTTCTCCAAAAGAGTCTAACAACTCGGAGAAGTAATGGCCAGAAGGGGTGACAACAAAGTTCCGCTGGTCGTCGATGACACCAAGATGAAGAACGTCGATGTTCTTCAAGAAGATCTGAATGACGATGAAGAAGTTCGGATGCTCAAAGCACGGCTTCGTGAGAAGCTCAACATGCCCAAGAAGGAGATCAAGCCAATTTCTCCAGTCAACATCAACAATGGGAGTAGTTCACAAGACTACTCCCGATATCCTTACAATTATGAGCAACTTACCGCGAGCAACCATTATTTGTCTATTCCCATTGGCAAACCTCCTCAATTTGACAGAAATGATTATTCTATGTGGAAGCATAATATGAAGATGCACCTCATTTTCTTAAACCCTAGCTTGTGGCAAATTGTTATGACAGGTGTTCATCTTCCGAAGAATGAGGAAGACATCACTCTGGAGCAAGCCGTTCTTCTACATCGCAATGCCCAGGCCGTTGGAGTGATTACCTCCTCATTGACTCGAGAGGAGTTCAACAACATTGAAGGGTTGGAGGTTGCCAAGGATATTTGGGATACTCTCAAGACGGTGCACGAAGGCAACCGCGCCATTAGGGAGGCAAAGATCGAGATGATCGAAGGAGAGCTTGGGAGATTCACCATCATGGAGGGCGAGTCTCCCCAAGACATGTATGACCGCCTCAAGACTCTCATCAACAAGAGTCGGTCATATGGAAGCACCCGGTGGGACCACGAGGTGGTAAAGAGGATGATTCGAGCATTCATGCCTCGAAACGTCACTCTTTGTTCACTAATTCGTGAAAGACCGGGCTTCCACAAGATGACTCTCGAAGAAGTGCTAGAGAGGATCATCAACCATGAGATGATGGAGCAAGAAGCGATGTTCTACAATGATCTACAAAAGCTCTCCTCCTCCAAGAAAAGGGATGTTGCATTCAAGGCAACGTCCTCAAGATCACAAGAAAAGAAAGAGAGTGATGAAGAGAGTACCGACACCGATGAGGAAGAAGCTCTCTTCAACAACAACTTCAAGAGAATGTTTATAAGAAGGAGGGGGATCTACCAAAATGAAATAAAAAGCAAAGACAAGCCCAAGACAAGATCAAAGAGGCCTTTCTACAATTACGGAGAGTATGGCCACTTCATTGTGGATTGTCCACATGAAGAAAATAAGAAGAAGAAGGAGGGCAAGTCCAAGGAAAAGAAGTATTTCAAGAACAAGAAGCAATCCGGACATGCCCACCTTGGAAAGGAGTGGGATTCAAATGAGGAATCCTCCTCCGATGAAGAAGAGAAGATAGCAACTATTGATGATTTTGATAGTAGTAGTGGAAATGAACATATGCTTAAAGACATGAGTAAAAGTACTTTGAAGAGATTGAGATTGTTAACGAAGGAAATATTTGAGAAGGAAGAACTCATCAACCGTCAAGAGGACATGCTCATCCAACAAAAGTAATGATGTCAAGAGGTTGAGGAGCTCTTGGAGCTTGAAAGAGAAAGAAGTAAGGCACTTGAGCGTGAAGTCGCTTTGAGCAAGGAAACTTGCTCAAATCTTGATAACACTACAATTGTGCTCAAGGATGAACTTGTTAGTTTGACACAAGCTAACAAGATCCTTGAGACGCAAGTGAAGTCTCTCAAGGTCAATGCACCTTCTTCCTCTACAAGCTCACCTTCCACAATTATTAAATCCGAAGCATCTCAACCTTGTAAATGCTCAAACTTAATCATAAAGCTTAAAGATGAGCTTAAGTTGGCACAAACCAATCAAGCACCAAAGGGTGGCATATTTGACAAGGAGAAGGTGGCATATGCACGTAGTGCATATACCAACACAAGACATCCACTTGTCAAGGATGGTCTTGGTTATTCTAGGGGGATGAGGCAAAATGTCAAAACTCTCAAGAGTGGCAAAGACTTGATTGTTTTTGTCAAAGGAGGCTCAGACAACAATAAAGGAAAGAATGTTGCAACATCTTCGAAAATGCCTAAGGAAGAACCTCATCCGTTGTTTCATGATTTTGATGCTTAATATTTCTATTGAGGAACAAGTTTGGAAAGGCCAATGCTAGGTATGTTGGGCCACACCGCAAGAGTCCCAAACCTTGTTTGTGGGGTCCCAAGTTCCTCTTGACTAACATCAAAGGACCCAACACCGTTTGGGTACCTAAAGCCAAGGCTTAAATCTTTCTTGTAGGCATACTCCTCCGGTGGAACCAAGTGGGTTCTTGATAGTGGATGCACAAATCATATGACCGGAGAGAGGAAGATGTTTGTGGAGTATGAGCTAAATGAGGATCCAAGTGAAGGAATCTACTTTGAGGACAATAGCCAAGGAAAAATCCTTGGCACCAGTAAAATTGCTATATCCCCTAATCATACTCTTTCAAATGTTTTGCATGTTGATTCACTTGATTATAACCTCTTGTCCATATCACAACTATGTGACAAAGGTTATAATTGTTTATTCACTAATGAGGGTGTTACCGTCACAAGGAGAAGCAATGGCTCAATTGCCTTTAAGGGTGTACTCAAGGGAAAACTCTATCTTGTAGATTTCTCCGCGGATAAAGCCCAACTTGATACATGCTTAATTGCAAAAACTAACATGGGATGGTTGTGGCATAGGAGGCTAGCCCATGTTGGGATGAGGAATTTGCAAAACTCCTTAAGGGCGAGCACATTCGTGGTTTAAAGAATGTTGTGTTTGAAAAGGATAGGCCATGTAGCGCATGCCAAGCCAGAAAGCAAGTTGGAGCACCACATCGATCCAAGAACATTATGAGAGAATCAAGACCATTGGAGCTTCTACACATGGATCTCTTCGGTCCAATCGCCTACATTAGTATTGGTGGTAACAAATATGGTCTTGTTATTGTTGATGACTTTTTCACGTTTCACTTGGGTATTCTTTTTGCATGAAAGAGCGAGACTCAAGGTGTTATCAAGAGATACTTGAAGAGAGCTCAAAATGAGTTCTCCTTGAGTATCAAGACCATAAGGAGTGACAATGACACCGAATTCAAGAATACTCAAGTTGAAGAATTTTTGGATGAAGAAGGCATCAAGCATGAGTTCTCGACCCCCTACTCCCCTCAACAAAATGGGGTGGCCGAGAGGAAGAATAGGACTCTAATTGAGATGTTAAGAAATATGCTTGATGAGTAAAGACATCGGACTGGTTTTGGCCGGAAGCGGTCAACACCGCTTGCCATGCCATAAATCGGTTGTATCTTCACCGCATACTTAATAAGACGTCGTATGAGCTCCTAACCGGTAACAAGCCCAACATCTCTTATTTTCGTGTTTTTGGGAGCAAATGCTACATTCTTAACAAGAATCCTAGGACTTCGAAGTTCGCTTCTAAGTCCGATGAGGGTTTCTTGCTTGGCTATGACTCAAACACTTACGCCTATCGTGTCTTTAACAAATCCTCCAAAATTGTTGAAGTAGCATGTGACGTAGTGTTTGATGAGACTAATGGCTCCCAAGTGGAGCAAGTCGATCGTCATGTGCTAGATCAAGAAGAAGCTCCACAAGTGCTGATAGAAAGGATGGCACTTGGAGATATACGACCACAAGAACAACTTCAAGATGCAAGTGACCATCCTACACATCAAGCAAGCTCTTCCTCAAATTATCAAGATCAAGTTCCCCAAGATGCGCTCCAAGAAGATGAAAATGGAGGCATCAATCAAGGGGGAGGCAATGAGGATGAGGAAGACCAAGATGATGAATCAAGACCTCAAGCGCCACACCAAAGAGTGCATCAAAGCGTCCAACGGGACCATCCAGTTGACAATATACTTGGAGACATCTCCAAGGGGGTAACTTCTCGTTCTTGTGTTGCAAACTTTTGTGAACATTACTCTTTTGTTTCTTGCTTGAGCCCCACAAGGTTGAAGAAGCACTACGAGATCCGGATTGGGTGATGGCCATGCAAGAAGAGCTCAACAACTTCTAAAGAAATCAAGTATGAGAGCTTGTGAAGTGGCCAAATGCGAATTTTACAAGGAACAAGGCATGACTTGTGGCCAAAGGTTATTCACAAGTCGAAGTTTTGGATTTCGAAGAAACCTTTGCTCCCGTAGCTAGGCTTAAATGAATTCGTATATTACTTGCCTTTGCTACTCACAATGATTTTAAGCTTATCAAATGGATGTCAAGAGCGCATTCCTCAATTGTCCAATCAAGGAAGAGGTGTATGGGGAGCAACCCCCCGGATTTGAAGTTGAAGAATTCTCAAACCATGTGTACAAATTGTGTAAGGCTCTCTATGGACTCAAACAAGCTCCTAGAGCTTGGTATGAGTGCCTTAGAGATTTTCTAACTCAAAATGGTTTCAAAATTTTGAAGACAGACTATACTTTATTCACTAAGCACTTCAATGATGATTTGTTTATTTGCCAAATATATGTTGATGACATTATATTTGGTTATACTAACAAAGCTTTTTGTGATGAGTTTTCTAAGATAATGACAAAAAGATTTGAGATGTCAATGATGGGGGAGTTGAAGTTCTTTCTAGGTTTTAAAGTGAAGCAACTCAAGGAAGGCACGTTCATTAGTCAAACCAAGTACACACAAGATATACTCAAAATTTTTAACATGGACAAGGCCAAACCCATCAAGACTCCTATGGCAACCAATGGGCATCTCGATCTTAATGAAGATGGTCCATGTGTGGACCAAAAGGTATATCTTTCCATGATAGGCTCATTGCTTTACTTATGTGCATCTAGGCCCGATATCATGCTTAGTGTGTGTATGTGTGCTAGATTTCATGCCGCTCCTAAAGTGTGTCATTTGACCACCATTAATAGAATTCTTAGATATTTGGTTCACACACCAAGCCTAGGACTTTGGTACCCCAAAGGCTCCAAGTTCAACCTCATTGGATATTCCGATGCGGACTATGCGGGGTGCAACGTTGATAGAAAGAGTACATCGGGAACTTGCCAATTTATTGGTAGATCTCTAGTGTCTTGGTCCTCAAAGAAACAAAACTCCATTGCACTTTCCATAGCCGAAGCGGAGTATGTCGCCGCCAGAAGTTGTTGTGCACAACTTCTTTGGATGCGACAAACTCTTAGGGACTATGGCATAAACTTGCGCCATATCCCTCTCCCATGTGACAATGAGAGTGCCATAAAAATAGCCCACAATCCAGTTGAACACTCAAGGACCAAGCACATCGATATTCGCCACCACTTCTTGAGAGATCACTCCATCAAAGGAGACATTGCAATTTCCCATGTGAGAACCGAAAAACAATTGGCCTATATCTTTACCAAGCCACTAGATGAGAAAAGATTTTGTGAACTTAGGAGTGAGCTAAATATCCTAGATTCTCGAATGTGGCTTAAGTCTTGCACATCTGATTGTTATATTCAAAATTCACACATGCTTGCAAAAAACTCATCCTCCTCATTTTTTCTACAAATTATTTTGAAATTATTGAATCCTTGTGAATCATGGTCATAGTTTGATGTTGATTGCTTCTGACCATGTTTACAAAGATCTTTTGTGAAATCTAGTCCAAAGGGATCAAATCTCCACTGAAAACTCAATATATAGGAGTTTTCAGTCTTAGGACCGGACTAGTCCGCCCTCAGACCGGACTAGTCCGGTGTCTCAGACCAATCCGGACCCAGTCCGACAGCCGGACAAGTCCGGGTCACGTATGTTGACGGTCCTTAAGTACCACATTTTGACTGTCAATTCACCTCATAATGTGCACAAAAGAAACACATAACATAGTGGTAGGGTTATACACTAACCCAATTCCACAATTGTTGGTTTTTATTTGTCTGTAGGTGAATTATTATCCAAAATACCAAAACATGCAGGGATGAATCCATGAAAATGGATTTCAACGAATCAGGCGATGACACGTGGCAACACATGGATCAAATGGCCCACAAACAGAAGAATACGAGGAGATCCACCCATATATATCAAGGGGGCCCACCTGGAAGTCACCTGGAGGAAGCACTCCCCGAGGGGAGCCTTGACCAGGTCAGCCGAACCAGTGGTTCGGCCGACCTCTTCCTGGCGCCAAACTCGGCCAAATGACACCTGTTGGCTCCTCCCGACTCCCTAGAGTCAATGGTGACTGATTCGCGCATTAATTGTGGCGGGAACCGACCCTTCTCCACCTATAAATAGACCCCCTCACCTCACTTCTCACACAAACCTAAATTTGAGAATAGTGCTACACTCCAAAGGTTTAGAGTAGTCCTAGAGGCTACCAAAGTAGAAGGAGAGTGTGGTGAAGAGTATAGGAGAAGGAGGCTTGGGCTTGTCAAGTCCCTCTTCTACACTTGTACCCCTACAAAGGTTTTACTCAATCAAGTAAGCTTTTGTGAATTCAATACAAGTTTGATCTTTTATTCTTAGTAGTTTGCACAAGTAGTTACTTGTGGGTTCACTGCTTTAATTCATTAGAGGCTCTAGTTGTAGTTTTGTGTTCGAAACAACTAGAGTAGTGATTTAGAACGTAAGTGTGGTGCTTAGGTTATAAATCATCAGTGGATATCTCGTAGACCCACAGATTGAAGAGGTAGGCAGTAGGTGGTGACAACCCTATCTATCCTTCGTAATCCTCCACGTTCGATTATGCCATAGGCTCTTGGCGGGAGTCGTCCTAGTATTGCTAGGAATAAGCCCGTGCGCGAAGCAAGCATCTACTGCAAACTGCCTTGAATTAGGATCAATACTTTGAATTCCTCTCTGATCCTTGCCTACCAAACAACTTTGTGTCCTTGGGTGAGCTTGTTCGAAAGATTAGCACACACGTTCTTTGGATTCGATACCCTTGGGAATACTCCTTAAGGGGAAGTGCTACAATGGTATTTCCGTGCGCTTGCGGATAACTCTGTGGTGTTAAGAAATACCAACAAGCATTTCTGGCGCCGTTGCCAGGGAACGGTTGCTGTTAATCTTCGAACCAAGATCACCCTCGTATCATATCCCCCTTATCTATCATCTTACCTTTCTTATTCTTACCTTACCACCACCATATAAATGGAGCAACCCACCATTCTTTCTTACTCTGCCCCGAAGGGAAAGTTCTGTGAGCCACTGCCTTCGGCGGAACCTATTTGTTCAACCAGCTATGAACTTCGCCCTGGCTTTATAGCCATGGTTCGGGAACAATACTTCTCAGGAACGGATTGTGAAAATCCTTACCACCATCTACGAGAATTCGAAACAACTGTGTTCATGCCTTCTAATCAGAGGTATGACACAGTAAACTCTCAAATGGAAGTTGTTTCCTTTTTCCCTCAAGGAAAAAGCCAAACAATGGTACAACCACTACGTTGGGAAGACAAACGGTGATTGGAGTGAATTACGAGATAAATTTTGTCTTGCTTTCTTTCCCATTGCCCGTATTGTTTCTTTACGAAAGGAAGTACTATGCTTCTAGCAGATGGAGAAGGAATCCATAGGTGCATCTTGGGATAGATTTTCTCTTTTGAAAAATTCTGGCCCAGATTTGTTAATCCCTGATCCAATGATTTTGCAACATTTCTTCATGGATTAAACAAAGAGTCTGCTCTATATCTTGACATTACGGCTGAAGGATCTTTCTTCCATAAGACTCCAGAAGAAGGCAAGGATCTTCTGGACAGAATTCTAGAAAATTCTTCCTTCATTATGGGTCTTAATGAGCCTCCCCAAGAGGAAGTCGTGTCAAGAACAGAGGATACACTCTTGGACAAGGATGAACCCATTTCTTGTTTACTCAGCCTTGCCAGAGGAACCCTCTCCCGAACCTGAGACCACGAAGGTAGAAGAAATTCAACCCTCGCAGTTTCCATTTTACTTCGAGGAAGAGCTTTTTGAAGATTATGGAAATACCTTGACGTATTGTTGCTATAGGAAACCTTCATTGCCACCAACTCCACCTGAACCACCTGACGGGGTGTTCGTCCGTCAGACGGTCAAGGAGTTGACCTCTATCCTAAGCAGAGAGTGGACAGCTGAAGTCGAGAATTCACCCGAAATTCTTCTGACGACCTCACCTTTGGCTACCATTTTATGTTCTATTAGAGGGACACCAATGAGAATCCTATACAACCCTACTGTTGGAGCAAATCTCATTTCCGATTCTTGTGCTCTCGCCATTCTTGGCAATGTGCCATTGGCACCAACACGCAAATCCTTCCGAGATTCATTTGGAACCATTCTTGAAGGATGTGGGCTTCTGCGACAAGTGTCTGTTAGACACAAAGATGTTGAGGCTCTCCTAGATTTTCACGTGTTCAAAATCCAAGATTTTGACATCATGATAGGGATTCCCATAGAGAAATTTCTCATGGAAGTTTCTTTGGAAGGAAGCCTCAATATCAATCTTGGAGGGAGAAATTTCTCCATGCCTATTCTGCGTTCAAAGAACACATCTGCAGAATCTCCCATCCAAGATGAGCCAATGGAGGAGGTTAGGACTCTTCAATTTTTAGAACCCCCTAAAACTGAAGGAGAAGAAGACTTCATCCAAGAGGAGGATGAATTTTAGGAGGAAATTGAATTGCCAAAAGAAGAGCCCTCCCCAAAACCTCCTGTTGAGCTCAAGATTCTACCTCCAGACCTACGTTATGCCTTTCTAAATGGCGATTTGGAAGCCCCTATCATCATAAGTGATAAGCTTTCAGATGTTGAAACGCTCAAACTCATAGCCATGTTAGAAAGGCATAGAGCTGTTTTTGGATATTCACTTCAGGATCTCAAGGGAGTTAGTCCAGCGTTATGCACCCATTGTATTCCTATTAGCCCTGAGAGTGTCCGCTCAAGGGAACCTCAAAGGCAATTGAATAATGCGATGCGGGAAGTTGTCAAGAAAGAAGTCTTGAAACTTCAGCATGCCGAGATTATTTACCCTGTTGCTCATAGTGAATGGGTAAGTCCAGTTCAAGTAGTGCCTAAGAAGGGAGGTATGACAGTCATTCAAAACGAGAGGAATGAATTAATTCCTCAACGGACTGTCACGGGATGGAGGATGTGCATTGACTACCGAAAACTTAACAAGGCAACAAGGAAATACCATTTTCCATTACCCTTCATCGATGAGATGTTAGAGCGATTGGCAAAACACTCCTACTTCTGTTTCCTTGATGGGTATTCGGGATATCATAAAATTCCTATCCATCCCGATGATCAAAGTAAGACCACGTTCACATATCCTTACGGGACCTATGCCTACCAGCGTATGTCCTTTGGACTGTGTAACGCTCCTGCCTCTTTCCAGAGATGCATGATGTCTATATTTTCAGACATGATCGAGGATATCATGGAAGTTTTCATAGACGATTTCTTCGTCTATGGAAAAACTTTTGATCATTGTCTAGAAAATTTAGACAGGGTCTTACAAAGATGCGAGGAGAAGGACCTTGTGCTTAATTGGGAAAAGTGCTATTTCATGGTCCAGGAAGGCATCGTTCTTGGACACTTGGTGTCCAAGAGAGGGATAGAGGTGGATAAAGCTAAAATTGAAGTTATTGAAAAACTTCCACCTCCTATCAATGTTAAGGGAATCCGCATCTTTTTAGGTCATGCGGGGTTCTTCCGACGATTTATCAAGGATTTTTCCAAAATCGCTAGACCCCTCACCAACTTATTATCTAAAGAAGCTCCCTTTGATTTCGATGATGAATACCTTAAATCATTTGATATACTCAAAAAGGCACTTATCTCAACTCCAATTATCCAACCTCCAGATTGGATGCTGCCATTCAAAATCATGTGTGATGTCAGTGACTTTGCTGTTGGTGCGGTCTTAGGCCAAACCAAAGATAAAAAGCATCACGCAATAGCCTACGCTAGCAAAACTCCGACAGGAGCCCAACTCAATTATGCCACAACTGAGAAAGAGCTCCTAGCAGTAGTTTTTGCTATCGACAAGTTTAGATCCTACTTGGTTGGAGCAACGGTCATAGTCTACACAGACCATACTGCTTTGAAATATCTGCTTACCAAAAAGGCTGCTAAACCCAGGCTAATTCGATGGATTCTTCTACTCCAAAAATTTGATATGGAAATAAGAGATAAGAAAGGAGTAGAGAATTCAGTAGCAGATCATCTTTCATGTATGGAAGTCACACAAACCATGGACATACCTATCAATGACTTCCTACGAGATGATATGCTCCTCAAAGTGACAGACTCTCACCCTTGGTATGCGGATATCGTGAACTTTATGGTCACGAGATACATACCACCATGGGAGAACAAAAAGAAACTCATTTATGAGAGTCGTAGACACCTTTGGGATGACCCTTACCTCACTACCAGGATTCCGGTTTATTGCGACGAAAAAAATCGTTGCAATAGGTCAAAACTCGTTGCGATAGGTTGTTGTCACAACGAAATAGAACGTCGCGATAGTTTTTCCGACTCATGGCGATAACAGCCATGGCAATAGGTTATTGCGACGACTTGACATCCGTGGCAAATAGTATGGTATTGCGACGACTCCACATTCGTTGCAAATAGTATGGTATTGCAACGGTTTAACGTATTGCGACAATTTAACGTATTACGACGAAAATATCGGTGTTGCAACGATGTCACATTCGTGGCAAAAAGTATGGTATCGCAATGACTCCACGTTCGTGGCAAATAGTATGGTATTGCAATGGTTTAACGTATTGCAACGATTAACGTATTGCAACAAAAATAACGGTGTTGCAACGATGCCACGTTCGTGGCAAAAAGTATGGTATTGCAACGACTCCACGTTCGTGGCAAATAGTATGGTATTGCAATGGTTTAACGTATTGCGACGATTTAATGTATTGCAACGAAAATAACGGTGTTGCAACGATGCCACGTTCATGGCAAAAAGTATGGTATTGCAACGACTCCACGTTCGTGGCAAATAGTATGGTATTGCAACGGTTTAACGTATTGTGATGATTTAACGTATTGCAACGAAAATAACGGTGTTGCAATGATGCCACATTCGTGGCAAAAAGTATGGTATTGCAATGACTCCACGTTCGTGGCAAATAGTATGGTATTGCAACAGTTTAACGTATTGCGACGATTTAACGTATTGCAATGAATAGTACATTATTACGGTATCGTGACGATTTCATACTCATGGCGAATAGTATGGTATTGCGATGTTTTCACATTCGCGGCGAATAGTACGGTGTTGCAACGATTTCACATCCGTAGCGAATAGTACGGTATGGCAATGTTTTTACATTCGTGGCAAATAGTATGGTGTTGCAACGATTTCACATCCGTGGCGAATAGTACGGTATCGCGATGATTTCACACTCGTGGCGAATAATATGGTATCACGACGTTTTCACATCCGCGGCGAATAGTACGATATCACGACGATTTAACACTCGTGGCGAATAATATCGTATCGCGACGTTTTCACATTCGTGGCGAATACTACGATGTTGCAACGATTTCACTTCCATGGCGAATAGTACGGTATCGTGACGATTTCACACTCGTGGCGAATAATATGATATCACGACGATTTCACAGCCGTGGCCAGTAATACGGTATTGCAACGATTTCACGTTCATGGCGAATAGTATGGTATTGCAACGATTTCAAAACCGTGGCAACAATATTGTCTTGCAACAATTTCTGATGTGTGGCAATAGGTTCGTAATGCAACATATTCAAATCTGTTGCAACAGGGTCGTAATGCGATGTTCTCTAGGTGGTGGCAATAGCAGTCTAGTGCAACGCTTTTTTGGTTGTAGCCAAATGTTTTTAGTGCAACGTTTTATAATTTGTGGCAATAGCTAGCTTCCTATTGTAACAGTTTATTTTTGTCGCAACAATCTGTTAATGCCACGTTTTATAATTAGCGGCACTAGAATCCTAATGCACCAGGTTTGAAAATTAGTGGCAATAGAATCAATTTATTCGCACACGATATGTCTGTCGACTTAACAACAAACATCTAGCAACTGATGCAACGCTCAAGGACCCTTGCGTCATTGCGAGATGATGTTATTTACAGTTTTTTCAGTTTGCAACATTGCACCCATTAAAATGGCACCGCGACGAGTTGTAGTACTAGGAATAGTTTCTTGAACATCCAGCTTCGACTTGGTGCGAGCATGAGCCTTTTGTGGAGTTGCTGCTAGCCGTTGTTGATTTTGCAAGCTCTCCATCATTCCACGCATGTCTGTTAGCTCCTTTTATTGCCGTGTGGAATTGGCTGCCATCTGATCATGTAAAGCCCGGACTTCCTTGTTGAGCTATTCATTTGCCTGGACGAAGCCATCCATCTGGGAGGTCATATTATCATTTCTTCCTTCCAACTCTTGCACCTGAGAGCTGAGGTCTTCATTTCTATTTTGCTAGGATCGAACTTGCTGGCTGAGCTGGTCAGACATCTGGATACGCAGTCTTTCAAAAACATTAGGTTTAGCCATATAACCACGCCCCTGAAATTGTGATCCTCCAGAACTGGTTGCGGGTATATAAGTAAGCTGGAAGATGTTGTTTCTTTCCCCATCTGGGATTGGGACTCCCAGCTCAGCTTCCTTGACGTTGATTTGGGCACGTTCCTGGGTCTATATACAAAAAGAAAAGTCACATGTACATTGCAAATATTTATTTAAATGGGGACTGTTTGAAGTGTTTCTCACATGTACAACTTCTGCCTGCTCGTTTGCCCATTGACCGTTCTTCACATGGCTTGCCTCCCACAGTTCTATGTCATCGGGTTCTTTTCCGGTCTCTGGGTCTCGCTACATCAAACACAAGTAAAATTTGATTGAATGATTGCAGTGCAAAGTAAAAGCATGATTTAGTTTTCACACCTTCTCGTAACTAAGTTGGGCGTAGGATTTCGAGCCAAGCAAGTGTTTTGTCTTTCGAGTACTTCAATTTCGTGAATTGGTTCTGCTTATTGACTGCAATTTTAAGAATTAATTTCATGAATGGGTGTTATCAAATAGTTTTTGTAGGATATGAAGGTATTAGAAAGCTAGCTGACCTTGAATCGCTCGGACCCAAAATAGTCCATAAGTGCCAACCAATCGGAATCTGCTACGTCAACAGGCTTGTTTTGTATACGTTCCTCATCGAACGAATACTTCTTATAGGTGGCATGCAATGTTGATCACCACCTCTTGTAGCGCTCACCAGCAATCTTCAATATTTTTCTTCTGGTATCATCTGTGTCTGTAACACCCTCATTTTCATGCATCATGCCCTACATACATTCATATACATGTTTAACATTAACCCATAACAAGAGGAACAAGTTTAAAATTGATTTGGAGCAAAACCGCACTTAAAAATGTAGGAAAGTGCGGACTAGTCTGGTTGTGCTGAGGACTAGTCTGATTTCTCTCTGTCTAAAAACGGACTTGTCCGTTTTTGCTGCGGATTAGTCCGATATTTGCCTCTGGACAACTTCGGACTTGTCCGATTTTGTGCGGACTTGTCCGATATTCCATGAGTCCTTGAAAATTTGTTAAGTCCCTGGACTTGTCCGGACTAGTCCGGTGTTCTAGCGGACTTGTCCGTTTTCCTTTCTGACTAAGATCGGACTTGTCCAATTTTTGGCCAGACTTGTCCGATTTTCTCTCTGGACGACTTCGGACTAGTCGGGTCCTTTCCGGACATGTCCGATATTTCGCGACTCCGAGTTGATCTTTTGTTTTACGACTTGTTTCTTGGGTTTCACGTTAAGTGGGCCTAGGGACGTCGTGCCTAACTCTTTTAGGGCCCATGTGGGACTCTAAACCGGCCTCTACTCATCCCAAAACTCGAGATCCATCTAACCCTAGCCTCCACCTCTATATAAACAGCCCAACCCCTTGGTTTGACATCTATTTGCCACTTTTCCACCCACCCAAACCCTAGTTCGTGGGGAGCCACCATCAAGGAGGGAGGAGAAGATCCCAAGCAAGAGGAAGAAGAGGAGGAAACGAAGGAGGATCAAGATCTCCACCAAGTTTCATCCTTCACCACCAATTCATCTCCAAGTTCATCACCAACCCTAGATCATCAGGATCCAAGTGTTACCTCCAAGTTTCTTGGTTCATTGGAGTTCTAAACACCTGGTATACCTTCTATTCTCTTTTCCTTACGTGAATTCAACCCCTAATCTCCAAATTCACGTCGATCTAGAAAACCCTAATCTGCTGATCTCGTCAAGTGCGGACTTGTCCGGTCCCTAGCGGACTAGTCCGACCTTTCTGGTTAAATTGTGTTGAATTAATTCTAAAATTTGATCTAATCAACCCCAAACCTGTATAAACTTGTTAAAATCTACTAGAGCTAGTTAGTGATCATTAAAAGCAATCAAGTAACAAGTTCTACCTTGCATTTGCATCAATCATGCATGTCATATTGAGTAATATCTGTGCACTCTTTGATTGTGTTTCTTGTCTTGTATGTTTATTGTGTGAATTAGACGGATTTGCGCTAGAGAGTGCCACGGAGGATCTACAACATCAAGAGTTTGAAGGCTTTGACCCTAATCAATAGCAAGAGCAAGGCAAGTGTCCTTGAAGCATATTGATCCTGTTTTAAAATAAATGTTTTGTTTGCAAACTGCATGCTTGTGTCAAATTGATGGGAATCCTATGATAGGAAGTTTACTAGATTTGTTTGACCACCCTTGTCATCTGGAATTTATGGTAGAGAGTCGGGAAGGATTTTTACCTTTTTGCTTCGCTTAATTAATTGGGATGGAAAAACCAATACTACACATTTAATTATGTATTAATGATATTCTGGTTAATGTGAACTGGTCAATATGGTATGGTAATGGGTGATCTAAGCAAGCCTGATATGTGGATGGGTTGGATGTCATGGTGGTTTGCTTGCTTTAGATCTAAGGACCGGTTCATGCGAGAATAAGCCAGGACTACAGTGCCACCACGAGGCCAAGTATGGGTGCGGCGTAGCTGATTAATTAGGGCTTTGCTAGTGCTGTTTGGACCATTGTGGATGCTCGGGGAAGGGGTAGTCGGATTGGGTTTGTTGATGATTGGTGGGACTACCCTAGGATGCGAATGGCTCAAGAGGGGGCCCTTGGTTGAAGATGTGCTCAGTTGGAGGCATCGCCACCGGTGAAACCTCAGTGGGGTCTAAATAGGCTAGTAATCCCTTTGTAAAGGCTATTTTGTGATCTCTTGGCCACACACCAACGGAAGTGTGTAATGTGACCGACGGGTCATGGACATAAGGGAGGTTCTTAGTCGCCGAAAGGTGATGAAATCACGAACACGTGGGTAAAGAGGTACAAACTCTGCAGAGTTAAATAAAACTATCATGATAGCCGTGCTCCTGGTTATGAGCACCTGGACAACTTCCATGATTAGAGAGAAATTGGGATTTGGGATGGTTATGGTTTGGTAATGGTTATGGTTGATATTATGGTTATGGTTATGGTTATGGATGGAATTATGGTTTATGACATTGATTATGGTTATTGGTAATGGTGATTTATGGACTGGTATTATTATGGTTACATGGTTTATGATGGGTTTACTTCACATAATATGATATATTGCTTTTCAAATGTTTTACTGTACTTTTCAGCACTTTGCCATTATTATTATCGTCATTTGAATCAGCCACATGTCATACTTTCCACACTTGCTGAGTACGACATGTACTCACTCTTGCAATCCCCCACCCCAACAGTTGCAGGTCAGGATTGGGAGTTTAATGGCGATAATGCGGAGTTCTAGGCCGTGTCTACCATCAGCTTTACCTGTAGTGTTGATTGGAGTTGCGTATATATACCCTGTCGCTTATGCTGCATAGTTGCTTTAGTTGCTTAATTAGTTTATTTCCGCTGCATTAGTTGAACTTGTCATTAATATTCATTAGAGCTTGTATTCGAGGATGATATGGTTTGTGTAATAAATCTGATAATTAATCTTGTTCTGTGGTAATTTTCTGTATACTCTTTTGTGATTGCACTCGTGTATGTGTGTTGAACATCCTGGGCACACATATGCGTTAGCTTGGTTCAGTTTTTGGAACCGGGCGTCACAGATTGGTATCAGAGCCACAGGTTGACCGTAGGAGGCAGCCTAGATAGAATGGACACTTTAGAGCACATAGGAGCACTCAGGAATCGATGTGTTTTTGCTTGGAGTGCTGTTTGCTATATATATTGGTTGCTTGTGTGCTTAATAGAGGATTTTGGGATGCTTTAGCATTTCCATGTCCACCTAGGCTAGTATAGCTAGTGGGTTAGCTTCACATCCCTTGATGCATATAGTTGGGGACGTTTCTAAATTCTTACCTATTGCTCTTCTTCAGATGGTGAGGACTCGCAATCAGAGGGATGTCAATGGTGAGGAGGAGAACCATGGAGTATCTCAGAACAACATTGGACAAGGATCTACTCAGGGAGCTATCAACATTGAGCAGCTATTGGCTATGCAAAACCAGCTCATGCAGACCATGATACAAACCATGGGACAGCTGCAGGCTGGCAACAATATCAACAATCAGCCCCACATGCCTCCACCGCCACCCCCACCTCCTCATAACCGATTGGGAGAGTTTATGAGGACTAGGCTGCCAACCTTTGCTCAAGCCGCCGACCCTATGGATGCGGATGATTGGCTCAAGTCCGTGGAGAAGAAGCTAGCCATTGTCCAATGCAGTGACCGGGAGAAGGTGCTATTTGCTTCTCATCAACTCGTTGGAGCAGCTGCAGATTGGTGGGATTCTTATTGCAATGCTCATGAGAACCAAGAAAGAATTACCTAGGCGGAATTCAAGGAGAGTTTCCATTCTCATTATGTGCCGGAAGGTGTTATGATCTTGAAGAGGCAATAATTTGAGAACTTAAGACAAGGAAAATCAAGCGTGAGTGAATATCTCAATAAGTTCACTCAACTCTCAAGATATGCGCCTGAGGATGTTAGCCGGGACAGCCGGAAGCAATACTTGTTCATGAGGGGATTGAACAATACGATCCAAGTGCAATTGCTCAACTGTGATTATGTCAATTTCCAGAAGCTTGTGGACAAAGAAGTTGTGGTTGAGAACAAGATCCGTGAGATGGAGCAAGAAATCAAGAGGAAGGCACCATATCAAGGAGAGCAACAAGGAAGCAATGTGTGCCCTCGCTTTGTGCCGCCCAATGCGCCTCATTACAGCTCCTCTATTCCTGCTCAGCACCCTGGTTATGCACCACGCCCAACTCAGTTTGTGCAGCAGCGCCCTGTTATGCAAGCACCTAGGCCTCCAATGCCTTATGCACCTCGTGCTGATTTTCCTGGAGCCAATGCTCAAAACCAAGCTCGTCCCAACAATTCTGGTGGGGTTAAGAAGAGTTATACTTGTGGAGAAGCTGGACACTTTGCGCATCAATGTCCTAAGTCGGGCCTTGGTCAAGGAAGCAATGCATCGAGGCAAAACCCAAGACCTAATGGAGGACAGCCACAAGGAAGCCGTGGACAGCAGAATTTTGCTCGTGGCAACGTGAACCATGTCTCTACGGAGGATGCTCAACAAGCGGATGACGTGGTCATTGGTATGTTTCTCGCCAACTCCAACCCCGCGACTATGTTATTTGATTTTGGAGCATCGCATTCATTCATTGCATCGAAGTATGTTGCCAAGTATAGTTTGCCTATCTCTCATCTGAAGTTTACTCTGTTGGTTAAGTCTCCTGGAGGAGAGATGAGGACAAATATAGTATGTCCAAAAGTAAGCCTTAGAATAAGGGGGGTAGACTTCTCTGCCAACTTCATTGTTTTAGATTCTCAAGGATTGGATATTATACTTGGTATGGACTGGTTGAGGAAGCACAATGGAGTTATTGAGTGTGCCACAAAGACAGTGAAGTTGACCAATGAGGAAGGGATCACCGTAGAGTTTGAAGCATCTCAAACCGCACCGAAGCAATTGGAGCTGAATCATGTGGACGGTGCCGCAATTGAGAAGATTCCAGTAGTGTGTGAGTTTTTGGATGTGTTTCCGGACGAGTTGCTAGGTATGGCACCCGATCGAGACATTGAGTTTGTTATTGATTTAATACCTGGAACTGCACCTATAGCTAAGAGGCCGTATAGGATGCCTCCTATGGAATTAGCGGAGCTCAAGAAACAGATTCAAGAGCAATTAGAGAAGGGTTTTATTTGCCCAAGCTCTTCACCTTGGGGAGCGCCCGTTCTATTTGTGGACAAGAAGGATGGAACGCAAAGGATGTGTGTGGATTACCGAGCTCTCAACGAGGTAACAATAAAGAACAAGTATACCTTGCCCCGTATAGAGGATTTGTTTGATCAGATGAAAGGTGCATGTGTGTTTTCCAAGATTGATTTGAGGTCAGGTTACTTTCAAATGAAGATTAGACCATCGGACATACCCAAGACAGCTTTTAGGACACGGTATGGATCTTATGAGTACACTGTGATGTCTTTTGGATTGACAAATGCGCCTGCCTACTTTATGTACCTCATGAATAAAGTCTTCATGGAGTACTTGGACAAGTTCGTTGTGGTGTTTATTGATGACATTATGATCTACTCGAAGGATGAGAAGGAACATGAGGAACACTTGAGGCTTACGCTGCAGAAATTGAGGGAGCATCAATTGTATGCCAAGTTCAACAAGTGCCAGTTTTGGTTGAAAGAGGTGCCATTTTTGGGTCATATAATCTCAGGAGGAGGAGTATCGGTTGACCCCGAAAAAGTGAGAGACGTGTTGAAGTGGGAGCCGCCGCAAAATGTCAAGGAAATAAGGAGTTTTCTTGGGATGGCTGGATATTACCGTCGGTTTATCAAGGATTTTTCCAAGATAGCCAAGCCTATGACGGAGTTGCTAATGAAGGGAAAGGCGTTCCAATGGACTGAAGCTTGTCAAAACAGTTTTGAGGAGTTGAAGAAGAGGTTAACAACAGCCCCAGTTTTGGTATTGCCGGATGTAAGCAAGAGTTTCGACATCTATTGTGATGCATCAAGACAAGGACTTGGATGTGTATTGATGCAAGAAGGTCAAGTGGTCGCCTATGCGTCAAGACAATTGAAGAAACATGAGCAGAATTACCCAACACATGATTTAGAACTTGCAGCCGTGGTACATGCATTGAAGATTTGGAGACACTATATTCTGGGACATAGGTGTGAAATTTACACGGATCATAAGAGTTTGAAGTATATTTTCACACAAACGGATCTGAACTTGAGGCAACGAAGATGGTTAGAGCTCATCAAAGATTATGATTTGGGGATCAACTATCATCCGGGAAAAGCCAATGTAGTGGCCGATGCTTTGAGTAGAAAAGGAGTAAGTCATCAACTCACGGTTCGAGAGTTACCATTCGAGTTATGTAAGGAGTTTGAACGGTTGAACCTCAGGTTTGTAAATGAGATGGAGATGATGGAGTTAAACCCAACCTTGGAGCAAGAAATTCGAGAGGCCCAAACCGCAGATGAAGAGATCAGTGAAATCAAGGAAAGGACCGAAGAAGGGAGAGAATTCAGATTTGATGAAGACGAATATGGTACCTTATGGATTGGATAGAGAATCGTTGTGCCTAATGTAAAACATATTCGGGAGACAATATTAAAGGAGGCACATGACTCGCGATGTACAAGGACTTGAAGACTTGCTATTGGTGGGATAGCATGAAAAAGGACATAGCCGAATATGTTGCATTGTGTGATGTGTGTCAACGAGTCAAGGCGGAACATCAAAGGCCAGCCGGATTATTGCAACCGTTGAAGATTCCGGAATGGAAGTGGGAAGAAATTGGTATGGACTTCATAGTTGGGTTACCGCGTACTCAGTCCGGGTATGACTCAATTTGGGTAATTGTGGATCGCTTAACCAAGTCAGCTCATTTTGTCCCTGTGAAGACCAAGTATACAGCTGCACGATTGGCCGAAATATACATGGAGCATATTGTGTGTCAACATGGAGTCCCTAATAAGATAGTCTCGGATAGAGGTTCTCAATTTACCTCCAGATTTTGGCAAAAATTGCATGAAGCTTTGGGAACGAGGTTGAATTTTAGTTCAGCATATCATCCTCAAACGGATGGACAAACCGAGAGGACCAATCAGATTTTGGAGGACATGTTAAGAGCTTGTGCTTTAAAGCATGGGAAAAGTTGGGACAAAAGCTTGCCATACGCGGAATTTTCATACAACAATAGTTACCAAGCAAGCTTGAAAATGTCACCATATGAAGTGCTTTATGGGAGGAAGTGTAGGACGGCTTTATTCTGGAATGAGGCAGGAGAAGCTCAAGTATTTGGTCCGGACGTGTTTCAAGAAGCCGAAAAGCAAGTCCAAATAATTCGTGAAAACTTGAGGGCTGCCCAATCAAGGCAAAAAGGCTATGCGGATAATAGGAGAAGGAAATTAGCCTTTGAAATAGGAGATTTTGGTTACCTCAAGGTGTCACCAATGAGAGGTCATAAGAGGTTTAACATAAGAGGCAAGCTCGCACCTCGTTAAATTGGACCATTCAAGATTTTGGACAAAAGGGGAGAAGTAGCGTATAAGTTGGAGATGCCAGCTCCCCTATCGGATGTCCATGATGTGTTTCATGTTTCCCAGCTCAAAAAGTGCTTGAGAGTACTGGAAGAACAGGTGCCAATGGAAGAGTTGGAGCTAGAGGAAGATTTGACTTATGCCGAGCAACCGATTAAGATCTTGGAAACCAAGGAGAGAGTCACAAGGAACAAGGTTATCAGATGGTGTAAAGTTCAATGGAAGCACCACACAGAAAAAGAAGCGACGTGGGAATTAGAGGATGATCTCAAGAAGGAATTTCCCTAACTCTTCTCTTCCGCGTCGAATCTCGAGGGCGAGATTCATTTTAAGGGGGGTAGGTTTGTAACACCCTCATTTTCATGCATCATGCCCTACATACATTCATATACATGTTTAACATTAACCCATAACAAGAGGAACAAGTTTAAAATTGATTTGGAGCAAAACCGCACTTAAAAATGTAGGAAAGTGCGGACTAGTCCGGTTTTGCTGAGGACTAGTCCGATTTCTCTCTGTCTAAAAACGGACTTGTCCGTTTTTGCTGCGGATTAGTCTGATATTTGCCTCTGGACAACTTCGGACTTGTCCGATTTTGTGCGGACTAGTCCGATATTCCATGAATCCTTGAAAATTTGTTAAGTCCCTGGACTTGTCCGGACTAGTCCGGTGTTCCAGCGGACTTGTCCGTTTTCCTTTCTGACTAAGATCGGACTTGTCCAATTTTTGGCCAGACTTGTCCGATTTTCTCTCTGGACGACTTCGGACTAGTCCGGTCCTTTCCGGACATGTCCGATATTTCGCGACTCCGAGTTGATCTTTTGTTTTATGACTTGTTTCTTGGGTTTCACGTTAAGTAGGCCTAGGGACTTCATGCCTAACTCTTTTAGGGCCCTTGTGGGACTCTAAACTGGCCTCTACTCATCCCAAAACTCGAGATCCATCTAACCCTAGCCTCCACCTCTATATAAACAGCCCAACCCCTTGGTTTGACATCTATTTGCCACTTTTCCGCCCACCCAAACCCTAGTTCGTGGGGAGCCACCATCAAGGAGGGAGGAGAAGATCCCAAGCAAGAGGAAGAAGAGGAGGAAACAAAGGAGGATCAAGATCTCCACCAAGTTTCATCCTTCTCCACCAATTCATCTCCAAGTTCATCACCAACCCTAGATCATCAAGATCCAAGTGTTACCTCCAAGTTTCTTGGTTCATTGGAGTTCTAAACACCTGGTATACCTTCTATTCTCTTTTCCTTACGTGAATTCAACCCCTAATCTCCAAATTCATGTCGATCTAGAAAACCCTAATCTGCTGATCTCGTCAAGTGCGGACTTGTCCGGTCCCTAGCGGACTAGTCCGATCTTTCTGGTTAAATTGTGTTGAATTAATTCTAAAATTTGATCTAATCGACCCCAAACCTGTATAAACTTGTTAAAATCTACTAGAGCTAGTTAGTGATCATTAAAAGCAATCAAGTAACAAGTTCGACCTTGCATTTGCATCAATCATGCACGTCATATTGAGTAATATTTGTGCACTCTTTGATTGTGTTTCTTGTCTTGTATGTTTATTGTGTGGATTAGACGGATTTGCGCTAGAGAGTGCCACGGAGGATCTACAACATCAAGAGTTTGAAGGTTTTGACCCTAATCAACAGCAAGAGCAAGGCAAGTGTCATTGAAGCATATTGATCCTGTTTTAAAATAAATGTTTTGTTTGCAAACTGCATGCTTGTGTCAAATTGATGGGAATCCTATGATAGGAAGTTTACTAGATTTGTTTGACCACCCTTGTCACCTGGAATTTATGGTAGAGAGTCGGGAAGGATTTTTACCTTTTTTGCTTTGCTTAATTAATTGGGATGGAAAACCAATACTACACATTTAATTATGTATTAATGATATTCTGGTTAATGTGAATTGGTCAATATGGTATGGTAATGGGTGATCTAAGCAAGCCTGGTATGTGGATGGGTTGGATGTCATGGTGGTTTGCTTGCTTTAGATCTAAGGACCAGTTCATGCGAGAATAAGCCAGGACTACAGTGCCACCACGAGGCCAAGTATGGGTGCGACGTAGCTGATTAATTAGGGCTTTGCTACTGCTGTTTGGACCATTGTGGATGCTCGGGGAAGGGGTAGTCGGATTGGGTTTGTTGATGACTGGTGGGACTACCCTGGGATCCGAATGGCTCAAGAGGGGGCCCTTGGTTGAAGATGTGCTCAGTTGGAGGCATCGCCACCGGTGAAACCTCAGTGGGGTCTAAATAGGCTAGTAATCCCTTTGTAAAGGCTATTTTGTGATCTCTTGGCCACACACCAACGGAAGTGTGTAATGTGACCGACGGGTCATGGGCATAAGGGAGGTTCTTAGTCGCCGAAAGGTGATGAAATAACGAACACGTGGGTAAAGAGGTACAAACTCTGCAGAGTTAAATCAAACTATCATGATAGCCGTGCTCCCGGTTATGAGCACCTGGACAACTTCCATGATTAGAGAGAAATTGGGATTTGGGATGGTTATGGTTTGGTAATGGTTATGGTTGATATTATGGTTATGGTTATGGTTATGGTTATGGATGGAATTATGGTTTATGACATTGATTATGGTTATTGGTAATGGTGATTTATGGACTGGTATTATTATGGTTACATGGTTTATGATGGGTTTACTTCACATAATATGATATATTGCTTTTCAAATGTTTTACTGTACTTTTTAGCACTTTGCCATTATTATTGTCGTCATTTGAATCAGCCACATGTCATACTTTCCACACTTGCTGAGTACGACATGTACTCACTCTTGCAATCCCCCACCCCAACAGTTGCAGGTCAGGATTGGGAGTTTAATGGCGATAATGCGGAGTTCTAGGCCGTGTCTACCGTCAGATTTGCCTGTGGTGTTGATTGGAGCTGCGCATATATACCCTGTCGCTTATGCTGCATAGTTGCTTTAGTTGCTTAATTAGTTTATTTCCGCTGCATTAGTTGAACTTGTCATTAATATTCATTAGAGCTCGTATTCGAGGATGATATGGTTTGTGTAATAAATCTAATAATTAATCTTGTTCTGTGGTAATTTTCTGTATACTCTTTTGTGATTGCACTCGTGTATGTGTGTTGAACATCCTGGGCACACATATGCGTTAGCTTGGTTCAGTTTTTGGAACCGGGCGTCACAGTGTCCTCCAAGTCCCAGGCATTCTGTACATTGTATATCACACTGTTATAAACGTACAAGATGGAGGTCACTAAAAAAATACTTATGTGGGGTGTCACAACACTAACCAGAATGTCTCTCACTATATCGCTCTTCGAAGTATCGCCAACCTCTGCCCACTTCCTTACACCAGCGAGGGGTGCATTTTTTTTGTTGTAATAACCACATCATCGACAAAGTGCCGCTGATTAGGACCAACCGCAGCACCCAACCTATCAGACCACTGAATTTGTAGCTTCCGATTCTGATCATTCGTTCTATTTGCAAATGCTAGATAGCGCAATTTAGCAACCTTAAGTCCTTTAGCCACCCCTCTTCCAAACTTCTTTCCTTCTGTTAGTGTCATTTAAACGTTAAACGTTTAAAGCAAATTAGCAACTGACCAGGCCTAATATCATGTACAAATAGTGTGAAAGAAGAAGAAGTCTGATGTTTTACCATCTTTAGGACGAGTGCGGCAAATACGAGCGTGGGAACACCGCGTCGCAACAGCATTTTTCTCCATATTGGGCGATGCATCGACTTGTTGACTTTTTTGTTGCTGTTCATACCCTACAATCAGGCATCAGGCAGTAGTCAGTGGCGCTACGGCACCCGTAGTACTGCAGGGGATTTTCAGTCCAGCTGGGAAGCAGGCAAGACAGTAGCTGGCGATGCTAGAGAAAGAGAGGGTTCGCCGGGTGCTCATCCTCTGCAGTACTGCCAGTTCGGTCTGACCGACATCAACAGGAGCACGTCTCGAGGCGAATTGGTGGCAGGGCGAGTCATGGACATCAGCGGTATTAGCAGGTAGAGGATGCAAGACAGATGAGGCGGGCAGCTTGCGATGTTTGACAAAGCTAGGGTTCGGTCTGGCATTGCAGTGACCACATTTAAGTCAGAGGATCGACGTCCAGATCACAACGGTGATCTCACGTGACTTACGTTTTTACTGCAGACGATGCAGTAAAGATCCAACGATGTGATTCCGTTGGATCTTTATTGCACCGCGTGCAGTAAAAATGTATAAGTTAGGTGATCTGCGTCCATTGATATCACCCCAGAGCAAGTCTCGAGGCTAGGAGGATAGTGTGGCGGATCTAGGAATTAAATTTAGGTGGATTGCATACTGATATTTTGCTCTGCATGTTAGCATCTCGCCCTAAAGTGCTAGAACGGATACATGAATATAATCTTGCATTAATTACCAGACATTAGCAACGCATTTGGCACTGTAAAAAACAGAATTGAGATCATATAAGCAGCAATGAACCCCCATGTACATGCATCTCTAAACTATATGATACTAACATTTCTTAGTGGACAGGGGTTAATGATATGGGACTATTTTTTCCAGGGTATGCCATGTCATATGGGCCATAGCATGTAGGTACGCCGTAATGGCCAGAGGTTTGTGGGCGGCGGGGTCATCATGGAATGCGAACGACGGGACATGGAGATGGAGGGAGACGCGGCGGGGAGGACAGTGAAGTGACCACCAGCAGGGCGTGGGCACCGGCAGGTGCCGGAGTGACCGGCGGCGACATGGGTTTGTGGGCGGCGGGGTCATCATGACACGCGAAGGATGAGACGTGGTGATGGTCGAGGGAGATGTATTTCTGAGGACACTGAAGTGAGCAGCAGCAGGGCGTGGTCGCCGGTGCCGGAGTGGCGGTGGCGAGAGAGCCCAGCGTGCGCGTGTAGGCATCAATAAATCACGCCATCACATATACTCACCAGCAGGGCGTGGGTGCCGGCCGGTGCCGGAGTGACCGGCGGCGACAGTGGTTTGCGGGCGGCGGGGTCATCATGACATGCGAAGGATGGGGCATGGCGATGGTGGAGGGAGACACGTCGGGGAGCACACTGAAGTGAGCAGCAACAGGGTGTGGTCGCTGGTGCCGGAGTGGCTGGCGGCGAGAGAGCCCATCCTGCGTGTGTAGGCATCAATAAATCACGCCATCACATATACTGATTAACTGTTAACTGGGACTAGGAAACTACAATCGCAATGCTAAAATATTTAGTAGAGCCCGGTACATATTTATACTCGTAGTACCAGCATGGGATGACGAATCTCAGGGTTCCTGAGCATCAGGTGCTGCAATATTCTCTGCATACGATGCAAAGGAATTAACGTGTTATAAATATGTGTATTTTGATAGTAAACACATTTATAGTTATACCAGGTGCTTGTTGCCCATCACGATTACTTGTAGACGACATGACGGTTTGGTGTCTTGTTCCTAAAGTAAAGAGTATATATAGTAAGTAACAGTGATAACGTCAGATTACATGAGGATGTGTATTTTAGATCGGGCAGTGTGGTTGCTATGAACTGAAAATGTTTGTTTTGAACGGCGGAATTAGAAATGAAGGAGTAGAAAAAAAACCGTACAATCCGAGAAAGAAAAACAAGAAAAACGTGTATAAACCGTGGGAACTGAAAATCTTAGGAATACAAGTTTGGAACACAGGAATGAGAGTACAACATTGGGAGTGGTTGATAAGATAACCCTGGCGTCATTTACTTCTAAATCAAGAAATTATATAGTACATGCGGTTTTTAATAGTTATCTTTCCTGACATGAAAATGTACTAGAATACACTACCATAAACTGTCGGAGCGACATTTATTTCGGGGTAGAGGTGTAGTGTATTTTATATATGGAAACAAGTAGAATGCAATCAGATGCTAGGGTAAAATAAAAAGATGAATCGACTGTAGGATGCAGATCTAACGATTGAGGATAGTTGATTGCACGATTTCACCATTAACTAGATTTTATACTAGACATTCATGAAACATAATAGCATATAAGGAGTTGGGACGACAACTAGGAATGAACTGGCTACAGCTGTTGGGACGACAACTAAAGCGATAAGGAGGGAGTAGCTCTATAAAAAGACGGCATGGATCGTTTAGAACTTACGTAGCACAAACTTGAGTCCGGGATGTCGTAGGGCGGGGTCAGCGACGAAGAGGTTCGGTAGAGCCCGTCAAACTTAGTCGCTCAATGTTGTACCCACAGTCACCACCACCACTCACACGAGAATTTCTTAGGAATGCAAGTTTGGAACACAACACTAAGAGGAGAACATGTGTGCCGGGAACGGAAGCCACTGTGGGATTAGAGGGAAATGCACATTTATATTCGTCGTGGCTAGCTACAAATGGGCGGGACTGGAATTTTGGGCACACGAAGTGAAGTTTCAATTGTGAAAATCTCAATTGTGCACGCCAAGAAGAACGAAAATTTTTTCGAGGGACCGCTACCTGCCGTTCATCTTTGTTTTCATGGAGATGTAAAAGCAGTCATGTGGTAGTGGGATATTCCAAAAAAAAATACGAACAAAAATATGAATCGCCAAATGTATCATTGTGCTAATGCAAACGACATGCAAATAATAAACACCCAAGTCCACGAAAGGAGGACGGCAAATCCATGGTCTAGTAAAAGGTAAACAATCAGCATTTTATATATAACATTCATCGCAATGAAATGATAACATATACAGAGTATATACTACTACTACAAAAAAACATTTTCCCCTGTGATGTCTAATCTTCAGGCCGTCAATCCAAAGCCGCCTGTGATACGAGTATCACAGGTACATATGATATATATATCAACAATGTCATTGGATATTAGTTACAACGGATAAAGTACTTTTCATGCACCTGTTGCATCAGGCGATGGACTAGTTAGCAATTTAGATGACGTAATTTCCTAATCAAGTTAATTATGCATCATGTCTGTTGTTAGTTCTATTACTTGTAAGGATAATGTTTACCGGATTTCATTCATTTAGCCACAAGAAATATAGACGATCCCAAGTAACAAACATATAGTAGATGTTTTCGATAAAAGAAGTTTTTCGATATTGCATATATAGAAAACATTGTTCATGAACATAAAGACATATTTCATTAACAAACAAGTAATAGGAAAACACGTAGTAGACAGCAAGAACAAGATAAACTACACCTAGTACTACTCTACTCAGAGATCACGAAATAGATAAACTACTCCTAATACTACTCTACTGGGAGAAAACCACATCCTCCTCCTCCGCTGCTACCGCCTCCTCCGCCTCCGCCGCCGGTGCCGCCTCCTCCACCTTCGCCTCCGCCGTCGCTGCTGCCTCCTCCTGCTCCTCCTCCGTCGCTGCCGCCGCCTCCATAGCCGCGTCCACCTCCGCCTCAAGAGACGTCTCCTGCTATGCCTCATACTCCTCAACCTCCGTCACAGTCCGAAGCTTCCCGGCGACGCGGTGCTTAATCTTCAGGAGGCCCTCTACCCCAGCAACCTCCGCGATCGTCTCGTTGAGGGCATCGAGACGACTGGCCATAGTCATCAACCCGTAGCAGTAGTGGCCCGCGGTGTCCATGCTTGTGTGGAGGGGAAGGGTTCCAAGACCCAGACGGCTACACGAGCGATCTGTGTCGGAAAATACCTTCCACGCCACTGCGTTGAGCGCTAGTGCGCTATGAGCGGCAGTGGACTTGGCGTCGGTGGCCACCTTAAGGCGCCGATCGAGTTCATCGATGCGGTCGATGATGAGTCTGAGAGTCTGCTCAACCCAACCGAGATGACGAAGTGCAGGCGCCGCAGGCGGAGATGCAGGTGCCGCCATCAGTTCCACCTGCATTGCCGGCGGCGATGGAAACGGAGAAGGAGGTTCGGAGGACGTCGATGGCCTAGAGCGCTTCAGCGCGGGGCTACCCATTTGTGTGGCGATGGAGGTGCAGAGAAAGAGCGAGAGGTGGTCGAAGGTGGCGGGGGGAGAAGTTTAGAGGATAGGATCTAAGGAGTGGTGCGATGGAGAAGCAAGAGGACGGTGAGCCATTATAGCGGGTCGTCGTCTAAGCGGGCGCGTCGAGATGATCGGATGCTAGAGGAAACCGCGCTTAATTATGAACCGGTCGGTGGCCTCAGTTTCCTCAAAACCGCGGTTTGCATCCTCTCGGTCCCAATGGCTCGACGCGCCCCATTAGGAGTAAATTTACATTCGGGGAGAAAACAATTTTTTCGTTATATAAAAAAAATCCGTCCTTACACGCCGAAGTCAACTTCGTGACCGCGCGTCCGTGCCAGCGGACGCCTTGCAGCAAACATGGGTCTAGTCCTGCCGCATTACTTTCATTCAGATTTTTAACTGCAACTGTGCGCCATGCCTTATAACATCGGTGCATCGACCTCAACTTTCCGTGGTGGGACTGATCCTTCGCACCTGTTCCATTTGTTCTTTTCTTCTCTGTCTGTTGTCTAATACTATTTCTGTTCTATGTTCAACATGCATGTGCGACCTTGATCCACGATCATGTTTCATGATGTTATACGTGTGTTTTCTCTTTTTGTTGAAAGATCGTCATGTACTGTTCGAGGTATATATATATGCATGCATGTTAGTGTTGTTAAACATGACCGAGGTGTTTTAATTCTAGCTATGTCTAACATGCACGGACCGCAAACATGATCAACCAATTACACTACGCAGGAAACCCAAATAGGAGACAACGATGGGCGACAGATCGGATGTCCATCGATCACAAAGTGATGCGAGACGCGCTTAAAGTCATTGTTTGTCTCCTTTAGCTTTGCAATTACAAATCGAGACGATTAGGTTATCACAGATGGTTCTTTACTTGTATCTAGCCATCTGTGATAATTGTTTTTCACAGACGTGCCTAGCCGTTGGTTAATAACCCCTGTGATAAGGTATAACCTATGCAATACTACTGCTGTTATTTCTAATTTCCAGGTCAATTCAATATAATCACAGAACAAAAGTCAACAATATTATCATCACAGAAGTCAATTTCACTAAAACAATATACATATGTACAAGTTACAGATACAATTCATCTCAAAGTTTACAAGTTTTCACTAAAAACTGTTTCTATTGGCATAGTCGCAAAGTTCTAGCACATCAGCTGCTGCACCATCCTCATCAAAGAACTCCCCTCTTTTGTGCAAAATTTCGTGACGAATGAATTGACAGAGTTCAGCAGCAATCCTGTCGGCTCCTCCACTAGGAATACTTCTACAAACCGGCCATTCTTCGTTCAGATTCTTCGTGTGCTATAATTAACACATAACAAGGTTTAGAATGTATTGGTTTGAACAATCTCAAAATATAGATCAATGTGAGAGTATACAGGAATTTATTTGGTATTTTTGGAGCAGTTGTACTATGAGCAATTGAATTTTGAAGTTGGAATCAAAATATAAAAATAATGTTTCTGGTAATATAGAACAGCAGAGAATATAAGTATTAAACTATGCTAGTTATAATGAAAATGAAACACAAAAGTAAGAAAATAAGGTATCGACATTAAGGATAACTTACATCCTCACGATTCACTCTATATACACCGGCGGTCCGAAGATGCTCGCATACATAATACCCGCATAAGACACACCCAACAGGCTGTTTCGGACAAGCATAATACATTTTAATGTCCAATGCATTCGTATTGGAAGGTCTCTCGCCGCCAAGCCATTCCGCGTAAAATCGCCAAGCGCTGTAATACAAGAAATGTCATATAAAACTTGTTAACACATTCTAAATGTGCGTAAATTAAAATTATTGAATAAACGTACAATTTCAAAATGGAAAGGAAATCTTTGTAACGATCTGGTGAGAAATCGGTCGAGTCCAAGACTGTTGCCATTCCCTGCGTTGGCTTGATGAAGATCATTATGTAGTGATTACTGCAAACATACAAACACATGTGTTAACAATTACCAATAATTGCTATTTCAGTGTCGTGTGTCGAACTTTCTCGAAGTGGTACGGAGCTTTTACGAGGTCCTTGCCGTCTCTGACAAAGTTAAACATCGCATGTCCTATGTAAGCTGCAACTTCTGTCCTTTTATCCTTCTTAAGTTTTGCGATTTTTTTTTTTCAAAATCTTTTTTTTTTTCATGTGTTTGAACTGTGCTGAGTCTCGATCCGCCTGGACGTTGAATAGCACCTTTGCAATCCTAGTAGGGTCAAGGATACCTATCTTGCGCTCCAACTTTTCATTATCCATGTATTGCATCCTATTGAAGAAGTCCGGAATTGTTATAATCTCATGAAATGCGTATGCATGTAGTAAGAAAAGCAAATACAAAATATTAGAGCACTTACAAGCACCAGACGAGCAGCAGGTTTATTTCGAGCATGCCCTAATGGAAAAGGGCACGCAGCTCATCAAATAAAATGACTCATGTATCCACTCCAGTGCTCCATAATGCTTCTTTTGGAATACAAAATGTGACGCAATTAAGACTATATTTTGTGCTGGCAAGGATGTACCACTCATGCATTCTTCTGAGCTGGACGGGTTGTTTGCTAAGTTGTACGGATGTCATGAACGGCTTCCCATTCTCAAATTGAGGAGGAACATCCTCAAGCTTGTATATTGGAACTCCTGGTTTAACTAAAGCTGTCCGCCGATTATACATGACACTGTCTTCTTCCCACTCCTCCATATCTCCTAATGATGGATCATGAGAAGAACGAGATGCACTCAATTTTATAATATTTTCCTTCATAGTTTCCAAATATTTTGACACTTCTGATGAAGGTTTCTTATTTTCGTATGAGGTAACTTTGATAGTCACTGATGATCGAGGAGTAGTCGTCGGAAGTTGGACACTGGCTTGTTGTTGAACCTGTTGTTCAACTGATTGCTCTTTACTCCCAGCAGTTGGCTCTAGTACTACTTCAAACTATTGCTCAACTGGTTGCTCTTTACTAGCAACAGCTTGCTCTAGTACTGCTTGAAGCTGTTGTCCAACTTCTTGCTCTTGGATATCATCCTTGCTGAGACATAGGGGGAGTGGATCTTCCTGGACTGGGAGTAGATCTTCATGCACTTTCGCCTTAGAAGATGGGGTTGCAGTATTTGGAGATGCGACGGGGCTAGAAATTGGCTCATCGTCCAACACGATATCGCGTCGGTGCCAAAGGATTAATTGGTTGACAGCCTGCCCTAGAGTCGCGATCCCCTCAGGCGTGACATGGTCTATTTCATAATCTTCATAATCATTATTAATGATCTGAAGAACTTGCACCACAGCATAATATAACGGAAGTGGATTCCCGTTGAAGTCACGATCAGGCTTTGCCATAGCAGTGGCAACCTGTTTGGTTTGTTCTCTGCTCTGCCTATCGGGACAAGAAGATGACAAGATTTGTCGTTAGCAATATCATCGACAGGGAACTTATGGGTTGACCCTGAGCCTGGCACGGAACCAATGCTGCTAGGGTAGGCAGTTGGAGATACTAATTGCTCCTTTTGCACCGAAACCATCACTGTACTTGGTGCCACTAATTGTCCCGATTGTCTAAGTTGTTCCATTATTTCTTGCATATTTTCTTTGACCTTTTGAGCAATCATTTCGTCAAGTGTTTTCTTAAACTTCTCACGTCTTCTATATGTGTCTTTATCTTTAGGGAAACCATCTAGCCAAGACATTTGAGAAGAGACCGCTCGAACCCGTCCGTTGTGTTCATGGTTTCCTAAGATAGCAGTAAGTTGGTCATTCTCCCTCTTCGGCTTGAAGAGACCCTTCTGTTACTTTTCAATTACTTCTTTCATTTTATCCTCTACTTCATTCAGAGAGTCGGGCTTTTCAAGTTTGACCTCGCTGGTCAAACCTGACCGAGCAAAGACCCAGTGTTGAGTTCGCTCATCGCACCCTTCTAATGGTTGAGGATTGCCCTTACTGGTACTTTCATCTAATATCTTATTCCATTTCTGGACTTTGGGGGCATATCCGACAGACCCTCATTTATTTTTTAGTGGACATTTTTACTCATCATACCAACCTCTATGAATTTTTTCAGATTTTTTTTTAAATTTTTTTGAATCAATGTGTGTTCATAATTTGATGAACGCCTACGTAAAGACCCCTCACCAACCGCCTGTGAAGACGTGTCGACGACTGTGCACGACCTTTCTTTTCCCCGAGGTGCGACCTTTCAATGCGCGGTAAACCAACTGCTCCATCTTCCACTCCGCGCGGCCTTAAAGACGCGCTATCACCCGTTAGTTCTCCACAAGCGCGTCGCTCACTTTGAATCCTCTTCTTTTCTTCGTTTTCCTCCGCTCTGATGACCCAACACCACTATGGCCGACCTTTTGCCGCCAAGCCCTCCGAGGGAGCCACCTTGCAAGAAACCATGTTGAAGCTCCCCCGACAGGATCAACACCCATCTGTGCCTCCTCATGGCGCGAGAGGCGTACAACAATACGTCTCGCGCCATGAGTGCCTTGGGGCTGGGTACCCTTCCAGAGTATCCTGGAATGGGTACCATCGGCCACTACCTCTATGCCCTCACGGGGGTGGCTGATCGTCTCGACATTCTGTTTGCGATGATGGCCCAGGTTCTTGGCCCCGAGGGCCGCAGAACGCTGGTGGAGGCGATGGCTAGCAACCTCGGGGTTGCACCGCCGGTGCATCCGGTGCAACCGGCCCTGTCTCCTATTGCACCAGCGCCAGAGTCGCCGCCGGAGGAGGAGGAGGAGGAGGAAGAGGAGTAGGAGTAGGAGTAGGATTTAATTAGTTTTTCATTGTTGTTTTTAGTTGCTTCTGTTTTGTAAATATTGTTAATGAATGAAATCTATCTTTGTTCGTCTATGTGATTGAATATTACTTGTGTATCTTGTGTGTTCTTGTGTAAATATTGTGTATCTTGTGTGTTCTTTTGTGAGATGTGTGATTGAATATTGTTAATGAATGAGTATCTTGTGTGTTCTTCAACTGTGTGAATGAATGAATGTGTAGTGTGTTCATCGTGTTCCTCAGACTCGGGTATCATAAGGTAATTATCTCAGGCGGTTGGTAATTCAAACTCGTCTGAGAAGAAGATTATCTCAGACGGTTGGTAAGTAATACCCACCTGAGATAAACATCTTCTCAAGCGGTTATTAAATACCAACCGCCTGTGAAGATATTTATTCCTTCTTAATTAATATTCTTGATTAAATGTGGGTCCTTTAAAAAGGCAAAATTCCACTTTCTTGTAATATTATTGATAAGTAAAGGTTACCATTAAATTTCACTTCATAAATCTTTTAAAATTGGCCAGAACATAAAAAACATACAACAAATGCTATTTTTCATTTTTCTATCTTGATGAATATAATGCCTTTTTCATTTATTTTTTCAGTGGACATTTTTACTCATCATACCAACCTCTATGAATTTTTTCAGATTTTTTTAAATTTTTTGAATCAATGTGTGTTCATAATTTGATGAATGCCTCATATGTATAGGAGCATTTAGTTAGAATGATGGATAATTTGATGTTTGACATGTTGGAATGCTTTTAAAAAAATTAACAAAATTCATACATGTATAAATGATACAAATATGTTCATACAAACAAATTTGAGTGAAGGATCTTTTTTATGAGATACACAAATGTGAATAATATGTGAGTAGAAATTAATTTGATATTCACCAAAACATTACGATGTCAGCTATACAAGTTTTAAAATATTTTGTTCAGGTGGTAGATGTTAATTTTATACAAATGTAGAAGAAAGAATCATCGAATTTGGACACAATTTGCAGAATCTAAACATGTTTGAGTATTTATATTGGAATCTAAATAAAAAAGAAGCAAGGCATAAGGAAACTGAAGAACAGTATCGGGCATTATCTCAGACGGTTGCTAAGTAATACCCGCCTGAGATAATTATCTTCTCAGGCGGTTATTAAATACCAACCGTCTGTGAAGATATTTACTTCTTTTTAATTAATATTCTTGATTAAATGTGGGTCCTTTAAAAAGGCAAAATTCCACTTTCTTGTAATATTATTTATAAGTAAAGGTTACCATTAAATTTCACTTCATAAATCTTTTGAAATTGGACAGAACATAAAAAACATACAACAAATGCTATTTTTCATTTTTCTATCTTGATGAATATAATGCCTTTTTCATTTATTTTTTTAGTGGACATTTTTACTCATCATACCAACCTCTATGAATTTTTTCAGATTTTTTAAATTTTTTTGAATCAATGTGTGTTCATAATTTTATGAATGCCTCATATGTATAGGAGCATTTAGTTTGAATGATGGATAATTTGAAGTTTGACATGTTGGAATGCTTTTAAAAAAAAATTAACAAAATTCATACATGTAAAAAATGATACAAATATGTTTATATAAACAAATTTGAGTGAAGGATCTTTTTTTTTATGAGATACACAAATGTGAATAATATGTGAGTAGAAATTAATTTGATATTTACCAAAACATTACAATGTCAGCTATACAAGTTTAAAAATATTTTGTTCAGGTGGTAGATGTTAATTTTATGCAAATGTAGAAGAAAGAATCATCGAATTTGGACACAATTTGCAGAATCTAAACATGTTTGAGTATTTATATTGGAATCTAAATAAAAAAGAAGCAAGGGATAAGGAAACTGAAGAACAGTATCGGGCATTATCTCAGACGGTTGGTAAGTAATACCCGCCTGAGATAAACATCTTCTCAGGCGGTTATTAAATACCAACCGCCTGTGAAGATATTTACTTCTTCTTAACTAATATTCTTGATTAAATGTGGGTCCTTTAAAAAGGCAAAATTCCACTTTCTTGTAATATTATTGATAAGTAAAGGTTACCATTAAATTTCACTTCATAAATCTTTTGAAATTGGTCAGAACATAAAAAACATACAACAAATGCTATTTTTCATTTTTCTATCTTGATGAATATAATGACTCTTTCATTTATTTTTTCAGTGGACATTTTTACTCATCATACCAACCTCTATGAATTTTTTCAGATTTTTTTATTTTTTTTGAATCAATGTGTGTTTATAATTTGATGAATGCCTCATATGTATAGGAGCATTTAGTTAGAATGATGGATAATTTGAAGTTTGACATGTTGGAATGCTTTTTAAAAAAATTAACAAATTTCATACATGTATAAATGATACAAATATGTTCATACAAACAAATTTGAGTGAGGGATCTTTTTTATGAGATACACAAATGTGAATAATATGTGAGTAGAAATTAATTTGATATTTACCAAAACATTACAATGTCAGCTATACAAGTTTTAAAATATTTTGTTCAAGAGGTAGATGTTAATTTTATACAAATGTAGAAGAAAGAATCATCGAATTTGGACACAACTTGCAGAATTTAAATATGTTTGAGTATTTATATTGGAATCTAAATAAAAAAGAAGCAAGGGATAAGGAAACTGAAGAACAGTATCGGGCATTATCTCAGACGGTTGGTAAGTAATACCCGCCTGAGATAGACATCTTCTCAGGCGGTTATTAAATACCAACCGCCTGTGAAGATATTTACTTCTTCTTAATTAATATTCTTGATTAAATGTGGGTCCTTTAAAAAGGCAAAATTCCACTTTCTTGTAATATTATTGATAAGTAAAGGTTACCATTAAATTTCACTTCATAAATCTTTTGAAATTGGTCAGAACATAAAAATCATACAAGAAATGCTATTTTTCATTTTTCTATCTTGATGAATATAATGACTTTGTCATTTATTTTTTCAGTGGACATTTTTACTCATCATACCAACCTCTATGAATTTTTTCAGATTTTTCTAATTTTTTTTGAATCAATGTGTGTTTATAATTTGATGAATGCCTCATATGTATAGGAGCATTTAGTTAGAATGATGGATAATTTCAAGTTTGACATGTTGGAATGCTTTTTAAAAAAATTAACAAAATTCATACATGTATAAATGATACAAATATGTTCATACAAACAAATTTGAGTGAGGGATCTTTTTTTATGAGATACACAAATGTGAATAATATGTGAGTAGAAATTAATTTGTATTTACCAAAACATTACAATGTCACCTATACAAGTTTTAAAATATTTTGTTCAAGTGGTAGATGTTAAATTTATACAAATGTAGAAGAAATAATCATCGAATTTGGACACAATTTGCAGAATTTAAACATGTTTGAGTATTTATATTGGAATCTAAATAAAAATGAAGCAAGGGATAAGGAAACTGAAGAACAGTATCGAGCATTATCTCAGACGGTTGGTAAGTAATACCCGCCTAAGATAAACATCTTCTCAGGCGGTTATTAAATACCAATCGCCTGTGAAGATATTTACTTCTTCTTAATTAATATTTTTGATTAAATGTGGGTCCTTTAAAAAGGCAAAATTCCACTTTCTTGTAATATTATTGATAAGTAAAGGTTACCATTAAATTTCACTTCATAAATCTTTTGAAATTGGTCAGAACATAAAAAACATACAACAAATGCTATTTTTCATTTTTCTATCTTGATGAATATAATGCCTTTTTCATTTATTTTTTCAGTAGACATTTTTACTCATCATACCAACCTCTATGAATTTTTTCAGATTTTTTTAAATTTTTTTGAATCGATGTGTGTTCATAATTTGATGAATGCCTCATATGTATATGAGCATTTAGTTAGAATGATGGATAATTTGAAGTTTGACATGTTGGAATGCTTTTAAAAAATTAACAAAATTCATACATGTATAAATGATACAAATATGTTCATACATACAAATTTGAGTGAAGGATCTTTTTTTTTATGAGATACACAAATGTGAATAATATGTGAGTAGAAATTAATTTGATATTTACCAAAACATTACAATGTCAGCTATACAAGTTTTAAAATATTTTGTTCAGGTGGTAGATGTTAATTTTATACAAATGTAGAAGAAAGAATCATCAAATTTGGACACAATTTGCAGAATCTAAACATGTTTGAGTATTTATATGTGAACCTAAATAAAAAAGAAGCAAGGGATAAGGAAACTGAAAAACAATATCAGGCATTATCTCAGACGGTTGGTAAGTAATACCCGTCTGAGATAAACATCTTCTCAGGCGGTTATTAAGTACTAACCACCTGTGAAGATATTTACTTCTTCTTTATTAATATTCTTGATTAAATATCTTATCAGGTGGTTGGTAAGTAAAACCCTCCTGAGATAAAGTTAAAAACCGCCTGTGAAAAACCAACGCCTGGAGACGGGGACCCCTCACCACACGCCCGCTATTAGACGATGACCCGCTATAAAGGCTCACCGTTCTCTTGCTTCTCCGCCGCACGCTCCTTAGATCCTAGCCTCCAAACTTCTCCCCCCGCCACCGTCGACCACCTCTCGCTCTTTCTCTACACCTCCGTTGCCACACAAATGGGTAGCCCCACGCCGAAGCGCCCTAGGCCATTGACGTCCTCCGAACCTCCTTCTCCGTTTCCATCGCCGCCGGCAATGCCGGTGGAACTGAAGGCGGCGCCCGCATCTCGTCAGCCCGACTGGTTACAGGAGACTGTCCGCCTCTTTAATGCCCGCATCGACGAATTAACGCGCCAAATTAAAGATGTCGAAGACGACGTGTCCTCCGCCATCGAACATGCAAGAGCGCTGGACACAATGTCGCGGGATGTATTTAACAATAAATCTCTCATCTGTCGCCGTCTGGGTCTTGGGAGGCTTCCCTAGCTCCCCAGCATGGACTCCGCCGGCTACTACTTGTTCGGGTTAAGCTTTGTGGCCGCTCGTCTCGACGCCCTCCACGAGACGATCGCGGAGGTTGCTGGGGTACAGGGCCGCTGGAAGATTCTGCACAGCGTCGCCTGTAAGCTCGGTATGGAGAAGGAAGAGGAGTCGCCACCGCCGTCGGAGGCGGAGGCGGAGGCGGAGCCGCCGGAGGATGCGTCAGCCGCGACGTGCACGGCGGCGGAGGTGGACGAGGCCTCCGAGTAGAATAGGATTAGGAGTAGTTTTGTTCTTGTTTCTACACGTTTTTCGTCCATGTTTTCTTTACTCTTGTTTGTAATATATGTGTTGGTAGTATGTTAATGTAATATGTCTTTTATGTTCATGAACAATGTGTCTGATGTATTATCGTAAAATTCTCCTTTTATCGAAAAACATCTCCTTTGATGACGCCAAGTTCTAACCTTTCACCCACCTCGTGCGTGAATCGAAAAACATCTCCAGTCGTGATGTTGTGTTTCTCTTGTTTTTTCTGATATTTTTTCTTTTCACGTTTTGTCATGTTGTTTTCCTGCAAAAATCTGAACAGTCGTGAGACTCGTGATGTTATTATTGCACGGACTGGAACAGGCTGGAAGTTACCCCTATACGCGGTGTCATCATTACAATGTCCATAGGACCCACATGTCAGCCCCTGCTACTGCACCTGCAGTACTGCAGAGGATGTGCGACGGTTCCATGTTCTTTCGCTTTATAATATAGGAGTACTCCGGAGACTCCCAAAAAACCACAACCTCCAAATACTAGTAGTACACCCTTTGTTTCTCTCAGGCAGATTTGTTTCTTCGCCGCTCGTCGCTCATTAATGGCAAACTTCTCCATCGACCCCTGTCGGTTCTGTCCGTGGCTGATGATCCCAGAAGATGGTGGTCCTCTGAGAAGGACCAGAAGCGTGTGCCACATATCTGGAGAAATCGCGAAGAAAAATGAGGAATATGCGGTTGCGGTCACAAATGAGGTACTAACTCCTGACCAGCGTAATGAATTTATGGACCAGATAGCAGTGTACATCCAAGCTCAGGCAAGAATGCACGTAGTTACTTATGGTTCACATACCCATGGGATTGGCATGTACTACAAGTTAAAAAATAAACTGGAGAGAGATGCTTTGGTCCTAGCAAATCCCCACGTGGTCGGGAATCGGGAGTTCAGATTTGAAAAACATGGTGAGGCAAGTCTTAATATGCGTCGTGCTCAGTTTACTAGAAGGTGTTGGATTTTGCTACTTGGTTATCCTCTGGATCTAAAGGAGCGAAGGTTTATTGAACAAACCTGCTCCAGTTTTGGCCAGTTGCTTCATTGGAATGAAAAGATCCAAACCCGACTAGGGTCATTCTGCTGGTGATGGTGGATAATCCACTTGACATCCCTCGAAGCCTTGTTCTCAGGAGAGGCAACGAAGTCGGCGGGTGTCGAAGGTCTTAAACGACACTTCCCCCGGACTTGCTTAGAGAGCAACCCGTGGAGGTTCTTTGGATTCACGATGGCTAGTCCCAGGAGATTGAGCACAGCGAGATGGTGAACACAGAGGGTTTACGTGGTTCGGGCCGCCGGAGCGTAACACCCTACGTCCATGGGAGTGTATGTGTATTGCCTTGCTTGAGCGAGTATGGGTTCCAATCGGCCTGATGCGATCCCTTGTGAAGGTCATCTGCCGAGTCCTTTTATAGTCCAGGACTCTGCAGTCACAAGGTGGTCCCCGGGCCCCGACAGGTGGTCCCGGGGAGAGCCAAATCCTATACAACATCTAGGATTAAATGCTATATACTTCCCTTTGTCAGGGGCTTCAATGTGCCGTCCCGCCGCGTGCGCCTGGGCTACTCATAGTTGTTGATGATGGCAGGGCACGTCCCGTCCGTCTTGTCCTCGTGGCTTACTCCTTCGCCTTGCGTCGTGGGTCTGTACCGGCTACTTAGACAAGACAGGACACTGGAGCCTTGACTTTCGCATGCGCGACTCCGCTTCGCATGGGGAAGGCGCGCGTACTTAATGCCTGTCTGAGCGGCGCATTCTTTCCCTTACTGCAGCCTCCTACCACATCGAGTCGGCCCACCGCCACGTGGTTGCTCCGGAGCCTGCCCCTGCGGGGAGTTGAGCGCCCAGCTGTACAGGTCATGTGGCGCCTCTGGAGCCCACCTCCGCAGGAGGGCGGAGGCTCAACCCCGCGGGCGACGTGGTAGTCCAGGAGCCCTTCCTTGCGGGGAGATGGGCCTGGTCGCGGGGGTTCCATTGGCTACGTGGCAGCCCCGGAGCCCGCCTCGGCGGGGACGTGAGAGTCCGGTCCTGCCGGCCACATGGCAGCCCCGAAGCCTGCCTCGGCGGGGAGGCGAGGGTCCAGTCCTGCCGGCCACGTGGCAGCCCCGGAGCCCGCCTTGGCGGAGAGGCGAAGGTCCGGTCCTGCCGGCCACGTGGCAGCCCGGGAGCCCGCTCCGGCTGGGAGGTAGGATCTGGTCCTTCCCTCCACGACGTGGCAGCCTCGGGCTCTGCCTCCAAGTAGAGGCTAAGTCCTTAGCTGTTTTCTCCTTGTGCGTGGGGGTACCCGGTCTGCGGGGTACCGACAGTGGCCCCCGAGCCCACCTCGGGAGAATCATCGATACCGCAGGTGGGGTCTTCTTCTTTATCTTCCCGCGCAACTCTTTCGATTCCAATTCAGGGTAGTTCCCCGGGCGGCACGTCCCTACCATCGTGGCTATGCGTCTCCTTCTGGTAAGCGGAGGCGCGGGACATGCGCCGCGCGACACGACTTTTGCTTTCAATCGTGCTTACTGTGGTGGTTCTCATGGTGGCTCCTGCACTTCTGCTGCTTTTGCCTTTTCAGAAACTACCAAGTTACCTCCCGCAGAGTTGGCCACCCGGCTTGCCTTCTTTGTCGAGCGACTCGGGCCCTCATGTCATTGCCTATGCGGGTCTGTTGCTCTTCTGCCGAGGCTGTGGCGATTCACACGCCGTGTCTGTTGGCTTGCAGAGGTGAATAAAAAGAGACTTTTCCCCCTAAGCGTCCTTTCTTCCGCTTCTGCATCCTTGCGCTCGTGCCTCTTGCCCCAAGCCCAGTTCTTGCGCTCTAGCTCTCGATTTCCCCTTTCGGAGCCTCCTCCTTCAACCTCATGGCGAGCATCCTGCCCAGGTCCCGGCTGACCAGGTTTGCCGATCTGGCCCCCGTGCATCGGCTTCTCAGGTGGCGAGCCCCCGAACAGGAGGAGTGGCTCCGTCGTGGGGAGCTCCCACCGAACCTCACCGACGGGGAGATGGTGATGTTCTCATCGTACGTGCTGGCTGGCTTCGTTCCGCCAGCATCTGTGTTCCTGGTAATGCTTCTGGAGACCTTCGGCCTCCAACTTCACCACCTCCCGCCGAACTGGATCGCCTTGCTGGCGGTCTTTGCTCACCCCTGAAAGATGTTCGTGGGGGTGATGCCGTCAGTGAAGCTCTTCAGGTACTTCTTTGTACTGAGGGTCACCGGCAAAAGCTCGAAGGATCAGCTCGGCGCCTACTACTTCCAGCGCCGAACCAAGGTCCCTTCTAGGTACATTGCTTCCTTCAGCTCTGCATGGTGGGAGCAATGGTGTGAAGATTGGATGACCGTCAAGGTCGAGGCTCACGATCGGATGTGCCTCCCCACCGGGAGCCCCTACTCCGAGCGGTCATTCTGGGAGGAGCGCCCAGAGCTGGAGAGGGCGTTCGACCCGGTGTTGGAGAGGATCCAGATGCTGGCGGACCACGGGTTGACGTCTACGATGGTGTTGAGGGACTTCATGTCCCGACGCATGGCTCCGCTCCAGCGCTGCATCCGCCCGGCATGGATGTACACCGGTCCAATGGACTGCACCGACTCAAGACCGGCTCTGACTCCAACCCGGACGAGCAGCTGCTGCACGATATGCTGGTCCGGGTCTACCCCGACGACATTTCCCCTGAGGGACTGGCCCTTCCGGCGGCCTTCCGCCCCCTATGCTCTGACTCCGAGCTGAAGTGGCGGCTGCTGAATGCGATGCCAACGCTTGACGAGTCCGGGCTGGCACAACGCCAGATTGGAGACCCGTTCCGGGGGGGGGGGGGTCGAGATTGTCAACGATGTTGAGGGGGTCGACATTGCCGACGGCGCTGAGGGAGGCGAAGATCCCTCAAGCGATGAAGATCCCCCGAGTGATGACCCCTCACACGGGTTCCAGCACCATCAGCAGGGAGGAGTCGGCACCTCTGCTGATATGGGGAAAGGGAAAGCACCTGTGCCGGTGTCAGACCCGACCCACAAGAAGCACGCCCGTTCGCAGCCGTTAGTCCCCTTCGCCCCTCGTCAGGATGCCGGTGGCACCACTTTGCCGCCCGAATACTCGACGCGCAAGAGGGGGAGGCTCCTCAATGCGGATGGGACCCCAGCGTTCCCCCGCCATTCGGAGGAGCACCAGACTTCGGGGGTGCCCCCAACTCCTTCATTTCAGGGGCCCCCGGTAAGTCTGCTTAGATTTCTTCTTGGGTGTTCTTTGTTGTGTGCTCACCTTATAATATTCTTATGATTCGGGTTTGTCTCCTTTCAGCACAACCGCGGCTACTCCTCCGCCCTCGTGCCATTTTGCTGGTGGGCATGCTGCTCCAGCTAGCTCACGGGGCTCCTCTGCAGCCTCGGACCCTGCTCGAACGCCCCGGGCTGCTGCTGCCGAGGTACCCCGGGCCTTCATGCCCGAGGCCCCTACAAAGGCTGCTGAGGGTCCGTAGCGCGCGCCGGCGTCTGGTGCCGCGCTTGCCAATGACTTCGCATCCACCGGCTACTCTGCACCGGCCGATGCTACCACTCCGACTGACACTGCCATGTCGGCTGGCGCCACCGCCCCGGGTGGAGCTCCCGGAGCGGGCTTAGGAGCCTTCGACAGCAGTGCTGGAGCCTCCGCTGGGGAGGGGGCTCCTGGAGACGACGCGCCTGCCTCCAGGGGCGGTCCCCCCCCCCCCCCCCCGCCTTCTCTGACTGGGGGAGCTCTGGTCCCTGTCTCCCCGGTGTCCTCCAAATGGAGGACAATATTGAAGAGGTGGGGAGGCAGGGACCCGCAGCTACGGTGGAGCTCCTCCCCCTGTCTGAAGCCATGGCCATTGCCTACTCCGGCTTTCGGCAGGCTCGGGCGGCCCTCGACCGGGAGAGGGGGAGGCTTGAGGACGAGGAGGACCGGCTCCGGGAATGGGCGAGGACCCTGGAAGCCCGGATCCGGTTGGGGAAGAGCCGGGTGGCACAACAGGAGGCGGTCGTCCGAGAGGAGATGAAAATCCTTGACCAGGAGCGCGAGCTTATCGCTCGCCTGTACGCCATCACCCAGAAGCTGAAGGCGGACGCTGCAGCGATCCATGCTGAGGCCAGCTCCTGCCTCCAGTCCTGCGAGGAGCTCCAGCAGCTGCTATTTTGCCAGGAGGCTGCTCTTGCCGAACGGGAGCAGGAGTTGGCGGCGAAGCAGGCTGAGGTGGAGGCGATCTCTCGTTGGCTCGTCCTCTAGCAGGAAGGGGCGAGAGTCCGTGCCGCCGAACTAGACCGCCGGGATGGTGCCCTGGCTAAGGCGGAGCAAGCCCAGCTCGCCGAGCGCCAGGCTCTCCTGGACCGCGAGTTCAATGTCGCCCTCAAGGAGGGTGACATGAGCCGCCGCGAGTGGGAGGTAAGCAAGCGCGAGAGGGCCCTGGCAGCCAAGGAGGAGCGGTTCCTGGATGGCATCCCCCGGGCGCTGGCGGCAGCCTAGCAGGAGGTGCAGAAGCTCCGGGCGTCGCGTTCTGCTGAGGCCCGGAAGGTCTGAGAGTTCCTGGGCAGTGCCGACTCAGCTCTGGTGCCGGTCGGCTTCAGCCCGGTGCGCGTGGGGGGACCAGCGCAGGAGGTGATTCAGGTGTTCCCAGCCCTTGACTCCACCAGCTCGGATGCGTTCGCTGGGGGCCATCATCGACAACCAGCTGGAGGCAGAATGGAGGATGCTGGTGAAGGAGGTGGCGACGCACATCTTGTCCTACTACCGGATATGGTACCCTGATGTCCCTCTTCAGTCGGTCCTCGAAGGGCCCATCGCCGAGAGGGAGGAGGCCGCCATGTCTGAAGTCTCAGATGCCGTGGCGCTCATCACCTCGAGGTTCCAGCGGAGCGGATGAGGGCTCCCCATGCGCTGCTTGTATCTTGTGTTTCTTTCAATTTTTCTTTGTAGTTGTTTGTGATGACAGACCTTTATTTTGCAACAAAAAATCTGCTTGGTGTGCCCCTCATACTTAGCATGCTTTACTTTTCAGCAATATCATCTAGTTGCTTGTTGTTCCTTAGCTTCCAGGACCTGCCGTCCCCTAGAGTGTGGCCCCCTGGCATGTGTGGCCAGTTGTTATGGTGTAGGATCGAAGAGCACGTGAAAAGCTACCAATGGGGGGGTTAATGGTAGATTTAAAAATCTTACGCAGCGGAAACAATTAAACCCCAAACCCTTTCGGCAGAAAAACGATATGTTAAAGAAATCGTGTGTGAGACTAATATAAACGTGTTTCACCGTGACAAAAGTGATAGATATCATAGAGAATCAAGTCACGAAGACAATGCAAAAAGAATCATTCAAATCCGTCAAGAAAAACTCAAGTTATGATCGAAAGATCTGGTCAATCTGTCCTACCCGAGAAAAAACAGTTCTGGAACGCTGCAAAGAAACTCGTGTAGATCATAGAACACAAATACAATGACCGTGAAATTTTTATATATGATAGATAATCAAGTTGTGAAGACAACCAAAAAGGAATCACGTCAATTGGATCTGTAAAACTCGAGTTATGATAAAACCACCGACAAAAGGTAGTGCTGTCCAGAAACTCGACGAGTAAAATTTATCTGGAACAAGTCGGACGAACAAGGCACAAAAGTTCCTTCAAACTACGAATTTATTCAATAGAACACAAGAGGAACAGCCCCAAAGTCGTGCACCACGAGCTCTGGGCTCCCTTGCTTATATAACCAGCCCTTAGGCCAACCCAATACCAACTAGGACTCCAATCCTAATCAGATCACGAATCGTAACTTTCCATAACTGCTCAAGATTCTTCTATACGCAGATAGAAGCAATCTTAAGACTTCCAAACACCTTAGGAACGTATCCCACATTCCTAAATAATTCAAATTCGTGACCCACACGAAATCCTATCATAACCAACTCAAATCTTTCCATATTTGAGTCAAACCCGACTCAGCCGCAACCTGAGTCCATAACCCAGTCGGTTGGACCTTTCCGACCAATTATTTATGTCCACATCTCTTCATCACGTCTCGGAACCATGTATCCACGTCCATGCACTCTTTGCACATGTGCAAACATCTTCCAATGACGTCCACGATACCTTCATATGCATTATTCTTGATTCAATCATGCTGCGCAACCTCCTGATCAGCTCAACCACAATTCCTCCTGAATTTGGTTGTTGGAACCTCATCTCCTCCCTGAGAATAGTCCAATGGATCCCGTAACCAGCCATGTCTTTAACTCAAGCAACACCTGCACATGAATAAACAACCAATCCATACGAGCCCAAGTCCTCGACTTGACTCAAGTTAGTTCCGAACACAACAACTTACGTGAGCACCTCACATAATGTAACACCCTAATTTTCATGCATCATGCCCTACATGCACTCATATACATGATTAACATTAACCCACAACAAGAGGAATGAGTTTAAAATTGATTCGGAGCATTTAAAATTGATTTGGAGCAAAACCGCACTTAAAATGCAGGAAAGTGCGGACTAGTCCGATTTTACTGAGGACTAGTCCGATTTCTCTCTGACTAAAAATGGACTTGTCCGTTTTTGCTACGGACTAGTCCGATTTTGGCTCTGGAAACTTTCGGACTTGTCCGATTTTGTGCAGACTAGTCCGATATTCCATGAATCCTTGAAAATTTGCTAAGTCCCTGAACTTTTCTGGACTACTCCGGTGTTCCAGCGGACTTGTCCGTTTTTCCTCTCTGTTCAAATTCGGACTTGTCCAATTTTTGGCTAGACTTGTCCGATTTTCTCTCTAGACGACTTTGGACTAGTCCGGTCCTATCCGGACTTGTCCGATATTTCGCGACTCCGAGTTGATCTTTTGTTTTACGACTTGTTTCTTGGGTTTCACGTTAAGTGGGCCTAGGGATGTTGTGCCTAACTCTTTTAGAGCCCATGTGGGACTCTAAACCGGCCTCTACTCATCCCAAAACTCGAGATCCATCTAACCCTAGCCTCCACCTCTATATAAACAGCCCCACCCCTTGGTTTGACATCCATTTGCCACTTTTCCACCCACCCAAACCCTAGTTCGTGGGGAGCCACCATCAAGGAGGGAGGAGAAGATCCCAAGCAAGAGGAAGAAGAGGAGGAAACGAAGGAGGATCAAGATCTCGACCAAGTTTCGTCCTTCACCACCAATTCATCTCCAAGTTCATCACCAACCCTAGATCATCAAGATCCAAGTGTTACCTCCAAGTTTCTTGGTTCATTGGAGTTCTAAACACCTGGTATACCTTCTATTCTCTTTTCCTTACGAGAATTCAACCCCTAATCTCCGAATTTATGTCGATCTAGAAAACCCTAATCTGCTGATCTCGCGGAGTGCGGACTTGTCCGGTCCCTAGCGGACTAGTCCGATCTTTCTGGTTAAATTGTGTTGAATTAATTCTAAAATTTGATCTAATCAACTCCGAACCTGTATAAACTTGTTAAAAGCTATTAGAACTAGTTAGTTATCATTAAAAGCAATCAAGTAACAAGTTCTACCTTGCATTTGCATCAATCATGCATGTCATGTCATATTGAGTAATATTTGTGCACTCTTTGATTGTGTTTCTTGCCTTGTATGTTTATTATGTGGATTAGACGGATTTGCGCTAGAAAGTGCCGCGGAGGATCTCCAGCATCGAGAGTTCGAAGGCTTTGATCCTAATCAACAGCAAGAGCAAGGCAAGTGTCCTTGAAGCATATTGATCCTGTTATTTTTAAATAAATGTCTTGTTTGTAAAATTGCATGCTTGTGTCAATTTGATGGGAATCCTATGATAGGAAGTTTACTAGCTTTGTTTAACCACCCTTGTCACCTGAAATTTATGGTAGAGAGTCGGGAAGGATTTTTACCTTTTTGCTTTGCTTAATTAATTGGGATGGAAAAACCAATACTACACATTTAATTATGTATTAATGATATTCTGGTTAATGTGAACTGGTCAATATGGTATGGTAATGGGTGATCTAAGCAAGCCTGGTATGTGGATGGGTTGGATGTTATGGTGGTTTGCTTGCTTTAGATCTAAGGACCAGTTCATGCGAGAATAAGCCAGGACTACAGTGCCACCACGAGGCCAAGTATGGGTGCGGCGTAGCTGATTAATTAGGGCTTTGCTAGTGCTGTTTGGACCATTGTGGATGCTCGGGGAAGGGGTAGTCGGATTGGGTTTGTTGAGGATTGGTGGGACTACCCTGGGATCCGAATGGCTCAAGAGGGGGCCCTTGGTTGAAGATGTGCTCAGTTGGAGGCATCGCCACCGGTGAAACCTCAGTGGGGTCTAAATAGGCTAGTAATCCCTTTGTAAAGGCTATTTTGTGATCTCTTGGCCACACACCAACAGAAGTGTGTAATGTGACCGACGGGTCATGGGCATAAGGGAGGTTCTTAGTCGCCGAAGGGTGATGAAATCACGAACACGTGGGTAAAGAGGTACAAACTCTGCAGAGTCAAATAAAACTATCATGATAGCCGTGCTCCCGGTTATGAGCACCTGGACAACTTCCATGATTAGAGGGTATTTGGTATTGGTAATGGTTATGGTGATGGTTATGGATGGTTATGGATTTATTTCTGGTATTGAATATGATTATTGGCAATGGTGAAATCTGGAATTATTGATGAGGATGGTGAATTATGGACTGGTATTATGATATTATTTATGACTATGATGGGTTTACTTCACATACATACAATATATTGCTTTTCAAACATTTTACTGTACTTTTCAGCACTTTGCCATGATTATTGTCGTCATTTGAATCAGCCACATGTCATACTTTCCACACTTGCTGAGTACGACATGTACTCACTCTTGCAATCCCCCATCCCAACAGTTGCAGGTCAGGATTGGGAGTTTAATGGTGATAATGCGGAGTTCTAGGCCGTTTCTACCGTCAGCTTTGCCTGTGGTGTTGATTGGAGCTGCGCATACATACCCTATCGCTTATGCTGCATAGTTGCTTAGATTGCTTAATTAGTTTATTTCCGCTGCATTAGTTGAACTTGTCATTAATATTCATTAGAGCTTGTATTCGAGGATAATATGGTTTGTGTAATGAAATTTGGTTAATTAATCTTGTTCTGTGGTAATTATCTGTATACTCTTTTGTGATTGCACTCGTGTATGTGTGATGAACATCCTGGGCACACATATGCGTTAGCTTGGTTCAGTATTTGGAACCGGGCGTCACAGATTGGTATCAGAGCCACAGGTTGACCATAGGATGCAGCCTAGATAGAATGGACACTTTAGGACACATAGGAGCACTCAGGAATCGATGTGTTTTTGCTTGGAGTGCTGTTTGCTATATATATTGGTTGCTTGTGTGCTTAATAGAGGATTTTGGGATGCTTTAGCATTGCCATGTCCACCTAGGCTAGTGTAGCTAGTTGTTTAGTTTCGTATCCCTTGATGCATATAGTTGGGGACGTTTTCTAATTCTTACCTACTGCTTTTCTTCAGATGGTGAGGACAAATATAGTATGTCCAAAAGTAAGCCTTAGATTAAGGGGGGTAGACTTCTCCGCCAACCTCATTGTTTTAAATTCTCAAGGGTTGGATATTATACTTGGTATGGACTGGTTGAGGAAGCACAATGGAGTTATTGAGTGTGCCACGAAGACGGTGAAGTTGACCAATGAAGAAGGGATCACCATAGAATTTGAAGCATCTCAAACCGCACCGAAGCAATTGGAATTGAATCATATGGACGGTGCCACAATTGAGGAGATTCCGGTAGTGTGTGATTTTTTGGATGTTTTTCCGGACGAGTTGCCAGGTATGCCACCCGATCGAGACATTGAATTTGTTATTTATTTAATACCTGGAACTGCACCTATAGCTAAGAGGCCATATAGGATGCCTCCTATGGAATTAGCGGAGCTCAAGAAACAAATTCAAGAGCAATTAGAGAAGGGTTTTATTCGCCCTAGCTCTTCACCTTGGGGAGCGCTCGTTCTATTCGTGGACAAGAAGGATGGATCCCAAAGGATGTGTGTGGATTACCGAGCTCTCAACGAGGTAACAATCAAGAACAAGTATACCTTGCCCCGTATAGAGGATTTGTTTGATCAGATGAAAGGTGCCTGTGTGTTTTCCAAGATTGATTTGAGGTCAGGTTACTTTCAAATGAAGATTAGACCATCAGACATACCCAAGATAGCTTTTAGGACACGGTATGGATCTTATGAGTACACCGTGATGTCATTTGGATTGACAAATGCGCCTGCCTACTTTATGTACCTCATGAATAAAGTCTTCATGGAGTACTTGGATAAGTTCGTTGTGGTGTTCATCGATGATATTATGATCTACTCAAAGGATGAGAAGGAACACGAGGAACACTTGAGGCTTACGCTGCAGAAATTGAGGGAGCATCAATTGTATGCCAAGTTCAGTAAATGTCAATTCTGGTTACGGGAAGTTTCTTTCTTAGGCCACATTATTTCCGGAGGAGGAGTATCAGTTGACCCAGGGAAGGTGAGAGATGTGTTGAAGTGGGAACCACCGCAAAACGTCAAGGAAATAAGGAGTTTTCTTGGAATGGCTGGATATTACCTTCGATTCATCAAGGACTTCTCCAAAATAGCCAAGCCAATGACGGAATTGCTAATGAAGGGAAAGGCGTTCCAATGGACTGAAGCTTGTCAAAACAGTTTTGAGGAGTTGAAGAAAAGGTTGACAACAGCCCCAAGTATTGTCGGATGTAAGCAAGAGTTTCGACATCTATTGTGATGCATCGAGACAAGGACTTGGGTGTGTATTGATGCAAGAAGGTCAAGTGGTCGCCTATGCATCAAGCCAATTGAAGAAACATGAGCAGAATTACGCCATGCACGATTTGGAACTCGCAGCCGTGGTACATGCATTGAAGATTTGGAGACACTATATTCTTGGACATAGGTGTGAAATTTACACGGATCATAAGAGTTTGAAGTATATTTTCACACAAACGGATCTGAACTTGAGGCAACGAAGATGGTTGGAGCTCATCAAAGATTATGATTTGGGGATTAGCTATCATCCGGGAAAAGCCAATGTAGTGGCCGATGCTTTGAGTAGAAAGGGAGTAAGCCATCAACTTACAGTTCGAGAGTTACTGTCCGAGTTATGTAAGGAGTTTGAACGGTTGAACCTCGGGTTTGTAAATGAGATGGAGATGATGGAGTTAAATCTGACCTTGGAGCAAGAAATTCGAGAAGCACAAACCACGGATGAGGAGATCAAGGAAATCAAGGAAAGAATCGAAGAAGGGAGAGAATTCAGATTTGATGAAGACGAACATGGTACCTTATGGCCTGGAAAGAGGATCGTTGTGCCTAATGTAAAGCATATTCGGGAGACAATATTTAAGGAGGCACATGACTCGCCGTACTCAATTCATCCCGGGTGTACAAAGATGTACAAGGACTTGAAGACATGCTATTGGTGGGCCAGCATGAAAAAGGACATAGCCGAATATGTCGCATTGTGTGATGTGTGCCAACGAGTTAAAGCAGAACACCAAAGGCCAGCTGGATTATTGCAACCGTTGAAGATTCCGGAATGGAAGTGGGAAGAAATTGGAATGGACTTCATAGTTGGGTTACCACGTACTCAGTCCGGGTATGACTCAATTTGGGTAATTATGGATCGCTTAACCAAGTCAGCTCATTTTGTCCCTGTGAAGACCAAGTATACAGCTGCACGGTTGGCCGAAATATACATGGAGCATATTGTGTGTCGACACGGAGTACCGAAGAAGATAGTCTCGGATAGAGGTTCTCAATTTACCTCCAGATTTTGGCAAAAATTGCATGAAGCTTTGGGAACGAGGTTGAATTTTAGTTCAGCATATCATCCTCAAACGGATGGACAAACCGAGAGGACCAATCAGATTTTGGAGGACATGTTAAGAGCTTGTGCTTTAAAGCATGGGAAAAGTTGGGACAAAAGCTTGCCATACGCGGAATTTTCATACAACAATAGTTACCAAGCAAGCTTGAAAATGTCACCATATGAAGCGCTTTATGGGAGGAAGTGTAGGACACCTTTATTCTGGAATGAGGCAGGAGAAACTCAAGTATTTGGTCCGGACATGTTGCAAGAAGCCGAAAAGCAAGTCCAAATAATTCATGAAAACTTGAGGACTGCCCAATCAAGGCAAAAATGCTATGCGGATAATAGGAGAAGGAAATTAGCCTTTGAAATAGGAGATTTTGTTTACCTCAAGGTGTCACCAATGAGGGGTCATAAGAGGTTTAACATAAGGGGCAAGCTCGCACCTCGTTATATTGGACCATTCAAGATTTTGGACAAAAGAGGAGAAGTAGCGTATAAGTTGGAGATGCCAGCTCATCTTTCAGATGTACATGATGTCTTTCATGTTTCCCAGCTCAAGAAGTGTTTGAGAGTACCGGAAGAACAAGTGCCAATGGAAGAATTGGAACTAGAGGAAGATTTGACGTATGCCGAGCAACCGGTCAAAATCTTGGAAACTAAGGAGAGGGTCACAAGGAACAAGGTCATTAGATGGTGTAAAGTTCAATGGAAGCACTACACCGAAAAAGAAGCGACGTGGGAATTGGAGTATGATCTCAAGAAGGAATTTCCCTATCTCTTCTCTGCCGCGTCGAATCTCGAGGGCAAGATTCATTTTAAGGGGGTAGGTTTGTAACACCCTAATTTTCATGCATCATGCCCTACATGCACTCATATACATGATTAACATTAACACACAACAAGAGGAACGAGTTTAAAATTGATTCGGAGCATTTAAAATTGATTTGGAGCAAAACCGCACTTAAAACGCAGGAAAGTGCGGACTAGTCCGATTTTACTGAGGACTAGTCCGATTTCTCTCTGACTAAAAACGGACTTGTCCGTTTTTGCTACGGACTAGTCCGATTTTGGCTCTGGAAACTTTTGGACTTGTCCGATTTTGTGCAGACTAGTCCGATATTCCATGAATCCTTGAAAATTTGCTAAGTCCCTGGACTTTTCCGGACTACTCCGGTGTTCCAGCGGACTTGTCCGTTTTTCCTCTCTGTTCAAATTCGGACTTGTCAGATTTTTGGCTAGACTTGTCCTATTTTCTCTCTGGACGACTTTGGACTAGTCCGGTCCTGTCCGGACTTGTCCGATATTTCGTGACTCCGAGTTGATCTTTTGTTTTACGACTTGTTTCTTGGGTTTCACGTTAAGTGGGCCTAGGGATGTCGTGCCTAACTCTTTTAGAGCCCATGTGGGACTCTAAACCAGCCTCTACTCATCCCAAAACTCGAGATCCATCTAACCCTAGCCTCCACCTCTATATAAACAGCCCCACCCCTTGGTTTGACATCCATTTGCCACTTTTCCACCCACCCAAACCCTAGTTCGTGGGGATCCACCATCAAGGAGGGAGGAGAAGATCCCAAGCAAGAGGAAGAAGAGGAGGAAACGAAGGAGGATCAAGATCTCCACCAAGTTTCGTCCTTCACCACCAATTCATCTCCAAGTTCATCACCAACCCTAGATCATCAAGATCCAAGTGTTACCTCCAAGTTTCTTGGTTCATTGGAGTTCTAAACACCTGGTATACCTTCTATTCTCTTTTCCTTACGAGAATTCAACCCCTAATCCCCGAATTTACGTCGATCTAGAAAACCCTAATCTGCTGATCTCGCGGAGTGCGGACTTGTCCGGTCCCTAGCGGACTAGTCCGATCTTTCTGGTTAAATTGTGTTGAATTAATTCTAAAATTTGATCTAATCAACTCCGAACCTGTATAAACTTGTTAAAAGCTATTAGAACTAGTTAGTTATCATTAAAAGCAATCAAGTAACAAGTTCTACCTTGCATTTGCATCAATCATGCATGTCATGTCATATTGAGTAATATTTGTGCACTCTTTGATTGTGTTTCTTGCCTTGTATGTTTATTATGTGGATTAGACAGATTTGCGCTAGAAAGTGCCGCGGAGGATCTCCAGCATCGAGAGTTCGAAGGCTTTGATCCTGATCAACAGCAAGAGCAAGGCAAGTGTCCTTGAAGCATATTGATCCTGTTATTTTTAAATAAATGTTTTGTTTGTAAAATTGCATGCTTGTGTCAATTTGATGGGAATCCTATGATAGGAAGTTTACTAGCTTTGTTTAACCACCCTTGTCACCTGGAATTTATGGTAGAGAGTCGGGAAGGATTTTTACCTTTTTGCTTTGCTTAATTAATTGGGATGGAAAAACCAATACTACACATTTAATTATGTATTAATGATATTCTGGTTAATGTGAACTGGTCAATATGGTATGGTAATGGGTGATCTAAGCAAGCCTGGTATGTGGATGGGTTGGATGTTATGGTGGTTTGCTTGCTTTAGATCTAAGAACCGGTTCATGCGAGAATAAGCCAGGACTACAGTGCCACCACGAGGCCAAGTATGGGTGCGGCGTAGCTGATTAATTAGGGCTTTGCTAGTGCTGTTTGGACCATTGTGGATGCTCGGGGAAGGGGTAGTCGGATTGGGTTTGTTGAGGATTGGTGGGACTACCCTGGGATCCGAATGGCTCAAGAGGGGGCCCTTGGTTGAAGATGTGCTCAGTTGGAGGCATCGCCACCGGTGAAACCTCAGTGGGGTCTAAATAGGCTAGTAATCCCTTTGTAAAGGCTATTTTGTGATCTCTTGGCCACACACCAACGGAAGTGTGTAATGTGACCGACGGGTCATGGGCATAAGGGAGGTTCTTAGTCGCCGAAGTGTGATGAAATCACGAACACGTGGGTAAAGAGGTACAAACTCTGCAGAGTCAAATAAAACTATCATGATAGCCGTGCTCCCGGTTATGAGCACCTGGACAACTTCCATGATTAGAGGGTATTTGGTATTGGTAATGGTTATGGTGATGGTTATGGATTTATTTCTGGTATTGAATATGGTTATTGGCAATGGTGAAATCTGGAATTATTGATGAGGATGGTGAATTATGGACTGGTATTATGATATTATTTATGACTATGATGGGTTTACTTCACATACATATAATATATTGCTTTTCAAATGTTTTACTGTACTTTTCAGCACTTTGCCATTATTATTGTCGTCATTTGAATTAGCCACATGTCATACTTTCCACACTTGCTGAGTACGACATGTACTCACTCTTGCAATCCCCCACCCCAACAGTTGCAGGTTAGGATTGGGAGTTTAATGGCGATAATGCGGAGTTCTAGGCCGTGTCTACCGTCAGCTTTGCCTGTGGTGTTGATTGGAGCTGCGCATACATACCCTGTCACTTATGCTGCATAGTTTCTTAAATTGCTTAATTAGCTTATTTCCACTGCATTAGTTGAACTTGTCATTAATATTTATTAGAGATTGTATTCGAGGATAATATGGTTTGTGTAATGAAATTTGGTTAATTAATCTTGTTCTGTGGTAATTATCTGTATACTCTTTTGTGATTGCACTCGTGTATGTGTGATGAACATCCTGGGCACACATATGCGTTAGCTTGGTTTAGTTTTTGGAACCGGGCGTCACACATAAGCATTTTGCAAAGCATATGAAAACAAAATCATCCATATCAACCAAAACGCACCAAAAACTTAGCAAATGAATACTAAGCAATCTTTCCAACAATGTAAAGCAAGTACGAAACATTGCAAATGAAAAGCAGAAGCACTGCGGTCAAGTTCCGAACCTTGCCAGAGCAACCCGGACCTTGAGCCGGAGCTAACAAAAGCTAGTAGAACCTAGCACCGGAGCTTACCAAAACTAGTACAATGAAGCACCTGCCGGAGCTTACCAAAACTAGTAGATCCTAGCACCGGAGCTTACCAAAAACTAGTCAAAACTAGTCAACCCAAAACCAGAGCTAGACAAAGTACGTTGGAGCTTAGCAAAAGCATGTCGGAGCTATCAAATATATGCCGGAGCTATCAAAGACATGCCGGAGCTAACAAAGACATGCCGGAGCTAAAGATAAAGCTCACCGGAGCTGACCAAAGCTAGTCGGACCTAGCATCGAACGTAACCGGAGCTACCCAAACCAAGCCAGACCTACCGTCGGACCTTGCTGTAGCTCAGAGCTAGAGTCGGACCTTGATAAAAAGGTGTTTTGGTGATATTCAACACTTTTATCATCAAAGCCAAGTGTATTCACTACAAGCCAATGTATTCAGCACACATAGGTCTTACAATCTCCCCATTGATGAATGCATTGGCAACACCATTTAAAATCCGAACATTGGCTTATTAACATAAAAGTTTTGAAGACAATTTCTCCCCCTTTGTAAATCAAAAGTAAATGAGAAAAAAAAATTATCCCATATTATCTCTCCCCCTTTATTATCTCTCCTTATGCACATATTCTCTCTCTCTTCATGCTTATCTCTCCCCCTTTGACAATGTATTCAGCAAGTCATGAGATATAAACAAATTATCTCTCCAACTTTAGTTGTTATGAGCATATTATAACATATACTTATAAACCAAGATCATCCAAGTCATACTATCAAGTAACTTACACTATCACATCAATGAGATACATAAAGTAGTGTAAGCCATGCTAGAGATCATATGTAATTTTCAATTTAAGCAAGTCATGATCTCACAAACTTAACTATTTCAAAACTTGAAAGCATGACACATATTTTTCAAAGCACAAATTTAGATCATATGATATTTGCAAGAGATTATATGCGCATCTACCTTATTCTAACCAACCAAGCTAAGCCTATGTCATTTGACAATCAGAAGCTTAAGGACATGGTTTTAGTCATACACAACTTCTTCCAAGTTCATATCTAAGTGCAATGACAAGCCATCTCAAAAGAAGAAGTGTGATGCATGCATATTCTCTTGATCTTTTCTCAATTTATATTTTTTCATAAAAACTCAACACGTGAGTTGATTACTTGATAAATTCTTAATGATTAAAAGCATTTGTGAGCATGCAACAAGTTCAAAACAGCAAGAAAGTTCGACCATGACCAGATTTAGTGTAAGTAATTATTCCAAGTACTAGACATAGCAAAAACTACGAAATGTATAACACGAGTAATGTAGTAAGAACTTTCAGCATGTAAAAGGAATCACAAAGTCATATATGTATGAAATACTTTGCTCATATTATTTTAATTTCAGATTCACACATAGACTTCCCAAGTTTCAAAAACTCCCCCTCAATTTAAGCCATGAGGATGCATAACCCCTATTTCACTACGAATGTAACAAAAACGAGTGAAATCCAAAGGTTTTGTAAAAATGTCAGCCAATTGTTGTTCGGTATCTACATGGTGAAGCACAATGTTTCCTTTTTCAACATTATCTCGGAGAAAGTGATACCTAATGTCAATGTGCTTAGTTCTAGAATGTTGCAGGGGTTTTTAGCAATGCAAATTGCACTAGTGTTATCACAGAATAGTGGAACACTATTTAGATCAACCCCATAGTCCTTAAGTGTTTGAACAATCCAAAGAATTTGTGAGCAAGCACTAGCAGCAGCTACATATTCAGATTCGGTTGTGGATTGTGCAACTAAATTTTGTTTTCTAGAGGACCAAGCAACAAGAGAATTACCAAGAAAATGACAAGCACCAGAAGTACTTTTCCTATCAATCCTACAACCCCCAAAATCAGCATCCGAAAAAGCTTTCAAAGTAACGGTTGAGGAAGAAGGAAGAAAAATGCCAAATTCTTGAGTTCCATGTAAGTACCTGAGAATCCTTTTGACGGCTTGACGATGTGAAACACGTGGGGAATCTTGAAACCGTGCACAAAGACATACGCTGAATTGTATGTCCGGTCTTGATGCCGTGAGGTACAAAAGTGATCCGATCATGCTTCTATATTCTTTTTGATTCACGGGTTCACCATCTTCATCAAGTTCAAGTGTTGTTGCTGTTCCCATTGGTGTCCGAAGAGGCTTGCTTTTGTCCATGTTGAAGCGCCTTAGGAGGTCTTTGGTATACTTCGTTTGATGCACAAAGGTACCCTCCTTGGTTTGCTTGATTTGCAGCCCAAAAAGTAAGTGAGTTCACCCATCATACTCATTTCAAATTTGGAACTCATCATTGCTGAAAACTTGGACACAAGATCACGAGAAGCACAACCAAAGATAATATCATCCACATACACTTGAACGAATAATGAGTCATTGCCATGTTTAAGCACAAAAAGAGTTTTATCAACCTTGCCCATGGTAAACCCCTTTTCAAGTAAGAATGTTTTTAACCTATCATACCATGCTCTAGGGGCTTGTTTGAGACCGTATAAGGCTTTGGACAATTTGTAAACATGATTAGGAAAATCTGGATTTTCAAAACTCGGTGGTTTTTTGACATAAACCTCCTCATCTATGTAGCCATTAAGAAAAGCACTTTTAACATCCATTTGATATAGCTCAAAACCTTTAGATGCTGCAAAAGCTAACAAAATTCTTATGGCTTCTAATCTAGCGACAGGAGCAAAAGTTTCATCAAAATCTAGACCTTCAACTTGGGTGAAACCTTGTGCAACCAACCTAGCCTTATTCCTAACCACAACCCCATCCTCACTTTGTTTATTTTTAAATACCCATTTAGTTCCAATTAAAGTGTGACCTTGAGGTGGAGGTACAAGTTTCCAAACATTATTTCTTTCAAAATTTTCTAACTCTTCTTGCATGGCAACAATCCAAGATTCATTAGTGAGTGCGTGTGATATATCTTTGGGTTCAAAAGAAGCAACAAAAGCAGAATGAGTATGAGAGTTTGGATCGCAAAACCTGGATCGTGTGACTCGTTCGTGCAAGCTTCCAATCATCTGTTGTGGGGGATGATCTTTGTAAAAACGTAGGGGAACAGATGTCTCACAAGCTTCTTCTTCATTAGGTTCATCATAGATTGATGAGCTTGTGACTTGTGGACAATCAGGACCAGCATAGGTGATAGCCGGAGCTTGTTCAATGTCCGGAGCTGGACACGTGTCAACTTCGGAACTACCAGGAAGTATCACCGACTCTTCTTCATCTTCAAAAATACCCCCCCCCTAAGGATACGGATCTGGTCCTGCAACACCAGAGCTAGTACCTGGGCTAGCTTCATCAAAAGACACTTCACAAGTCTCCACAATTTTGTTAGTGTCAAGTAAAAGCACACGGTAGCCTCTAGTATGAGATGGATAACCAAGAAACATGCCATCAATGGATCTAGGTTCAAATTTATCAAGATTACCATGTTTCTTAACAAAGCATTTGCAACCAAAGACCCGAAAGTGTGTAACACTAGGCCTATGTCCAAACCGAAGCTCATATGGTGTTTTACCTAGCTTAGCACGCAAGAAAACACGATTTGAGACATAACAAGCGGTTGCTAACGCATCAGCCCAAAATTTCCTAGGAGTTTGATATTCATCAAGCATAGTCCTAGCCATCTCAACTAAGGTTCTGTTCTTTCTTTCTACAACACCGTTTTGTTGAGGTACATATGGTGAAGAGAATTGATGATCTATTCTATTTTCAGCACAGAAGTGATTAAAAGATTGATTTTTAAATTCAGTTCCATTATCACTTCTAATTGCTTTTATGATCCTGGGTGATCAATTGATAATCTAAGAAATAAAGTTCTAAAGTGACTAAAAACTTCATTCTTAGATGCCATAAAGTAAACCCATGAGTATCTAGAATAATCATCAACGATAACAAGAACATACCATTTACCTCCGAAGGATTGAACACGTGAAGGTCCTACAGTGTCAAGATGCAAAAGTTGACATGGTTTAGTTGTCATGATCATTGTGAGAGGAGTATGTGAACCTGCAACCATCTTAGCATGTCTACAAGAAGAGCACACAATATCTTTGTCCCCTTTAAGCTTAGGCAACCCACGTATGCGATCAAGAACACTAACACGCGTTAGGTGATCAAAGCCTACGTGACCAAGTCTACGATGCCAAAAATATAAGTCCTTTGAATCATTAGCAACTAGACACCTATGTTTAGAGGAAGACATATCAAAATCAGCTTTAAAAACTCTTCCAAACCGAGACATGTTAAAAATAAGCTCACTATTTGAACCTACAACTTCGCATCTGTTTTTATTGAAAATAATTTCTAGATTTTCATCTAGCAATTGTGCAACAGAAAGCAAGTTGTATTTCAAATTTTTGACAAGTGCCACATTCTTCAAAGTGTAGTGATCATTTACTCTAACCAAACCCTTAGCAATTATAGGAGTTGAAGAATTATCGGAAAAAGTAACATTCTCTACACGTGACACAAAAGAGAGGGAGGAGAACCAATCGTTGTTACCGGTCATGTGGCGTGAGCAACCTGAATCCACATTCCAAATGTTCTCCTTCCTCAAACGTGTAACCTACATAAAAGCACAATACGTTGATGACTCAATACTGGGGTTATTCAAAAAGCAATTAGGGATCCAGTACTGAGTCACGCGACGTGCAGCAGGAAAAACACACAAAAGCTGAGACAAAACAGCAGGTTTATGAGTCAAAGTTTGAGATTTTTTATTCTTGACTACTGACCTATAAGGTGTTACTTGTGTAGCACAAAAATCAGTAGCTCCGGGGGCAAAAACAGAAGGTCCGGAGGTAAACTTTGAATGTTTTTGACTCAAAACAACAGGTTGTACATTCGGTTCAATGTGTGCATCAAATTTTGCATGAAAGTTATGAGATCTAGCAATCATTCTTTCCCTTTTCTGTTGTTTAGCTAGTCTATAACAAAAATCTATGACATGACCATCTCTACCACAGAAGATACAATGAAATTTAACTTTGTGTTCATGTCTAGATGAGCAAGCAATATTTTTATTTGAAACCGAATGAGACAACACTCCTGCAGATTTGAAAACCACTCCTTTTTGTTTAGGAACTGTTTGAATCAAACCACTTCCTAATGACTTTAAAATTTTAGGTGGATGTGCCTTAGCATGAGCATGACAATCAAAACCTAAACCAGTTTTATCATTGCAATACTTGGAAGAATTCAGCAGCAAGTTTAGATTCTAATTCCCATTACAACACCGATCTAATGTCCTATGCATGTCATCAAGTTTATTGGACAGATCAAGGCAATTTTCACATGAAGTTTTTCCTTTTAGTTTGCAATTGGAACAAAATTTAACTTCATTAGAACGTAAAGCATTGTTCAATATAGAAATTTGATTCATAGCATCCTGTAGTTTCTTATCAAGATCATCACAAGTAGAACAATGCAAATCAATTGTAGAACAACTAGCATCTTTCAACTTTTTATCATTAAGTGCAGCAAGCTCTCTGTTCTTTTCAATTTCTTCATTAAGTCTATCTAGAGTGGAGGAGTGTGCACTTCTTAATGTGGACAATTGTTCATAGATTAAGTCACATGAGGGACATGCATCATCACTCGGAATCAAAGTTTTTAAACGGTTAATTTCATATTCTAGTGATTCAATTTTAGCAGCATTATCCCTAAGCTTTTTGTCCTTTTTCTTGACAATAATAGTTGCACGAGAAATAGCATCACACATTTCATTGCAGGTAGAACATACCTCATCGTCTTCACTGTTGTGTTCTGCATCCTCCTGACTTGATTTTGATCTTGTTTTGCCCGCCATGAAGCATAAGTTGGCCAGATCGTCATCATCTTCATCACTTTCAAAGTCTACATCACTTGAACTAAGTTCTTGAAGCACGGTGATGAAACTGTTGATCATCTTGCGTCCTATGGTACCTTTCTTCTTCTTGTTGGAATTTCCGAAGGAGGTCCGGACCTTGCTTTGTTTTTCTTCCCGGGTGGTCAGACCTGAAAGGTTAGGGCATTCTGTACGAAAGTGTCCTGTTTTACCACATTCAAAACAGCATTGAGGTCCGGAGCTTCCTCTCCTTCTATTTCTCACATTTTGCAATGCTTTTGAGAATCTAGTAGAGATGAGTGCCAACTCCTCTTCTGGAAATTCTTCGATCTGCTCCAGGGTTAGTGAGGACAACAAAACAAGAGTATTGCAGGATGATGATTGGCCGGAGCTAGACATATCACATTGTGAGACAAATGCAATAGACATGTTTGGGTTCTTACATGCTAGGATGTCAATTTCATGAGTTTTTAGTTTAGAATAAAGTACATCTAATGTAAGAGAACTCATAACAGTTGATTCACAAATAGGTGTTACTTTCATCTCCCAAATTGACATGTCTAATGCACTAAGAAGTTGCCTAGCATTCTCAGCATCAGAAAAATTTACATTGACACTACGTAAGTTGCTGAGAATTTTATTGAAACGAGCAAAGAGGTCATCGATAGACTCACCTGGTTGCATCTCAAAACGCATATATTCCTTTTTGAACATATCTTGTTTTACCTCCTTGATTGTGTTGGAGCCTTCATGATAATCACAGAGAGCTCTCCAAACATCGTATGCTGATCGGAGGTGCGCGACACGATCAAAGTCGCTTTGAGTGAGTCCTTGGATGATCAAGTTTCGGGCTTTGTTGTTGTTGTCGACGTCCCATAGGTTTGTGGCCGTGACATGATCATTAGGTGGCGCTTCATAAGGCTTATACACCTTCTCCCATATTGCAAAGCCTTGTGCCTGGATGAAAGCCTCCATGCGTGCCTTCCAAACCTGGAAATCAATACCAGCAAACACACAAGGTTTGGCAGAGTACTTCTCCATGATGATTAGTCAAAAACACGTGCAAATCACAAAGATTAGAGCACCGTGGCTCTGATACAAATTGTAGGATCGAAGAGCACGTGGAAAGCTACTAGAGGGGGGTTGAATGGTAGATTTAAAAATCTTACGCAGCGGAAACAATTAAACCCCAAACCCTTTCGGCAGAAAAATGATCTGTTAAAGAAATCGTGTGTGAGACTAATATAAACGTGTTTCACCGTGACAAAAGTGATAGATATCAGAGAGAATCAAGTCACGAAGATAACACAAAAAGAATCACTCAAATCCGTCGAGAAAAACTCAAGTTATGATCGAAAGATCAAACAATGGTCAATCTGTCCTACCCGAGAAAAAACAGTTCTGGAACGCTGCAAAGAAACTCGTGTAGATCATAGACCACAAATCCAATGACCGTTAAATTTTGATATATGATATATAATCAAGTTGTGAAGACAACCAAAAAGGAATAACGTCAATTGGATCTGTAAAACTCGAGTTATGATAAAACCACCGATGAAAGGTAGTGCTGTCCAGAAACTCGACGAGTAAAACTTGTCTGGAACAAGTCGGACGAACAAGGCACAAAAGTTCCTTCAAACTACGAATTTTATTCAATAGAACACAAGAGGAACATCCCCAAAGTCGTGCACCACGAGCTCTGGGCTCTCTTGCTTATATAACCAGCCCTTAGGCCAACCCAATACCAACTAGGACTCCAATCCTAATCAGATCACAAATCGTAACTTTCCATAACTGCTCAAGATTCTTCTATACGCAGATAGAAGCAATCTTAAGACTTCCAAACACCTTAGGAACGTATCCCACATTCCTAAACAATTCAAATTCGTGACCCACACGAAATCCTATCATAACCAACTCAAATCTTTCCATATTTGAGTCAAACCCGACTCAGCCGCAGCCTGAGTCCATAACCTAGTTGGTTGGACCTTTCCGACCAACTCTTTATGTCCACATCTCTTCATCACGTCTCGGAACCATGTAGCCATGTCCATGCACTCCTTGCACACATGCAAACATCTTCCAATGACGTCCACGATACCTTCATATGCATTGTTCTTAATTCAATCATGTTGCGCAACCTCCTGATCAGCTCAACCACAATTCCTCCTGAATTTGGTTGTTGGAACCTCATCTCCTCCCTGAGACTAGTCCAATGGATCCCGTCACCAGCCATGTCTTGAACTCAAGCAACACCTGCACATGAATAAACAACCAATCCATACGAGCCCAAGTCCTCTACTTGACTCAAGTTAGTTCCAAACACAACATCTTACGTGAGCACCTCACATAAGCATGTTGCAAAGCATATCAAAACGAAATCATACATATCAACCAAAACACACCAAAAACTTAGCAAATGAATACTAAGCAATCTTTCCAACAATGTAAAGCAAGTACGAAACATTGCAAATGAAAAGCAGAAGCACTACAGTCAAGTTCCGGACCTTGCCAGAGCAACCCAGACCTTGAGCCGGAGCTAACAAAAGCTAGTAGAACCTAGCACCGGAGCTTACCAAAACTAGTACAATGAAGCACCTGCCGGTGCTTACCAAAACTAGTAGATCCTAGCACCGGAGCTTACCAAAAACTAGTCAAAACTAGTCAACCCAAAACGGAGCTAGACAAAGTACGTCGGAGCTTAGCAAAAGCATGCCGGAGCTATAAAATATATGCCGGAGCTATCAAAGACATGCCGGAGCTAACAAAGACATGCCGGAGCTAAAGATAAAGCTCACCGGAGCTGACCAAAGCTAGTCGACCTAGCATCGAACGTAACCGGAGCTACCCAAACCAAGCCGGACCTACCGTCGGACCTTGCTGTAGCTTGGAGCTAGAGTCGGACCTTGATAAAAAGGTGTTTTGGTGATATTCAACACTTTTATCATCAAAGCCAAGTGTATTCACTACAAGCCAATGTATTCAGCACACATAGGTCTTACATATGGGCACACCTGTGAGATACCCAGAAGTTAGGGTGGACGGTTGCAGGGGAGCTTAGGATGCGTAGTTAGCATTGCTGTAACTGAGTATGCAGGGACGTCGACGGCTGGCCCCCTGGAGGTGCCATCGGAGCCTCGGTCCGGCGGTGCCCACCATCTTCGGTGAAACATCAACGGTGGGCCCCCTGGGGGTGCCACCGGAGCCTTGGTCCGGCGGTGCCCACCATCTTCGTGGGTACTCGGACGGTTATCGCTAGGATAACTCCTTGAAGACCTGCGTATAGATCAAAAAACAGGAGAAGTTATTCTGTCCACTGGTCATTGCTTCCCTGCTCCTTTTTTAGCGTCGCTTGACTTACGATCTTGGGCTGACTCATGGGGCTTGTGTAATTCAGTGCATCTGCACCAAGGGCTCGCTGTCCATACTACTTAAGGGTGGTCCATCTGGCCCCCTGTACTCAGCTGCAGCACTAGGGAGGCAGGGCAGACAGGCTTAGGGTACAGGACCAGGCTAAGCAGGCTGTGCCCATGGACCTCCCGCTCGGCGTAAGCCTTTCCCGGGGGAGACCGTCTGGAGACACAGACCCTGGAGTATGGGAACATCCGAGGCCCCAGGCACATTGCAGGTACCTCAAGCAACCCCACCTGCAACCAGACAACAAGGCTCCCACTGTTGCTAAAGTAGGGAAAAAATGACAGCTCCCATGATAGATCACGAGCTACAGCGAACGTACAACAATATCATAAAAAATTAAAGATAATTTTTTGAATGAGAAACCCTATACAGTGCAGGACAACATTCTTTCATTGAGGTTTCCCATAAGATGGGACAAGCTTTACAAGGGGAACGACTCGGCTTGGGTGACAAAGGAAGTCGAGTGCACCTACTTATGGTTCTGGACCAGGCTAAGCGAAATGTGCAGTCAGAGCCTCGTCTCCATAGCCTTAGTTACCCTAGTACTGTTCCTAGGCACCATGTACCTGTTACAATGAAAGAAAACTATCCTAACACTGGTCTAGGGGTAGAACTTACGGAGGTGCTCGATGTTCCAGGGGTTGGGCAGTCGCTCTCTGTCCTCCGTAGCTAGGCGGACGCACCCTGGGCGGCATACCTCCGTAACCCGAAAGGGGCCCTCCCATCTGGGGGAGAGTTTGTTAGCCCCTTCCCGGGAGAGTATGCGATGCAGCACCAGGTCATCTACCTTTAGCTCCCTACTCCGCACGGTCCTCTGGTGGTAGCGCCAGAGCGTCTGCCTGTACCGTGCATTTCGGAGAGCCGCTCTCACTCGTCCCTCATCGACGAGGTCCACGTCTTCACGCTGGAGCTGGTCCTGCGCGGCTTCGTCGTACACCCGGACACGGGGGGAGTCCCTGGTAATTTCTGGGGGGAGGACGGCCTCTGCCCCGTACACCAGGAAGAAAGGCGTTTCCCCTGTGGCCTAGCTGGTTGATGTCCGGCTAGCCCACAGTGCACACGGAAGCTCATATACCCAATTTGCACCATGCTTCTCAAGGTGTGAAAATGTGCGAGTCTTGAGGCCCTTGAGGATCTCTGCATTGGCCCTCTTGACCTATCCATTGCTCTCTGGATGAGCGACAGATGCATAGCAGACTTGGATCCCAAGGTCCTCGTAGTATTCCTGGAACGCTGCACTTGTGAACTGGGTCCCGTTATCAGTGATGATTCTGTTCGGGACCCCGAACCGGCAGACAATCGACTTGATGAATTTGACTAATGAGTGCTTGTTGATGGTGACAATTGGGGCGGCTTCCAGCCACTTGGTGAACTTGTCTATGACGACGTAGAGGTGCCGAAATCCTCCGATGGCTCTGGGAAAGGGTCCCAGGATATCCAACCCCCATACAGCGAATGGCCATGAGGGAGGGATCATCTACAGCGCCTGAGCTAGTGTGTGGATCTGCTTGGCATGGAACTGGCACACCTTGCATCTCCTGACCATCTCAGCGGCATCCTGGAGTGCTATCGGCTAGTAAAAGCCATGCCGAAAGGCTTTACCGACCAGCATGCGGGATGACGCGTGGTTCCCACACTCGCCTCCATGGATCTCTGCGAGCAAGTCGCAGCCCTCCTCCTGGGTAATGCAACGCAGCAGGATGTCGTTGGCGCCACGCCGGTAGAGATCCCCTTCCACCAGCATGTACCTCTTAGCCATGCAGACTATCCTTTCTGCCAGGGCATGTTCTTCGGGAAGGATGTTGTCTTTCAAGTAGTCCCGGACCTCTGAGATCCATGCATCAGGACTTGCTTGAGCCTCTAGATCTTGGGCGCCCGGTAGCTCGAATCCCCCGGTGGCGCATACGATCCTTGGCGGGCTCCATGGTAGCAGGGCCGCTGGGACTGCCAGCTTCGAAGTGCTGGGCTTGCCCCCTTCGCCCGGTTCGGTTGCTCGGGCGGTTGGTCGCGGTAATGTCCTTGCAAAGACTCCTTCGGGCACTGGGGCCCCTGTGGAGGCCTTCGTTGATAGGTCGTCTGCGATTGAGTTGTCGGCTCGGGGTACATGGCACAGGTCCAAGACTTCAAATTCCTTCTCCAGCTTCTGGACATGCAGCAAGTATGCTGCTAGCTGAGGGTCATTGCAGCTGCACTCCCCTTTGGCTAGCTTGATGATCAGCTGGGAATCACCTTTAGCCAGAAGCTGACGGACATTGAGGGTCAGGGCAGTTTTCAGCCTGAAGATTAGGGCCTCGTATTCCGCCATGTTGTTAGTCACCTTGAAGTCGAGGCGCACCATGTACTTGAACTGCTCCCCAGTCGGGGTGAGGAGCAGGACCCCAGCCCCGGCCACCTGCTTCCGCGAGGAGCCATCGAAGTAGAGTGTCCAGGGGGTTTGTGTGAAAACTAGGGCCTTGGGCACCGTTTCTCCATTGTCCGGGCCCCCTGGGTTGCTTGGCGATGGAGTCCATTCTGCCAAGAATTCTGCCAGTGCTTGGCTCTTGACTGCGTGTCGAGGTAAGAACTCTAGCTCAAACTCCGCCAGCTCCGCTGCCCACTTGGCGACATTGCCAGTCGAGTTGGGGATGTGGAGTACGGTCTTTAGTGGGAAGGAGGTGACCACTGAAACCCAGTGAGCCTGGAAGTAATGTCGGAGCTTCCTCGACACTATGAGCACTGCATACAACAGTTTGTGTACCTCCAGATACCTTGTTTTTGCTTCATGGAGGACCTCAATGATGTAGTAGACCGACCGTTGGGAGGTCCGAACCCTCCCTGGGGGGTCCGAAGCTCCTTGCAATGTGTCTGCATCCTGGGGAATGTGGCCCCCAGGATCTAGTCGGACCTCTGGGGACTGGGACCCGGAGGGTTCTTGGTCACTGGAGCACACAGCGAGGAGGTCCTCTGCTGGGTCCGGGCCCCAAGGCTCAGCTTCCTCCTCGAGGGCTCCCTCAGGTGCTTACTGCAGCAGTAGCTCCGGTCGCTCTGCAACTAAGACCATGCTGACCACCTCCGTTGTTGCGGTGATGTAGAGCAGGAGTGGTTCACTGGGTTCCGGCACCACCATGATGGGTAGCGTCGTCAGGTGCTTCTTGAGTTCCTGGAACGCTGCTTCCGCTTTCTCGGTCCGCACAAAGGGACCGGACTTCCGTAGAATCTTGAAGAAGGGGAGCGCTCGCTCAGCCAGTCTTGAGATGAACCGGCTGAGGGCCGCCAAACACCCTGCAAGCTTCTGCACATCCTTGATGCGGGCCGGCGGCCGCATTAGTTCTATTGCCTTAATCTTCTCTAGATTAGCTTCAATTCCTCGGTGCGAGACCAAGAAACCAAGGAGCTTCCCTGCAGAAACCCCAAAGACGCACTTGTCGGGGTTCAGCATCGTGCGCGTTGTGCGCAGCGTGCTGATGACTTGGGCCAGGTTGTCAAATAAGGTGGGGAGAGCATTCTTAAGTCCATAAGGCATGGAGACATAACAATACAGGCCGTCTACTATTATGAAAGCAGTGTGTTCTTCATCTTCCCTGAACATTGATATTTGGTGGAAACCAGAATATGCATCTAGGAAACACAGAAGATCACAGCCTGATGTTGAGTCTACTATTTGATCTATCCTAGGAAGAGGGAATGGATCCTTTGGGCATGCCTTATTTAGGTTGGTGTAGTCGATGCACATTCGGAGTTTCCCGCCAGCCTTGGGGACGACAACAGGGTTGGCCAACCACCGTGGGTGGTGGACCTCCCGGATGAAACCAGCATCGAGCAGCTTCTTGATTTCTTCACGGATGAAGTTCTGCCGCTCGATGGACTATTTCCTGGGCTTCTCTAGCACCCGTCGTGCGTCGGGGTAGATCTTCAGATGGTGCTCAATCACCTCCCTAGGGATCCCGGGCATTTGTGATGGTTGCCATGCAAACACATCAACATTGTCCCGGAGGAAGGTGACGAGGGTGAGTTCCTATTTGTTGTCCAGGTTCCCCGCGATGCGGGTTGTCTGGGCAGCCTCAGAGCCAATCCTGACGACATTTACCGGGACGTCGTCGTCGATTGGTCGCACGCGGGGTGCAGAAGTGGAGGCCCGCTGCGTCGGACCCTGTTCCGGTCGACTCTCCTTCGCGCCCCCTGGAGTCGGAGCCCTCCCTGCTGCGAGCGCCTGGAGCTGTTCCAAGGTGGATACTGCAGTTCAGCGGTCCCCTCTGACCCTGAGGACGCCGGAAGGCGTCGGCATCTTCAGGACGAGGTAGCCGTAGTGGGCTACGGCCATGAACCTGTAGAGCGTCAGTCTCCCGATGATTGCGTTGAAGGGGAGGTCGATGTCCGCCACGTTGAACAAAATGCTCTTCGTACGGTAATTCTTCGGGGTCCCAAAGGTCACCGGGAGGTGAATGTTACCTTACGGGAGGATTTGCCTCGGTCCGACACCTGCAGCAAAGGTGTGAGCTGGGACATCGGCAGCTGCAGCTTCCGGAAGGCTGCCGTGGAGATGAGGTTGAGGCCTGCCCCTCCATCAATCAGCACGTGAAAGACCTTCACCTTGGCGATGGTCGGGGACACCAGCAGCGGGAGTACACCTGCTCCCGCCATGTTCTTCGGGCAGTTAGAGGCGTCGAAGCTGATTGCCGTGCTCATCTACTTGTGGTGGGGAGCCAGGCTCGGAGTGGGGGCCACTGCGGCCACTGCCCGTCACAGAGTCTTCATTGCATTTCGGGATGTGGGATCTGTGCCCCCCCCCCCCCCCCCCGTAGATGACGTGGAGAGTCTTGCAGTGCTCCTTATCGCTGCTGGAGTCGGAGTCGCCACCCTCGAAGACGGCCTTCACCGTCCTCTGGGGTTCCTGGAACCCCATCTTGCTGTCATCCTCCTTTTCGGGATCGACCTTCTGTTTGCCCTCCCTCTGGTGGGAAGGCGCGCCCTCCTGGCGCTGCTGCTTCTGCTTTTGCTCGCGGAAGCGCTCCGTGAACTTCTTCACTTCCCGGCACTCGCTAGCGCTATGGCTATTTGTGTGCTGCACCGGGTAGTTGAAGTCAGGCTCCTCAGGCTCTGGTGACTGCCGAGGGCGCTTGTCTCGGCGCGGCGGCCGGGCTCCGCCGGGTGCCGCGGCCGCCACCGCATTGGCTCCGGGCTTTGGCTTGTTCTTGCCATTGCCCTTCCTCTTCTTCTTGTCGCTGCTCCTTACAGAGGCTCCTCCCTCAGTCGGCGTGACCTCCCTTGCCTCTGAGGAAGGTTGGGAGTGCTAGTTGCGTCCCTCAGCTGCCCTTGCACATCTGTCTGCCAGGACAAACAGCTCGGAGACATCACGCACTTCATGCGTGGCTAGCTTCTCGAGCATTTTCTTGTCCCTCACACCCTGCCTGAACGCAACAATAACTGATGCGCTAGCGATATGAGGGATAGTGTTTCGGACCTGAGAGAACTGCTGGATGAATGATCGCAGCGACTCTCCAGCACGCTGTCTGACGGTGTGGAGGTCAAGCTCTGTGCCAGGGCACTTGTAGGAACTGCCGAAGTTTGCCACGAACTGTCGGCACAATTCATCCCAGGAGGTTATGGACCCCTGGGGCAGGTTCATGAGCCATGAAAGGGCTGGTCCGGTCAGGACGACGGGGAATTAGTTGGCCATGACGGCCTCGTCGCCTCCTGCAGCTAATATCGCAGTGGAGTAGATCTGCAGGAACTCACTCGGGTTGACGCTCCCGTCGTACTTCTCCGGCATATGTGGCCGGAACTTTCATGGCCAGACCACGAAACAGAGGTGTGGTGCCAGAGCTGCACACCCTTAACTGGGACTGGCTGGCACCGGTCGTGGTACTGCATATCCCTCATGTGCAGGTGGACCTGCGCACACCTGTTGCTGGAGCGGTGCAGCGTACGTCTGTGGAGGTGGAGGCGCGATGTACGCCTGGTATGTAGGTGGCGTAACATACACCGGATTCGGCGGAGGCACGATGTGAGCCTGGGGAACAAGGCTCGGTGCACTGTAGTCTGCCTCAAGGTTGCGCCGCCGCTCCCTCTGTCGCTTGATGGTAACTCGGCAGTCTTCTCCCGACCTGCGGCGCTGCAGCCCGGTTCTCAGGTCTGTTGCTGAGATCCTGGTCGAGCACGAGTCTGCCGTCCATCAGTCGATGGTTGGAGTCCGTGACAATGACACATGCATCGGCTGGGCATGTGTCTCCCTTGGCGGAGGTGCGTTGAGCGCAACAGTGATGAGATGGTCAACGTCGTTGATCCACTGCTGAGCTTCTCCCCGAGGAGCATCCCTAGCAGGCAGGTTGTGGAGTAGCGCGCGCGCTGCTGCGAGTGCACTCTTCGGGCTCGCAGCCGGCCGCGATGTGGCTGCCGTCACGGGTGGAGTACGCCGTGGTGTGGCGTGCCGGCCTGCAGTCGGTGAAGTGACAGCAGGGCGACGTGAAGGTCCCGACCTTGCTGCTCTACAGCGGGATCCCGCTCTAGAGCAAGATGATGCCTTGTCCTCAGCTACTGCCTGTCGCCGTGACTTCGGCCTGGATGTACCGGTGTTGGAATGGCCGTTCACCATTGCTACTGGTGGGAATCTTCACGGGGAAAAAGCCCCCTACCTGGCGCGACAAATGTCGAAGGTCTTAAATGACACTTCCCCCGGACCTGCATAGAGAGCAGCCCACGGAGGTTCTTTGGATTCACGAGGGCTAGTCCCAGGAGATTGAGTGCAGCGAGATGGTGAACACAGCAGGTTTACGTGGTTCGGGCCGCCAGAGCGTAACACCCTACGTCCACGGGAGTGTATGTGTATTTACTTGCTTGGGCGAGTATGGGTTTCAATCTGTCTGATGCGATCCCTTGTGAAGGTCGCCTGCTGAGTCCTTTTATAGTCCAAGGACTCTGCAGTCACAAGGTGGGCCCCGGGCCCCGACAGGTGGTCCCGGGGAGAGCCAAATCCTATACAAGATCTAGGATTAAATGCTATCTACTTCCCTTTGTCAGGGGCTTCAATGTGCCGTCCCGCCGCGTCGTGCGCCAGGGCTACGTATAGTTGTTGATGATGGCAGGGCACGTCCCGCCCGTCTTGTCCTCGCGGCTTACTCGTTCGCCTTGCGTCGTGGGTCTCTACCGGCCACTTGGACAAGATAGGACACTGGAGCCTTGACTTTCGCATGCGCGACTCCGCTTCGCCTGGGGAAGGCGCGCGTACTTAATGCCTGTCTGAGCGGCACATTCTTTCACTTACAGCGGCCTCCTACCGCATCGAGTCGGACCACTGCCACGTGGTTGCTCCGGAGCCTGCCCCTGCGGGGAGTTGAGCGCCCAGCTGTACAGGTCACGTGGCGCCTCCGGAGCCCACCTCCGCGGGAGGGCGGAAGCTCAGCCCTGCGGGCAACGTGGTAGTCCAGGAGCCCTTCCTTGCGGGGAGACGGGCTTGGTCCCGGGGGTTCCATTGGTTACGTGGCAGCCCCGGAGCCCGCCTCAGCGGGGAGGCGAGAGTATGGTCCTGCCGGCCACGTGGCAGCCTTGGAGTCTGCCTCAGTGGGGAGGCGAGGGTCCAGTCCTGCCGGCCATGTGGCAGCCCCGGAGCCCGCCTTGGCAGAGAGGCGAAGGTCCGGTCCTGCCGGCCACGTGGCAGCCCGGGAGCCTGCTCCGGCGGGGAGGTAGGATCTGGTCCTTCCCTCCACGATGTGGCAGCCTCGGACTCTGCCTCCAAGTAGAGGCCAAGTCCTTAGCCGTTTTCTCCTTGTGCGCAGGGGTACCCGGTCTGCCGGGTACCGACAGCGGGGAAGGACGTTCATGGACTGTACCAGTTTACATCCTAGGTCTTGATTTTGTGGACCACCTTCCGGGTGATGAGGAGGACCCTCCGCCTTTCAATGACAACACCCACCCTTACCACGGACCAGTCTTGCCTGGTCCTTATCCTGATGATCAAGGTCCTCCGCCTGCTGCCCCAGATGACTTGGGGCAGAACGATCCTAGCGACCAAAATAATGAATCGTCGGATATGTTGTCCACGGCGCAGGTAGCATATAATATCCTAATCTTTCTCCTCATATATAGCGTGTTAACTATTTTTTTGGCCCCAAATGATCTAGAAAAATTACTCCAGATTTGATGATGCCATAAACTAATCGTTGCTGAAAACAATGACGGTGGCCCAAGCAAGGTCGTCGTTTCCTACCTCAGGATCACAGATGGCGTCGAAACAAAGGTTCTTTCAACAACAAGGCAGAGAATAGAGAGGCTCCAACATCACTCTCTGGTGACGAAGTACTCCAACAATACAAGTGTTTTGATCATGTGAGTTTTGGACCGACGAATAATAAGAGAAAGCACACCGAGGAAAATAGATGGCATAATTGGAAGAAGAAAAGTATATTTTTCGACCTCCCTTATTGGAAGAGATTGCTAATAAGGCATAACTTGGATGTCATGCACATTGAGAAAAACATTTGTGATAGCATATTGGGGACATTGCTTGCTATGGATGGTAAAACAAAAGATAGTCTACAAGCTTGTCTTGATATGAAGGATATGGGTATAGGCCAGATCAACATCCGAAGTTCATAAAGAGCAAGTACACATTCCCAACAGCATTATATACTTTGGGCAATGATGAGAAGACCACCTTGTGCAAGTTTTTGGGAATGTGAAGGTGCCCGATGGTTATGCCTCAAACATCAAGAGATGTGTGGACATAAAAGCATGTAAGGTATCGGGTCTAAAAACTCATGACTGCCATATTATATTTCAGAAGCTCCTTCCTATTGCAATACGTAACATATTGCCTGAAAAGGTTGTTGCATCTTTAATTGAGTTTAGCACATTCTTTTTTGGAACTTGTTCTAAAGAATTGGGAGAACCAGATTTGGACAAGATGAGCAAACAAATTCCTGAAACAATTTGTAAGCTTGAGATGTTGTTTCCTCCCGCTTTCTTTGATATCATAGTACATTTTCCAACCCATCTTGCCAAAGAAGCACGGTTGGGTGGACCCGTTTCTTACAGATGGATGTATCCAATTGAGAGGTACCTTGGTACATTGAAGAGGTATGTACGTAACAAAGCTCACCCGGAGGGTTCTATAGCTGAGGGATATATTGCCGAAGAGTGTATGACTTTTTGTAGTTAGTTTTTGGATAACATCAGCACCAAGCGTAATAGGCTAGAACATCATGAAGCTGCAGCTACAAATGAACCTTCTGTTGATAATTCTAACATATTTACAGAAGTTGATAATTCTAAAAAAGGGTATAAATGGGACCAACTTACTATTGTGGAACTACATAACATCAGGCATTATCTTATTACTAACGTTGAAGAGGCCGCTCCATGGATCAAGTAATAACGTATAACTCAGATGTTGTATACTATATATATGGCTTATTGTAGATGGCTAATTTAATTTTGTACCCTTTTTAGTGAGCATATTGAAGAACTGAAAAAGATTCATTCTCGTGATGTTGATAAACGCCATAGAGATGAGTTTGCTGATTGGTTTCAGAAACGAGTAAGTACATGCAAGTTTGCACTTTGATGAAATATTGAACAAATATGTGTTCTGAAATTGGTTTGTCGTCGATAACCCCTGTTATACTAATGTGTACAGATTACGACATTACACAAAGAAGGCAAAGCAACTGATTATCTGTATGCATTATCTAGAGGACCTGATCGTCGGGCACATTTTTTTAGTCGGTTATTCATCAATGGCTTCTTCTTTCGAACTGCAGATGTGGAAAAGGATTTACGGACCCAAAACAGTGGTATTGTTATTCGTGGCACTGATCATGATTGGTTTAGAGTAATCAAGAAAATCATTGCTGTTGATTTTGAAAAAAATCAAGAGGTTTTGTTATTTTAGTGTGAATGGTTTGATCGGCCTTTTGGAAGCAGTCAGAACCAAAGCAGAGGCTACAAAAAGGATCAATACTCTGTTTCGATTCGAGTATGAGCCTTACATTCTAGCCACCCAAGCAGAACAAGTTTTTTATGTTCCAAGTGTGAAGCGTCCTAAATGGGCTACAGTTGTTAAAACGAAGCCACGGAACCTTTTTGCCATGCCCCCTGGAGACAGTGAAAATAATGTGACTGATACGATGGAGGCTGAGACATTTCATGATGATATGCTTACTGATGATATCAATAATGAGGATACGACCGCATGGGCTAGGAATGACATTGAGGGAGCCAGCGGCGATGCTTCCACTCTTATACCGCTTCCACTCTTATAATGACAACGTCAAGTGATCGGTTTGAGGTAGATGGAGTTGCATTAGAAAATGAAGACGATGACGACGACGATGATACATATACCAATGATGGTCATGTAGCTCCATTGTGGGGGGACGACAGCGAAGATGATGATTTTTAGTATAATTAAGTACGTGAGATGTAGCTCCACAATGAATTCATCCGTCCGAACCCGACATTTATTTTTCAGTTATTTATATTTGCTACCCGAAAAGTACCTGATACCCGATATTTCGGTCTTTTCAATTCCGGTCTCGATTTTATCGGTTTCGGTTTTTCGATCTCGGTTTATTTGCCCACCCCTAATTTACGTAGTAGTAGCATATATATGGGATATACATATTTCTCCTGCATGTTTTTTTTTGCAAAACTATTTAGTGATATATCCTATGTGCATATTACATGTAAAACTAATGTAAAGTATAAAACTTTTTCAAAGGGAAGTCTTAGGTTTCGTCAAATCTATCTTTCAGATTTACGCAATTTTGATCTATTTTAACAATACAAGAATTGTACTTTTAGATTCACCATGAAAATATTTCCATAATATACAATCCGGTACTACATGTTATTGAAGTTAATAAATTCCATATAAATCATTTGTCAAAGGTAATTAGTTCGACCAAAACAGAAATAGAGTTGAGTTGGGGCAGAGGAAGTATTATACGTTGCTGTTTGCCGCATAAGGTTTCGTCTTTCGTTCAAGCCGTAGCCATTTGTATAGGCGGCTGATGCGACCAGGCGCACTGAGCTTACGTGCGCGCCAGTCACCGAGGCGCCTTAGACGCGTGCAACGCATGCGTTGAAATCACCTGCGGTACTGCAGGTGCAGTAACAGTCACTGACATGTGGGTCCGACTAGTCGTGGGGCCCACATGTTAGTGACTGTTACTGCACCTGCAGTAGTGTAGAGGTTATGCATCCCGCATGCGCATCTTTAAATTCAATTGGAACCGCTTCGCGTTCCATCACCGCTTTACCGTGAACCACTGCGGATGGTCTTAAAGGCAGGCCCGGCTCTGGGCCTAGGCGGGCGGAAATAAATTTTCTGCGGCCCTGCCACACAACGTCGCCTGTCGTGCCCCCGGCTCCGCCTCCGGCCCGCCGTCCCTGCGCCCCCACCGCCGGCCCGCCCCTGACTCGAGAACGGATCGAGGGGAAGGCTCATTGCCCATAGCGGTCCTGTAGCTTTTGTCCCCTCGATCCGTTGGCGATGAGCCTTCTCCTCATCTGTTCTCGAGTTCGCGGCGGCCATGGCGCCGCTTCTACCCTGCTTCTGGACTGAGGACGCTGATGATCCGCAACATACTTTTAAATCTGCTTGCTGCTAGCCGTTGTTGATGTGTTAATACCTGATGTTTTACATCGTTGAGTATGTTGCGGATCATCAGCGTCGTTGGTCCAGCACTGAATCATCAGGAGGCAAAAAGTAATGAACATCATTGATCAGCACTACACTGAGGAGAACGCGAAAATTGCAGCTGGTCGCGTCAAGTCGGTTTTATGATTTTATTCACGTTCCATTTGACTTCAAGTACCACGCCTATGCTTTGAAATATATGATTATACTAACCAAGCTCCGGTCTTTTACTGATTGATACTTAACCTCGTTTGTTGCATTTGCCAAGGTCTGAGGCCAACAAGGGCTACTGCTTTGTCAACGTCACATCGCCAGATGCGACGTTCTGGCTGTGGACGAAGCACCTGCATGGCTTCCGTTGGAAGGCGAATGACTCCCGGAAGATGTGCGAGGTCGACTACGCCAACATCCAGGTACGTCGCCGTCTGCTACCACCGTTTTCCATTGCGCTGCCGCTACATGGTGTTCACCTGCCGTTGCTCGTCATCCTTTCGTAGGGTCGGGATGCGTTGGTGGCCCATTTCTCCAAGTCATGCTTGGACTGTGAAACCGAGGAGTTCCTGCTAGTGTGGTTCAGCTCACCGCGGAAGGTGAATGACTCGCGGAAGATGTGCGAGGTCGACTACGCCAACATCCACGTACGTCACCGTCCGCTGCCACCATTTTCCATTGTGCCCCCGCTGCAACGTGTTCACCTGCCGCTGCTCGTCATCCTTTCGCAAGGTCGGGATGCGTTGGTGGATGCGGCCAGATGGTTGCTCTTGCAGGTGTATGGTAATTACGTGAGTGTTTGGTCGGGTCATGTTGTTAGTCCACGATGCACCCTAAACCCAGTGTTGAGGTCGTGTATTTGTCATTTGTGCGTACACTCTAGTGACATGTGACAAAGTGCTTAGTCATCAATTGCATTTGGTTTGACGTCGAAGTTCGATTGGAGATAGATCATCCATTTCTTTATGTCTTGGATCATCCAAATTAACGTTTGGTTGGATGGACTGGACGATCCAATTTTTCGTTGGTAGGTTGGATGAAACTTGATTGAGATTATTGAATCATCAAAGTTGATAATTTCATAATATTATTCGTGCGCATGATGATCGATCGTGCACGCCGAGTGCCGAGTTATTCAGATCGTTGAGCATAGTTCGGACGTGGAGTTTGTGTGTGCCCGTGCGCCCTGCAAGATTCGGTGCGCTCGCGTACGTGGGAATCATCAGGGCAGGGTGGTACAGTCGCGAGAACAGTGTAGTGCGCCCTTGGCTGTAAGATTTGGAGTGTGAACGTACGTGGCAACCACCTGGGGATGCAACTTCGGTGGTCCCGTTTGTGCTTCCATGCGTACTCCGCGCTTATGTGTCATCATCTAATTGGTTGAAGTTAAATCAGACATTATGTTAGGTAAATGAAAGGGCCAATAAAATCATGACACTTAAGTAGGAGCACGCATGGAAGCACTGAATGGGAGTATACAAGCCGTGTCCTCGGATGCAACTTCATGTAGCTCCATCCTAATGCAACGATTGTGGTCCCGTGGCGATAGATCCTAACGCCACGAACCAGTGAATCGTGGCAAGACATCCTAATGCAACGATTGTGTTTCGTTGCATTAGTATCCTGACGCCACGGAAAAATGAATCGTGGCCACACATCCTAATTCCTACGATTGGGGTTCGTGGCCATTGATACTAACGCCACAAACCAGAGTATCATGGCAACACATCCTAATGCAATGATTGTGTTCCATGGCGATAGATCCTGTAATGCCACGAACCAGTAATTCGTGGCAACAGATCCTAATGCAACGATTGTGGTCTGTTGCATTAGCATCCTGACGCCACGAACCAGTGAATCGTGGCAAGACATACTAACGCAACAATTGTGTTTTGTTACATTAGTATCCTGACGCCACGAAAAAGTGAATCATGGCCACACATCCTAATTGCTATGATTGGGGTCCGTGGCCATTGATACTAACGCAACGAACCAGAGTATCATGGCAACACATCCTAATGCAACGATTTTGTTTTGTTGCATTACGGTCCAAATGCAACTGTTTGCTGATTCGTGGCAATAGATCCTAATGCAACGACTATGTTCCGTGGCAATAAAGCTGTAACGCCACGAACGAGTAATTCGTGGCAACAGATCCTAATGCAACGATTGTGTTCCGTGGCAATAAAGCTGTAATGCCACGAACTAGAGTATTGTGGAAACACATCCTAATGTAATGATTTTGTTTCGTTGCATTACGGTCCAAATGCAACTGTTTGCTGATTCTTGGCAACATATCCTAATGCAACGACTTTGTTCCGTGGCAATAAAGCTGTAACACCACGAACCAGTAATTCGTGGCAACAGATCCTAATGCAATGATTGTGTTCCATGGCAATAAAGTTGTAACGCCACGAACCAGTAATTCATGGAAACAGATCCTAATGCAACGATTGTGGTCCGTGGCGATAGATACTATAACACCACGAACCAGTAATTCGTGGCAACGGATCCTAATGCAACGATTGTGGTCCGTTGCATTAGCATCCTGACGCCACAAACTAGTGATTTGTGGCAACAAATCCTAATGCAACGATTGTGTTTCGTTGCATTAGCATCCTGACGCCACGAAAAAGTGAATCGTGGCCACACATCCTAATTGCTACGATTGGGGTCCGTGGCCATTGATACTAACGCCACAAACCAGAGTATCGTGGCAACACATCCTAATGCAACGATTCTGTTTCGTTGCATTACGGTCCAAATGCAACTGTTTGCTGATTCGTGGCAACAGATCCTAATACAACGACTGTGTTCCGTGGCAATAAAGTTGTAATGCCACAAACCAGTAATTCGTGGCAACATATCCTAATGCAACGATTGTGTTCCATGGCAATAAAGCTGTAACGCCACGAACCAGTAATTCGTGGAAACAAATCCTAATGCAACGTTTGTGGTCCTTGGCGATAGATCCTGTAACGCCACGAACTAGTAATTCGTGGCAACAGATCCTAACGCAACGAGTGTGGTCCATGGCGATAGATCCTGTAACGCCACGAACTAGTAATTCATGGCAACAGATCCTAATGCAACGACTGTGTTCTGTGGCATTAGCATCCTGATGCCACCAACTAGTGATTCGTGGCAACAGATCCTAATGCAATGATTGTGGTCCGTTGCATTAGCATCCTGACGCCACGAACTAGTGATTCGTGGCAGCAAATCCTAATGCAACGATTGTGTTCTGTGGCGATAGATCCTAGTTCACGAACTTGTGAATCGTGGCAAAAAGCCAAGCTTACTGCAACGATTTAGTATTCGTTGCAGTACAATCGTTGCGACAGGTCGGAATCCTTGTAGGGCCTCTATCGAGTATGTGCCGATGGCCTTCTTAGAAGGTGTGTCCCATCAATCGAGGGCACCAAAATTATAGAGAAATGCCATGCTGGCTCTATGGTGGTCATTACGGTGTTTACCGTACTCAGGCAAAGATCTGGTAGAGTGGATTCTATTGGCCTTCAATGTATGAAGATACCAAGGAATTCATTCGTAGATGTTAGAAATGCCAGAAGCATGGAGGAATCTCTGCTCGCGATGCGATGCCCCTAACATACAATCTCCAAGTGGAATTATTTGATGTATGGGGTATTGATTTCATGGGACCTTTTCCTTGGTCTTATGATTGCGAGTATATTCTGGTTGTCGTCGATTATGTGTCAAAATGGGTAGAAGCATTGCCATGCAAAAATGCTGATTCCAAGCAAGCGAGGAAAATGTTCCATGAGATCATTTTCCCATGCTTTGGAACTCCCCGTTTGGTCATAAATGATGGAGGGTCTCATTTCATAGATAAGACCTTCTGGAACTTTTTAAGGGAACTTGGAGTCCAGCATAACATTGCACCCCATACCACCCACAGACAAGTGGTCAAGCAGAAACATCTAATAAGCAAATTAAGAATATTCTGGAAAAGACTGTCTTGGAAATGGGAACGGGATGGAAGCAAAAGATACCTGACGCATTGTGGGCATATCGTACTGCCTACAAGACACCTATCGACATGTCTCCTTTCCAACTTGTCTATGGGAAGACTTGCCATCTTCCTGTAGAATTGGAACATAGAGCGTATTGGGCCATCAAGCGGTGGAACATGAATCTTAACGAAGCTGGAAATCATCGATTGAAGCAAATCTCTGAGTTGGGGGAATGGAGAGATAAGGCGTACCACAGTGCCAGAATTTATAAAGAGAGAACCAAAAGATGGCACGATAAGAGGATTACGCTGAAAGAGTTCAAACCTGGAGATAAAGTTTTACTCTTTAACTCTAGGGTTAAACTTTTTGGACATGGGAAGCTTAGAAGCAAAAGGGAAGGACCCTTCACTGTAGTAGAGACTTCATCCCACGGAGCAATCACACTCCAAGGTGATGACGGTCAACTATTCAAAGTGAATGGGCACCGACTCAAATTATTTCTCGATTCCCAAAAGGATACAGAAAAAATTTTGACGTGGTAAATCTAATCGATTTCCAATCCATTTCTCTGAACTCTGTTTAAATTCTCCACGTCCAACTAATGGGCCCATCCAATTCTTCTTCTAGAAGGCCTATTTAATCGACCCGAGAAAATGTGGCCCGAACGGAGCCAGAAGGGGTTCGGCCGAACCCTAGGGTCGGCCGACTCTCCCTTCGCGCCGTTCGCGTTCTGTTTTCTCGTGTTAATCCTCCTCGATATCCTCCACAAAATCCTCGGTGAAACGTGTCGTTCTGCACCTATTTAAAGTACAGAAACAGAGAGGAAAGTCTACACCTCATTGAATCATCATCCTCCTCTCGTCCTCGTCATGGCCGACAAGAAGATTGTGCCTCACGCCTCCTCCAGCTCAACCCTCAACCTGAGCGGAGACATTACGCCGGCCAACGACAAAACTTCCCTTGCCTGATAGCATAGGATGCTTACTACTTAGGATTTTATTTTTAAAAAAACATTTGTTTTCTAAAGCTAGGTTAAATAATGTAAGCATCCCCATATTTTGATTTCAATAAAGTAAACTTACCGGTTCATCTAACACCGGTAAAGTTCCCCCTTTAGTTTATTTTGTTGAATAAAGAATTCAGGAAACAAGTGGGGGAAACATGTCCCCAAGTAACGAAATCCCGACGTGAAAAATTAACATTGCATATCAAAACACGTCGCGACCGAATGAGCAAAATGACCCGACGAAACAGAGGCATAGAAAAGCCACCAGGAGGTCGGCCGAACCCCTTGGTCAGCCAACCTGTCTTCTGCACCCTACGACTCTGTTTCGCTCAAGAAAATCGGTTTTGATTTCCTATCCCCACTTTTATGCGCTACCATGCTGTTTGAGTTGATTTCATATTTTTCATTGCATATCTAAATGAATCAACTCAACAAATTGAAATAAAATTTGGTAGTCAAGGATTTGCTTAAGCTGAAAATTTGAATACTTTATATTTCAATTCATTACCTTGTTTATGATTCCCATAATTCAATAGGAAAAACACATCATCTAGGTATTTGACTAGTGTGATATGGTAAATAAGTTCTTTAGAAATCATCCTTTTGCTTGAAATTGATTTTGACATTTGTAACTATTTGAAGTCTTGAACTTTGCCTAAATCTCTCATTGGAAATTTATATACCCACCAAGGCCATATGATACATTCATTGAAAACCACAAGCATACGCCACTTTGCTTTTCATTGAACTTTGTCAAACCCGTGACCCAATTGAGTGACATGCATGAACTTTTTGAATTGAAAACTCATGTGCACTCCATTCATGCAAAATTTCTCACATTGAGAGTTTCATCCATCAATTATCCATCCGCCAAAAAGAAACTCCATACAATACAAATGAAAGCCTCTCTAAAAAATAAAAAGGAGTAGAAGACATGGCTACAAGAAAAAAGAAAAAGCATCCACTCTTGAAAAAGAGTAAGAGTGCTAAAAAAAAAAGTAGCGATGTTTCATCCTTAAGAGAGAGCAAATTCATGGGAGTTATTACCTCGCCCCTCCATTCTATTCATGTGCACAAGAATTTTCCCTTCACTTTGTTCATTGCATAAGTCTCTCATAGGATCAAGTTTTTGACTTAGTAACATATGAATTGCAAATGTGTGCCACATTCATCCCTACCAAGCTCCAGATATAGCCACTTTTAGTATAGGGACAAGAATTGGCAAAACATGCCATGGTGAGGACTCAAACACATTGAGAGATTTGAGAGATTCCAATCGAGAACGCAAGGGAAAAAGTCCCTATGACTTTCAAATATAGAAATTGCCAAATCATTTTAGCACAAAATGATCCAAGGGAACTTCATTCTAATCGTTCCACTTTTCAAACACCCAAGATTGATGTGGTAGCCACATACACAAAGGGGATCCATGAATTCAGGTATAAGTTGAAATATCTAATATCCTTATTTTCTACCTTATAGCAAATTCATGACAACACTCTAGTTCTTCTTGCCTTCACTTGAGGACGAGCAAAGGACTAAGTGTGGGGGAGTTTGTTGACGGTCCTTAAGTACCACATTTTGACTGTCAATTCACCTCATAATGTGCATAAAAGAAACACATAACATAGTGGTAGGGTTATACACTAACCCAATTTCACAAGTGTTGGTGTTTATTTGTATGCAGGTGAATTATTACCCAAAATACCAAAACATGCAGGTATGAATCCATGAAAATGGATTTCAACAAATCAGGCGATGACACGTGGCAACACATGGATCAAATGGCCCACAAACAGAAGAATACGAGGAGATCCAACGGTGTTGCACCCATATATATCAAGGGGGCCCACCTGGAAGCCACCTGGAGGAAGCACTCCCTGAGGGGAGCCTTGACCAGGTCGGCCGAACCAGGGTTTCGACCGACCTCTTACTGGCGCCAAACTCGGTCATATGACACGTGTTGGCTCCTCCCGACTCCCTGGAGTCAATGGTCACTGATTCGCGCGTTAATTGTGGCGGGAACCGACTCTTCTCCACCTATAAATAGACCCTCTCACCTCACTTCTCACACACACCTAAAGTTTAGAATAGTGCTACACTCCAAAGGTTTAGAGTAGTCCTAGAGGCTACCAAAGTAGAAGGAGAGTGTGGTGAAGAGTCTAGGAGAAGGAGGCTTGGGCTTGTCAAGTCCCTCTTCTACACTGGTACCCCTACAAAGGTTTTACTCAATCAAGTAAGCTTTTGTGAATTCAATACAAGTTTGATCTTTTATTCTTAGTAGTTTGCACAAGTAGTTACTTGTGGGTTCACTACTTTAATTCATTAGAGGCTCTAGTTGTAGTTTTGTGTTCGAAATAACTAGAGTAGTGATTTAGAACGTAAGCGTGGTGCTTAGGTTATAAATCATCAGTGGATATCTCGTAGACCCACGGATTGAAGAGGTAGACAGTAGGTGGTGACAGCCCTATCTATCCTTCGTAATCCTCCACGTTCGGCTATGCCATAGACTCTTGGCGGGAGTCGTCCTAGTATTGCTAGGAGTAAGCCCGTGCCCAAAGCAAGCATCTACTGCAAACTGCCTTGAATTAGGTTCAATACTTTGAATTCCTCTCTGATCCTTGCCTACCAAACAACTTTGTGTCCTTGGGTGAGCTAGTTCAAAAGATTAGCACACATGTTCTTTGGATTCGATACCCTTGGGAATACTCCTTAAGGGGAAGTGCTACAACGGTATTTCTGTGCGCTTGCGGATAACTCTGTGGTGTTAAGAAATACCAACAACGCACTGGACTAGTCTGGTCCTTGGGGACTTAACCTCCCCAGGGAGCCCTCGACCTCTCCACTTTCATTCAAATACTCTCTTTCCAAAAACGCTCAAAAACCTTCTCCCAAACGGCAATTTTCAATTCCCTCCGACAAATCCTGATTCCGATCAGTGGATTGAAGCCCTAAGGTGCTTAGGAACCTTTCCCCAAGCATCAGAGGCAAATTCCTCTCCTACATTTTGTCAAATCAAGGATTTGAAGAGGTATTCTTGACCTAACCCCAAAATCCTTGAAATTCAATTCTTTTGGGTCCATTGATTGAAACTTCTTCACAAATGTTGTTGTGCACATCAATGTGATCATGTACCTCCATTTTTGTGGTAGGATCCGTAGTTTTTGCAAAATTTCTCTAGATTAGGGTTCTTGCTGTGTGAATCGGACTAGTCCGACCACTGGGCGGACAAGTCCGACCTAGTACGGACTAATCTGGCCCAGGACGGACAAGTTCGGGTTACACAGTGAAAACCCTAACCTAGGTTGGTTTTGTGAATTCTACCTCTACCCCTTGACTTCCATTGACTCATACACATTCCCTTGCTTCTCTTGTCAGCAACTATGTCGGACAATGAGTATGTTCCACCTTCTGACTCTGAGACCGAAGCAGGGAAGCAAGCTCTCTATCGCTGGAAGCAACGAGAGGATCAAGAGATGGCTGCTGCATACATTGCACCACAAAGGGCAAAGAAGACTCAACAAGAAGAGCATAATTCTGCAGCTACCGAGACAGCCCCGAAAAGGAAGCGGCTTGTGACTTTGGGTGAACAAGCTAAGACCCAAGGGGAGAGGACCTCCAAAGATAAAGGCAAGGCACCAATCGATGTTGCATCCAAGAAGAGGGTGATAGTGGCCGAGAAGGCTGCCAGCAAGGTCAAGAAGGGTGCCTCTCAACCCATTGGGCCCTTGAGGATGTCTTCTCCTGCACGGAACCCCAATCGTGCAGCTGCATTTGACGCTAACATATTCAAGGGAAAGGGGGCTGAGAAGGCACACAAGCTGAGGAAAATTAATGTCTATCAGCGAGATAGGAGCACAGTGGATCCCTGGTTCTGGTGTGACTTCCACTGTGACTATTACAGGACGGTCTACATGACCAAGCAGACCCCTGTCACAAATGCTCAGTGGATAGACTAGGACTATATGGCTCAGAAGGATCACAGAGCCTTCAATGCTGTGATTGAGGCCGTCGAGAGGCATGGGTTGAAGAAGTTCATGGCTTTCCAGTATGACTGGAATGTGGAAGTCATCACTTAGTTTTATTCCACTTTGTACTTCCACACCAATGGGGACACGAGGATTACCTGGATGACCAATGGGGAGCAGTACTCCACCACCTATTGGGAGTTTGCTCAGTTGCTTGACTTGGAGGACCAACTGGATAATGAGATCATCATTTCAAATCTGAAGCCAGTTGATCAAGACACCCTGGAGTATATGTACCCAAGTCATGCACAATATGAGGACGCGCACATCAGAAACATCAAGCCCTTCTATAGTGTGCTCAACCGGGTCCTCAGAAAGACCATTGCCCCACAAGGACGGAGATGCGGGGATAATTCAAGGGAATCTAAGGCATTTGATGGTGCTCATTGATGGAGATGTCCACTTCAACATGGTGGATTATATCTTTGATGACATCTTCAACATCTTGCGCACTCCTAACCGATCATGTTGATACGCTCCGTACATCATGTACATGATCGAGAAGATCTCCGGACTCACTTTCAAGAAAGATATCATTCACCAGAGGCTTCGACCTCAACTCCCTCCTCCAGAGCCGGCTGCTCCTAGGAGGAATAATGCGGATCCTCCTGCTTCTTCGTCTCGCTTCGTGCCATCTCCTCCACCGCCTCCGCCTTCATCACAATGCAGGAGTGGATTCTTCAAATGCTTCAAGGCTCTTTTCTACTCTTGCCGGAAGACGGAAATTTGGCAATGTCGCATGGAGCGTTGCAGCGAGAAGTATCTCAAGGCGATGTGCGACAAGCTGGACATTCCTATGTCTCCCGCCGAGGAGAGTGATGGTGAGCTCACTTCTTTCCTGGAGTTCACTACCGAGGAGCTCGCTCAGTTTGGAGAAGATGGGACTTCCACCGCGGCCCCAACTGATGATGATGAGGCCAATGTCGACCCAGAGGCCACGGAGAGCGACAGCGGGCGCCATGGTGGCGATGACGATGACGAATCCAACAATGAGTATACCTAAGGGCCCTTCCTCTCTTCCTTTCCTTTTTGGTGTCTTGATGGCAAAGGGGGAGAGATAGCTTAGTGGATGGGGCACTTAGATATAGGGGGAGAGATATAGGGGAAGAGATGGAGGGGGAGAGATAGATTAGTTTGAGAGAGTATTTGATCTATGAAGGACTTATGTTTTAAACTCTCATTTCAAGTTGTATTGTAAGATTTAATCTATGTATTCATGTATCTTTCCTAAATTTGTGATGTGTTGCCTTATTTACATGTCTATCTTGCATAATTGTTGACTTATCACACTTTATGAACACATCACTTAGGAACCCCACCATAATGTGTATATGTATGAGAACTCTCTCAATCTCCCTTACTCATGATGCATACATTGAGGGGGAGTCACTCATACAAATACACGTTATGAAAACAAAATATTATCCTTGTTGTTGAAGTCTTAATGTGTTGTTATCAATCACCAAAAAGGGGGAGATTGAAAGTGCATCTAGGCATCCCTGTGGGTTTTGGATGATTGATGACGACAATTAAGAGGATAATGAGCCAAAGTGATCTTAAGCACAGCTACAAGGATTGAAATGTGATGAAAACCCTCAAAAAGGAAAAGGATAAAACGGGCGTCAAAGACTCAAGCATAGAAATTAGGGTTTCTATGGTACTGAGGTTATATGAGTCGTGTCATGTGAGAGGGTGGATGTATCATGTGCATTGAGATCATTCTAGAGGGCTCAAAGTGGTGGTTTAGTGAAACACCTAAGTGAGAAGCCTAAAATGAGAAAAAACCTAGGAGGCTGGACTAGTCCGGGCCTCAAGACTGGACTAGTCCGGCCAGGCAAACAAGTCCATTTTGAGACGGACCAAATGTCTCTGGAGTGAATCTTAGTGAATTTGGAGATAAGTCCGAGAAGTCCGGACTTGTTCGTTTTTGGACGGACTAAAGCTCTCTGGAATAGTTCGGACTTGTCCGTTTGGGTACGGACTAGTCCGTTTTAGACTTAGTGAGATAGACTGAGAGAAACCCTAGAGGGTCGGACTAGTCCACCCCTGTGGCCGGACTAGTCCGGGCCAACCCAGAAGAGTCCGTTTTATGACGGACCTAATGGTTCTGTTCTACTTCGGACTGGTCCGTTGTAGACCGGACTAGTCCGTTGTCTAGTGACCGTTCGAATTTGGAAATTTGGCGGGTATCGTGACGATCGTCGCGCAGTGTGGCAGTTGTCAGAACCTGACCAGAGGTTAGTGGTCCCATAGGGCTGGACTAGTCCGGGGTCAGAGGCCGGACTAGTCCACCCTTCTGCTGAGGTCAGCAGTAGGGGCTCGGGGTCCCTATAAAAGGTGGACCCCTGGGCTCATTTGAAAAATTCTTGAACCCTAGCGCCGCCACAAGCATCCTAGAGCCTTCCAAAGCCTTCTACTCATCCTACTAACCCTCTAAGAGAAAATCTTGAAGAGATTAGGGTTTGGTGAGGAGAGTAAAGGAAGATCATCGCGCTTTGGCTCTCGGTTTGATCTCTTGTACATTGTGTTGTGTTTTGTGGCTTGTATGAGTTTAGCTTCGTGTGCTCCTCATTGTATTTATTTGTGGGAACCTTAAGTTGTGAGCAGCCCAATCAAACTTTGTGATTGCCCATCGATATAGTGGAAACCAAGCCGACCATCGTGGTGGCTTGGTGAGAGAAGGGTCAAGTGAGACCCGGTCCTTGTGTGGACTTCTCAACAAGGATGTAGGCTTCTTCATAGAGTTGAACCACGGGATAAATATCGTTTCACTTGTCTTTCACTCTTCGTGATCACTAGTATTGCTATTAGGGTTCATATTGCTTTTATTGCTCTTCATTTTGATTATTATTGTAAACTTGCAATCTAAGTGTGTAAACTTCACTATCTGAGCTTTACTAGTTTACAATACATTGCTCATTACTTCGGTGAACTTTAGTTCCGCAAACAACTTGTAGAAATCAAGTTTTAGGGTTTTTACCATGTGCTGAGCGGTTTAGTCCGGCCCTATGCAGACTAGTCCGGCCACAAGAATTTAATCATGTTTGATTAAGTCATTTCAGGTATTATTGCCTATTCACTCCCCCTCTAGGCGACTTTCACCCACGGGGATGCCTAGATGCACTTTCAACAGCTTTATTACTAACCGACCAACGGTCCTTTACTAATTGACCAACTCCAGTGTGACCGCCTCCTCTGTTCGCCATCACCGTTGTCGTCGTCGTCGCCGTCCTTGTCGTTGTCATCTTCACTGTCCTCATCGTCGTCGTCGTCTCCGTCTTCCACGTCGTCGTCACTGTTCATGGCTGGTATCAGCTTGGCGCGTAGCCGACTGAAGGAGGAGCGCATGGCCTGACGCAAGAACCATCCCCATGTATGTACATATTGGCACACTGGAATTCCAAAACAAAATGCGAGACACGTCTTATGTTGAGCGCGTCTCCGATTCATGGCGAAGATTTTTGTCCCACCTCGAAAAGTTGTGCGCGTTGCAACGATCATATAAGGCATTTCACACAGTTGCCAGTAGGACATGCCCGGATGCCAAAGATGTTGTTCCTGGATCAAGCACACTGTGGCGCATCTTTGACAACATGCCTGTTCGACCACAAAATAATGCGAGACGCGCGTTATATATGTTTGTCTCCAATTTTTTACATAATTTTAGCTCTCGCGCGGTCTCTGCAAAAATTTTTGCGCAAAACTTACTAGCCTTCTCTTGACCAAAGGGAGACGCTAAAATAAGAGAAGGTTGTTAAAGAGGCTCGTCTCCAAGTTTTTCTATTTTTATCTCTTGCACGCTCTCTCCCAACACTTGGCAAAAATTTTTAGCTCTCGCGCACTCTCTTGACCTAGAAACTGTAGCTCCTGAGCACGCCGCCACCGTCCCTCTTCCTCAACTCGCTATTCATCATTATTGCACTGCCGCCGTCGGCCCTGATCTTCATCAACAGAGAGTTGAGGACGCTAGAAAACATCGCCTCGTCCCCTATCCCCTGAGCACGTCGCCGCCTCGACCCCGACCTCGGTAATCGGTATGAGCATGTCGCCGCTTCACATAAGTGGAAATGTTCTCCCTGTCTCCGGAGCACGCCTGCCCGCTGTCATCAGAGAGTTCATGAACCACCGCTCCGGCGCCTCCGCCAGCTTGTCCCGGAGCACGCCGCCGCCTTGTCCCCTGTCTCCGGAGCACGCCACCGCCTCGACCCTGCTCTCAGAGCGTGCATTTCAGTGATTTTATTGAATTTGAGGATGTCCAATGAAGGCTCATTGTAAATAAAGTCATTGATCCAAAGGGAGAATTTTCATTATTGTGTACATTCATCTTCCTTATTTATGTCCAATACAGAAGTAATATATTTGTTTCGAATATCAATGTATATAATGAATTCTAATTCGCAAACCCTTGAAACTACAGGAATAGTGGTTGACACTAGCATTTGTCATCTGTCAGTACCCTGGGTACCATATACTCCTTGGGATTGCAAAGATCTCAAGGAGAAGTTATCTACTTGATTTGAAGACCTTCGGAGGCCCACATGTCAGACATAACCGGACCCACTTCTCCAACATGGTTAGTCCCAGGGTCGCCACGTGTACTATCAAACCGGAGCTACCGCCCACAATGGGGAAGCTCCGGGTTATGCACCAAAATGCCCCCCCCCCCCCCGGACCTAACCCCAGACCGAGGGAAGCTCCAGAACTGACACGTGTCGGGTAACACCAGACCTATCTGTTCCCCACAGTGAGCTCTGGTGCTGCCACGTGTCCAACCGTCGGATCTTCAGCCTCTAACCTCCGGAAGACTCCACAACGGCTCCGGATCTTCAAAGAGGAATCAAGGACTTCAAGACCCGATCAAGTGTCATTAATACTATATTAATGACACACGATCGACCGACCTTAATTACCAGTAACGGTGCTGTCAAAGCCCATAACTCGGTCGTTAAGGGCAATTAAACGTGTTGAATGTGTATCAATATCAGTAACCGCCGGGGCCACATGTCGGGCCAGGCTAACTTGTAACGGCCTGCCCTTGTACTATAAAAGGACAGGCCGACGATACATAGGACACATGCTCTGGACATTCTCAACTCACGTTGAGCTCATACATCCAATAAAACAACAACACACCCCGTGGAGTAGGGTATTATGCTCAGGCGGCCCGAACCACGTAAATCTTGGTGTCTCTTGTGTCACTCGACATCTCACCTTCTTGAATCTCCGCGCGCCCATACCAAACCTCAAACTCCTCTAACACTTTAGTAGTGTTGGGAGGTCTGCCGGATCAAAACCACCGACAGTTGGCGCGCCAGGTAGGGGCGCCTAAGATTTCAAGAATGGTGAACTCAGCCGCTGGATCATCCAATGGTCATCCCGCTGTTCAAGCTGTTGGGGGTAACCCCTCCAATATGCAGCCACCAGCAGGAACCACGGCTCTAGCAAGAGTCACACTTCCACCACCGCCGCCTCCACCAGCAAATCAAGCTGGACAGCGCGATGGTGCACCAGCGTCAATCACTGCATCGGCGAATCTTAACAACCCGGAAAACGCGCTCCATGCAGCACGTGCTCTTCTTCAACACCCACCACCTCCGGACGCATCGCGGGATGCAATGGAGCAGTGGAGGGCCGATGTGGAACACTTGGTTGCAGCAGCAGCCGACCACATCAGCAACCAGGGTCCTCCCCCTTCAGGACGGGCCCCATCGCAGCGACGTACTTTGTCTGGCAGACTTGGTCCGCACATTTCCAACAACAGGAGACGTGCTGCATCACAGCAGGTGACGTCGTTGCCCTCCGGGGCACGACGCACTCACACGGTATCAAGGCTTTCAACTCATGACCTCCGGGCGGAGCTTGATCGCCGATATCGCCAACAAGACGACCGAGTCCATATTGAGCGTGCTCGTGAAAGACGAGAAGCTCAAGACATTCCTGCTCCTGAAGGAGTAGGAGGAGGCTGTTCAGCCCTGGCCATGCATCTGTGTATGGTCAGGTGGCCACAGAAGTTCCGGCCTCACCTGCCGGAGAAGTTCGACGGGACTGTTAATCCTGTTGAATTTCTTCAGATTTACTCCACTGCTATCTTGGCAGCTAGAGGAAATGAGGCGTAATGGCCAATTATTTCCCAGTGGCTTTAACTGGGACCGTCAGGTCCTGGTTTATGAGTCTTCCACCCAACTCCATTAGCAGTTGGGAGGAGTTGTGCCAGCAGTTCACCGCCAACTTTAGGAGTTCTTACACCCGACCAGGCACTGAACTGGACCTTTTTGCAGTTGTGCAAAAAGGAGGAGAATCCCTGCGATCATTCATCCAGAGATTCTCTCAGGTACAAAACACTATCCCTTCTATCTCTAGCGCCTCTGTCATCGTGGCATTTAGACAGGGAGTGCGGGATAAGAAGATGCTGGAGAAACTGGCGATCAAGGAGATTACCAGTGTCACGGAACTCTTTAGCTTGGCTGACAAATGTGCCAGAGCTGCGGAGGGCCGTGAAATGCACTCCAAACCAACTCCTGAGGATCACAAGAAATCCTCCAAAGGAGAAGCCGCTACCTCCGGGAGTGGCAAGAAGAAGAAAAAGACCAACGGCAAGAACAAGCCGTCGGCTGGTGCATTCGATGCTGCAGCTGCTGCAGCTCCGGGTGGCCGGGGGCCACGCCTCGAGAAGCGACCTCGACCGTCTTCTGAAGACGGTGGCAAACCCAAAGTGTGGTGTCCAATTCACAAAACGGACAGCCACAGTTTGGAAGACTGCCGGGAGGTTCAAAACCTTGTCGAGCGCTACAACAAGCGTCGGGAAGAAGCTTCTTTCCGACAGAGGGAAGGAAAACAAAAAGTTGACGAAGCTCCGACTGAAGAGGAGTTAGGTTTTCAGGATCCCAAAAAGGTCCTAAAGGCCGTCTACACCTCCATCGACGACGATTCCGACGTCTCTGACAACGAGCGTCGGAAGACCATGAACACCATTTTTGGTGGATCATGGGACATCACCTCCCGCCGCGTCATCAAGACTATGCGTCGGGACATGGCTGCTGTAGCTCCTACAGCCAGGGCGGAGCCTCATCGGAAGTGGATGGACACAACCATCACTTTTGATGCTTCGGACTTCCCGCGAAGCATGGTTGGAGCAGGTCAGCTACCTTTGATGGTATCTCCTACCATCAATAACATCCAGCTCCACCATGTTATGATAGACAGAGGTTCGGGGCTCAATCTCATAAGCTTCGAAGCTTTTACCAAGCTTCAGCTCCGAACTTCGGATCTTTACCCATCCTGACCTTTCTCCGGAGTAGGTCCGGGAGCCATTACCCCACTCGGAGCTATTACCCTCCCCGTTACCTTCGGGACCCGGGAGAAGTATCGCACCGAGAAGTTGGTCTTTGACGTTGCTCAGATCAACTTACCCTTCAATGCCATCTTGGGTAGGCCTGCCTTGTACAAATTCATGGCAGCTGCTCATTATGGTTACCTGGTGTTAAAGATGCCAACACCAGTAGGCGTTCTCCAGATCCGCGGAGATCGTACTGTCGGAGTAACTGCTCTGGAAGAACTCCATGCACTTACCACGGCGCAAGAGGAGGACTCCAGGCAGGAGCAAGCTCCAAAACCCCGAGCATTCGTCAACGAGGCTCGACTTCTGCACCTCGTGTGCAGCCAAGCGGTGACACCGACATTCCCGTCAAAGTCGTCCAAATCGGTTCTGATGCCGCTCAGACCACCCGTATAATGGGGGGATTGAACGACAAATAGGAACTCGTGCTCATCACTTTCCTCCGGGCTAATGTCGACGTGTTCGCCTGGCAACCGTCACAAATGCCTGGGATCCCTAGGGAAGTGATTGAGCACAATCCGAAGATCTACCCTGACGCCCGGCCTGTGCATCAGAAGCCTCGGAAGCAATCCGTGGAGCGACAGAACTTCATTCGACAAGAAGTGCAGAAGTTGCTCGAAGCCGGATTCATCCGAGAAGTCTTCCATCCAAAATGGCTGGCAAACCCAGTCGTTGTGCCCAAGGCCGGCGGGAAGCTTTGGATGTGTATCGACTACACAACAATAAATAAGGCATGTCCAAAAGATCCATTCCCATTACCTAGAATAGATCAGATAGTGGATTCCACCTCCGGGTGTGAATTACTGTGTTTCCTAGACGCATATTCTGGGTATCATCAAATCAGAATGTCTAGGGAAGATGAAGAGCATACCTCTTTCATCACAGTAGACGGATTGTACTGCTATACAACCATGCCATTTGGTCTCAAGAATGCAGCTTCAACCTTTGTACGAGCTATGTACAAAACCTTTGAAGAACTCATTAGAGACATAGTGGAAGTGTACGTCGACGACATCGTGGTCAAGGTCAAGAACAAGGAGTCACTCCTTGACACCTTGCAGGCTGTCTTCGACAAGCTGCGGGCCACCCGCACAAAGCTAAATCCAGACAAGTGTGTCTTCGGTGTTAGCTCCGGAAAACTTCTTGGTTTCCTGGTAAGTCACCAGGGCATAGAAGCTAATCCGGCAAAGATCAAAGCCATTGAAGACATGCGGCCACTAGCCCGCATCAAAGATGTCCAAAAGCTAACTGGATGTCTAGCAGCCCTCAGCCGGTTCATTTCAAGACTGGCGGAACGGGCACTCCCCTTCTTCAAGTTATTGAGGAAGTCCGGACCATTCCAATGGTCTGAAGAAGCAGAAAAGGCATTCCAGGAACTAAAACAGCTCCTCACCACCCTACCAATTCTGGTAGCTCCGAACCCTGGTGAGCCTTTGTTGCTTTACATTTCAGCAACTGACGAAGTCGTCAGTATGGTCCTGGTTGCTGAGAGACCAGAACTACCCCATACTCAAGAATCCAGACCCCTTCGGGAGGGTCCGGAGGATCCTAAAAGCGAGTCTGGGTCCCAGCTCCCAGACTTTCCACAAGAAGTCACTTCAGAAGACCCAGACCCCTCCTGGAGGGTCCAGGTCGCAGGTCCCCGAAGAAAATTCGGATCCCTCCGGGAGGATCCGGGTCAGTGAAGAGGAAGCTCCGGGCCCCTCCGGGAGGGTCCGGACCATTCAGCCTCCAGTGTACTTCATCAGCGAAGTACTACATGATGCCAAGACTCGATACCTAGAGGTGCATAAGCTGCTCTATGCAGTTCTTATTGCCTCCAGGAAGCTTCGCCATTACTTCCAAGCTCACATAATCTCAGTGGTGACCTATTACCCACTTCGAGCAATCTTGCATAATCCCAATTCAAGTGGGAATATTGCAAAGTGGACAGCAGAATTGGCTGAATTCGATCTCGAATTCGTTTCAAGGCAAGCAATCAAGAGTCAAGCATTGGCGGATTTCGTGGCGGAATGGACTCCCTCTCCATCAAACCCTGGGGGCCCCAGCGAGCAGAAGCCGGAACACAAAGCTCCGGTCTTCACCGAGCCTCACTGGACCCTCTACTTTGACGGCTCTATGCAAAAGCAGGGGGCCGAAGCTGGAATCCTTCTCCTCGCACCAACCGGAGAGAAGGTAAAATACATGGTACACCTTGACTTCAAGGTGACCAACAACATGGCAGAATATGAAGCACTAATTTATGGACTAAAGGTGGCATTGTCATACGGTGTCAAGCAACTGCTGGTCAAGGGAGATTCACAGCTCATCATTAAGCAAGTCAAGGGTGAATGCTCCTGCAACAATCTCCAGCTAGCTGCTTACCTCCTTGAAGTCCAGAGGCTTCAGAAGGACTTCGAAGTTCTAGATCTCCACCATGTCCAGCGTGCCCACAAGCCGACAAACTCTCGACGAAAGCGTCAACCGGAGCTCCGGCTCCTGACGGAACTTTTGTCCGGAGGTTGTCAAAACCCACAGCTCAGCCTGCTGAACTGAGCGAAGGGGGCGAGATCAGCATCCCGAAGCTGACGGTCTCGATGGCCCTGATACCATGGCAGCCATCAAGGGTCGTAGGTGCGGCCAGAAGCTCCGAGCAACCCAGCACGCAAGAATCAAATGCTCAAGTTAGTTCCGATGCATGGATCTCGGAGATCCGGAACTACTTGAAAGACAACATCCTTCCTGACGATGATGTATCCGCTGACCGGATAGTCAGATTGGCTAAAAGATACACGTTGGTAGAAGGGGATCTCTACCGGCGCGGTGCCAATGGCATCCTAATGCGGTGCATTACAAGGGAAGAAGGTTGCGAGCTCCTCGCAGAAATCCATGGAAGCGAGTGTGGGAACCACGCGTCTTCCCGCACGCTGGTTGGTAAAGCCTTTCGGCATGGCTTCCACTGGCCTACAGCACTCCAGGATGCAAATGAGCTGGTGAAGAAATGCGAATCATGTCAATTTCATGCAAAGCAAATTCACACACCGGCTCAGCCCCTACAAATGATACCTCCTACATGGCCCTTCGCTGTGTGGGGGATGGACATCTTGGGACCTTTCCCAAGAGCCGTCGGAGGTTACAAGTTCCTGTACGTTGCCATTGACAAGTTCACCAAGTGGCCGGAAGCAACTCCAGTTGTGACAATCAACAAGCAATCTGCTATCAACTTTTTGCAGTCCATTGTATGCAGATTTGGAGTCCCAAACAAAATCATCACTGATAATGGGACCCAATTCACAAGCTCTGCGTTTCAAGGATATTGTGAAGACCTCGACATTCAAGATTGCTACGCCTCCGTAGCTCACCCAGCAAGCAATGGCCAAGCCGAGAGAGCAAATGCTGAAATCCTTAAAGGACTCAAAACGCGCACCTATGAGCGTTTGAAAAAACATGGAGCCAACTGGATTGAAGAGCTTCCGCCCACTTTATGGGCCAACAGGACATCTCCAAACCGGTCAACTGTTGAGACACCCTTCTTCCTGGTGTATGGAGCTGAAGCAATCCTTCCTCCGGAAATCACCTTGGGGTCACTCCGGGTCCGGACCTTCGATGAAGCCACGCAGGACCAGCTCCGGCGTGAAGACCTAGACCTCCTTGAGGAGGGAAGGTGCCAAGCAGCTATTCGGAATGCCTGATACCGCCAAGCCCTTCGTTGTTATCATCAGCGGCATGTACACAACCGACAGATCGAGGAAGGCGATCTGGTGCTACGGAGAATACAATCCAAAGAAGGGTTAAACAAACTCTCCCCCAGCTGGGAGGGACCCTTCCGAGTGATTAAAGTATCCCGTCCTGAAAGCGTTCGCTTGGCTACCGAGGATGGGACACCTCTCCCAAATCCTTGAACATCGAGCACCTCCGTAAGTTCTACACTTAATATAACGGAGGTGAGTTTGTAGTAACTTGAGGTGTATGTTATAGAGTCATTGTACAGAGTCGGGTAGTTCCTCTGGGAGAACAGCCGGACCTTCCCCGGAAGGTCCGCAAAGTTCATGCAACACTTGTCACAGTCTCAGAACTAAAAGTGTGGCTAGATACCCCGGGTCAAACGAGAAATTAAACACGCTTAGCCTGGTTCTGTACCCTAAGAGTGTACTTGTTTCCCCTGTACCCCGGACCTATAATGAAAGACATCTTCAGGTGAAACAGACTCCATGTGCATTTATTTTGTACAGGCTCAATTTTTATTTTTCTCTTTCTTGTCTATAACAAAGTTGTGCAATTCTTAAGAAATTTTAGTTTGACCAGTTCATGTACAATTCGAGCTGTATTGTCAATTCTTTCGGATCCAAATATTGTTCGTGGCCCACTCGCCTGAATGCCACCAAGCCAATCTAGGGCCGGAGTGTGCTATCGACTTAGCCTGGTCAAGCACCCTAAGTACGACACTCTACCTACACCCCGGCAGGCCGAAGTAAGGCGGGACCAAGTACAATTGGATCTGTAAGGAAGAAGGCAACACATTCGGTTGTATTCAAAATCGTGTTTGACCTAAAATTTTCTTGGGAATAATAAGCCACGACGAGGTTATAGGCAAGGAGCGAATTTTACTATTTTTCTTGACTTCAGTGTGCAGGAAAAGTAAAGAATTCACGTTGATGGAGAAAAGTCAGAGCTAACAAAGCTCCGACTCCCCCTAGGTGACTTGTAATCGATGTTAAACATTGAAAACGAGCATCACCAGAGCAATCAAGCTCCGGTAAAGATAGGGGGCCAGCCGTCGACGTAAAATAAAAGATGGTGAGAAGACCCCACAAGTGGAGTCTGCTGCCGACAAGCTACGCGTTGGCAAAGGTCACTGCCAGAGCTACTAAGCTCCGACACCCCGGAGGGCTAACTATCGATGATCTACGCGTTGATAGGGACTATTGCCGGAGCTACTAAGCTCCGACGGTAGTCAATGCAGGAGCTTCTAAGCTCCGGCAACCTCAGGGGGCCTTCACTATCAAAGACTTCGGACCTACACTCTACAAGTTCGAAGCAAATGAGTCTTCAACAAAACACAATATCCTCTTGGTACATGTTCACAATCAAATTGTGTACATCTACCAGGGGGCCAAGTGAAGACAAAAGTGTTGAAGACAAAAAGTGAAATTCACAAAAATTTGGGGATTTCATTCATCTGGAGACAAGGGATTACAAAATTGAGGAAGAAAAAGAGAGAATATAAGTGAGAGCTACAGAGATGGTCCTGGACCCTATGGAAGAACTGGGCGACCTTCTGGGCAACCTCCGACACATTGACTCGGGCAGCTTCACCTTCTCCTTCAACGGGATCTTCAAGCACCGGGTCTAGAGGAAATTGGGGATTCCGGCTGGTGTAGCACGTCAGCACATACTCTGCGACGTTCTTCGCCAGGGATTGCCCCTCAACCTCCAATTGGTCCGCGATGACGTCGCCCACCTTGGAGAGTTTGCTACCTGCTGAGCTCAACGCCTGCAACGCCAGGTCCGGCTCCGGCTCCGGATCATCCGAACGCACGGGACTGAAGCCCATCGGTGTCAGCATGTCGTTGGCCTTGCCCAGGAACTCCCAAATCTGTAGGGAGTCCACAGTCCTCAAGCCCTTCAATTCTTCCAAGGATCTTCTGGCCGCCACCAGTTCAGAATTCTCACGAGCGAGGCGCTCAACTTCTTTGGCGTTTTGCTGAATCTTTTCAGCAACTCGCTTCTCGAGTTTTCCGAGCTCCTCCTCCCGGAGGTGGATCTTGTTCCGGCGGTCAACCAGGTCCTTCTCCCTGCCCCTCACTTTCTTCTCCCTGGCAGCAAGGGCACACTCTTGCTCATAGAGTTCCTGCCCTTGCACCCAGGCCTTCTCCTCCTCCTCACTGCAGCGCTCTTCCAATTTCATGGCGCGCTCTTCGAGGCCCTTGTCAGCCAGAGCCACCTATTCGGTGAGCTCCTCCTCCCTCCTCAAGACGTCGTCCCGCAGCTCAAGGAGTTTCTCCTCTTCATCTTCGAGCCTTTTCTCCCTCTCTTCAAGTGCCTCCCGGCGCTTGATGAGTGTAGTGTTAATGGACTCAAGCCTCTCTTGGTGTTCATCGGCCGCACTGTTAGCTGCTTTGGTCTGCTCGTAAATGGCCCGGGATTGAGCGTCGAGGGCGCAAGTCATACTCTCCCTGTCATCCAATAATTTGCCCCAGTATTCCAGGCGGACCTTCTCCCGCTTGATCCACTCTTTGTCATCTGCTAGCCTCGACTGCGCTAGCTTGGTCTCGAAGTAGAGCCGGTTACGCCACCGCCTAAGGCTTTGGCGCTCCTCTTCAAGAGCCTTGCTATCGTGGAAGAAGGCCAGTTGAACTTGACGCATACTGGAACAGGCGTTGTCAATAGACAATGACAACAGGATAGGTTCCGGACCTGCTGGGGTCTCCTCCGCTGGTTCCAGCGGGTTTTTAGATACAAAAATTGGGTCCCACTCCACAAGAGTGGTCCCCTGGGTCTCCATGGCACTAGGGTCGTCCTCCAGAATGGCCTCAGTCGCCATCGAGGAGGGTCCCGCTGATGAAGTTCCGACCTCCTGAAGTGGTTCCGAAGGCCCCGCCGCCAGGTCTACATTTGCCCCATCAGGCAAGGGGCTAGCGACTCCACCAGGGCACTCCGGCTCAGCCGCGAGTACCTCTGATGTCGTCACTTCCTGAGCAAGGGCTGCTTCTGGCTCCGGCCTGGGCACCTCCTCTATTGGGGGCTCGAGCGCCGACGCCTCCGCAACAACCGGCTCGGGAGCCGGAAAGTCTTTAATATCAACCGGCCCTGTGGCCGGAGCTCCAACAACGACCGGCTCGGCGGCCGGCGCTTCAGAAGTAGCCGGCCCAACCGCCGGGACTTCCTCAACATCTGGCACACACGCCGAGACTTCAATAACCTCCGGCTCAACCGTCGAGGCTTCGACAATTTCCGGCTCTGGGGCCGAAATTACTTCTTCCTCCGGCTCAACGGCCGAAGCTTCCATCATCTCTGCACCAGGACCCGGAGCTTCAACCTCCGGGGCAGGTGCCGCTGGCGCATCTTCTCTCCCGCGGTCCGGCGCTACCACGAGAGTCTCTGGGGATAAGTCGAGGTCCATGACCACGACAGTTGGCGCCGGAGCTGTCGCAGCTTCAGCCACCACTTGGGGCGGCACCGGGACAGGAGCAGAAGCTTCCGCCCTCACAGCTTCAGCTGCTGTGGCTGAGGGTGGAGCTTCACTTCTCTTCTTGGGAACGCTGCAGATGATGGATGAAGAAACTTAAAAAACAATTACTACAACAAAACAGCTGTCTGAGGTAAAGATTAAAAATTACCTCGGGAGGCTTCCGCACCAGCTTGCGCGGAACCTCTTTCCCGGGCGTTCTGGGCTGACCATAGCCGCCGCCGGCGTGGAAGCCCCGGAAGGCCCCCGGAACTCGTCGCAGCCACGGGCATTTCCTTAGTCGAGGCCCCCCTCGACCGGGAAGGACCTCCGGACCTAGAGGCCTCAACCAGCCCTGATGCTAAAGTCGCATGCCCAGAGCTAGCACCCCGGGAGGACGCCGCTGCGGGAACAACCGCTGCAGTTGTAGAAGTCCTCCCCCTCCGGGGAGAAGGACCTGATGCAGAGGTGGCAGGCCTGACGGACCTTCCGTCGGCATGCTGCAACTTCCTCTTCCGGCTCAAGGGTTCGTCTGTCGGCTCCTTGCCCTTGCCGACGATTTTGATCCTTGGCTTCGGGGCAGGGTCGGAGCCACCCTCGGAAGCCCCATGGATCACCACCCTGGAGGTTGATCTTCTCTCGACGACACCAAGGTCGTCAAGCACAGGCATCTTCTGCCGGAGCTCCCTGCTGAACTCTACCTCCATGTTCAGAGGAAGAAAAGCTGATGGCAGAGTCAAGTCGTCACCCGCGACGTCAATGCCGTGCTGGAACTTCTTGAGATGGAACTCCAAGGTTGTCCCCGACATGTTGGACTTCAGCCTGGTCTCGACCTGGTCGTTGTCCATCACGCTGTTGAGGGGCCCAAGCAAGTTTTTCTCTCTTCTTCAGCGGTGCCCACCTGTTGACCAGAAAGTTGCAAAACACCGCCTGAGGAGTTAATCCTCCCTCCACGCACTGGCGGATCCTGGTCAGAGCAGGGTTGAAGGCTTCCGCCAGCACCGGAGCTTCACTCCAGACTGTAGTGTCAATGTTGGGGAGGCCTTCGGGCAGCTCCAGCTTCTCGTGCTCCTCCACCCGAATGACTATCCAGTCCTTCTTCCATTCATCCCACTTTCCAGAGGGAAACGACCAGAGGTACTTGAATGGGCACTTCTTGTGCTTCACGAAGTAGTAGAAGCCAAGGTACTCATTGCTCCTACTGGTGGTATGAACGGTGAAGAAGGTCCGAAAAAGTTCAATGCAGGGGGGATGCCCACCCACATCTCACAGAAGTGGACGAAGATAGACACAAGAAGAATGGAGTGGGAGCCAAGGTGGTATAGCTGCAGACCATAAAAGTCAAGCAGCATCAAGAAAAAGGAGGAAAAAGGTGGGATCAACCCCACCATGGCGTACGAAGAGAAGTACACCATTTCGCCGGCGTGCTCCTTCTCGAACAGAAGCTCTCTCCCGGCGCGGACCAGGTGGTTGATGAAGTCCGGGGACCATCCCATGAGGTCCCGAACCTTCTTCAGGTCACCTTCAGTCTTCAAACGGCTCTCGCGGAGACCCAACTCCATCGCGGCACAGCAAGGCAAGAGAGGAAAAGCGAGCACAAGTTGGGAGTTTGAGCGCAAGATCAGATGAGAGGCATAAAGAACTCCAGACGGTGCGCGTTTTCCTTCTTAAGTAAGCCCTCACAACGCTTGGATGGAAACCGCAAGGAAGCCGAAGATACTACTCAAAAATTCCACCCAGCCGATGACAAGAGGGCCCGGGACCACCCTGACGATCAAGTCGAGGTTCTTACCCAGGCGAACGGTTGTCATCATGAGGCGGGAAGCCCGAAGGCGGCGACCAGACAAGGCGCACGGAACCGATACTGTTTTCGTATCGGGAACCGGCGACCTTCAATTGCGTGAGATCCGCACGCCTAAGATCTCATCTGCCGCACACGGGATATGCCACGCGGTGAGGATTTAACTCCAGACCATTGGCAATGGCACATCCGAAGACCTTTGAAGACTCAGTTCAAAAGTCGAAGGATGGACCCACCTCCGCGCGGAATGACTTCACCCAAGGAGTCTTCCCCAAAGGTGGGCCCATGGGGCCACTGTCGGTACCCTGGGTACCATATACTCCTTGGGATTGCAAAGATCTCAAAAAGAAGTTATCTACTTGATTTGAAGACCTTCGGAGGCCCACATGTCAGACATAACCGGACCCGCTTCTCCAACATGGTTAGTCCCAGGGTCGCCACGTGTACTATCAAACCGGAGCTACCGCCCACAAAGGGGAAGCTCCGGGTTATGTACCGAAATGGCCCCCCCCGGACCTAACTCCAGACCGAGGGAAGCTCCGGAACTGACACGTGTCGGGTAACACCGGACCTATCTGTTCCCCATAGTGAGCTCCGGTGCTGCCACGTGTCCAACCGTCGGATCTTCAGCCTCTAACCTTCGGAAGACTCCACAACGGCTCCGGATCTTCAAAGAGGAATCAAGGACTTTAAGACCCGATCAAGTGTCATTAATACTATATTAATGACACACGATCAGACGACCTTAATTACCAGTAACGGTGCTGTCAAAGCCCATAACTCGGTCGTTAAGGGCAATTAAACATGTTGAATGTGTATCAATATCAGTAACTGCCGGGGCCACATGTTGGGCCAGGCTAATTTGTAACGGCCTGCCCTTGTACTATAAAAGGACAGGCCGACGATACATAGGACACAGGCTCTGAACACTCTCAACTCACGTTGAGCTCATACATCCAATACAACAACAACACACCCCGTGGAGTAGGGTATTACGCTCAGGCGGCCCGAACCACGTAAATCTTGGTGTCTCTTGTGTCACTCGACATCTCACCTTCTTGAATCTTCGCGCCCCCATACCGAACCTCGAACTCCTCTAACACTTTAGTAGTGTCGGGAGATCTGCCGGATCAAAACCACCGACATCATCCCAATGGATTTGATTTCTACCTGGAATCAAGGTACTTATGCTAGAATCAGACTATAAATGCATCAGCAGAATGTAAATTGTTTGTTTTTTTCAGGGGACAAGCACACCAGCTCACTACGATGTCCTTTACCATGACAACAATTTCTCTGCTAATGCTTTGCAGATGCTCACCTACTGCATGTGCTACAAGTAAGCTTGGTTATCCATTCACTAACAATTATTTGCTACCTTATGTGACTAGTTAAGCGAATGTGACTGCAACTTGATAATGTTTTATATGATTTTAGTGATTTTATTGAATTTGAGCATGTCTCAGTCATAGCATTAGAGGCTATGAAGGCTCATCGTTAATGAAGTCATTGATCGAAAGAATTTTTATTACAGTATACAGGAATAGATGATGACAATTATGAAGTGTGTAATTAGTTACATTGTAATCGAGAAGAACAGTCTTTGTTGTGTAATTAGTATACTTGATAACCACAATTGACACTTTATTAATATTTGATTGGTCAATATAATTTAACGTGTGATCTTTTTGGCTATACATATGTTCATGAACAGTATGAACAGTATATTGCTGACAGTGGTAATACGGCTGCCAAATCCTGGCTAGCTCCAGGATGCGGCTGACAATCAGGATAATCAGGGGGGACACCTAATAGGAGACCCTGCCTGTAAACAATCCACTACGAGTTGTAGAAGAGAGCGTCTCGGATAACCTACATAAAGGAGACAAGCTTCCACAAAGCTCGTCTCAGATAAGTTAATAAATCTGCGACGCGCTACAATATAGAACATCTCGAATCAACCAATATATCTATGACGTGCTTCATAAGGGCCTGTCACACATGTATGTTGATGGACGACGCGCGCTACAAGCGTCTCCAATGACCCCGTAAATTTCGTCTGTTATGACACAAAGAAAGGAGACAAGCTTCTTTTAAGCTTGTCTCACACCTAATCTGATCGGCGACGCGCCTTGCGGCCCATCTCTGATGACAACGTAATGCGAGACGCGACGACGGAGACGCACAGTTTGTTCGTCTCCCTTCTTCTTTCGGGCGCGTCTCGTATTAGCCTTTCTTACGTAGTGACGTGGAGATCCAACGCGAGTAGAAAAGCTTGGGTCTAGCAGAATAAACGCAGAAAAAACAACAGCAGCTCGCATCAGCCCGTCTCGCTCGTGGGGGATGGGGTGCCAGAGCTCGCGGCTGAACACGACTGACGTGTCATCGGCGATCGCGGTCGAACGCCTCCGTCTCCACCACCCTGCACACCAACTCAGGGCACTCTCACATCAACTTCTGCGACGATGATGCTTCGGAGGACACCGATCCTGACTCCTCTGATGCCTGTGTTGGGCTGGAGAGTTCGACGGCGAGCACATGAGATGCCGCAGCCGACACACACCATTCATTCAGGAGTGCTCCCACCCGACCAAGCCCACAATGACGACCCCGACTATGGGCAGCCCCAAGAACGCCAAGTCCACCAGCCGCTACACCATGAGCTAGTAGCGAGCATGCCGAAGATGTTGTAGGAGTACAAGTCAACAGCCCCCGTACGGAACTGGCGAGCGAGGTGGGCGGATGTGAGCTGTGCGCCAGCGAAAAACGTCGGAGCGCAGCGGAGCCGCGTGCAAGAAGGAAACCGGTGCTTTGTAATTGGTGCGTGCCCACTTGGTCAACATCGAGGCTGGTATGCACAAGGGCGGCTATGCATCCGGTATACAGAGAATTTGGTTTATAATAGCGGGTCATAAAAATTGACTTGCAACACTCCCAATTGTTAACACCTGAGAACCGAGCAGCGCTCGGGTGGTTGCCGTGGCCGGTTGGCACGCAACCAACACATGCTAGAGTTCCAGAATTGACTTCGGTCTCTCATCAGGGTTTATCCGTAAATAATATTGCAGGTACCTTTCGCACGTGATGACACAATAGGAGTGTGATGTTCCTATCACACATCGGACTCCAGAAGATTTTGGTGATCTTTCGAAGAACGTGATTGTTAAAGTCGTGTGTAGTTTTAGGGTTGAATGTCTGTGTGGACGTGTGTATGTGTGCGTGGGTAGTGTAAGTGAGTGTGTACACATATGAATAGATACTACAGCTGTACTCGATAGAGAGGAAAAAAATTTGTTAACATCTCCTACTTTTTTTAGTTTCAGTTAAATAACAGGTGGGCATATGACTAATTTTTTTTTTCTGACCACTCGGAATCCACTGTCTACAAACACCAAACTTGGTCGCACAGGACACCACGTTGTGACAGCCGCCCGGCGACCTCCATTCGCCTGCCATGCCTTCCCGCCTTCTTCTCGAGCACCTCGCGCCGCCTCCACCTCTCCTCCCCGACGAGAACCACCACACCCTCCTCGCCGCCGCCTTCGCCTCCGCGGCAGCCTGCCTGCTCCTCCTCCTCGTAGTCGTCCTGCTCCTCCTCCGGCGATGTGGCTGGTGGCGGCGCCCCACGCTCCCCTTCTCCCCGCCGCCGGCCCCCGCGCGCCCGCTCAAACGGTACTCCATCCGCGCGCTCAGCCGCGCCACGGGCGGGTTCCACCCGTCCCGCCTCCTCGGCCGCGGCGCCGCCTCGCCCGTTTACCTCGCTACCTTCCCCGACTCCTCCCTCGCCGCCGTCAAGACGTGCGCGTCGCCGCACGAGCTCCACCTCGTCGCCGCTCTCCCGGACTCCCCGCGCCTTGTCTCCCTCCTCGGATACTGCTCCGGCTCCGGCAGCGGCGAGCGTTCGCTCATGCTCGTCTTGGAGTACATGCCCCAGGGCTCCCTCCAGAGCGCGCTTTTCGGGACCGCCGACGCCGGCTGGTTCCTCGACTGGCCAAGGCGGCTCGCCGTCATCCGCGACGTGGCGCGAGCGCTCGCGTTCCTCCACACCGAATGCCGGCCGCCGGTCGTCCACGGCGACCTCAAGCCCAGCAACGTCCTCCTCGATGCCGACTTCCGCGCCAAGCTCGCGGACTTTGGCCTCGCGCGCTTCAAGACTCCCGACGCCGGCGCCGGGGACGACTTCATGAGCCAGGAGCTCGGCGAGGCCGGCGACCACCTCTCCGCCACCGTCTCTGCAGCCAAGGACGAGGCTACTGGCCCGGCTAGTAGTGCGTGGGGGAAGGAGTGGTGGTGGAAGCAGGATGGCAGCGGCGAGCTTGACTCGAGGGATTACGTCGCCGAGTGGATCGGCAGCCAAATCTGCCCGGAGAGGAACCCGGATTGGGCCAACGACAACGACGGCGACACCAGAAACGAGCACAAGAACTCGCCCTCGGCCACGGACGAGCACGCCGTGTCAGCCTCGCCGGAGGACAAGAACAACGCCGCGGACGGCAATGGCAACGCCGACGAAGCCAGTAAGAAAGAGGCGACCAAGATGAGGGAGTGGTGGAAGGAGGAGTTCTTCGAAGAGATGAACAAGAAAGGCGGCAGCTTTGACAAGCGCCGCAAGTCGCCGTGGCTCCGTTCTATCAGCATGAACAAAAACGACAGCAATGTCGAGCCGAGCGGCCTTGACCCCAGCTTCCGGAGGAGCCGGAAGCGGAACCGGCGGCGCGGCAGGTCGGTCGGCAGCGACATCCACAGCGGCGGCGACTTCCTGAGCCGGGAGCTCAGCAGCACAACGAGCATGCGCGGGACGTTGTGCTACGTCGCGCCGGAGTGCGGCGGCGGCTGCAGCGGCCTGCTCGAGAAGGCCGACGTGTACAGCTTCGGCGTGCTCGTGCTGGTGATCCTGTCCGGCCGGCGGCCGCTGCACATCCTCTCGTCGCCGATGAAGCTGGAGAAGGCCAACCTGGTGAGCTGGTGCCGCCAGCTCGCGCGCGCCGGGAACGTGCTCGAGCTCGTGGACGACAGGCTGGAGGGCGGATACGACAAGGACCAGGCCGCGCTGTGCGTGCACCTCGCGCTGCTTTGCCTGCAGCGGCAGCCGGAGCTCCGGCCGGACAGCACGGACATTGTCAAGATCCTCGACAGCGAGATGGAGCTGCCGCACGCGCCGGTGTTCTCGCCGTCGCCACGGGTCCGGCCGTTCCCGCGGTCGTCGCGCCGAGCGCTGCAGCCTGACGCCACCGTCGAGTGATGGTAGTTTAAATTCTTGTCTGGAGATCAAATGTGCAAGTTGCCATGCCCGGCTTCTTGCAAGAGATTTGACAGAATTTTCTCTCGCGACTCGTGTCCATGGTTGATTGATTTTGTATATTGGAAGGTAGTCATCTTTCCGAAATCTAACAGTGATTCATTCAATTTTTTTAGATAGTGGGTTCAAAACCCGACCTTCCCTCATATAGGTTATGACCCTACACAATACAAAAGTTTAACAAGGATAAGCAAAAAAGACATGTTCTGACTCTATGCCACTGAAAATAAAAATTAGCTCGATACAAATTACTAAAATTATTAAAAAGGAAGCCTATAACTGATCTGATCTTGTGGTTCTTGCAAAAACCAAAAGCTGTGTTTTAGGGCGCAATGTGCATATGATTCACAACAGTTCCAACTCGTGTCCTGCCATTGTCTGCACTTCATTTTCTTATCGGATATACTAAATCTCAAAAGCCTGATTTCTAAAAAAATTGAGGCTACGCTATCTACCAATGGGTTTTAAGATCAATGCAACCAATATATTACTTCTCCCTCAACACTAACCGCTACAAATCCAGATCGAGCAACAGTGGTGGCAGGCAAAGCGGAGCAGGGGCGGCGGGTGTCGCGGTCGAAGATCTCGTGGCCGGTGAAGCACAGCAGGGGCTGCCAACATGCCGGAACCGAAGAAGATGAGGTAAGTTTTTATCTGTAATTGTTATTCCGTAATTGAAAGGGTTATGTTAATTGTAAAATAATAAAAAATTTGATCCTTTAATCTATAGAATTAAGGATTAATTATTAATTATAAGATTAATAGTTAATGATAATAATTAGTTGCTAATTACCCGATGTTGAAATTTTCTTAAAATTTAGGCACCTGACAAATAGGCATACCATTTTCTTACGACGTTGCTTGCAGAAATCGGCAACAATCTTTTAGGATCTAATCGACATGGAAACTTTTTCGTACTCCTCAATAAAAAATATGGGTCTAAATATCAGACGCCTTAATTTTAGGAAGATTTCAGATGATAAATAATTAATAGCTAATGTTGTCATTAACAATTAATCCAAGTAATCCTAACAATTAACAAAACTAACAACTTTTTATGGTGTATACAATCATGAAATTATTTTTATTAATTATTTTACAACTAAATAATCCTCACAGATTAACAAAACTATAATTAACAAAAAATGTACCTTCTTCCTTCACCCTCGTCGCCGGATCTTGTCGCGCCACCATCACGCTCACCGTCCACCTCCTCCCGCGCTTGAGCACGCCAGCGCCGCCAGAGTCAGGAGACCGAGTCGGCAGAGAAGAATATAAGGAGAACGTGCACGAATCTTAAAGCAGATCGACCGTTCACAACATTGTCTGACATAGTGCTGATTTTATTTCAGTCAAAACATACCTTCCGATATCTTTTTACTACGCACACCGTTGTTTTTGTCCCCTTTTAGTGCATCAAAAGGAGGTTTCACTGCAAAGGGGTCTGATGATTCGACTCTCGTATCAATCAGGGCGAATTCATACAAGAAGTTTCATAAAGATGCCAAAAGGTCGAGCTCTTTCAAGAAGTTTGAGCAAGCTCTTGGTGCCACACTGGCGCATTACAAATGGCCGCTCCCATTTTCACCAACCACGACCGCATGGTTGGTGATTTTTTTTCTCCTTTTCATGTGGGAAGGAGTATCCACCAGACAGTACCACCGCACATCAAAGTTGACGAGTTAGTTATGTTAGGAATAAGAAATAAAGTGGCCACCGGATTTACGGGTTGGTTACTGTTGTAACCAACCCGTTCTCCTTTTTCCTCCCCTGGTGTTGATCGGGACACCAAAAATCCCAACAGAATAAGTTGGATGGGGCCCATTGGGGCACTTCCTCCTCTATACAAGAAAGACAAAGGCACCCTTAGCCATCATCGAATTAGAGAGACGCCAGTAGCCAGAAAACCTTAGAGGGATCGATCCCTAGAGGAAGGAGTCCCGGGAAGGCTCTGCTCTTGCTCCACCAACATCGCCAGCATCTCCATCTCCATAGGTGATCCTATGCACTACACCAAGCTCTTTCCCAATGGCTGCTAACTCCTCTGCAAACGAAGGTATGTTCATCTAAACCAGCAACCTAGTAGATTAGCTAGATTGATTGGTATTTGCCTAGATTGCTCTCTGTTCATCATTAGTCCGTGCCCTAATTCACCATAATGCATGTCCTCAGAATACAACAATGGCGTCAGAGCCACCCCTAATGGGGATTAGGGCTTCGGTCACTTAGATTTAACCTAAGCTTGATCTGTCTATATCAAGTCAGTTAGATCACTTGATCTCTAACCTAAGACATGATCTAACAACAAATTAGAAGAAGGTGATTCAAACCTAATAGAATTAGGGTTCAGGTTCACAGTGAAACCGACTAAAATCAGGGATTAGGATTTCCCAATCCCCAATTAGGACCCCATTGGGTCAAATCAGAGTCAAATATGTGATTCCATTGGAGTTCAAATAGAATTGAATAAAACTCAGAGGAAATCCGAACCAAAACTCGGACAAAAAATAGATCAAAGAGGGATTTTGGACTTACCTTAGTTACGGGCTTTATTTTCTCCACGTTGATGCCTTGCGTTCACTGGAGAACAAAGCCTTCGTGCTCCTAGGGTCGTCTCCTCACTGGAGCACCCAAGGCTTGGCACCTCCCTTAGCTGGAACATGGCTCCCCGACAAACTGCTCGACGGCGGTGCGCTCAGCCCACAACGAGCGTCGTGCGCCGGCGAGAAGTCCATGGAGAGCCGCTGGACTTAGCCTCAGCGCAGGGTGGACTTGTCAGAACCCTAGGGTTCTCGACGCTAATGCGAACCCTAGCGCGCTCGAGGGCTCCCTCTTCTGTTCCAGCCGGTGAGCTCATCCCAAGGTCGAGTGCACCTTGCGGTGTACACGCGCCCACCGGGGATGAGCCTTGGCGGCGCTGGCGGTGCACCTTAGCCTCGTCGGCTCTCTCTCTCTCTTTCTTGGGCACTGTTGGTGGGAACAAAAGGAGAGGAGGGTCATGAATGACCTAGGGTTTCTAAGAAATCCGCTTAAGTACCTTGAGTGAATCACTGTCAGCCATCCATTATTTGATCAACGGTACAAATTATTACGGCCATGTGTACCCTATAATCGTGGCCGCTCTCTCAGAGTGTGCGGCCTGCAGGAGGCGGCGCGTGCAATGGGCTCCCAACCCATGCGGTAAGGGGCACTGCGCTGCTGGGCCGCCCTTTCCTTTTAGCGAGAATTTTCCCGATTTAGTTAGCAGGCTGTTGGGCCTAATCAGTGGTAGGCCGAGCCTACCAGGTCGGATGCTTTGTTTTTCTTTCTCGGGATTTTCATTCTTTTCAGTGATGGGATTTGGGCCTACAACTTCAGTGGGATGGTTTCACTCACAGTGGGCCACCCAAAAATATTATGTTTTCTTCAGTTTCGTAGTGGGCTGGGTCAAATTTTAGTGCCTTTTGGGCCACCATTAGTAGTTTGGTTATTCTTAGAATTTATTTTCTGTTTTTCAGAAAATTAATATGGGCAATTATGTGAGACCCACTAACTAAATTAAATTGGCTGATAAAAATTAATTAGTTTTATGTGATTTATTCTATGTATTGGTGTAATGCTTTAATATTTTATTGTAATTATTGCTCACTTAGTCATTTTCTCAGTCATTTAATTTAATAATTCTTGTAGATCATTTCAGTAAATTGTGAAAAATATCCATTGTTATGCTTCGCGTGTTTAGTTTTTCATAGTAATTTTAAGAAGTAGCCAATGTGAAACTTAAAATTACTATGTTCTTAGTTATATTTTGCATGATAAAATTTTGCTAAGTAGCCAACGTGAACATCAATGTTTTATTATGCTCTCAGTTTCATGGTAAATTATGCTTAAGTAGCCAATGTGGACAACATAATTTACTATGCTCTCAGTCATTAAGTCATGGAATTTTGCTGAGTAGCCAACGTGAAAAATAAATATGCCATGTTCTAAGTTATTTTGAATGACTTGTTTCGTTGAAGTAGCCAACATAAAAAGACAAAACACTACATTTCTGTTTACCTTTTAATAAGTTTATGCATTCGCTTATGTTTTATTGTCGTTGTCACATTTTTTTGAAGGTTCCTCAGGCGTGAATCACATACTCAATCTTATGTCCTCCATTGAGCACCTTAATGGCAACAATTATGGTGCATGGAGAGAAATTTTAGAGATTACTCTATCTATTTCAAATTTATACTTAGCACTGACGACACCTCTATCCTCAGCTCCCGTCACTCCTCCTGAGAAACAACCTCAGGAGAGTCAAGAGGCCTACAATAAGCGGATGGATATCTGTCATAAGGCTATCACATCCTACAATGAGGTTCGTTCTAAGTGGAATGCGTCAAACGGGAAATGTTTGATGATAATTAAGGGCACAATCTTAGAAGCAGTTAGGAGCTTCATTACTGATTGCGAATTTGCCACAGAATACCTCCAAAAAGTCAAGAATCAGTTCAGTAGTTCATCTAAGGCCACTGCGAGCACTCTTATCAAGAGGCTATTCACTGAGAAATTCACTGGAGGTAATATGAGAGGTCACATACTTAGGATGACAAGCATGGCTACTAAGCTTAAGACTATGGACTTAGGGGTGAAAGATGAATTCCTTGTGCATGTGTAAGGATCGAATGCCCAAGAGAGGGGGGGGGGTGAATTGGGTTTCTTTTCAAAAATTAAAGCAATAAAAACTTAACTACTAAAAGCCCAATTCCCTATGCAAACAACCTATGCATTCAAGTGAATAGTAAATTTGTGTTATATGAAATGCATAAGTGTAACGGGAAAGAAAGAGTGTGCAAACTCCCGAGGAGATACGAAGACACGGAGATTTATCTTGTGGTTCGGCAAGATCGTCAAGACCTTCCTACATCCACGTTGTGGCACCCACCAAAGGGTATAGCCACTCCCAAGTCACCAAGACCAGGGATCTTCACTAAAAGTCTTCGTTCGCCAACCCGGCATGGTGGAGCTCAAGCCTTGTACAAGTTTGATCCTCCGGGCTTCCACAACCGTCTTGGCAAGCTTCGGAAGGCTCTCTCCAATCACCGACTGTTGCACGGTGAATGCAATCACCAAGAGACACTCCCTTACAGCTTTCACTAGACTAGAGACTCCAATCACCAAGAATGGAAGCACACAAGCATCATCTCTAGCAAGTTCTAGCCTAACTCTTGGTGTACAAGTGGTGTAAATGATGTAGAAGTGGTAGCTCAATGTCTTGAATGCTTGGTAATGTGTAGAGTAGCTCTGGGTATCAAGACTTATCGAAATGACTGGTTGAAGGGGTATAAATAGCCAGCTTCCACGAAATAGCCGTTGGAAAAGTAGGCTGACATCACTGTTCTGCAAACATCGGATGATCCGATGTTCTCCTTTCAGTTGTAATCGGTCGAATACAAATTTGCTGATGTCACTGTGTCAGATATGACCGTTGTTCCACCGATGTAACACTTGCCTCATCATCGGATGATCCGGTGACACTTGATCTAGAATGGTCTAGAAATAATGCTTACTGGAGTGATTGACCGATGTGTTATAATCGTACATCAGATGGTCCGGTGTTACACTTGGTCCAGAGAAATTGCTTACTGGAATGATCGACTGATGTAACACTTGCTTCATCATTAGAGGATCCGGTGTATTTACAAAACAAACGAGTAGTGCTCACAAAATGTAGCGAAATGGTGAGAACGTGTACTTACTCCCCTTGACGGACTTCCGATAATTTGGTCAATCAGATGCACCTTGGAGATGCGTCCATGCCTCATAAGTGGTTTTGAAGCACTTGGTGGTGGTGATGTGTGTTGCTCTTCTTGTGATTGGACTTGATCATGGACTTGTTCTTCTTCTTGATGTTGTGTGGCTTGTGAATCTTGTGTCGGCAATGGATCATCTTTCTCTTCTTCATCAACTTGAGGTGCCATAGATGTGTTGATGTTGGAACTTGAAGCTCCCCCTTGATCATGGTTTTCCTCAACTTTAGGATTGATATCTCCAATGGTCATGTTCTTCATAGCTTTTCATAGAGGCTCATCATCTATTTCATCATGACCAAAACTCTCCCCTTGGGAGCCATTAGTTTCATCAAACTCAACATCACAACTTTCCTCAACTAAACCGGAGGCTTGGTTGAATACTCGATATGCTTTTGAGTTTGATGCATAACCAAGAAAGATACCAACATCACATCTTCTTTCAAACTTACCGAGCCTTTTCTTGCGGTAGATGTAGCACTTGCACCTGAAGACACGAAAGTAGGAGATGTTGGGCTTTCTCCCAATGAGGAGTTCGTACGGGGTCTTTTGAAGTAGTCGATGTAGATAGACCCGATTGGCGGCATGGCACACCGTGTTGATTGCTTCGGCCCAAAACTTCTCGGACGTGCCATAGTCATCAAGCATTGCTCGTGCAAGAGTGATGAGTGTCTTGTTCTTCCTTTCAACGACACCATTTTGTTGAGGAGTGTATGTGGCTGAAAATTCATGCTTCACGCCTTCACGATCACACCACTCTCCAATGTTGTAGTTCTTGAATTCGGTGCTGTTGTCACTCCGGACCTTGATGATGGGAAGTTGAAATTCCCTTTGAGCACGGTTAGCAAAGGTCTTGAACACTTCCGGAGTTTCACTCTTGTCACCTAGAAACAAAGTCCAAGCATAGCGAGAGTAGTCATCAACTATAACAAGACAATAGAGATTACCACCAAGACTTTGATATGTGGACAGTCCGAAGAGCTCCATGTGGAGCAACTCAAGTGGCTTGGAGGTTGACACTATTGTCTTCATTGGGTGGTGTGAAGCAACTTGTTTCCCGGCTTGACAAGCGCTACAAAGCTTATTCTTCTCAAATGTGACATCCTTCACGCCGATCTCCATCCCGAGCTTGAATGACTTCTTGAGCTTGCTCATTCCAATGTGAGCTATGCGTCGATGCCATAGCCAACCCAAACTCGTCTTGGTGAAAAGACAAGTGGTCAAGCTAGCATCCTTGTCGGAGAAGTCTACTAAGTAGAGATGTCCATGCCGAAACCCTTTGAAGATTAGTTCTTTGCTTGTCTCACTAGTCACAACAACATGATTCTTGCTAAAGGTGCACGTTAGTCCAAGATCACATAATTGTGCAATAGAAAGCAAATTGAAACTAAGTGACTTAACATACAATACATTGGAAATAGATAAATCATTTGAAATTGCAATCTTACCCAACCCAATTACCTTCCCCTTAGAGTTGTCACCAAAGGTGACTTGTTCATGATTGTCGGGGTTCTCTATGGAGGTGAACATACCATCGTTGCTGGTCATGTGTTGAGTGCACCCGCTATCGAGTACCCAATGCTTTCCTCCGGCTTTGTAGTTCACCTACACACATGAATTCAATTTTTGATTTTAGGCACCCAAGCCAACTTAGGTCCTTGTGTGTGTGATACAAGTGTTTTTGGGACCCAAAGTTGCTTGGGGAGCTTCCCCTTCATGCCCTTCATGTCCTTGCCAATGAATCTTGCCTTCACCTTGCCATCTAGTTTACTCAAGAGATAATAGTGATCATTAAAGGTAGACTTGTAGTTAGTAGGCAATTTTGGAGAAGGCCGGTTAGGAAGAGGACACTCCCTTGTATGGTGACCGGTGACCTCACAATGTTGGCAATAAGAACCAACTTCCTTGATGAAGCTCGTTTTAAGCTCTGGTGAGGGCACCTTTCCTTTGTTAGGCACCGGGAAGGATCCAAGTCCTCTCTTGTTGAAGGCCCTTGCTTGTTGGAAGAGGATTTCTTTGTGCTTGACTTCTCCCTTAGATAGTCTTGCCACACTAATGCGTAGACTTTCAATTTCTTCCAACAAATCCTTCTCCCTAGCATTTTCTTTCAAAGGTAAAGACTTATGCAAGACATTAGTGGCATGAGAAATAATAGATACCTTATCATTAAGAGTTTCTTCCTTTATAGTTTTCAATTCTTGATCAAGAACTTCATAAGCAAGGTTAAGTACTTGATGCTCTTGGATTAACTCATTTTGCTTTCCCAAGAGTGCTCGGTGTGCTAAGTCAAGCTCATGATGATCTAGATTGATTTGAGCCTTATCCTCCTCAACTTGCTTGACATGAGATTTAAGCGTGTCATGCTCCTTAAGTATACTTTCATACTTGTCAAGCAAATCGAGGTTAGCACTCTCGAGTTTAGCACGAGCTTCTTCAAGATCCTTGACCTTACTCTTTTCCCTCTTAATGATAGTGTGGTATTCATTTATCAATGAAGCTATGTCATCGGGGGAAAGCTCATCATCGCTAGAGTCATCACATACCTTAATGTTACCTTTTGCCATGAGGCACATGGGAGGTGGACGAAGAGATGAATCATGATTGTTGGCAATGGCAAGGCCGACCAAGCTCTCTTCTTCAACTTCACTTTCTTCATCACTAGACTCTTCGTCGGTGATCCATTCATTTGCCTCACACATGAACACCTTTTGTGGACCTTTTCTCTTCTTTGGGAAGAGTTTTGCCTTTTTGCCTTTGTCATGCTTCTTCTTCCCAAAGAATCTTGGCTTAGGTTTGACCTCTTCTTCATCATCCTCACTATCCTCAAGCTTGCGATGCTTGCCCTTGTGGTTCTCTCTTCTTTTGTCCGGTTTTGGACAATCATAGGAGATGTGGCCTTGATCATCACAATTGTGCCAAGTCTTGTTGTCATCTTTTCTTGGTAGAAATGCTTTCTTTTTGGGATCAAAGGTGTATCCCTTCTTGGCAATCTTGGAATTCAAGCGAGAGAATTTTCTCATCATCAATGCAAGCTCATCATCGTCATCTTCACTTGATGCTTGCTCTTCTTCACTTGAGCTAGGCTCGACCACTTTCTTTTTCTTGAGACTTGTTTTCTTGGTGAAAGCCTTTAGAGCAATTGTCTTTGAAGATGATTCCTCCATCATCCCAAGTACACTCATCTTATGAGCGTGAATCTCTCCAATAAGTTCCAAAACTTCAATGTGATCAAGAGATTCCTTTTGAAGCATGGAGTTGATGATGTTGTACTTTGGCTTAGGAAGGAGCATAAGAATTTTGTGGTTGATGAGTCCCTTGCCAAGAGAAGCAATATCAAGAGCATTAATTTCCTCAATAAGCATATTCAAGCGAGAAAACATTTCATTGACATTTTCATGAGGTAGCATTTTGAACTCATCATATTTGGTCTTAAGCATATGATACTTTAGTTCTTTGACACGAGAAGAACCCTCATGAATTTCAATCAGGCAAGCCCAAATTTCACAAGCTTTTTCTTTGCTAGCAATCCTAGCAAACACATCTTGACTAATGCATTCATAAATAGCATTTCTAGCCTTTGCATCCCACTTGACTTGATCACCAATATAGTTATGCTCACCAAACCCCGCATGGGTCGCTTCCCATACCTCAGGAGCAATAGCCTCTAGATAAGCACGCATGCGTGCTTTCCAATAGGCAAAGTTCTTGCCCTCGAAGATGGGAACTGAACCCCCAATCTTGTCCATTTTAGCTCTCTAGCGGTGAAGCTAGAATGATCCAATGAGCAACCTTGCTCTGATACCAATTGTAGGGATCGAATGCCCAAGAGGGGGGGGTGAATTGGGCTTCTTTTCAAAAATTAAAGCAATACAAACTTAACTACTAAAAGCCCAATTCCCAATGCAAACAACCTATGCATTCAAGTGAATAGTAAATTTGCGGTATATGAAATGCATAAGTGTAACGGGAAAGAAAGAGTGTGCAAACTCTCGAGGAGACACGAAGACACAGAGATTTATCCTGTGGTTCGGCAAGATCGTCAAGACCTTCCTACATCCACGTTGTGGCACCCACCAAAGGTTATAGCCACTCCCAAGTCACCGAGACCAGGGATCTTCACTAAAAGTCTTCGTTCGCCAACCCCGGCAAGGTGGATCTCAAGCCTTGTACAAGTTTGATCCTCTGGGCTTCCACAACCATCTTGGAAAGCTCCGGAAGGCTCTCTCCAATCACCGACTGTTACACGGTGAATGCAATCACCAAGAGACACTCCCTTACATCTTTCACTAGACTAGAGACTCCAATCACCAAGAATGGAAGCACACAAGCATCATCTCTAGCAAGTTCTAGCCAATCTCTTGGTGTACAAGTGGTGTAAATGATGTAGAAGTGGCAGCTCAATGTCTTGAATGCTTGGTAATGTGTAGAGTAGCTCTGGGTATCAAGACTTATCGAAATGACTGGTTGAAGGGGTATAAATAGCCATCTTCCACGAAATAGCCGTTGGAAAAGTAGGCTGACATCACTGTTCTGCAAACATCGGATGATCCGATGTTCTCCCTTGTCATCAGTCGAATACAAATTTGCTGATGTCACTGTGTCAGATATGACCGTTGTTCGACCGATTTAACACTTGCCTCATCATCGGATGATCCGGTGACACTTGATCCAGAATGGTCCAGAAATAATGCTTACTGGAGTGATTGACCGATGTGTTATAATCGTACATCAAATGGTCCGGTGTTACACTTGGTCCAGGGAAATTGCTTACTGGAATGATCGACCGATGTAACACTTGCTTCATCATCGAAGGATCTGGTGTATACTTAAGACTGTGGTCTTCTTCTGTTCAGAGCCAACTCAACCGATGTAGTGTTTTCTGGATACATCGGTTAATCAGGTGAGTTGATTTTGTCTGCTTCGAGTTGTTCTAAGTGATTCTTTTGGAATTTGTTCGAGTGAACTCTTAGACATTGGTTTGAAATGTTCTTCTGATGATGACCAAGTCTTGAGTGCTGTCAATTTTGATGGAATAATTTTGGCATATGTGTTTTTTCTTTTAGTCTTCACAAAAATCGATTGACCTCGTAAAATAATTTGTTTAGGGGTCTCCAATTGTGTCCAATGAGCAGTAGATGATATACATATAGATTTCATTAAGTGTGATGAGTGATATGAGAGACCTTGCATCCACAAACTCATTAGTAATATCCAACGGTTGTCATTAATCACCGAAACCATACCTCATGGGGGCCTAGATGCTTTCAGCATGTCATCTTCGCCTCACTTTCAAAAGAATTTGAGCCATTTGTCATCAACTACAACTCTATGCCAAAGCAATGGAACTTAGAGAAATTGATGGCTATGTGTGTCCAAGAAAAGGAAAGAATTAAATCCGCTCGCGGAGTTGACACTATCAACTACATGAGTGGAAAGGGCAAGAAGAACTTCCATTCTTTAAAGCCAAACCTCATCATTCCTCGAAAGGACAAGGGCAAAGCTAAGGTCCCACATGATCACTCTAGCAAGGGTGAGAAAGTGGATAAGGATAAGTGTTTCTTCTGTAAAGAGAAGAGACACTTTCAAAAAGATTGCATTGGCTTTCTAAAGTAGTGCAATAAGAGAGGTATAGACTTAGTAACTTCAGTTGATGAGTCCCTGTACTTAGGCTATTCATCATATACTTGGTGAATTGACTCAGGTGCCACTATGCACGTTTCTCATTCGTTGTAGGGGTTGAATATAAGGAGGAACCTAAGAAGAGGAGAAAGGAGCATTAGAGTTGTTGACGGTCACAAAGCTCATGTTGAAGCCATTGGAGAAATCCCCTTAGTACTTAGTGATGGCTTTGTACTTGTGCTTCATGATGTCCTCTATGTACCCTCAATTAGGAGGAATTTAATATCAATTTCATGCTTAAATGAATATGGATTTGTATGTCACTTTGGCAATGACAAATGTATCATTAAGTTTGATAATAAGATTGTGGGTCTTGCCATTAGACAAGACCAACTTTATTTGCTATCTACACATGATGATGTGAATCAGATAAGCGACATTCAGAATTCCTCACGTAACGACTCAGAATTTCACAAGCGCAAAAGAATCGATCCCGAAATGTCATCGAAATTATGGCACTGTCGCTTAGGCCATATTTTGAGGGGGAGAATTGAACGACTTGTCTTGCAATCGATTTTTTCTCGTTTGGACTTTTCAGATTCAGAAGAATGCATAGACTGCATAAAAGGCAAATTCACTAAGATTATTAAAAAAGGCGCTAAACGCAGTACGAGAATATTAGAATTAGTACACACAGACATCTGTGGCTCTTTTCCCACTGTCTTTGTTGACGGTTTTGACTCGTTTATAACCTTCACAGATGACTATACTGATTATGGAAACATTTATCCAATCAAGGATCAATCTGAAGCATTGGATAAATTTAAGATCTTTAAGGCTGAAGTTGAAAATCAGCACAACACTAAGATAAAGGTCGTTAGGTCCGATCGTGGTGATGAGTACTACAACCACCACACCCCATATGGCCAAGTTCCAGGACCGTTTGCACGATTCCTACAGGAACATAGCATAGTCGCCCAGTATTCTACATCGGGCGAGCCTCAGCAAATGGAGTAGCGAAATGGCGCAACCGTACGCTAATGGACATGGTTAGATCCATGGTTAGTTATTCAGACTTACCGGTTAACTTGTGGATGGAGGCGTTAAAAACCGCCATTCATTTGCTTAATCGGGTTCCTACTAAAGCGGTGTCGAAGACACCGTATGAGATGTGGACTGGACGTAAGCCCTCACTTAGATACTTGCACATCTAGGGTTGTCCTACTGAGGCTAAGATATTTAACCCAAACTTAGGAAAGTTGGATCCTAAAATAGTTAGCTGTCCTACTGAGGCTAAGATATTTAACCCAAACTTAGGAAAGTTGGATCCTAAAACAGTTAGCTGTCACTTTATTGGCTATCCTGATAAGAGTAAGGGCTTCCGTTTCTACTGTCCCGACAGGCACACTAAGTTTGTAGAAACGAGACATGCCATTTTCTTAGAGGATTCAATGATCAGGGGGAGCACGGTAAGACATGAAATTGATCTTGAGGAGAAGTAGGTCTAAGTGCCCACTCCTATGATTCAAGAACCATTCTTCACTCTACCTGCTGTCGATGCACCACAAGTGTCTGATGATGGTGGTGCAACACCTGTTGTTAGTTCTCCATCAGCGATAGAAAATAGTGATGCTCTTGTACAACAAGAGCCAACTCAGGCTTCTGAGCAACCTCAGTCAGCTGTCGCTAATGAGGAACAACAGCCGCCCCAAAATGATGCGCAAGTTAGGAGATCTCAGAGAGTCAGACGATCTGCAATACCGGCTGACTATGAGGTCTATATGAGTGAAGAGTTTCAAATGCAGGACGATCCCTCCTCATTTGAACAAGCTATGAGCAGTCCTCAGTCATCTGAGTGGCATAAAGCCATGGAGGATGAGATGAGGTCTATGAATGCAAACAAAGTCTGAGAATTAGTTGAAGTTCCTAAAGGAGCCAAAACAGTAGACTGTAAATGGGTTTACAAAATCAAACGTGACTCCAGAGGGGACATTGAAAAGTACAAAGCCAGACTTGTTGCAAAAGGTTTCACTCAAAGAGAGGGTGTTGATTACAATGAGACATTCTCACCCATCTCGATTAAGGATTCGTTCAAAATCATCATATTTTTAGTAGCACATTATGACTTAGAATTACATCAGATGGATGTAAAGACAGTGTTTCTCAATGGGGATCTAAATGAGGACGTCTATATGACGCAATCGAAAGGTTTCATTGCTAAGAGTAAGGAGAACATGGGATGTCAACTTAGGAAATCTATTTATGGACTCAAACAGGCCTCACGGCAATGGTATCTCAAGTTCGATGAAACAATCAGAAAATTTGGATTTAATGAGAATGAGGAGGACAACTGCATATACATTAATTTTAAGAACGAGAAATTCATCTTTCTCGTGCTTTATGTAGATGACATACTACTTGCAAGTAGTAATGTCGATCTACTATTAGAGACTAAGAAATTCTTGTCCCCGAACTTTGATATGAAAGATCTAGGTGAAACCACCTATGTCTTGGGCATAGAGATTCACCAAGATATAGTTAAGGGGGTATTAGGTCTTTTACAAAAGGCGTACTTAGAGAATATACTTAAAAATACAATATGCATAAGAGCAAGGCTACACCTGCTCCTATTGTCAAGGGCGGTAAGTTTGAGAACATTCAGTGCCCTAAGAATCAGTATGAAGTCGATCAGATGAAAGCAGTTCCCTATGCTTCAGCTGTCGGAAGACTTCAATATGCTCAATTTTGTACTCGCTCTGACTTAGCTTATGTTACCAGGATGCTTGGCAGATATCAGGTCAATCTAGGACCCGACCACTGGAAGGCAGTTAAGAAAGCACTAAGATATGTGCATGGTACTAAGAGCCTCGTGTTGACTTATCAGAAATCAGACTCACTAGAAATAGTGAGTTACTCAGACTCAGACTTCACAGGGTGCATGGACACTAGGAAATCTACATCAGGCTACATTTTCACCCTCGCGAATGGAGCTATTTCTTGGAAAAGTTCCAAACAAACTATCATGACATCATCTACGATGTATGCTGAGTTTGTTGCTTGTTATGAGGCTTCGGGACAAGTTATGTGGCTTAAGAAATTTGTATCTGGACTTAGAGTGGTCGACATCATTGAGAAACTACTTAAGTTATACATCGATAACAAACCCGCAGTATTGTATTCTCACAACAATAAGTCGAGTGGTGCTGTCAAAACATCGACATTTAGTACTATGTTGTGAAAGAACGAATCCAGGATCATATTATCAGTCTAAAGCATATCAGTACCGAGCAGATGCTTGCGGATCCGCTAACCAAAGGTCTTCCGCCCTACGTATTCAGGAGACACGTAACCGGTATGGGTTTGAAGGAGTACCTGTGATACCTGGATACTCAGGGGCCAAACTCAGTTTTACGATATGTTTCTTAGTATGAGATGTAATGTGGTCGTCGAGTCAAGCAGTACATAACTGACTATTTTGATGTGTCGTTCCCTTTATGTCAAGCATGAAGAAATAATATCAAAAATCTATATGTTTCGAAATCAGTTTTTGTGACCCGTGGTCAAGGGGGAGAATGTTAAGAATAAGAAATAAAGTGGCCACGGGATATAGGGGTTGTCTACTATTGTAACCAACCCGTTCTCCTTTTCCCTCCTCTGGTGTTGATCGGGACACAAAAAATCCCAACATAACAAGTTGGGTGGGGCCCTGGGGCACTTCCTCCTCTATATAAGAAAGGCAAAGGCACCCTTAGCCATCACTGAATTAGAGAGACGTCAATAGCTAGAAAACCATAGAGGGACCGATCTCCTAGAGGAAGGAGTCTCGGGAAGGCTCTTTTCTTGCTCCACCAACATCGCCAGCATCTCCATCTCCATCGGTGATCCTCTGCACTGCACCAAGCTCTTCCCCAATGACTGCTAACTCCTCTGCAAACGAAGGTATATTCATCTAAACCAGCAACCCTAGTAGATTAGCTAAATTGATTGGTGTTTGCCTAGATTGCTCTCTGTTCATCATTAGTCTGTGCCCTAATTCACCATTAGGCATTTCCTCAGAATACAACAAGTTACAGAAATCATCGCCTGGCACCAACCCTGATACTCTGAAAACCCTGAAGGTAGGCGGCAAATACCTTTTTCGTCCATAGGGAATTTCAGGCAATCTCTCCCCCCCCCCCCCCCCCCCCCCCCCCCCTTCCACTTTGCGTGCATCTTGATCCTCAAGGCTTTGTGCAAAACTTGCTGAATACTCGTTCGGTATGAACAGAAAAAATTCATTCACACGCACATAGCCGCATTTTTCTTACTTCAAGACTCGTACAGTTTCCACAAAGGCTAGTATAAGTACACAGGAGTGGGGGGGCCCAAAGTGCTGCTGATTGATCCCCTCCCGTGCCACCAAAACGGCACTCGATTAGCCGCATGAACGCTAGATTACTGTCGAAAGTGCTGCTGCTGGTGATTGGTGTGGCGTGGTGACTCGTCGAGTTTTGCACTCAAAGCGCACCCCTGTGGCACACTGCCAGACCATGTTGCTCTGCTCTGTCCAACATGGCTTTCCAACTCTCGTTCTAGTAGTTTATGGTTAGGGTTTGTTTGATTAGGATTTAGATGCCACTGCACTGGACATTTCTTCCAGCTTCCTGACGTGGCAATCTATTCTTGGTGCTGGTCAATTGGTCGTAGTGGTTGCTTTGTGCGAGATACTTATCATCAGTTCTGGAAGTCGCTGCTTTGACGCCTTCCTATGAATTGTAGAAACGAAAATGATAGGCTTTATACTAGATGACGAACACCCACGGACCATCAGTACAAAACTTAGTCCCTCAAAACAAATACAATAAGTAAGACACTTTTACCTATTCGTTTCGGATACTCACCTATGTAACTTCTGTAAAAAGACAAAGCAGAGCTAAGGAATACAATGTGTACTGGTCAATGCTTAGGATACGACGACCGGAGATCTGAGCCGGTCAAAATGTATTAAAAGGTGGTCGAAATTCGATAAAGACAAAAGTTACTGGAGCGCATGACCAGTGTAGGTGCGTGATGGATCTGTAAAGGCTGTGAAAAGTCTGTTTGTAGTGAATTTTTGTTTATAGCCATGTAAAGAAGGGAAATCGTGCCATGGTCCCAAGTCTACCAGGGCGGGTTGTGGCTGAACTCTTGAGTTCGTATTTCCATTCTCTCAAAGAGAGTGCGTTTACAGCGTTTAACTGTATATATAACTCATGGCACGGCACGGAATTGGTTTGAAACTTTTGATTGGAGTCCTGATTACATACCGAAAAGAAATAAAAAATTACTTTTAGTGCTGAAATTTTTCTTACCTTTTTTCCTTACCCTTTTGTAAATAGATCATTTTTTGGTTCTTACACTAAATGTTGCATTAGCATACATATACCTAAAAAATACGAGACTACTTAGGAGGAACAGGTAAAAATAAATTTGAAAACGAGCGATAGAGCTGCATATATACTCACACTACTAGAATCGACAAGTTTCCCCAAGCTTCAAATTCCTAGGGGAAGACCATAAAACAGTAAGGAAAGGGTTTCCCTATGAAATTTCATAAAGAAAGATTTCTAGAAAAAGTTCAGACAGGAAATCTGAAGTGCCCTACGATTTTCTGAGTAAAACTGTAGGAAAAGATTATTTTCCAAGGAATCCAACTTGTAGGGGGACTAACTGACATGATAAAGTTTCCTGTGGCCTGTAAAGTGTATATGCTTACTGTCGGTATCCTAGAAACCGTACACCCCTTGAGGTTATAAAGATCTTAAAGAAAAGTCATCTATTTGGTTTGAAGACCTTCGGAGGCCCACATGTCAGATATAACCGGACCCGCGTCTCCAGCATGGTTAATCCCAGAGTCGCCACGTGTGCTATAAAACCGGAGCTACCGCCCACAAGGGGGAAGCTCCGGGCCATGTACCGAGATGGCACCTCCGGATTTAACCCCAGACTGAGAGAAGCTCCGGACCTGACACGTGTCAGGTAGCTCCGGAGCCGCCTGCTTCCCACAGTATGCTCCGGAGCTGCCACGTGTCCAACCGTCGGAGCTTCAGCCTCTGATCTTCGGAAGACTCCATAACGGCTCCGGATCTTCAAAGAGGAATCAAGGACTTCAAGACCCGATTATGTGTCATTAATATCATATTAATGACACACGATCAGATGACCTTAATTACCAGTAACGGTGCTGTCAAAGCCCATTAACCGGTCGTTAAGGACAATTAAATGTGTTGAATAAGTGTCAATACTAGTAACCGCCGGGGCCACATGTCGGGCCAGACTACTTTGTAACGGTCTGCCCTTGTAATATAAAAGGGCAGGCCGACGACACGTTGAGTAAGGCCAGAGACACGCATCATAGACGCTCAACACAAGCTAATACAACACCAACACACCCGTGGAGTAGGGTATTACGCTCAGGCGGCCCGAACCACGTAAACTCTTGTGTCTCTTGTGCTATTCATAATTCACCTTCTTGAATCTTCGCGCGCCCACACCGAACATCAAACTCCTCTAACACTTTAGTAGTGTCGGGAGATCTGCCAGTCCCAAAACACCGACAGTTGGCGCGCCAGGTAGGGGCGCCTGAGATTTTGAGAATGGTGAACTCAGCTGCTGGATCATCCAACGGTCAACCTGCTGCTCAGGCTGTTGGGGGCAATCCCTCCAATATGCAGCCACCAGCAGGAGCCTCAGCACCAGCAGGAGTTACACTCCCACCACCACCGTCTCCACCAGCAAATCAAGCTGGGCAACGCGATGGTGCGCCGGCGTCAATCACTGCGTCGGCAAATTATGACAACCCGGAACACGCGCTCCAAGCAGCGCGTGCTCTTCTCCAACGCCCACCACCTCCGGATGCATCCCGGGATGCACTGGAACAGTGGAGGGCCGATGTGGAACATTTGGTTGCAGCAGCAGCCGAACGCCTCAACAACCAAGGTCCTCCTCCTTCAGGACGAGCCCCGTCGCAGCGGTGGACTTTGTCTGGTAGACTTGGTCCGCACGTTTTCAATAGCAGGAGACGTGCTGCCTCACAACAAGTGACGTCATTGCCCTCCGGGGCACGACACACTCACACGGTATCCAGGCTCTCAACTCATGACCTCCGGGCGGAGCTTGATCGCCGATACCGCCAACAAGATGGCCGAGTCCATATTGAGCGTGCTCGTGAAAGACGGGAAGCTCAGGACCTTTCTGCTCCTGAAGGAGTAGGAGGAGGCTGTTCAGCTCTGGCCATACATCTGCGTATGGTCAGGTGGCCATAGAAGTTCCGGCCTCACCTGCCGGAAAAATTCGACGGGACTGTCAATCCCGCCGAATTTCTTCAAATCTACTCCACTGCAATATTGGCAGCTGGAGGAAATGAGACCGTGATGGCCAATTATTTTCCAGTGGCCTTAACTGGGACCGCCAGGTCCTGGTTTATGAGCCTTCCACCCAACTCTATCAACAGTTGGCAGGAGCTGTGCCGGCAGTTCACCGCCAACTTCGGGAGTTCATACACCCGACCAGGCACTGAACTGGACCTTTTTGCAGTCGTGCAAAAAGGGGGAGAATCCCTGCGATCATTCATCCAAAGGTTCTCTCAGGTACGAAACACTATCCCTTCTATCTCTAGCGCCTCTATCATTGTAGCATTCAGACAGGGTGTACGGGACAAGAAGATGTTGGAGAAACTGGCGATCAAGGAGATCACCAGCGTCACGGAACTCTTCAGCTTGGCTGACAAATGTGCCAGAGCTGCGGAGGGCCGTGAAATGCACTCCAAACCAACTCCGGAGGATCACAAAAAATCCTCCAAAGAAGAAGCCGCTACCTCCGGTGGTGGCAAGAAGAAAAAGAAGACCAACGGCAAGAAGAAGCCGTCGGCCGGCACATTCAACGTTGCAGCTGCTGCAGCTCCGGGTGGTCGGGGGCCACGCCCCGAAAAGCGACCTCGACCGTCTTCTGAATATGGTAGCAAGCCCAAGGTGTGGTGCCCAATTCACAAAACGGGCAGCCACAGTTTGGAAGACTGCCGAGAGGTCCAAAACCTTGCCGAGCGCTACAACAAGCGCCGGGAAGAATCTCCTTTCCGGCAGAGGGAAGGAAAGCAAAAAGTTGACGAAGCTCCAGCTAAAGAGGAGTTAGGTTTTTAGGATCCCAAAAAGGTCCTGAAGGCCGTTTACACCTCCGTTGACGATGATTCTGACGTCTCTGACAACGAGCGTCGGAAGACCATGAACACCATTTTTGGTGGATTATGGGACATCACCTCCCGCCGCGTCATCAAGACTATGCGTCGGGATATGGCTGCTGTAGCTCCTACAGTAAGGCCAGAACCTCATCGGAAGTGGATGGACACAGCCATCACTTTTGATGCTTCGGACTGCCCTCGGAGCATGGTTGGAGCAGGTCAGTTACCTTTGATGGTATCTCCTACCATCAACAACATCCAGCTCCACCACGTCATGGTAGATGGAGGTTCGGGGCTTAACCTCATAAGCTTCGAAGCTTTTACTAAGCTTCAACTCCGACCTTCGGATCTCCACCCCTCTCGACCTTTCTTCGGAGTAGGTCCGGGGGCCATTACCCCACTCGGAGCTATTACTCTCCCCGTTACCTTCGGGACACGGGAGAAGTACCGCACCGAGAAGTTGGTCTTCGACGTCGCTCAGATCAACTTACCCTTCAATGCCATCTTGGGTAGGCCTGCCCTGTACAAATTCATGGCAGCTGCTCATTATGGTTATCTGGTGTTGAAGATGCCAACGCCAGTAGGCGTTCTCCGGATTCGCGAAGATCGTACTGCCGGAGTAACTGCTCTTGAAGAACTCCATGCTCTCACCACGGCGCAAGAGGAGGACTCCATGCAAGAGCAAGCTCCAAAACCCCCGAGCATTCGTCAACGAGGCTTGACTTCTGCACCTCTTGTGCAGCCAAGCGGCGACACCGACATTCCCGTCAAAGTCGTCCAAATTGGTTCCGATGCCGCTCAGACCACCCGTATATCGGGGGGATTGAACGACAAATAGGAACTCGCGCTCATCACTTTCCTCTGGGCTAACGTTGACGTGTTTGCCTAGCAACCGTAACAAATGCCTGGGATCCCCAGGGAAGTGATTGAGCACAATCTGAAGATCTACCCTGACGCCCGGCCTGTGCATCAGAAGCCTCGGAAGCAATCCGTAGAGCGACAGAACTTCATCCGACAAGAAGTGAAGAAGTTACTCGAAGCCGAATTCATCCGAGAAGTCTTCCATCCAAAATGGCTGGCAAACCCAGTCGTTGTGCCCAAGGCCGGCGGGAAGCTTCGGATGTGCATCGACTACACCACACTAAATAAGGCATGTACAAAAGATCCATTCCCACTACCTAGAATAGATCAGATAGTGGATTCCACCCCCGGGTGTGAATTACTGTGTTTCCTAGATGCATATTCCGGGTATCATCAAATCAGGATGTCTAGGGAAGATGAAGAGCATACCTCATTCATCACAGTAGATGGATTGTACTGTTATATAGCCATGCCCTTTGGTCTCAAGAATGCAGCTTCAACTTTTGTACGAGCTATGTACAAAACTTTTGAAGAACTCATTAGAGACATAGTGGAAGTGTACGTCGATGACATCGTGGTCAAGGTCAGGGACAAGGAGTCACTCCTTGACACCTTGCAGGCTATCTTCGGCAAGCTGCGGGCCACCCGCACAAAGCTAAACCCAAACAAGTGTGTCTTCGGGGTTAGCTCCGGAAAACTTCTCAGTTTCCTGGTAAGTCACCGGGGCATAGAAGCTAATCCGGCGAAGATTAAGGCCATTAAAGACATGCGGCCACCAACCCGCATCAAAGACGTCCAAAAGTTAACTGGATGTCTAGCAACCCTCAGCCGGTTCATTTCAAGACTGGCGGAACAGGCACTCCCCTTCTTTAAGTTATTGAGGAAGTCTGGACCATTCCAATGGTCCGAAGAAGCAGAGAAGGCATTTCAGGAGCTGAAACAGTTCCTCACCACCCTACCAATTCTGGTAGCTCCGAACCCTGGTGAGCCTTTGTTGCTTTACATTTCAGCAACTGAGGAAGTCGTCAGTATGGTTCTAGTTGCAGAGAGACCAGAGCTACCTCATACTCAGGAATCCAGACCCCTTCAGGAGGGTCCGGAGGTACCTGAAAGCGAGTCTGGGTCCCAGCTCCCAAACTCGAATCCACAAGAAGTTACTTCAGGAGACCCAGACCCCTCCGAGAGGGTCCAGGTCGCTTCTGAAGAAGCCCCGGGTTCCTCCAGCCAGGACCCGGAGGTCCCCGAAGAAAATCCGAATTCCTCCGAGAGGATCCGGGTCAGTAAAAAGGAAGCTCCGGACCCCTCCGGGAGGGTCCGGACCATTCAGCGCCCAGTGTACTTCATTAGTGAAGTACTACATGATGCCAAGACTCGATACCTAGAGGTGCATAAGCTGCTCTATGCAGTTCTTATTGCCTCCAGGAAGCTTCACCATTACTTCCAAGCTCACAAAGTCTCAGTGGTGACCTCTTACCCACTTCGAGCAATCTTGCATAATCCCAATTCAACTGGGAATATTGCAAAGTGGGCAGCGGAATTGGCTGAATTTGATCTTGAATTTATTTCAAGGCAAGCAGTCAAGAGTCAAGCATTGGCAGATTTTATGGCAGAATGGACTCCCTCTCCATCAAACCCTGGGGGTCCCAGTGAGCAGAAGACGGAGCATCAAGCTCCAGCCTTCACCGAGCCTCACTGGACCCTCTACTTCGACGGCTCCATGCAGAAGCAGGGGGCCGGAGCTGGAATCCTTCTCCTTGCACCGACCGGGGAGAAGGTGAAATACATGGTACACCTTGACTACAAGGCGACCAACAACATGGCAGAGTACGAAGCGCTCATCTATGGACTAAAGGTGGCACTGTCATATGGTGTCAAACAACTGCTGGTCAAGGGAGATTCGCAGCTCATCATTAAGCAGGTGAAGGGTGAATGTTCCTGCAATAATCTCCAGCTAGCTGCTTACCTCCTTGAAGTCCAGAGGCTTCAGAAGGACTTTGAAGTCCTAAATCTCCACCATGTTCAGCGTGCCCATAACGCTGAAGCTGACGAACTCTCGACGAAAGCGTCAACCGGAGCTCCGGCTCCTGACGGAATTTTTGTCCAGAGGTTGTCAAAACCAACAGCTCAGCCAGCCGAACTGAGCGAAGGGGGCGAGATCAGCATCTCGAAGCTGACGGTCCCGATGGCTCTGTTACCATGGCAGCCATCAAGGGTCATAGGTGCTGCCGGAAGCTCCGAGCAACCCAGCACGCAAGACTCAAATGCTCAAGTTAGTTCCGATGCATGGATCTCGGAGATCCGGAACTACTTGAAAGACAACATCCTTCCTGATGATGATGTATCCGCTGACCGGGTAGTCAGATTGGCTAAAAGATACACGTTTGTAGAAGGGGATCTCCACCGGCGCGGTGCCAACAGCATCCTAATGCGGTGCATCACAAGGGAAGAAGGCTGCGAGCTCCTCGCAGAAATCCATGGAGGCGAGTGTGGGAACCACGCGTCTTCCCGCACGCTGGTTGGTAAAGCCTTTCGGCATGGCTTCTACTGGCCTACAACACTCCAGGATGCAACTGAGCTGGTGAAGAAATGCGAAGCATGCCAATTTCATGCAAAGCAAATTCACACACCAGCTCAACCCCTACAAATGATACCTCCTACATGGCCTTTCGCTGTGTGGGGGATGGACATCTTGGGACCTTTCCCAAGAGCCATCGGAGGTTACAAGTTCCTGTACGTCGCCATTGATAAGTTCACCAAGTGGCCGGAAGCAACTCCAGTTGTGACAATCAACAAGCAATATGCTATCAACTTTTTGCAGTCCATTGTATGCAGATTTGGAGTCCCAAACAAAATCATCACTGATAATGGGACCCAATTCACAAGCTCTGCATTTCAAGGATATTGCGAAGACCTCGGCATTCAAGTTTGCTACGCCTCTGTAGCTCACCCAGCCAGCAATGGCCAAGCCGAGAGAGCAAATGCTTAAATCCTTAAAGGACTCAAAACGCGCACCTATGAGCGCTTGAAAAAACATGAAGCCAACTGGATCGAAGAGCTTCCGCCCACCTTATGGGCCAACAGGACATCTCCAAACCGGTCAACTGGAGAGACACCCTTCCTTCTGGTGTACGGAGCTGAAGCAATCCTTCCTCCGGAAATCACCTTGGGTTCACTCCGGGTCCGGACCTTCGACGAAGCCGCGCAGGACAAGCTCCGGCATAAAGACCTAGACCTCCTTGAGGAGGGAAGGTGCCAAGCAGCTGTTCGGAATGCCCGATACCACCAAGCCCTTCAGCGCTATCATCAGCGGCATGTACACAACCGACAGCTCGAGGAAGGCGACCTGGTGCTACGGAGAATACAATCCAGAGAAGGGTTAAACAAACTCTCCCCCAGCTGGGAGGGACCCTTCCGAGTGATTAAAGTATCCTGTCCCGGGAGCGTTCGCTTGGCTACCGAGGATGGGACACCTCTCCCAAATCCTTGGAACATCGAGCACCTCCGTAAGTTCTACACTTAATACCACGGAGGTGAGTCTTGAGTAACTTGAGGTGTATGTTATAGAGTCATTGTACAGAGTCGGGTAGTTCCTCCGGGAGAACAGCTCCTGAAAGGTTCGCAAAGTTCATGCAACACTTGTCACAGTCTCAGGACTAAAAGTGTAGCTAGCTACCCTGGGTCAAACGAGAAATGAAACACGCTTAGCCTGGTTCCGTACCCTAAGAGTGTACTTGTTTCCCCTGTACCCCGGACCTATAATGAAAAACATCTTCATGTGAAACAGACTCCACGTGCATTTATTTTGTACAGGCTCAACATTTTTTATTTTTCTCTTTCTTGTGTATAACAAAGACGTGCAATTCTTAAGAAATTTTAGTTCGACCGGTTTATATACGATACGAATTGTATTGTCAATTCTTTTGGATTCAAATATTGTTCATGGCCAACTCACCTGAAAGCCACCAAGCCAACCTAGGGCTGGAGTGTGCTATCGACTTAGCTTGGTCAAGCACCCTAAATACGCCACTCTACCTACACCCCGGCAAGCCGAAGTAAGGCGGGTCCATGCACAGTTGGATCTGGAAGAAAAGACAACGCATTCGGTTGTATTTAGAATCGCGTTTGACTTAAAATGTTCTTGAGAATCGTAAGCCGCGATGAAGTTATAGACAAGAAACGAATTTTACTATTTTTCTTGACTTCAGTGTGCAGGAAAAATAAAATCTACGTTGATGGAGAAAAGCCGGAGCTAACAAAGCTCCGACTCCCCTAGGTGGCTTGTAATCGATGTTACGCATTGAAAACGAGCATAACCGGAGTAATCAAGCTCCGGTAAAGCTAGGGGGGCCAACCGTCGACGCTGAATAAAAGATGGTGAGAAGACCCCGCAAATGGAGTCTGCTGCCAACAAACTAAGTGTTGGTAAAGGTCACTGCTGGAGCTACTAAGCTCCGACACCCCAGAGTACTAACTATCGATGCTCTAAGCGTTGATAGAGACTATTACCGGGCTACTAAGCTTCGGCGATAGACAATGCCAGAGCTTCTAAGCTCCGACAACCTCATGGGGCCTTCACTATTGAAGACTTCAGACCTAAATTCTATAAGTTCGGAGCAAATGAGTCTTCAACAAAACATAATATCCTCTTGGTACATGTTCACAATCAAATTGTGTACACCTACCAGGGGGCCAAGTCAAGACAAAAGTGTTGAAGACAAAAAGTGAAATTCACAAAAATTTGGGGATTTCATTTACCTGGAGACAAGGGATTACATCTGGAGACAAGGGATTACAAAATTGAGGAAGAAGAAGAGAAAGTACAAGTGAAAACTACAGAGATGATCCTAGACCCTATGGAAGAATTGGGCGACCTTCTGGGCAACCTCCGATACGTTGGCTCGGGTAGCTTCGCCTTCTCCTTCAACCGGACCTTCAAGCACCGGGTCTAGAAGAAATTGGGAGTTCCGGCTGGTGTAGCACGTCAGCACATATTCTGCGACGTTCTTCGCCAAGGATTGCCCCTCAACCTCCAATTGGTCCGCGATGACATCGCCCACCTTGGAGAGTTTGCTGCCTGCCGAGCTCAACGCCTGTAACGCCAGGTCCGGCTCCAGCTCCGGATCATCCGGGCGCACGGGGCTGAAGCCCATCGGTGTCAGCGCGTCGTTAGCCTTGCCCAGGAACTCCCAAATCTGTAGGGAGTCCGCAGTCCTTAAGCCCTTTATTTCTTCCAGGGATCTTCTGGCCGCCACCAGTTCAGAATTCTCGCGGGCGAGGCGCTCAACTTCTTTGGCATTTTGCTGAATCTTCTCAGCAACCCGCTTTTCGAGTTTTCCGAGCTCCTCGCCCCGGAGGTGGATCTTGTTTCGGCGGTCGACCAGGTCCTTCTCTCTACCACTCACTTTCTTCTCCCTGGCAGTAAGGGCACACTCTTGTTCGTAGAGTTCCTGCCCTCGCACCCAGGCCTTCTCCTCTTCCTCATTGCAGCGCTCTTCCAATTTCTTGGCACGCTCCTCGAGGCCCTTGTCAGCAAGAGCCACCTTCTCGGCGAGCTCCTCCTCCCTCCTCAGGACGTCATCCCGCAGCTCTAGGAGTTTCTGCTCTTCATCTTCGAGCCGTTTCTCCCTCTCTTCAAGTGACTCTCGGCGCTTGATGAGTGTAATGTTAATGGCCTCAAGCCTTTCGTGGCGTTCATCGGCCGCACTATTGGCTGCTTTGGCCTGATCGTAGATCTTCCGGGATTGAGCATCGAGGGCGCGAGTCAAACTCTCCCTGTCATCCAGTAACTTGCCCCAGTCCTCCAGGCGGATCTTCTCCTGCTTGATCCACTCTTTGTCATCCGCTAGCCTCGACTGGGCCAGCTTGGTCTCGAAGTAGAGTCGGTTACGCCACCGCCTAAGGGTTTGACGCTCCTCTTCAAGAGCCTTGCTGTCGTAGAAGAAGGCCAGTTGGACTTGACGCAGACTGGAACATGCGTTGTCAATAGACAGTAACAACGGGATAGGTTCCGGACATGCTGGGGTCTCTTCCGCTGGTTCCAGCGGGTTTTCAGATACAAAAATTGGGTCCCACTCCACAAGAGTGGTCCCCTGAGTCTCCATGGCACTAGGGCCGTCCTCCGGGATGGCCTCAGTCGCCATCGAGGAAGGCCCCGCCGCCAGGTCTTCATTCACCCCCTCAGGCAGGGGGCCAGCGACTTCGCTTGGGCACTCCGGCTCGGCTGCGAGTACCTCCGACGTCATCACTTCCAGAGCAGGGGCCGCTTCTGGCTCCGGCCTTGGCACCTCCTCCGATGGGGGGCTCGAGCTCCGTCACCTCTTCAACAACCGGCTCGGGAGCCGGAAGCTCTCCAACATCGACCGGCCCTGCGGCCAGAGCTTCAATAATGACCGGCTCTGCGGCCGATGCTTCGGAGGAATCCGGCCCAACTGCCAGAACTTCCTCAACTTCCGGCGCGCACGCCGGGGCTTCAATCACCTCTGGCTCAACCGCTGGGGCTTCGACAATTTCCGGCTCAGAAGCCGGAATTATTGCTTCCTCCCAGCTCAACAGCTGGAACTTCTGTCATTTCAGCACCAGGACCCGGAGCTTCAGCCTCCGGGACAGGTGCCGCTGGCGCATCTTCTCTCCCGTGGTCCGGCACTACCACGGGAGTATCTGGGGATGAGTCGAGGTCCATGACCACGACAGCCGGCGCCAGAGCTGTCGCAGCTTCAGCCACCACTTGGGGCGGCACCGGGACAGGAGCAGAAGCCCCCGTCCTCACAGCTTCAGCCGTTGTAGCTGAGGGTGGAGCCTCACTCCTCTTCTTGGGAACGCTGCAAATGATGGATGGAGAAACTTAAAAAATAGTTACTACAATTAAAACAACTATCCAATGTAAAGATTAAAAATTACCTTGGGAGGCTTCCGCACCAGCTTGCGCGGAACCTTTTTCTCGGGCGTTCTGGGCTGGTCATAGCCGGCGTGGAAGCTCCGGAAGGCCCCCCAGAACTCGTCTTGGCCACGGGTGTTTCCCGGGTCGAGGCCCCCCTTGATCGGGAACAACCCCCGGACCTGGAGGCCTCCACCGGCCCAGGTGCTGGAGTCGCATGCCCGGAGCTAACACCCCGGGAGGACCCCACTGCGGGAACAGTCGCGCCCCGGGAGGACACCACCACGGGAACAATCGCCACAGTTGTAGAAGACCTTCGCCTCCGGGGAGAAGGAGCCGACGCAGGAGTAGCGGGCCTGACGGACCTTCTGTCGGCATACTGCAGCTTCCTCTTCCGGCTCACGGGTTCATCCGCCAGCTTCTTGCCCTTGCCGACGACCTCTTCCCTCGGCTTCGGAGCAGGGTCAGAGCCACCTTCAGACACTCCAGGGATCGCTACCCTGGTGGTTGATCTTCTCTCGACGACACCAAGGTCGTCAAGCATGGGCATCTTCCGCCGAAGCTCCCTACTGAACTCAACTTCCACGTTCAGAGGAAGAAAAGCCGATGGCGAAGTCAAGTTGTCACCCTCGACGTCGATGCCGTGCTGGAACTTCTTGAGGTGGAACTCCAAGGTTTTCCCCACCATGTTGGACTTCAGCCCGGTCTCGACCCGGTCGTCGTCCATCACGCTGTGGAGGGCCCATGCGAGTTTCTCTCTCTTCTTCAGCGGTGCCCACCTGTTGACCAGGAAGTTACAAAACACCGCTTGAGGGGTTAATCCCCCCTCCACGCACTGGCGGATCCTGGTCAGAACAGGGTCGAAGGCGTCCACCAGCACCGGAGCTTCACTCCAGATCGTCGTGTCAATGTTGGGGAGGCCTTCAGGCAGCTCCATCCTCTCGTGCTCCTCCACCCGGATGACTATCCAGTCCTTCTTCCAGTCATCCCACTTCCCAGAGGGAAACGACCGGAGGTACTTGAATGGGCACTTCTTGCGCTTCACGAAGTAGTAGAAGCCAAGGTACTCATTGCTCCTACCGGTGGTATGGACGGTGAAGAAGGTCCGGAAGAGTTCGATGCAGGGGGGGATGCCCACCCACATCTCACAGAAGTGGACGAAGATAGACATGAGGTGAATGGAGTGAGGGCCAAGGTGGTATAGCTGCAGACCATAAAAGTCCAGCAGCATCAAGAAAAAAGAAGAAAAAGGTGGGATAAACCCCACCATGGCGTACGAGGAGAAGTACACCATTTCGCCGGTGTGCTCCTTCTCAAACGGGAGCTCCCCACCAGCGCGGACCGAGCGGTTGAAGAAGTCCGAGGACCATCCCATGAGGGTCCGGACCTTCTTCAGGTCGCCGTCGGTCTTCAAGCGACTCTCGCGGAGACCCAACTCCATCGCGGTACGGCTAGGCAAGAGAGGAAAAGTGAAGCACAAGTTGGGAGTTTGAGCGCAAGAACAGATGAGAGGCGTAAAGAACTCCCGACGGTGCGCACTTTCCTTCTTAAGTAAGCCCTCGCAACACTTGGATGGAAACTGCAAGGAAGTCGAAGATACCATTCAAAAATTCCACCCAGCCGATGACAAGGGGGCCCGGGACCACCCGACAATCAAGTCGAGGTTCTTACCCAGGAGAACGGTTGTCATCATGAGGCAGGAAACCCGAAGGCGGCGGCCTGACAAGGCGCGCGGAACCGATACTGTTTTCGTATCGGGAACCGGCGACCTTCAATTGCGTGAGATCCGCACGCCAAAGATCTCATCTGCCGCACGCGGGATACACCACGCGGCGAGGATTTAACTCCAAATCCATGCCAACGGCACCTCCAAAGACCTTTGAAGACTAGTTCAAAAGTTGCGAGGATGGACCCACCTCCGGCGGAATGACTTCACCCCAGTGGTCTTCCTCGGAGGTAGTTCCAGGGGGCCACTGTCGGTACCCTGGAAACCGTACACCCCTTGAGGTTATAAAGATCTCAAAGGAAAGTCATCTATTTGGTTTGAAGACCTTCGGAGGCCCACATGTCAGATATAACCGGACCCGCGTCTCCAGCATGGTTAATCCCAGGGTCGCCACGTGTGCTATAAAACCAGAGCTACCGCCCACAAGGGGGAAGCTCCGGGCCATGTACCGAGATGGCACCTCCGGATTTAACCCCAGACTGAGAGAAGCTCCGGACCTGACACGTGTCAGGTAGCTCCGGAGCTGCCTGCTTCCCACAGTATGCTCCAGAGCTACCACGTATCCAACCGTCGGAGCTTCAGCCTCTGATCTCCGGAAGACTCCATAACGGCTCCGGATCTTCAAAGGGGAATCAAGGACTTCAAGACCCGATTATGTGTCATTAATATCATATTAATGACACACGATCGGATGACCTTAATTACCAGTAACGGTGCTATCAAAGCCCATTAACCGGTCGTTAAGGACAATTAAATGTGTTGAATAAGTGTCAATACTAGTAACCGCCGGGGCCACATGTCGGGCCAGGCTACTTTGTGACGGCCTGCCCTTGTAATATAAAAGGACAGGCCGACGGCACGTTGAGTAAGGCCAGAGACACGCGCCATAGACGCTCAACACAAGCTAATACAACTCCAACACACCCGTGGAGTAGGGTATTACGCTCAGGCGGCCCGAACCACGTAAACTCTTGTGTCTCTTGTGCTATTCATAATTCACCTTCTTGAATCTCCGCGCGCCCATACCGAACATCAAACTCCTCTAACACTTTAGTAGTGTCGGGAGATCTGCCGGTCCCAAAACACCGACACTTACGGTTCTCAATGAAAATGATACAATCAGAACTCAATTTATTTTTCCATTTGCACATTATTTATTCTTCTTATTATTTGTTACATGTCCATCTACTGTAGTCAGAGGAATAATAATTTCTAAAAAAACTCAGGCTTTATTTTTGACACAAGCCGGAAAAAATTCAGCGGTACCTATCAGGGGTGGCCACTACGAATATCAATTCTTGCTGTGTACCAAAAAAAGCTATTCCAGATCCATATTAGAGAATGGAAGAGTAACGCATTGAATTATGTAACAGAAATAATAAACAGATGAAATCAGCAAATCGGTTTCTCCTCCTTCCCCTCCTTGGTCTGGAGGTCCTGGGCATCCGCACAATGCAAGGTGTTCATGTGGCTTTTTCTACAAAACAAGCTTTGGACTGCTGACCGGTTACTCTCTCGGCAGTGGTCTAACAACTACTTCTGCACCTTATGCTATTGGAGCTAGAAACCAGCTTTCACTTATTTGTTGATTGTCCCTTCTCTCGGTCTGTTTGGGCCGCTGTTAGACCGTCCGCAGTGGCACGCTGTAAAGCACACTGTATACACTGTATCGCAGTATAATTTAAAGTACGTACTGTAAAAATAGAAGAGAAATACTGTACAGAGTATGTTTTAGAGTACGCTGATGTGAATAGTCTTAACACTTGCGTCAAGGAACCTCGTTTGTGCCCTGCATGCCGGGATGTTTACCTCGCGGTCAGTGATTGGTTCTATGACCTGCAGAGCGGGTTCCCCTGCAGTAACAAAGGCAAAGGCGTCCGCTCTTTGGTACTCCTGATGGTCTCTATGGCGCAAACGTAATGCACACATCTTCCAGAATGTTGAGAAAGACTAGGAGCGATTCTTAGCAGACCTTCGGAGCCAAGCTGCGAACTGGTGTCTTGCCAGCTGCACCAAGCTGTGCCTTGCCCTGGACGCCGCTCGACTAGAGCAAGGAAATTTATGTACCAGTTTCTCAAAAACTTATGTGCCGCTGGAAGGGATTTTTTATAGCATACGAAGGAACTGAGGGATAGATCTGGTGGGATTTTACTAGGTGTTGACACAAATATATTTGATGTTGGGGCAGTAGACGAAGGAGAATTTTACGTGAAGTTTCATTTGTGTAATAAATCGGATAGCTTCAAGTGGGCATTGGTAATAGTGTATGGTCCAACACAGTCACAATTTAAAGAAGATTTTTTTAATCAAACTTGAAAATTTAGACAGAAAAGAAAGCCTTCTAATATTAATTGGTGGCGACTTCAATATTTTAAGGCGATCAGAAGAGAAAAATAATGGGAACTACAATACTAGGTGGCCGTTTTTATTTAATTCAGTGATTGATAGTCTTAATTTAAGAGAACTAGAATTAACAGGAAGGAAATACACATGAGCAAATTCCCTACCAAATCCGACTTATGAGAAATTGGATAGAATTCTAATGTCTACCGAATGGGGTAATCAGTTTCCTTTATCTACGGTAGTGGCGTTAACACGAGGATTATCTGACCATACAATGCTACTTTTAAACACGGGAGGAACATCTTGGAGTACAAGTTCGCCTATGTTCAAATTTGAATAAGGCTGGATGCTCCGAGATGGATTTGGGGATTTGGTTAAGGAAATTCGGAATCGTTAATGTCTTAGCAAAGGTCCAATGAACAGGTGGCAGGAGAAAATTAGGAGATTAAGACAATACTTGAGAGGATGGGCAAATAAAATTAGTGGAGCTTATAAGAAAGAGAAAAAAGAAATAATAGAAGAAGTGGATGAATTAGATAAAAAGGCTGAGAATATAACACACATTGCACAGGAAGTACAACGCAAGCAGCAACTACATGAGCGGCTAGCTTATTTATTGAAAGATGAGGAAGTGAAATGGTATGAACAAGCGAAAACAAAATATTTATTAGAGGGGGACACAAATACAAAATACATTTATTTAGTGGCCAATGGAAAATATAGGAAAATGAGGATATATCAATTTCAAGATGAGAAGAGGCTGATTACAGATGATAGCTAAGTATTAAGGCACATAACTAAATACTATCAGAAACTATTTGGTCCGTCAGTGGAAACTTTTTTTCCTTCTGGATATGTCAAGGACCAGTGACATACCACAAGTATCTCAGGCTGAAAATGAATTCCCAACCTCGGACTTTACAGAAGAAGAAGTAAGAAAAGCGATATTTCAAATGGAACATAATAAGGCTCCAGGGCCTGACGGGTTTCCTGCTGAGTTCTACCAATATTTTTGGGAAGTGATAAAAAAGGATTTAATGGCAATGTTTCGTTATTTTTATAGAGGTGATTTACAGTTATTTATATTAAATTTTGGTACAATAATTTTATTACCAAAATGTGTAGAGGCAATTAAAATACAACAATATAGGCCCATATGCTTGTTAAACATGAGTTTCAAAATCTTTACAAAAGTGGCCACTAACAGGATTGTAACTATAGCTCAAAAAGTTATTAACCCGACACAGACCACATTCTTACCTGGCTGTAATATTATGGAGGGTGTAGTAATTCTACATGAGACAATACATGAGTTGCATAGAAAGAAAAAAATGAGGTATTACTGAAACTTGACTTTGAAAAAGCTTATGACAATGTCATATAATCTTTTATTAGGCAGACATTAAAAATGAAAGGATTTTCACTTAAGTGGTGTAACTGGATTGAGAATTTTACACAAGGGGGATATGTAAATATTAAAGTGAATGATCAGTGCACTGAGAATTTTATGACAAAGAAAGGGTTAAAGCAAGGTGACCCCTTATCTCTGATACTATTTAATATAGTGGTAGATATGTTGGCCATACTGATAAAGAGAGCAAAGGAGAGGGCTATGATATCGGGAGTCGTACCATAGTTGGTCGACAATGGGCTATCCATCCTACAATATGCGGATGATACCGTAATTTTTATGGAGCATAATTTTCAACAAGCCAAGAAATTGAAAATATTATTGTGCGCATTTGAACAGTTATCGGGGTTAAAAATAAATTTCTATAAGAGCGATGTATTTTGTTTTGGGGCAGCAACACAGTATGAAGAGCAATATGCTCCCTTATTTGGCTGTCAATTATAAGTACTTGGGAATACCGATGCACTATAGGAAATTACAAAATTGTGATTGGCATATGGTGGAACAACGTTTTGAGAAAAAAGTTGAGTAATTGGAACGGAAAATACTTGTCCGTTGGGGGAAGGCTGGTTTGATAAACTCTATGTTAACGAGTTTCACTATATTTATGATATCATTTTTTTGAATACCTAGGGGTCTCCTTGAAAAGCCAGACTACTATAGATCTATATTTTTTGACAGGCAGACGACCAAAAGAAAAAAATATAGACATACTAAGTGGGATTTAGCGTGTCAACCAAAGGAACAAAGAGGTCTGGGAATTCTAAATATTGATGTTCAGAACCAGTGCCTGCTTGCTAAATGACTATTTAAGTTAATAAATGAGGAATGTATATGGCAAAAGTTACCGAGGAGAAAATATTTACTAAACCACAATATTGGATATGTTACAAATTGGTCGGGGGATTCACATTGTTGGTCAAGTTTAATGAAAGTTAAGGACAAGTTTATGCAATTAGAAAGATTATAGATAAATAATGGAAAAATACAAGGTTTTGGGAGGATAACGGGTTAGGTGAGTATACACTTAAGAATAAATGTCCATCGCTATACAACTTTGTGAGACGGAAAAGTTTGACTGTGGCTGAGGTATTAGCTCGATACCTCTAAATATATCATTTCAAAGAGGTTTGCTTGAGGCTAACCTGACTAGATGGAATAGATTAGTGGCAACAATCGCAGGTACTAGTTTAAACAACACTGAGTGCAGTTTAGATGGAGTTTACATGAGAGTGGAGTATTCTTTGTACGATCAATTTATAACTTCATGATATCTAATAGTCAAGTGAGACAAAACAAAACAATATGGAAATAAAAAATACCGTTGAAGATAAAAATTTTCTTATGGTATTTATCTAGAGGGGTGGTTTTAACAAAAAATAATTGGGCAAAACATAACTGACATGGAGACACAAAATGTGTATATTGTTCACACGTCGAAACAATTCAACATCTATTTTTTGATTGTCATCATGCACAGTATATATGGAGGGTGATTGCTATTGCTTTTGGAATAAATACTCCATGTGAATCATTTGCCAAATATCTGGTTACCGAATTTCAACAAGAAAATAAGAAATGTAGTGTTAACAGGTGCAGCAGCATGTTGCTGGGCTATCTGGACATCGTATTTGATAAATGCTTAACAAAAAATTCAGTCCAGATTCTCTTCAAAGGACTTCACTGGTGCAGGACATGAGCTCCTTTGCTTAAGTCTGAAAAACAAACCAAGCTGTTGCACGACGCATGCGGGACAGTACAAGTAATTGTGATGAGCATTTTCTCCGACCATGGCAGGGTAGTGAGAAATAGAATAATGGATCAATAATTTTACTTAGTGTCAGTATCCAACAATGGCCGCATTGTGTTGTCCACTCATTTTGTTTATTTTGTATAGCTATAAACAGTTGTAATAATTCGGCCATAACCTCGCAAGAAGGAAAGGTCAAGATCTTTTTCTCATTATCTGAAAAAAGCTTCTGTTTGGTGTGCAACCTATTTTGTGTTTTTTGCTTTGTGTTGTACACTGAACGAACTCCATGTACCTTAGTTTCCTGACCATGCACTGCATGTCCCTCTTATAAATGAATACCCACAGGTTTTTGAAAAAAAAATCAGCAAATCGGTTTCTCGAATCATCCACGTCTTAGCAGACTGCTGCAGAGGATGCTTAATCCAGCACACCGCTTAAAATCAGTTTCCTCTCCGTTTCAAAATAAATGAATATTTGTTCTTAAATGGATGGAGTACAAAATAGCAATTGGCATAGATCCGACTCACGAACAAACAGAGCATGTGTAATAACATCTTGGATTTAGGAAACAGAGATGAAAGCACATGTTCATGCGATGCGCCTACCCAGCGCCCTTCAGGCAGTAGGCTTTGTCACCTACTGGCCGTGTGCTCCAGCACCCAGTACCAGCCAGATTGCCTGACTTACAAGATTTTACTGCATGCGTGCAGTAAAGACTACGGGTCAGTTTGGTTGCCTGCATTGAGCTGGATAGATCTGTGCAATTTGGTGTTTGGTTCAAAATTAGTCTGGATAGAGCGATCCTCTGTAAAGAATATTCCTGGATGTGACGGTTCGGGGAAACCGGCCAGACAATGCTGCCCGCACCGGTGGGCGTAAACATCACATATGCTAGGGTTACCTCTAACTGGTATACTTCTTCCTTTGTTCTTTCAAGCAGGCGGGCCAAAGAAGGCAGCGGAGGGAGGCCATCGGCGACCCTTGGAGGAGGTACCCGAGCCCTCCCATCGCCCCCACCCCACCCCGCTCCTCCCCCCCCCGGTCCTCCCCTGGATCGAGGTCTGCTCCGCCGCCAGGTCCCGCACCCGCGAGTGACGAAAGGCCCCCGCCCCCCACCCGCGTCCCCCACCCCACTTGCGCCCTCGGCTTAGCGTCGGCCACCCCACCCGTGCCCCCAGCTCAGCGTCGGCCACCCCACCCGCGCCTCCCTCCCCAGACCCCTCGTCCTTTCACCGTCGCCCGGCAAGGAGTTGCACTCCTGGTGCTTCACCGTGAGAGGATGAGTTGTTTCATTATTTGCATAATCTGTAATTTATATAGTATGGTAACATGTGTTTTGATTGTGCACAAAAAGTGAAAAATGAGAAACAAGAAGGAAGGAGCCCAAGTGAAGAATGGAAGCGCAAAGTAGTTCTAAATGTATAGGGTGTGTGTGAGAGACACACCCCAAGATGTCAATCTTTGGGTGGAGAGTAAGGATTAAAACAACAAATGAAAAAACACACTAAAGCACCAGACAAGTCCGATAATAAGCGGACTAGTCCGTTTTCCTTTCTGTTTAACAACGGACAAGTCCGGTAATGTCCGTACTAGTCCGATATTCTTACTGGTTCTCAAACGGATAAGTCCCAAAATGTGGATTAGCCCGTCCACAATGTAAGAAAGGCTCATCCGAGACGTGCCCTAACGAAGAAGAGAGACAAACAAACTGTGCATCTCAGATGCAGCATCTCACATTACATTGTCATCAGAGACGTGCTTATGGCGCGTCGCCGTTCTTCCTAAGTACGAGACATGCTTAAAATAAGCGCACCTCCTTTATTTGTGTCATAACAGACAGTCATTACGGGGTTATTCGAGACACGAGTGGCGCGCATCGCCCATCAGCATACATGCGTGACAAACCCTAACAAAGCACGTCATAGATATGTTGGCTGATTCGAGACGGTCTATATTGTAGCGCATTGCAGATTTGTTTACTGATCTGAGATGAGCTTTATGGAAGCTTGTCTCCTTTGTGTAGGTTATTCGAGACGCTCTCTGCTATAGCTCGTCGCAGGTTGTTTACAGATAGGGTCTCCTATTAGGTGCCCCCACCCCTGATCATTCTGATTGCCGGCTGCATCCTAGAGCTAGCCAGGATTTAGCAGCCGTATTACCAGTGTCAGCAACATACTGTTCATTAACATATGTATAACTAAAAAGATCACACGTTAAATTATATTGACAATCAAATATTAACAAAATGTCAATCATGGTTATCAAGTATACTAATTACACAACAAATACTGTTCATCCTGATTACAATGTAACTAATTACGCACATCATAACTGTCATCATCTAATCCTGTATACCGTAACAAATTCTCCCGACCAATGACTTCATTAACGATGAGCCTTCATAGCCTCTAATGCTTTGACTGAGACATCCTCAAATTCAATAAAATCACTGAAATCATATAAAACATTATCAAATTGCAGGCACGTTCGCTTAACCAATCACATAAAATAGCAAATATTTGTTAGTGAATGGAGAACCGAGCTTACTTGTAGCACAGGAAGTTGGTGAGCATCTGCAAACATCAGCAGAGAAATTGTTCTCATGGTAAAGGACATGGTAGTGAGCTGGTGTGCTTTTCTCCTAAAAAAACAAACAATTTACATCCACTGATGCATTTATAGCCCGATATCAAAAACTCGTTAGAGAAATACCAATTATCGCATAGGTACCTTGATTCCAGCATGGCTGCAGAGGTAGAAATCAAACTCACTGGGATGGCAAATGCTAGTGTCAACCACAGTTCCTGCAGTTTCAAGGGTTTGCGAATCAGAATTCATTATATACATTGATAGTCAAAACAAATACATTACTTCTTCATTGGGCATAAACAAGGAAGATGAATGTATACCTTAATAAAAATTCTCCCTTTGGATCAATGACTTCATTAACGATGAGCCTTCATTGGACTTCCTCAAATTCAATAAAACCACTGGAATGCACGCTCTGAGGGTAGGGTCGAGGCAGCAGCGTGCTCCGGAGACAGGGGACGAAGCGGCGGCATGCTCCGGGATGAGCTGGCGGAGGCGCCAGAGTGGCGGTTCCTCAACTCTCTGATGATAGCAGGTCAGCGTGTTCCGAGGACAGGGAGAACATTTGCACCTATGTGAAGGTGGCGGCATGCTCATACTGATTATCGAGGTCAGTGTCGAGGTAGCAGCATGCTCTGGGGACACGGGAGAGGTGGCGTGCTCCAGCGTGCTCAACTCTCTGATGACGAAGGTCGGGGTTGACGGTGGGGTAGGGGTCGACGGCGGCAACGCGGCAATGACGAAGAGCGAGTTGAAAAAGAGGGACGACGGTGGCGTGCTCCGGGGACATGGGACGAGCTGGCGTGCTCCAGCGTGCTCAACTCTCTAATGATGCGAAGGTCGGGGTCGACGGCAGGGTCAGGGTCCACGGCGGCAGTGCGACATTGACGATGACGGGACGACGGTGGCATGCTTAGGAGCTGCGGTTTCTAGGTCGAGAGAGTGAGTGAGAGCTACAAATTTTCGCCAAACGTTGGGAGAGAGCGCGCGATGGATAAAAATAGCAAAACTCGTAGATGTGCCTGTATGACATCCGTCTCTCATTTTAGCGTCCTTTGGTTGAGAGAGCACAAAATTTTTTTCACCATAGAGCGTGCAAGAGTTTAAAATAAAACTCGGAGATGCACATATATAATGCACATCTTGCATTATCATCTTTCACATGAGGGCATTTTCCCGCATGCAAAAGACGAGCCATGGTGTGCTGAAGTCGGGAACATCTTTCGCACGCGGGGATGTACCACTGGCAATTGTGCGCAATGCCTTATATGATCGTTGCATTGTGCTCAGCTTTCTGAGGTGGGACAAAAGATCTTCGGCATAAATCGGAGACGAGCCAAGGTAAGACGCGTCTCTTTCAATATAAGGCGCGTCTCGCATTATTTTGTGGCCCCAGATACGCTGGAGTGCCCTAGATGCACCACGGTGTGCTGAAGCCAGGAACAACATCTAGGATATTCCGGTCTGTCCAACTAGCAACTGTGCGCAATGCCTTGTACAATCGTTGCAACGTGCTCAACTTTTTGAGGTTGGACAAAAGATCTGCAGCACAAATCGGAAATGTGCCCGAGTAAGGCGCGTCTCCCTTTTGCTGGTTCTCAGATATCTGAGACACGCCTTTCTAAAGTGCGTCTCTCATGCACTCTTCACCCTATTGCCACTCACACGACATCGTCAGCGTCCGTTGCAGGGATAAACAAACGCAATGAAATTGCAATTAATGGATTAATTGGAATTTATGGATAAACAAACACAATGACATTGCATTCAGAGATAATTTGCAACTCAATGAATTTCATAGTTCATACATTGCGTGCCCTCTAAACTAATTTTGAATCTAAACTTATTCCTAAAGCTCCTATCGATCAATCTAAACTGTACCGTCCAGCTTGCTCCCTAACACGTCTCTTATATTCCCCTGGATTCTGAAAATATTCACATTCTTTAAATTAACAACTATCGAAGGAGAAATGAATAACCTACATTGGTCACTAACACAAAGTGTCTAACCTTGATAAGTAGAATATAGCAATCATTTTCAACATCAGACGCATTTGGCTGTTGCAGCAAACACTGAACTTCAAGTAATATAGTTTTGGTTGTAAAACTAGTCCACCACCCCTATGAAATATCAATTTAAGCAACATAAGAAACCAATTCAAATAAGTTCGGCAACAATTACTAATTACATGAGAAAAGTAGGTCTATCTTACAGTCTCTTGATCAAGAATCCTAATGCAGAGTGCTCCTGAGCGATGGACATTTGGGTGAAAGAAACCACTTGGAAAGGTGCATCTTGGAGGCACCAATGGATAGTCCTCTGAGAAGGAGATTGTCACGGGGTAGTAACCACCTTCCCGGTCAGTCTACGAAGGAAATTCACTAATAGGAGGACGATGGTTAAACTCATATTGTGCTTGTTCTTCATGACTTACCCCTTCTTACCGGGGATGATGCACTGCCATTTCAATAAATCTCCCGATTCAGGCTTCGCACAGAAACCCTACACATAGAAATTGAAAATACCAAAAACAAACAAGACAGAAAAATAAAACTACAGTTAAGTTCATCAGTCCATTGCAGATCTACATATATACAACCATGTGACCGGTGTGCCATATGTACATACATGGGGATGGTTCGTGCGCCACGCCAAGCGCTCCTCCTTCAGTCGGCTACGCACCAAGCCGATACCAACCATGAACAGTGATGACAACGAGGAGGAAGGTGATGACGACGATGACGAGGATAGCGATGATGACGACAAGGACGTCGGCGACGACGACAACAGCGATGGCAAACAGAGGCGGTAGTCACACTGGAGTTGGTCGATTAGTAAAGGACCATTGGTCGATTAGTAAAGGGGCACCAAAGGCGAAGAGATGAGGGATATAAATGCGAGACGCACGAGAATAAAGATGGATGCATGTTACGTTAAATCACATCTTCCATTATCAAAAGAGAGACGCACATCACGAGGACTGTGGAGAACTTAATTTCGACAGCGTGGTGCAGAGACGCGTGAGCATGCGCGACCTTTCATTTCCCCTAGGCGGTAGCGATGCGTCCCAACGTTCCATCAATGCGCGAGAAACAAATCACTCCATCGTCGACTCTGTGTAGACCTTACTTAAGACGCGCCATCACCTTTGAGTTCTCTACAAGCGCGTTGCTCACTTTGAATCTGTTTCTTCTTTCCTTTGTCTTCTCCGCGCCAACGACCCACCACCACCATGGCTGACCTTCCGTCGCCAAGCCCTTCGAGGGAGCCACCGTGCAAGAAACTGTGCTGCAGCTCCCCCGAGAGGTTCAACATCGAGCAGCACCTCCTTATGGCGCAAGAGGCGTACAACAATACGTCTCACGCCATGAGTTTCTTGGGTCTGGGTACCCTTCCCCAGTTTACTGTAATGGGTACCATCAGACACTACCTCTTCGCCCTCACTAGTGTGTTCTTGGTGGTTTGCTTTGTAATCTTGGGGAGCCCTCAACTTGTGAGAAGGACCCTTGAACTTGGTTATTTGCCCCTTGTGATAGTGGAAGAGATTGGCCTTTGTGGCGATTCGACGAGGTTAGGGTCAGTGAAGACCCGGTCCTTTCGTGGGCTCCTCAACGTTGACGTTGGTTGCCTTTGTGGGAACCGAACCACGAGATAAAAATTGTGCGTCCTCACTTTGTGTACATTGTTCTTACTTTTCATTGACATCCAGGGTTCCACTTGATCTTGTTCATATTACATTAAAACATTGAGTATATGATTAACTTGTGCAACACTCAGTTTCATAGAAGTATCACCTCTATTTACAAGTATATTTCCGCTACATAGAGTCTAGGATCGAGATAATCGATCAAACTTGATCGATCTAGTCCGCACGCACCGGACTAGTCTGCACCCTACCGAACTAGTCCGATATCTCAGGATTTGATCAGTCTGTTAAGTGTTGCAGGTTCCGACTAAATTTCAAAAAGGCCTATTCACCCCCTCTAGGCCACATTCAATTGGTATCAGAGCATGACTCTTCGCAAGAGACTAATCGCTCGAAGAGAACATGTAGGACATGAAGGATGTGCACAAGAGTCTCAACCAAGAGAAGGTTGAAGATGAAAAAGCTCAAAAATTGGAGAAGCTCCTTGACGCCATTCATGACTTCGAGGATGACGATGAGGAGACGCTTGAACTCAAGGCGCTCCTAAGGAAGAAAGCCCTTTCCAAAGGGAAAGTGAAGATCGAGGACAAGAAGAAGGGGAGTAGTCACACCGACTACTCCCGATATCCTTTTAACTACGATCGTCTTAATTCTAACAATAGCCATTACTTATCTATTCCTCTAGGAAAAGCCCCACAATTCAACGGCAATGACTACTCAATGTGGAGGCAGAACATGAAAATGCACTTAATCTCACTCAATCCCAGTTTATGGCATATTGTGTGTACAGGAATAGATATCCCAGACGACGATGAAGAGCTTACACCAAGTCAAGAGCAAGCAATTCATCCGAATGCTCGAGCTGCGGCAGCCATTACATCCTCTCTAAGTAGGGACGAGTTCAGCAAGGTGGATGGGCTCGAGATTGCAAAGGAAATCCGAGATACATTGCAAATGGCACATGAAGGCGATCGTCATGTGCGAGAAGCGAAGATCACAATGATCGAAGGCAAATTGGGAAGATTCTCCATAGAAGAGGATGAGTCGCCACAAGACATGTACAACCGGTTAAAGACGCTTATCAACACGGTTCGAGCATACGGAAGCAAGAAGTGGAACGATCACGAGGTGGTGAAGCTCATCCTTAGAGCTTTCATGCCTCACAACGTCACCTTGTGCTCGATGATCAGAGAAAGCCCCTGGTATAAGAAAATGACCCCAGATGAGCTGCTTGGGAAAATCATCAATTTTGAGATGATGTAAAAACAAGCAAAGCATGTCAAGGAGATTGCCGACCTCACCTTTGCAAAGAAGAAAGGGGTCACTTTGAAGTCCACTTGCAAACCCTTGTCAAAAGAAGCTCAAGAAGCTCAACAAGAAGAGGACAACAATGATGAGAGCAACGACATAGATGAGGAACACATGATCCTATTTATGAAGAAGTTCAAGAAAATGATGAAGAAAAGACAAGGTGGAAAATCAAGTGAAGGAAAATACAAAGAAAAATCGAGACCAAAGTTGAGACGGGCATGCTATAACTGTGGTGAATATGACCACTTTATAGTTGATTGCCTGTATGAAGAAAACAAGAAGAAGACCAAGGAAACGAAGCCTCAATCCAAGAAATTCTTCAAGAAGAAGAAGCAAGCTGGACAAGCACACCTAGGAAAGGAGTGGGACTCAAATGATGAGTCCTCATCCAAAGAGGAAGAGGAGATGGATAGCATAGCCATCGACAAGACAACTAAGAAGTCCACCCTCTTCCCAAATCTCAGCGCATGGAAGGGCAAAGACACTTGCCTCATGGCAAAGGAAGCTAAACGAAAGGTAACAACCAAATCCTCTTCCTTGCATTCCTATTCTAGTGATAGTGAAGTCGCTAGTGATAATGAAGACATGCTCATTGTCTTAGATAAGAAAACAGTTGCGAAAATGAAATTTCTACTTGATCAGCTTGTTGAGAAGGAGAAGTTGCAACCGTCAAGAAGATATGATTATCTCCCAAAAGGAGGAATATCTTGAACTTGACAAGCTTCTCAAACTTGAAAAGGAGCGAGGCAAGTCACTGGAGCTTGAGTTAGCTTCAAGCAAGGAAACTTGCTTGAAGTTAATCAACTCAAATACTACCATCAAGGACGAACTTGCTAACCTATCCAAGGTTAACAAGATCCTTGAGGTACAAGTTGAGACACTCAAACAAAGTGACCCCTCATCCTCTTCAAACTCACCTTCTCAACCCCTTAAAACTGAAGCTACTATTACTTATTCATGTGCTAAAATTGACACTAGCTTGAAAGACAAGTCAACCTCTACCAAGGACAAGCATCCTTCCAAAAGTGGCATATTTGACAAGGAGAAGATCAAATATGCACGTAGTGCATACTTGGCCACAAGACCTCCTAATGTCAAATATGGCATTGGGTATTCTTATGGTGAAAAGCAATATGCTAGAAGACATAAAAATAACAAGGAAAGCATTGCCTTTGTGAAGGGAAACTCCTCTCAAACTAGAAAGCCTAAAGTCAACACCTATGAGCACCGGACTAGTCCGATATCTGCACGGACAAGTCCGGTCCTCCGGACAAGTCCGGTTTCCCAGACTAGTTCTGTTCATAAACAACAACAATTGTTACTCAGGACTTTCGATGCATCCTATGTTCTAATGAGAAGTAATTTTGGTAAAGTTTATGCTCATTATGTTGGGCCACGCCATGGGAACACCAAGTCTCATGTGTGGGTGCCCAAATCTCTTGTAACTAACCTCAAAGGACCTAAGCAAGCTTGGGTACCTAAAACCAAGGCATGGATTATTTTGCAGGACTATTCCTCCGGTGGATCAAAATGGGTGCTAGACTGTGGTTGCACCAACCATATGACCGGAGAAAGAAGGATGTTCGTTGAGTATGAAGAAAATGAGAATCCAAGCGAGGGCATCTATTTTGGAGACAATAGTCAAGGAAAGGTGCTCGGTACCGGTAAAATTGCTATATCGTCTCAACATACTCTTTCTCATGTGTTACATGTCGATTCCTTAGATTATAACCTGCTGTCCATATCTCAATTATGTGACAAAGGTTATAATTTCTTGTTCACTAATGAGGGTGTGACCGTCTCTAGAAGGGGTGATGGTTCCATTGCATTCAAGGGAAAGCTTTACCTTGTTGACTTCAACAAAGATAAAGCCGAACTTGACACATGCTTGATTGCAAGGACCAACATGGGTTGGCTGTGGCGTAGACGGCTAGCACATGTTGGTATGAGGAATCTTCAAAAACTCCTCAAGGGCGATCACATCCGAGGTTTGAAGGATGTTGTTTTTGCAAAAGACAGGCCTTGTAGCTCGTGCCAAGCCGGGAAGCAAGTTGGAGCACCTCATCCCGCAAAGAATGTCATGACTACAATAAGACCGCTCGAGCTACTTCACATGGACCTTTTCGGTCAATTGCTTACATAAGCATCGGCGGTAACAAATATAACTTAGTAATTGTTGATGACTTTTCGCGCTTCACTTGGGTTTTCTTTTTGCATGATAAGACAGAAACTCAAAGAACCCTCAAGAAGTTTCTCAAGCGTGCCCAAAATGAGTACTCATTGAAGGTCAAGAACATACGAAGCAACAACAACACGGAGTTCAAGAACACTCAAGTTGAGGAGTACCTAGACGAAGAAGGCATAAAACATGAGTTTTTAGCACCTTATTCCCCTCAACAAAACGGAGTTGCTAAAAGGAAGAACTGAACCCTCATAGAGATGGCAAGAACAATGCTCGATGAATATAAGACCTCGGATTAGTTTTGGTCGGAGGTGGTTAACACCGCATGCCACACCATAAATTGACTCTATGTTCATTGACTACTCAAGAAGACACCCTATGAGCTACTCACCGGTAACAAGCCAAATATTTTGTATTTTCAAGTTGTTGGTTCTAAATGCTATATTTTGAACAAGAATCCAAGGACTTCAAAGTTCGCTTCAAAGTCCGATGAAGGTTTCTTGCTTGGATATGATTTTGACTCCTACGCCTATCATTTCTTCAGCAAGACCTCTGGACTTGTTGAAGTAGCACGTGACGTAGTGTTCGATGAAACTATTGGCTCCCAAAAGGAGCAAGTTGATCCATGTGTGCTAGATAGAGAAGAAGCTCCTTGTCAAGTATTGAGAATAATGGCGTTGGGCGATGTTCGACCACAAGAGCCACCTCTACATGTGCATGAGGAAGATGAACCACAAGTGGAGGCCAATGATCAAGGGGGAGCGTCCACACAAGATCAATCTCAAGAAGACAAAGATGATCAAAAAGTCAATGAGGGCAACCATCTAGAGGGAGAAGAAGAAGATCATGAAGATACAAGACCGCAAGTGCCACACCCGAGAGTACACCAATGCGTCCAAAGAGATCACCCAATCGACAACATCATCGGTGACATCCAAAAGGGAGTAACAACTAGATCCTGCATAACTAACTTTTGTGAGCATTACTCTTTTGTGTCCTTTTTAGAACCACGCAGGATTGAGGATGCATTGAAAGATCCAGACTAGGTGGTGGCGATGCAAGAAGAACTGAACAACTTCAAACGGAACGAGGTGTGGGAACTCATCGAAAGACCTAATGCGAACGTCGTCGGCACCAAATGGGTCTTTCGCAACAAACAAGACAAACATGGGGTGGTGACAAGGAACAAGGCATGACTTGTGGCCAAAGGGTATTCATAAGCCGAAGGTTTGGATTTCGATGAAACATTTTCTCCCGTAGCTAGACTTGAATCAATTATAATATTGCTTGCATACGCTACTCACCATGATTTCAAGCTCTACCAAATGGATGTGAAAATCGCCTTCCTCGACGGTCCAATCAAGGAGGAGGTGTACGTGGAGCAACCTCCCGGATTTGAAGACAAAGAGTCCCCCGACCACATCTTTAAACTGAGTTTGAGATGTCTATGATGGGAGAGCTGATGTACTTCTTGGGATTCCAAGTGAGACAACAAAAGGAAGGGACATTTATAAGCCAAACCAAGTATACTCAAGACATACTCAAGAAGTTTGGGATGGACAAGGTGAGGCCTATCAAGACTCCCATGGCAACTAATGGACACTTGGATCTCAATGAAGATGGACCAAGCATGGATCAAAAGGTATATCGCTCCATGATTGGATCCTTAATCTACCTATGTGCATCTAGGCCTGATATTATGTTGAGTGTATGTTTGTGTGCGAGATTTCGAGCCAATCTTAAGGAGTGTCACTTGACAGCCGTTAAAAGGATCTTGAGATATTTGGTTCATACACCCAACCTAGGCCTTTGGTATCCTAAAGGTTCCAAGTTCAATCTCATTGGATACTCCGATGCAGATTATGCTAGATGCAAAGTAGATAGAAAATGTACCTCCGACACCTGCCAATTCCTAGGTAGATCCCTAGTTTCTTGGTCCTCCAAGAAACAAAATTTCATTGCCTTATCCACAACCAAAGCGGAATATGTTGCAGCCGGGAGTTGTTGTGCACAACTCCTTTGGATGCGACAAACTCTAAGGGATTACTATTACAATATGGGTCGTATTCCACTCCTTTGTTATAATGAGAGTGCCATCAAAATTGCTCATAATCCAGTTGAACACTCTAGAACCAAACACATAGACATCCGACATCACTTTTTGAGAGACCACTCAATGAAAGGAGACATAGCTATTTCCCATGTCAACACCGAAAAACAATTAGCCGATATATTTACCAAGCCACTTGATGAAAAACGTTTTTGCGAGCTCCAAAATGAACTAAATATCCTTGATGCTCGGAATGTTGCTTGAAAACTTGCGTACCTGTATGGATTCTTCAAAATATATTATTTGAGTTGCAAAAATCATCTTTCTCAATTTTCTCCAAAAAAACTATTTCAACTACTTGATCTTGATGAATTATGGTCATTACTTGATTGTTGTATGCTTACTGATCATATTCGTTAAGATTATTTGATTTTTTTGCCCCCCTATTTTCTTAATAAGTACGTTCGAATATATATGAATGGGCTAAGCATTTTTGTTCTAGTGACCACCGCAGAGTGTCCGGTAGTTCGACAGATCACGAACTAGTCCGATTTAGGCTCTGGAAGAGTTCGGACTAGTCTGATTATTTTTGGACAAGTCCGATTTTTCGAATCCATAACCCTAGCCACCGCCAAACCTAATCTTCTTCACCCTCACAACTTTCCTCACTTTCTCTCTCTTCACTCGAGCTCCCCACGGCAATTTGGTGATTCCTCCATCAAAACTCTTCGAGTTTGGTTGGAAATCGATCTCCATTGCATAGGGATTGAAGACCACAGACTTGTCCACTCCTTCAACCCCTCCATGTCGATGAATCGAGGAATTTCGGTAAAATTTCCTCCCAAACCCTAGAAATCTTGATTTCCTTCATTGTTGATCAAATAGCTTAGTTCCTTTCACCTAATACATGCTTCCTTGATGTATTACATTGATGTTGAGCTATTTTTGCATTGAGAAACACCATTGGTCGTCTACTTAGGGTTTGAGGTGATGAACACCGGACTAGTCCGGTCCATGTACGGACAAGTTCGTACCTGTATACCGGACAAGTACTATTTTTGTCTGAACTCAACCCTAGTTTCCCATTACTCAATGCAATTCCTTGCCATCAATTCTCATCCATACCTTGTGTAATCCATTCTCAGGACAATATCGAGCTCCAACGACGAGATCTCCAATTTCGAGGCCAAGATGGACCAAGAAGCCTTGCTTCGGCCCTCGACGGGCCAAGGCAAGAAGCGCCAAGAGCGCCCATCCGAGCCGGCACCTTCTCCACCTCAGGCTCGATGCAAGGTCCTTGCCAAGAAGCCTGTCTCCAAGGCTTCAGCAGGTGCTGGACCTAGCTTGGAGGCTGTTCGCCAAGCTAAGGGCAAGGGCAAAGGGATTGCCACAGGCCCAATCAGCCCTCTCAAGATGACAACTCCAAAGCAAGGGACCCAGGATCCCTCTGAGGAGAAATTCAATTGTAGGGGAAGAGACATGGCTTCCAAATTCAGAAATGTGGACTGCTACAGCCGGTCCAAGCAGGCGATGGAAGATTTCGGAGCAACTTCCATGTGGACTTCTATATGTCCGTGTACCTCACAATGAAGACTCCAGTGGTGCGCAACCAATGGATTGATTGGGCACACTTTGAAAGGAAGAGCTGCTCACCCTTTGATGAGGTAGTTCAGGCAGTGGAGAAGGATGGATTGAAGGATCTGTTTGCCTTCAGAAACAATTGGAATGATGAAGTCCTTGCTCAGTTCTATGCTACATGCTACTTTGCACGTGATGAGGAAGAGCGGGTGACTTGGATGACTCATGGATCCAAGTACACCATTACCTATGACGAGTTTGCAAGGCTGCTACATCCTGAGAGCTCCAACAACGACAACTTGATCATTCACAACCTACGTGTCCTTGAGAAGGACAAAATGAAGTTCCTTTATGACACCCGCTCAACTTTCAACCCTCCTTCCACCAAGAGTATGAAGCCATTATTTGTGGTCCTCAATAGGGTCCTGAGGAAGACTATTGCCCCGAAGGATGGGGATGCAGGGAGTGTCCAAGGCTTTCTCAGGACACTGATGAAGGTGATAAGCAAAGAAAGGAAGTTTGATGTCTTTGACTACATATGGAATGACATGGTGAACATCTCCTGCACTCCTAACAGATCTTGTGGTTACACACCTTACTTAATGTTCATGATTGAGAAGGTCACAGGGATCGAGTTTCTGAAGGATGTGGAGCACACTCCATTGAGGCCCCAGAAGCCTCCCCAAGTCTCTATCCAAGCTGCCCCTTCTCCTGCATCCAGTGAAGAAGCTGTGAGGAGAGCTAGAGGAGATGCAAGGGATGATCCCTCCACTAGGGCCCCTCCCCAAAAAGGGTCTCCTAGTGGAATCCTGAAGTACCTGGCAGCAATCTTTGCCTCATGCAAGAAGGCCAAAGTAAATACTCACAAGCTAAACAAGGCAAGGAACGATGATATGCTGTATGTCAAAGAAAATGTCAAACACATTTACCAGAAGCTGGAGATCGAGCCTATTGGATCCTCAGTCATCTCTGACGACTCAACCTCGGATTTCACCGAGCTCGGCCCTTTGACTCCCTCCTAGCTTGCCTACTTTGGCGTTGGGGGCATCTTGAGTGGATCCGTTCCTCCTCCTCCTCCTCCTCAGCCCGAGAATGAAGATGAAGATGATGAGAGGACCGATAGCGAGGATTGAAGATCTTAGATCCCTCCTCTCCTTCTTTTTGGTGTCTTGATGCCAAAGGGGGAGAGATTGAGGGGGAGTCACTAGGTCTTAGCTGTAGGTTGAGAGACGAGAGCTTCATTTACGCATCTTTTTGTCTCTTTTGGGTTGTAAGACTTCATATTATGCTCTTTTGATACTTTTTGTCTTGTGATGCAATGCTATGAACTATTCATGCTCATATTTATGAAATCTGTGATTTTGCTCTGAAATTGACATATATGCTTGTTGTTGATATATTGATGTCAATTATTTCACTGTCATCATGATTACTGCTCACACTCACTTAGTTCTGCAATCCACCATAAAGAGTGCACATATGCCTTATGTGGTCATTGCTAAATGTGTTTCAAGCATATGTGCACACTTTGTGAAAATCTCAATTTTTATCATAATTTTGTGAAATCTCAATTGGTTGTCATCAATCACCAAAAAGGGGGAGATTGAAAGTGCATCTAGGCATCCCTTGTGGGTTTTGGTTGATTTATGAGAAACAAATGAGATCCTAACAGCATTATTGATATGAGCGCAAGTTTTAATGAAAGAATGAAGAAAGCACCAAAAAGAAAGGAGAATGAGGATCAATTCGGAAAAAAGCTCAAGAGTTGAATAGAATATATCATTGTGTTTGGACTGTGTTGGTGTAACACATCCCAAGAGATCAAGCACAAAAAAATCCTCACACACTTCACATTTCACAGGAAAAACGGACTAGTCCGATATACACTGGACAAGTCCGATATCCTCTCTGTATAGGTTCGGACAAGTCCTGCCAGTGCGTACTTGTCCGCACCGGACTAGTCCAATAATGCCTCTGACTAAAAACGGACAAGTTCGATATCTTCACGGACTAGTCCAAAAAACTCTCTGACTAAAATCGGACAAGTCCTCCAAGTGCGGACTTGTCCTCTATTCACTAAGGGTATCACCACACCAGACTAGTCTGATATCAGCACGGACAAGTCCGAAAACCTTTCTGACTAAAATCGAACAAGTCCGCTCCTAGCCGGACAAGTACGATATTCCTGGACACTTAGGGTTTCCTACACGCTGCACACCGGACTAGTCCGGACTCCACCACCACGGACTAGTCCGGACCCTCGAAACCCTAACGACAACTTTTGAAAACACCATATAAATAGATGTGCACGACCCAACTATCAACAGTCTCGACCCCACTGCGCCATCACACCCTCCAAGAGCTTAGAAAACACATCTCTTCACACAATCCAACGCAAGAAAGATCAATCCTTTGAGGATTCACTTTGGATCAAAGGAGAGACAAAATTCCACACGTTTGAGCTCTTGGGTTTGATCTCTAACACACTCCTGTTGTTTCATTGTTGATCTTACCAGTGTGTTCTTGGTGGTGTTCGCTTTGTAATCTTGGGGAGCCCTCAACTTGTGAGAAGGCCCCTTGAACTCGGTGATTTGCTCCTTGTGATAGTGGTAGAGAATTGGCCTTCATGGCGATTCGACGAGGTTAGGGTTAGTGAAGACCCGGTCCTTTCGTGGGCTCCTCAACGTTGACGTAGGTTTTCTTTGTGGGAACCGAACCACGGGATAAAAATCGTGCATCGTCACTTTGTGTACATTGTTCTTACTTTTCATTGACATCTAGGGTTTCACTTGATCTTGTTCATATTACATTAAAACATTGTTTATAAGATAAACTTGTGTAACATTCAATTTCATAGAAGTATCACCTCTATTTACAAGTATATTTCCGCTGCATAGAGTCTAGGATCAAGATAATCGATCAAACTTGATCGATCTAGTCCGCACGCACCGGACTAGTCCGCACCCTACCAGACTAGTCCGATATGTCGGGATTTGATCAGTCTGTTAAGTGTTGCAGGTTCTGACTAAATATCAAAAAGGCCTATTCACCCCCCTCTAGGCCACATTCAGTCATCAGGACTACTCCGATATCCTTTTAATTATGAGAATCTCAACAACAATAATCATTATCTCTCTATTCCATTAGGAAAACCTCCTCACTTCGATGGAAGTGATTATACTATGTGGAAATATAATATGAAGATGCATCTTATCTCTCTAAACCAAGTCTTTGACGCATAGTATGTACATGTCTAGATATCCCAGACAATGATGAAGAACTCACCTCGGAGCAAGAACAATCGATTCATCACAATGCATAAGTCATCGCGATAATCACTTCATCCTTGAGTCGAGAAGAGTTCACCAAGGTGGATGGATTGGAAATTGCGAAGGATATATGGGACACTCTCAAGACTACACATGAAGGAAACCGCTCCGTTCGCGAAGCGAAGTCGAGATGCTTGATGGTGAATTGGGGAGATTTGCCATCGAGGATGGTGAGACTCCTCAAGAAATGTACAACCAAATGAAGTCACTCATTAACAAGATCCGTGCTTATGGAAGCAAGAAATGGACTGATCATGAGGTTGTCAAGAGACTGATAAGAGCATTCATGCCACGCAATGTCACTCTATTCTCAATGATAAGAGAAAGCCCGGGGTTCCACAAAATGACCCCCGATGAAGTTCTTGGAAAAATCATAAATCACGAGATGATGGAAAATGAAGCTCAATATGTGAAAGACCTTGCAGAGCTTACTTCATACAAGAATAAGGAAGTCGCCCTCAAGACAACATGCAAGCCCAAGGGAAAATAAGCTCGTGAGACACATGAGGAAGAGGATAGTGATGATGTTAGCACCGATATGGACGATGAATAAATGGTGCTCCTCATCAAAAGATTCAAGTGCATGATGAGAAGAAGAAAAGGCAATAACTCAAGTGAAGGAAAAAGTAAAGAGAATGGAAAATCCTTAGCTTGGCGTACTTGCTACAACTGTGGCGAATATGGACATTTGATGGTTGACTGCCAATATGAAGACAACATTAAGAAGAAAGAATCAAAGCCACATGAAAAGAAAATGTTGAAGAAGAAGAAGCAAGCACACCAAGCGCACATCGTCAAGGAGTGGTACTCAAACAATGATTCCTCCTCTGAAGATGAATAGGAGATAGCAACAATTTCCATCAAGAAGCCAACAATGAAGTCGACACTCTTCCCAAACATGGGAGGATGGAAGGACTCCAACCACACTTGCCTCATGGCCAGGGAGGACAAGAAAAAGGTCAGATCTAAACCTTCCTCTTTGCATTCTTCTATTGATAATTTTGATAGTGCTAGTAAAAATGAGGATATGCTAAAAGGCTTAAGTAAAACTGCTTTAAGAAAAATGAAATTATTTTCGGATGAGATCTTTGAGAAAGAGGAGCTTGTCAATCGTCAAGAAGATATGCTCATTCTTGAAATAATGATATATCTTGAGGTTGACAAGCTTCTTGAGCTTGAAAAGGAGAGAAACAAGGCACTTGAGCTTGAACTAGCTTCGAGTAAGGAAACTTACTCAAAACTAGAGGACTCGCACATTGCAATCAAGAATGAACTTGCTAACTTGACTAAAGTTAACAAGATTCTTGAAGTGCAAGTTGAGTTAGTCAAGCAAAGTTGCACTTCTTCCTCCAAGAGCACATCCTCTCAAAAAGTCAAGTCGGCACCAATTAAAACATGTACATGTGCCAACTTGAATACTAATTTGGAGAATGACCCCAATGTTCCAAAAGTTAAACATCCATCCCAAAGCGGCATTTTTGACAAGAAAAAGATGAAATATGCACGTAGTGCATATATGGTCACAAGACCTCCTAATGTCAAAGATGGTCTTGGGTGTACACGAGGTAAAAGCAATTCACTAATGCTCACAAGAATGATATGGACCATATTGATTTTCTTAAAGAGAACTCGTCTAAACATGAACAACAAACCTTATTTCATACTTTTGATGCATCCTATGTTCTTATGAGAAGTATGTTTGGTCGTGTTTATGCAAAATATGCAGGGCCACACTATATGAATTCTAGAACTTGTGTGTGGGTGCCAAAATCACTTGTAACTAACCTCAAAGGACCCAAGCAAGCTTGGGTACCTAAAACGGAGACATAACTCTATTTTGCAGGCTTACTCCTCCGATGGATCAAAATGGGTGGTCGATAGTGGATGCAAAAATCACATGATCGGAGAAAGGAGAATGTTTGTGGAGTATGAGAAAAATGAGAATCCAAGTGAAGGTATCTACTTCGGAGACAATAGCCAAGGAAAAGTACTTAGCACTGGTGACATTGCAATATCATGTCAACACACCCTTTTTCATGCTTTATATGTTAATTCTTTGGATTACAATCTTTTATCCATATCCCAGTTATGTGACAAATGATATAACTGCATGTTTACTAATGAGGGTGTGACAGTTTTTAAAAGAAGCGATAACTCAATTGCATTCAAGGGTATGTTAAAGGTGAAACTTTATCTTGTTGACTTCAATAAAGATAAAGCCGAATTTGATACATGCTTGATTGCAAAAACTAACATGGGATGGTTGTGGCATAGACGGCTAGCCCATGTTGGTGTGAGAAGTTTGCAGAAACATCTAAAAGGTGGTCACATCCGAGGTTTGAAAGATGTTGTGTTTGAGAAAGACATGCCGTGTAGTGCATGTCAAGCCAGAAAGAAAGTTGGAGTACCACATCCTGCCAAGAACATGATGACTACATCAAGACCATTAGAACTTCTACACATGTATATTTTTGGTTTTGTATCTTATATAAGCATAGGAGGTAACAAATACGGTTTGGTAAAAGTTGATGATTTTTCTAGATTTATCTGGATATTTTCCTTGTATGATAAATCAGAAACCCAAGACATCCTCAAGAAGTTCCTGAAGAGAGCACATAATGAATTATCCTCTACAGTCAAGAACATAAGAAGTGATAATGGAACGGGGTTCAACAATACTCAAGTTGAGGAGTACCTGGATGAAGAAGGAATAAAGCACAAGTTCTTGGCACCCTACTGCCCTCAACAAGATGGGTGGCCGAAAGAAAGAGTCCAATAATCATTGAGATGGCAAGAACAATGCTAGATGAATACAAGACTTCAGACCAGTTTTGGGCGGAAGCGGTGAACACCGCTTGTTACGCCACAAACCGGCTATATCTTCATAGACTACTAAAGAAGACGCCATATGAGCTCCTAACGGGTAACAAACCAAATGTTTCATATCTCAGAGTTTGTTAGTAAATGTCACATATTGAACAAGAAGCCTAGGGCTTCAGAGTTCGCTTTGAAATCCGATGAAGGTTTCTTGCTAGGTTATGATTCGAATGCCTACGCTTATCGTGTCTTCAACAAAGTCTCTAGCATTGTTGAAGTGGCATGTGATGTAGTGTTCGATGAAACTAATGGGTCCCAAGTGAAGCAAGTTGATAAGTGTGCGCTAGATCAAGATGAAGCCCCACGTCAAGCATTGAGGAGAATGGCACATGGTGATATTCGACCACAAGAGCAATGACAAGACTCAAGTGCTCAAGATGCACCTCAACCGGAGAGAATGATCAAGGGGGAGCTTCCACACAAGATCAATCTCAACAAGATCAATATGATCAATATAATCATGGAGGCAATGATCTAGGAGGAGACAATGAAAACGAAGACAATGAAGAGGAAATGAGATCACAAGTGCCTCACCCAAGAGTACATCAAAGTGTATAAAGAGATTATCCCATTGACAATATCATTGGAGATATAACAAAGGGAGTAACTACTAGATCTTATATTGCTAATTTTTGTGAACACTACTCTTTTGTTTCGTCTTTGGAACCTTATAGGGTTGATGAGGCACTGCAAGATACAGAATGGGTGACGACAATGCAAGAAGAGCTAAACAATTTCAAAAGGAACAAAGTATGGGAGCTTGTGGAAAGACCAAAAGCAAACATCGTAGGCACCAAATGGATCTTTCAAAACAAGCAAGATGAACACAGAGTGGTGAGAAGAAAAAAAGCAGGACTTGTGGCAAAAAGTTACTCACAAGTCGAAGGTTTGGATTTTGATGAAACCTTTGCCTCTGTAGCTAGACTTGAGTCCATTCGAATTTTATTAGCCTATGTTACTCACCATAATTTAAGTTGTACCAAATGGATGTCAAAAGTGCATTCCTCAATGGTCCTATCAAGGAGGAAGTGTACTTGGAGCAACCACCAGGCTTTGAAGACCAAGATCACCCTAACCATGTCTACAAACTGCGTAAGGCTCTCTATGGCCTCAAACAAGCTCCAAGAGCTTGGTATGAGTGCCTTAGGGACTTCCTCACTCAAAATAGCTTTAAAATAGGAAAGGCCGATTACACACTATTTATTAAACATAATGATGATCATCTATTTATTTGTCCAATTTATGTTGATGATATCATCTTTGGTTCTACTAATGAATCGTTTTGTGAAGAATTCAATAAGATCATGACATATAGGTTCGAGATTTCTATGATGGGTGAGTTGAAGTTCTTTTTGGGATTCCAAGTGAAGCAACTCCAAGAAGGCACATTTATTTGTCAAACCAAGTAAACACAAGACATCCTCAAAAAGTGTAACATGGACAAAGCCAAGCCTATCAATACCCCCCATGGCAACAAATGGGCATCTCAATATCAATGAAGACAATCCAGATGTGGATCAAAAGGTATACTGTTCTATGATAGGTTCCTTGCTTTACTTATGTGCATCTAGGTCTAATATTATGTTATGTGTTTGTATGTGTGCAAGGTTTCAAGCTGCACCTAAAGAGTGTCATTTAACTGCACTAATAAGAATCCTAAGATACCTAGTACACACACCCAATCTAGGCCTTTGGTATCCTAAAGACTCTAAGTTCAACCTTATAGGCTATTCTGATGACAACTATGTAGGCTACAAAGTCGATAGTAAAAGCACATCAGGAACCTGCCAATTTCTAGGTAGATCCCTAGTATCATGGTCCCCAAAGAAACAAAACTCCATTGCCCTTTCCACAGCCGAAGCGGAGTATGTTGCACCCGGTAGTTGTTGTGCACAACTCTTATGGATGTGACAAACCCTAAGGGATTACGATTACAATATGAACCGTATTCTACTCCTATGTGATAATGAGAGTGCCATAAAAATTGCACACAATCCTGTAGATCACTCAAGAACCAAACACATCGATATTCGCCATCACTTCCTAAGAGACCACTCATTAAAGGAGACATAGTAATCTCACATGTGAGAACCGAGAAACAATTAGCTGACATATTCACCAAGCCTTTAGATGAAAAATGCTTTTGCTAGCTTAGAAATGAAATAAATATCCCTGATGTTTGGAATGTGGCTTTAAAGGTTGCATACCTGATTGGTTCTTCAAAGTTTACTTATTTTTCAAAAATTTATCCCTTATCTCGATTTTCTCTCGAAAACTATTTAAATTATCTAATCTTGGTGAGTTATGGCCATTGTATGGTTGTTGATTGCTTACTGGTCATACTCGTCAAGATTATTTGTAAAATGATGTCCTAAAGATCAATATTAGACTTAATATCCTAAATCAATTCATTCCCAATTAATTCTGTCCTGTTGACCCCGGAATAGTCCGGTCCATTGCGGACTAGTCCGACCCTGGTTTGGCATACCGGACTAGACTGGTCCATTTCGCACTAGTCCGCTATTATAGGGCTTAACCCTAGCCCGCCGCCAATCCTTCTCTTCTTCCTCCTCACAACCTCCATTTCATTCTCTCTCCTCAAACGTGAGCTCTCAAGGCGATTTCTTTGTTTCTCCACCAAATCGAAGCTTGTTCCCGTGGGAATCGACACCCCTCTTCGTGGAGCTTCAATCCCGGACTAATTCAGACTCAAGCTACGCATTTCCCTTCGAATCCATTCATTTCGGTAAAATCCTTCAAAATCCTAGTTTTCTTATACCCTCAAATTTTGTTCAATTTCCTTAGGCTCTAGGGTTTACATTCAATTCCTTAATGTCTTCCAAATGTCTACCAACTAGATTGCATCGTCTTTGGCTATATTTGTCAAAGATTTGAAATTAGGGTTCATATGGCCAAAACGGACTCGTCCGGTCCCTGCGGACATGTCCAGTTCCCCGGACAAGTCCGCACTCTAAAACCAGACAAGTCCGGACTTTGAAAGTTTGAACCTCTTAATTCTTGTCCCGACAAACTCTAATAACTACCCTTACCACCCTACCTTGTATCTCTCTAGTCAGGAACCATGTCATGCTCGTCAAACGAGAGTACATTCGATTATGACGCCAAGTGCAACTGTGAGATGGCGACTCGAGTAAGAATTTAGAAGCAACAAGTGACATCATCGAGATGCCTCCGCCTCTTAGCCTGCCTCTCCTGCCGTGTAGAAGAGGATGGTAGTAGCCAAGAAGCCTTCAAGCAAGGAGGCTGCTGGCGCCAGCTCAGCGGCACCCAGGAGAAGCAAGGGCAAGGGTCTTTCTAGTGAACCCATTGGTCCACTAAGAATGAAGTCACCTTTGCAAATGAACAGGCAACCCTCAAATGATGACTTTACTGGCAAAGGCAGTGAGTTGGCTTGGAAGCTCAGGACAATCAATGTTTATGAGCAAGCCAAGCAAGCAGCAGATCCCAGGTTCTGGAGTCACTTCCATACAGACTACTATGAGACAATTTACATGAAGGTGAAGACTCCTGTTGTCATGAGCTAGTGGGTTGATCTGCAGTACATGGAATCCAAGAGATGTTATGCTTTCCAGGAGGTATTGGAAGCTCTAGAGAGGCATGGGCTGAGGGATCTCCTATCCTTCAGATACAATTGGGACAACGAGGTCATCGCCCAATTTTACTCAACTTGCTACTTCTCGGGCGAGGAGGATGAATTCATTACTTGGCTGACTCATGGATCCAAGTACAATGTTTCTTATGAGGAGTTTGCTAGGATACTCCACCTTGAGGACATCCTGGATAATGGGATTGTGATCTATAACCTCAAGGGGATGGAGAGGGATGAGCACACCTTCCTCTATGACACAAGGATGCCATACAAGCCACCAACCAAAAAGTACATGAAGCCATTTTTGTTGTACTAAACATAATCCTGAGGAAGACTATTGCTCCCAAGGATGGAGATGTAGGGAGTATCCAAGGATCTCTAAGTTCCTTGATGAAAGTTATAAGCAGAAGGAGGACCTTCAATGTGTTTGACTATATCTACAATGATATAGTGAACATCTCAAGCACCTCGAACAGGTCGTGTGGCTACGCGCCATACATTATGTTTATGATTGAGAAGGTGACTGCCTCGAGTTTGTGAAGGATATTGAGCACACCATTCTTAAGCCTCATAAGCCTACTGGCTCCTTAGTTCCCGCTGCACCTCACTCACCTACAAGGGAAGAAAGATCAAAGCAGACACAAGAAAGCTCAAGAGTACCTGCTGTTACTTCTGCTCCTCCACCCTCCAAAGGGTCCTTGAGTGGCGTTCTGAAGATACTTTCTTCCATCTTTGCATCCTACCGCAAAGTGGAGGTAAGGCAACACAAGAAGAGCTTGGCTAGAAAAAGACACCAGCGATACGTGAAGGACAATATTAAAGCCATTTGTCAAAAGCTGGACATTGAACCCGTTGGCTCTCAGGAGATTTCAGAGGACTCGGCTGGAAACATCTCAAAGCTCCTGCCTCTCACAGCTGAAGAGCTTGCCTTTTTTGGAGTTGGTGGCTCCTCGGTTCCTCCTCCTACTTAAGAGAACGACGACGGATATGAAGACAAGATGAAGAGTGAGTGAGAGTGAGTGAAGAGTAGTTGTCCCCAATTTTTCTGTTTTTGGTGCCTTGATGCCAAAGAGGGATAGATTGAGAATAGTAGTCGCATTTTGATCCTTAAGGACTAATGATCATGGACATGCATCTTTTAAATTTGGAACTATTGTAATTTCTATTTGGATAATGCTTATTTTTAGTTTATGGGTGTGATGCTCATTATGATATTTATGTGATTGTTAATTATGCTTTTCATTTTGTCAATTATATTCATCACAATCATTGCTCACACACTTAATAGGCACCCCACCATAAAGAATGGATATATGTGAGAAGTATGCTTTTATTCATATTTGTTGTTCTCATACATGCGCGCTTTATAAAAATTTAATTTTTACTCTTATTTGTGAAATCCGAATGGTTGTCATCAATCCCAAAAAAGGGGGAGATTGAAAGTGCATCTAGGCACACCCTTGTGGGTTTTGGACGATTAATGACAGACAAGTGAGATCCTAATGAGATTTGATAAGATGAAAGCAGGTCTTCGAAGAATGAAAATAACGGTGCACAAAAAGTGAAAAACGAGAAACAAGAAGGAAAGAACCCAAGTGAAGAATCTAAATGTATAGGGTGTGTGTGAGAGACACACCCCAAGAGCTCAATATTTGTGTGGAGAGTAAAGACTAAAACAACAAATGGAAAAACACACTAAAGCACTGGACAAGTCCGATAATAAGCGGACTCGTCAATTTTCCTTTCTGTTTAACAACGGACAAGTCTGTTAATGTCCTGACTAGTCCGATATTCTTACTTGTGCTTAGACGGACAAGTCCCAAAATGTATACTCGTCCGTCAACACTTCACTAATTCACAATGCACCGGACTAGTCTGATATCTTTTCTGGACAGAAAACGGACTAGTCCGGTCCTTTTGCGGACTAGTCCGGTACACTCACAACAATTAGGGTTTCATAGTGTGCTGCATGACTTCACGCAAATTCACTCAGCACACTAGACTAGTTCAGTCCCCATAGCGGACTAGTCCGATCGTTAGGATCTCGAATGGTAACTTTTCCAAATAACTATAAATATGTGATTCACGACCCCTAAACATACAACTAAGAACCCTAGCGCTGCCACCCGTCCCAAGAGCACAAAAACACTCCTCTCCACACATCTAAAGCCCTAAAATGTTCAATATTTTGGAAATCAAGATTTGAGAAAGGGAGAGCGACATCTACGCATACATGAGCTCTTGGGGTTTGACCTCTCATACACTATTGCAATTCTTGTATATATTTTGAGTGTATTCGATCTGTTTTCTCATTGTAAACTCGTGGGAGCCCTCAGCTTGTGAGGTTACCCCATTGACTTGGTGATTATCCCTGTTGATAGTGGAACTCAAGTCGGCCTTCATGATGACTTGACGAGGTAAATGATTGGTTGAGACCCGGCTCTGTGTGAGCTCCTCAACGAGGACGTAGATCTATTTTGTGGGATCGAACCTCGGTAAAATCTCTTGTCTCGTGTGTTCTTGATTCATACTTTTCATTATTATCACTATCTAGGGAAAAAGTTGATCATTCACTTATTCATCATTAATTTTGTGATTCCCGTTAACTTGATCACCTTACATACTTGCTTATCATCCTTAAGCTGATTTATACATTCCGATGGGTCAAATAATCAACAAAATAATAAAAATACTTAATTAATTGTTGATGTTGCGCTTACACAGGACTAGTCCGTACCTAGCACAAGACTAGTCTGACCCTCCTAGTATTTGACAGCTTTGTTAAGTATTGCAGGAAAAAAGTTTCAACACCTATTCACCCCCTCTAGGCCACGTTCAGTCACAATCTTAGAATAGATTAGTCGGAATCAATTATGATAGATCCAGTGAAACCATAAGCCGTTATTTCAACATTGTGCTTCGTGCTGTTGGTGAGCTTTGAAATGACCTTCTTAAGCCACCTTCGACAACAACTCCTACTAAAATTGAAGGGAATCCAAGGTGGGATCCTTACTTTAAGGAGTGAGCTTCAGCCCTAACAGCTATTGTTCCTTCCACATAAAATCTTATGTTCCTAATCCTCTATTGTTTTCTATAAAAGGATTGTATTGGGGATATTTATGGGACACATATACGAGCCTTTGTTTCTAAGGATATGGAGTCGTCATTTTGTGGTAGGAAGGCTTATGCTACACAAAATGTAATGGTGGCCGTAGATTTTGATTTTTGTTTCACATATGTCTTGGCTGGTTGAGAGGGAACAACACATTATGATGTAGTTTTACGTGTCGCTTTAGAACGTGTAAATGGTCTTCATGTTCCCCAAGGTAATACATAAATTATGTAGCTCGATTTCTCCATACCATTATGTAGCAATGTTATCCACATGTCACTTATATGTTAGGTAAATTCTACCTAGTCGATGCTGGATATGGTGCCAAATCGGGTTCTCTACCCCCGTTTTGTAGTGTTAGGTACCACTTGAATGAATGGGGGACCAACACCATGCAAAATGAGGAGTTGTTCAACCTTAGACACTCAGCTCTTCGTGTAACGGAAGGGCGTGCATTTGGATCACTGAAGAGGAGGTTCAAAATTCCTGATGATGCAATGCCCTTTTTTCCATTTACAACTCAAGTAGATATTGTGGTTGCTTGTTGCATAATTCACAATTGGGTTAAACAAGATGAGGTGACGAACTCATCATACCAGAGACTGAATGGAAACCCCCTTATAACGTGGCTTCATCATCAGCTGGACAAGCAATTGAGCATGCTTTTATGGTTAATTTTAGGCAAGATATTGCCAATCAAATGTGGGAAGATCGTTAAAACTACTATGCTAATATGATGTCATTTTTATTTTTTTATTTTTCACAAACTATGTATTTATTTTTAAGGATAGCAATGCATGTTTTCTCTTTGCAATGATACTTTGTATGATTATATTAATTTCTGAAACCAGAACTATGTGTTTTAATTTTATGAGGACATGGACAGTGAGGCAAGTGTGAGTGGAAAGACTGAGGGTAGTGGCATGTGTGAGTGGAAAGACTGAGGGTAGTGGCATGTGTGAGTGGACACCAGCCATGTCCAATTTTATGCTCACTTTCCTGTCTATTGTGGTGTCCAATGGCACTAAGACACCATCTGTGTCGGTACCCAGCGGACCAGGTACCCTCTCGTACTAGAAGAAGGCATGCTGAGTTCCATTTTCCAGTAAAGTGGACCTTTGGAGGCCAACATGTGTCCCACAGTGCCGGACTTGCCTCCCTGCTAAGGGTGGATCCGACACTTCCACGTGTCTCGCGGCGTCAGACCTACCTCCATGCAAAGGGAAGCTCCGGCGCTGCCATGTGTCCCGTGACATCGTTCCTGCATCCCTGCTAAGGGAAGCTCCGGTGCTGCCACGTGTCCCGCAACGCCGGACCTACCTCCCTGCTAAGGAAAGCTCCAGTGTTGCCAGGTGTCACATGTCCGAACCAACCTCTCCCGCGGGAAGAACTCTGGGATCTCCAACGGCGTGGACACTCAAGGCTATAAAGAAGCTACTACAATCCCTAGTTAACGCGTTATTAATTCCACATTAATAACGCACGATCAGAGGACCATGAAGAGTGGTAACTCTGCCATCAAGGCACGTTATCACAGTAATAAACCATTGTTAAGAACCCAGATCGTGTACAAAATGTTTATACCGCTGGGGTCACCTGTCAGGCCTTGGGAACTTTGTAACAGCCAGTCCTTGTCATATAAAAGGCATGCACTGCACAGTAGAACACAAGGCCAAGGTCATTCAGAATAACCCACTCACGTACTCGATCATACATACAGCACACCCCTGTGGAGTAGGGTATTACGCTCAGGTGGCTCGAACCATGTAAAATCACTGTGTCACCCTCTTCCTGAGTTCTTGAGTTTACGCCCCCTCCTAAACAATAACCTCTACAGACTACTTCTTAGTAGTACCAGGGGAAGTGTCGATCGCACACTTCGACATCTGGCACACCAGGTAGGGGGCTCTGCTCTGAAGAACTTCACGATGAACCATGGTGAACTCCACTGCTGCTTCCACCGGACCGGATGCACAGGCTGGTAGAGGCAATGAAGTTGGCAACACCTCTCATCGTCCTGGTAGAAATCCAGCCACATATCCACAAGGTGGAGCTGCAGGACAACAACCTGGAAACAAAGGACCACCAGCTACTACAGCAGCAGCTGCTTCTAGTCAGTTGCAGAATGGTGTACTGGCGTGGGTCACTGAATCGGCCTCAAACCTCGAGAACACGCTGAATGCAACACAAGCTCTTCTTCAGTGCCCACCTGCACCGGGCGCACCTGCAGGAGCACTGGAGCAGTGGCGCAACAACATCGATCATCTGGTCGCCACCACCGCCCCTGTGCCCAACAATTCGCCATTGCCTAAATCCAGGCCGACACCTACTCGCAATGGACTCTTGTCAGGACGACTTGGTCCTGTGGCGTCCCGAGGGATACGTGGATCATCAAAAAACGCAACATCCCACACACCTTCTATGGCCCGCCATACTCACACAACGTTGAGGCTGCCGAGTGGAGATCTCCAAGTAGAGCTCAATCGCTGGTACATGGAGCAGGATTGCCGCGTCTCCATAGAGCGCAGTTGCGAGAGGTGACACGCTCGTGAAGAGCCTTCTACTTTGGGAGTTGGAGCCGGCTGTTCAACACTTGCCCTACATCTCAGCATGGTGGAGTGGCCACCCAAGTTCTAGCCTCATCTGCAGAATAAGTATGACATGACTGTCAACCTCGTTGAGTTCCTGCAGATCTACTCCACCACCATCCTCACGGCATGAGGGAATGTGGTCGTCATGGCCAATTACTTCCCAGTGGCTTTGACCGGGACTGCTAGGTCATGGTTCATGAGCTTACCCCCCGACTCCATCTACAGTTGAGGAGAACTATGCCACCAGTTCACCACCAACCGGGAATTCCTACACCCGACCTGGCACCAAACTGGACCTCTTTTCCGTATGGTAAAAACCGGGAGAGACACTGCATTCTTTCATCCAGCGGTTCTCCCAGGTACAGAACACAATTCCTTCTATCTCCAATGCCTTTGTGGTTGTTGCATTTCGACAGGGTGTTTGAGACAAGAAGATGTTATAGAAACTGGCCACCAAAAACGTCAACAACGTTATGGAACTCTTCAACCTGGCTGATAAATGTGTTAGGGCTGCTGAGGGCCGTTACTAGCACTCCAAGTAAGTTGCAAAGGCAGGAGTGCCATGTGCCTCCAAGGCCGGAGCTACTGCCTATGGCAGTGGAAAAAAGAAGAACAAGAAGTCAAGTGGCAAGAACAAGCCACTTGCCGGCGCACCTACAGTTGTTGCTCCGGCAGCACGAGGTGGTTGGGGGCCACGCTTTGACAAGTGACCTCGACCGACATCCAACGATGGCGACAAGATGTGGTGCCCGATCCACAAATCTACGGGCCACAACCTTGAAGACCGTCGCAAGGTCAAGAGGCTCGCTGAATGAACTCAGCACAAGCGTCAAGACGACATACCTTTTCGTCAGCGGGAAGGCAAACAGAAGGTCCACAAAGCTCCGATGGAGCAGGAGCTAGGCTTTCAAGATGCCAATAAGGCGTTAAAGGTAGTCTACAATAACGTCGACGAATCTAACACAAGAGACAACGAGCATTGGAAGACTCTCCATATTATGTATGGAGGGTCTTGGGACATTACCTTCCGGCGCATAGTGAAAACTTTGCATCGTGAGATGGCTGTTGTAGCTCCCACTGTCAAGGCACAGACCCATCAAAAGTGATGGACACTTTTATCACTTTGGACGCCTTTGACTGCCCGAAGAACATGGCCGAAGCTGGGCAACTACCATTGATGGTCTCCCCAACTATCAACAACATCCAGCTCTTCCATGTCTTGGTTGATGGGGGACCTGCGCTCAACCTTATCAACTTCACCATCGTCATGAAGCTGGAGGTCCCCATCTCGGACCTTAGGCCCTCGTGTCCATTCTCGGAACTGGGTCTGGGAGCTATCACTCCACTCGACTCTGTCTCTCTCCCAGTTACATTCGAGATAAAAAAGAACTACCGACCGAAGAAGCTGGTCTTCGATGTGGTAGAGATCAACCTTCCCTTCAATGCCATCCTTGGCCGACCGGGCTTGTACTAGTTCATAGCGGTAGCCCATTATGGCTACTTGTTGTTGAAGATGCCAACTCCGATGGGCGTCCTCCAGATCCAAGGGGACCTTACTGTTGGAGTCACAACATTGGAGAAGCTTCATGCACTAGCAGCTGCGCAAGAAGCTGATTCCAGCAAGGAGCAACTTGCTCAACAACCTCCGAGCTCGCGCCAGCGTGTCTCAACTTCTGCACCCCGTGTGCAGCCAAGTGACGATAATGACATTCTTGTCAAAGTCGTCCAATTCGGTTCTGACGCTGCCCAAACCACTCGCATGGTGAGAGGTCTGGGTGATCAATAGGAACTCACGCTCATCACTTTCCTCTGGGAAAATGTCGACGTGTTTGCTTGGCCACTGTCACAAATGCCTGGGATCACCAGGGAGGTGATCGAGCACCATCTGAAGATATACCCCGATGCACGGCCTATACAAGAGAAGCCCCTGGAAGCAATCTATTGAGCGGCAGAACTTCACCCGAGAAGAAGTCAAGAAGCTGCTCGATGCTGGATTCATCCAAGAGGTACATCACCCACAGTGGCTGGCAAACCTAATCGTCGTATCGAAGGCCGGCAGGAAGCTTCGGATGTGTATCGACTACACCACTTTAAATACGGCATGTACAAAAGACCCTTTTCCACTTCCAAGAATAGATCAGATAGTGGATTCTACTTCTAGCTGTGAGCTACTTTGCTTCCTGGACGCATATTCTGGTTTTCATCAAATTCCAGTGTCTAAGGAAGACGAAGAGCATACTGCCTTTATTATAGAAGATGGTCTTTATTGTTACACTTCAATGCTTTATGGTCTCAAGAATGCCCACTTAACTTTTATGCGTGTATTGCACAAAACTTTTGAGGAGCTTATCTGGGACCTAGTGGAAGTCTACGTCGATGACATCATCTTCAAAGTCAAGAACAAAGACTCATTGCTGAACAATGTCAAGTCTGTCTTTGACAAGCTGCGCCTGACGCACAAGAAGCTGAATCTCGACAAGTGCGTCTCTGAGGTTTCTTCTGGAAAGATGCTTCAATTCCTTGTGACGCACCGAGGAATTGAAGCAAATCCAGTGAAGATAAAATATATCGAGACGATGTGGCCTCCTGCCCACATCAAAGACGTCCAAAGTCTTACGAGGTGTCTTGCCTCACTCAACCAGTTTATCTCTAGGCTAGCTGAACAGGCACTTCCCTTCTTCAAGCTTCAAAGGAAGTACTGACCTTTTCACTGGTTTGAAGAAGTAGACAAAGCATTACAGGATCTTAAGCAGTTGCTCACAACACTGCTCATCATGGTAGCTCCGAAACCTAGTGAGGCTCTTCTGCTTTACATTGCTGCAACAACAGAAGTCGTCAGCATGGTCCTGGCCACGAAGAGACCAGATGCATCTCTACGTCTGGAACAAGTATGACGAACAAGGCACAAAAGTTCCTTCAAACTACAAATTTTATTCAATAGAACACAAGAGGAACAGCCCCAAAGTCGTGCACCACGAGCTCTGGGCTCCCTTGCTTATATAACCAGCTCGAAAGCCAACTCAACTCAAATCAGGAACCTAATCCTACTCTGTTCAGGAATCGTAACTTTCCATAACTACTTAGGATTCTTCTATACGCAGATAGAAGCAATCTTAAGACTTCCAAACACCTTAGGAACGTATCCCACATTCCTAAAACAACTCAAATTCGTGACCCACACGAAATCCTATCATACCCAACTCAAATCTTTCCATATTTGAGTCAAACCCGACTCAGCCGCAGCCTGAGTCCATAACCTAGTCGGTTGGACCTTTCCGACCAATTCTTTACGTCCACATCTCTTCATCACGCCTCGGAACCATGCAGCCACGTCCATGCACTCCTTGCACACATGCAAACATCTTCTAATGACGTCCACAATACCTTCATATGCATTGTTCTTGATTCAATCATGCTGCGCAACCTTCTGATCAGCTTAACCACAATTCCTCCTGAATTTGGTTGTTGGAACCTCATCTCCTCCCTGAGACTAGTCCAATGGATCCCGTCACCAGCCATGTCTTGAACTCAAGCAACACCTGCACATGAATAAACAACCAATCCATACGAGCCCAAGTCCTTGACTTGACTCAAGTTAGTTCCGAACACAACACCTTACGTGAGAACCTCACATAAGCATGTTGCAAAACCACAGTAACACGATATCATCCATATCAACAAAAACGCACCAAAAACTTAGCAAATGAATACTAAGAAATCTTTCCAACAATGTAAAGCAAGTACGAAACATTGCAAATGAAAAGCAGAAGCACTACGGTCAAGTTCCGGACCTTTCCAGAGCATCCCGGACCTTGAGCTGGAGCTAACAAAAGCTAGTAGAACCTAGCGCCGGAGCTTATCAAAACTAGTACAACCAAGCTCCCGCTGGAGCTTACAAAATTAGCAGGACCTATCGCCGGAGCTAACCAGAACTAGTAATCCCAAAAGCCGGAGCTAGAAAAATCAACTCGGAGCTTAGCAAAAACACGGCGAAGCTATCAAAAACATGTCGGAGCTATCAAAGACATGCCGGAGCTAAAGACAAAACTTCACCGGAGCTGACCAAAGCTAGTCAGACTTTGCTGTAGCTCGGAGCTAGAGTCGGACTTTACTAAAAAGGTGTTTTGGTGATATTCAAAACTTTTATCGTCAAATCAAGTGTATTCACTACAAGCCAATGTATTCAGCACACAAAGGTCTTACAATGTCCCCCTTGATGAATGCATTGGCAACACCATTTAAAATACGAACATTGGCTTATTCACATACAAGTTTTGAAGGCAATTTCCCATTTGTAAATCAAAAGTAAAATGAGAAGAAAAAGTATCCCATATTATCTCTCCCCCTTTATTATCTCTCCTTATGCACATATTCTCTTTCTCTTCATGCTTATCTCTCCCCCTTTGACAATGTATTCAGCAAGTCATGAACATATAAACAAACTATCTCCCCCCCTTTAGTTGTTATGAGCATAGCTCATCCAAGTCATACTATCAAGTACCTTACATTATCACATCAATGAAATACATAAAGTAGTGTAAGCCATGCTAGAGATCAAATGTAATTTTCAATTTAATCAAGTCATGATCTCACAAACTTAACTATTTCAAAACCTGAAGGCATGACACTAGTTGCTACATTTTATTATTTTTCAAAGCATAAATTTAGATCATATGATATTTGCAAGAGATTATATGCGCATCTGCCTTATTCTAACCAACCAAGCCAAGCCTATGTCATTTGATAATCAGAAGCTTAAGGACATGATTTTAGTCATACACAACTTCTTCCAAGTTCATATCTAAGTGCAATGACAAGCCATCTCAAAAGAAGAAGTGCGATGCATGCATATTCCCTTGATCTTTTCTCAATTTATATTTGTTCATAAAAACTCAACATGTGAGTTGATTTCTTGATGAATTCTTAATGATTAAAAGCACTTGTGAACATGTAAAAAGTTCAAAACAGCAAGAAAGTTCGACCATGACCAGTTTTAGTGTAAGTAATTATTCTAATTACTAGACATGGCAAAAACTACAAAATGTATAACACGAGTAATGTAGTAAGAACTTTCAACCTGTAAAAGGAATCACAAAGTCATATATGTATGAAATACTATGCTCATATTATTTTAATTTCAGATTCACACAAAGACTTCCCAAGTTTAAAAAACTCCCCCTCAATTTAAGCCATGAGGATGCCTAACCTCTATTTCACTACGAATGCAACAAAAACGAGTGAAATCCAAAGGTTTTGTAAAAATGTCAGCCAATTGTTGTTTGGTATCTACATGGTGAAGCACAATGTTTCCTTTTTCAACATTATCTTGGAGAAAGTGATACCTAATGTCAATATGCTTAGTTCCAATTAAAATGTGACTTTGAGGTGGAGGTACAAGTTTCCAAACATTATTTCTTTCAAAATTTTCTAACTCTTCTTGCATGGCAATAATCCAAGATTCATTAGTGAGTCCGTGTGATATATCTTTGGGTTCAAAAGAAGCAACAAAAGCATAATGAGAATAAGAGTTTGGATCGCAAAACCTGAACCCTGTGACTCATTCGTGCAAGCTTCCAATCATCTGTTGTGGGGGATGATCATTGTAAAACCGTAGGGGAACAGATGTCTCACAAGCTTCTTCTTCTTCATGTTCATCACAAATCGATGAGCTTGTGGCTTGAGGATGATTTGAATCAGCATTGATGGTTGTCGGTGCTGGTTGAGAATTAACATCCGGAGCTAAACCAAAGTCTTTAGCTGCTGAATTTTCTGGCAGCAACTCCAATTCTTCCTCATCTTCAATGAAAATGCTCTCCCCCTACGGATATGGATCTAGACCTGCAATGTTTGAGCTAGTACCTGGGCTAGATTCATCAAAAGACACTTCACAAGTCTCCAAAATTTTGTTAGTGTCAAGTAAAAGCACACGGTAGCCTCTAGTATGAGATGGATAACCAAGAAACATGCCATCAATGGATCTAGGTTCAAATTTATCAAGATTACCATGTTTCTTAACAAAGCATTTGCAACCAAAGACCCGAAAGTGTGTAACACTAGGCCTATGTCCAAACCAAAGCTCATATGGTGTTTTACCTAGCTTAGCACACAAGAAAACACGATTTGAGATATAACAAGCGGTTGCTAACGCATCAGCCCAAAATTTCCTAGGAGTTTGATATTCATCAAGCATAGTCCTAGCCATCTCAACTAAGGTTCTGTTCTTTCTTTCTACAACACCGTTTTGTTGAGGTACATATGGTGAAGACAATTGATGATCTATTCTATTTTCAGCACAAAAGTGATCAAAAGATTGATTTTTAAATTCAGTTCCATTATCACTTCTAATTGCTTTTAATGATCCTGGGTGATCAATTGATAATCTAAGAAATAAAGTTCTAAAGTGACTAAAAACTTCATTCTTAGACGCCATAAAGTAAATCCAAGAGTATCTAGAATAATCATCAACGATAACAAGAACATACCATTTACCTCCGAAGGATTGAACACGTGAAGGTCCGGTCATGTGGCGTGAGCAACCTGAATCCACAATCCAAATGTTCTCCTTCCTCAAATGTGTAACCTACATAGAAGCACAATACATCGATGACTCAATACTGGGGTTAGTCAAAAGGCATTTAGGAATCCAGTACTGAGTCACGCGACGTGCAGCAGGAAAAACACGCGAATGCTGAGACAAAACAGCAGGTTTATGAATCAAAGTTTGAGATTTTTTATTCTTGACTACTGACCTATAAGGTGTTACTTGTGTAGCACAAAAATCAGTAGCTCCGGAGGCAAAAACAGAAGGTCCGGAGGTAAACTTTGAATGTTTTTGACTCAAAACAGCAGGTTGTACATTCGGTTCAATGTGTGCAGCAAATTTTGCATGAAAGTTATGAGATCTAGCAACCATTCTTTCCCTTTTCTGTTGTTTAACTAGTCTATAACAAAAATCTATGACATGACCATCTCTACCACAGAAGGTACAATGAATTTTAACTTTGTGTTCATGTCTAGATGAGCAAGCAATATTTTTATTTGAAACCGAATGAGGCAACACTCCTGCAGATTTGAAAGCCACTCCTTTTTGTTTAGGAACTGTTTGAATCAAACCACTTCCTAATGACTTTACAATTTTAGGTGGATGTGCCTTAGAATGAGCATGAGAATCAAAACCTAAACCAATTTTATCATTGCAAGTCTTGGAAGAATTCAGCAGTAAGTTTAGGTTCTTATTCCCATTACAAAACCGATCTAATGTCCTATGCATGTCATCAAGTTTATTGGATAGATCAAGGCAATTTTCACATGAAGTTTTTCCTTTTAGTTTGCAATTTGAACAAAATTTAACTTCATGATAACGTAAAGCATTGTTCAGTATAGAAATTTCATTCATAGCATCCTGTAGTTTCTTATCAAGATCATCACAAGTAGAACAATGCAAATCAATTGTAGAACAGCTAGCATCTTTCAAGTTTTTATCATTAAGTGCAGCAAGCTCTTTGTTCTTTTCAATTTCTAACTCAAGTTTATCAAGTGTGGAGGTGTGCACACTTCTTAATGAGGACAATTGTTCATATATTAAATCACATGAGGAACATGCATCATCACTAGGAATCAAAATTTTTAAACGATTGATTTCAGATTCTAGTGATTCAATTTTAGCAGCACTATCCCTAAGCTTTTTGTCCTTTTTCTTAACAATAATAGTGGCACGAGAAATAGCATCACACATTTCTTCGCAAGTAGGATATATCTCTTCATTGTCGCTGTTGTGTTCTACCTCCTCCGTACTTGATCTTGACTTGCCCGCCATGAAGCACAAGTTTGCCAAATCATCTTCATCTTCATCACTTCCAATGTCCACGTCGCTTGAACTGAACTATTGAAGCGCGGTGATGAAAATGTTGATTATCTTGCTCCCTATGGTACCTTTCTTCTTTTTGTTGAAATTTCCAGAGGAGGTCCGAACCTTGCTTTGTTTTTCTTCCCGGGTGGTCGGACCTAAAAGGTTAGGGAATTCTGTACGAAAGTGTCCTGTTTTACCACATTCAAAACAGCCTTGAGGTCCGGAGCTTCCTCTCCTTCTAGTTCTCACATTTTGCAATGCTTTTGAGAATCTAGTAGAGATGAGTGCCAACTCCTCTTCTGGAAATTCTTCGATCTGCTCCACGGTTAGTGAGGACAACAAAGCAAGTGTATTGCAAGATGATGATTGGCCGGAGCTAGACATATCACGTTGTGAAACAAATGCAATAGACTTATTGGGGTTCTTACGTGAGATTATGTTAATTTCATGAGTTTTTAACTTGGAATATAGCACATCTAAAGTAAGTGAAATCATGACAGTAGATTCACAAATAGATGTGACTTTCATCTTCCAAATTGACATATCTAATGCACTTAGCAATAGCCTAGCATTTTCAGCATCTGAAAAATTAACATTGACACTACGCAAGTTGCTGAGAATCTTATTAAAGCGAGCAAAAAGGTCATCAATAGACTCACCGGGTTGCATCTCGAAGCGCATGTATTCTTTCTTGAACATTTCTTGCCTTACCTCTTTGATCGTGTTGGATCCTTCGTGGTAGTCACAAAGTGCTTTCCACACATCGTATGCAGATCAGAGGTGTGCAACACGGTCGAAGTCGCTTTGTGTTAATCCTTGTATGATCAAGTTTCGAGCCTTGTTGTTGTTGTCGACATCTCTCAGGTTTGTATCTATAACTTGATCGTTTGATGGCACTTCGTAATCTTGTATACCTTCTCCCATATTGCAAAGCCTTGTGCCTGGATGAAAGCCTCCATGCGTGCCTTCCAAACCTGAAAATCAATACCAGCAAACACACAAGGTTTGGCAGAGTACTTCTCCATGATGATTAGTCAAAAACACGCGCAAATAACAAAGATTAGAGCAACGTGGCTCTGATACCAATTGTAGGATCGAAGAGCACGTGAAAAGCTACTAGAGGGGGGGTGAATGATAGATTTAAAAATCTTACGCAGCGGAAACAATTAAACCCTAAACCCTTTCGACAAAAAAACGATCTGTTAAAAAAATTGTGTGTGAGACTAATCTAAATGTGTTTCACCGTGAAAAAAGTGATAGATATCAGATAGAATCAAGTCACTAAAACAACAAAAAAAGAATCACTCAAATCCGTCGAGAAAAACTCAAGTTATGATCGAAAGATCAAACAATGGTCAATCTGCCCTACCCGAGAAAAAACAGTTCTGGAATGCTGCATAGAAACTCGTGTAGATCATAGACCACAAATCCAATGACCTTGAAATTTTGACATATGATAGAAAATCAAGTTGTGAAGATAACCAAAAAAGAATCACGTCAATTGGATCTGTAAAACTCGAGTTATGATAAAACCACCGACGAAAGGTATTGCTGTCCAGAAAATCGACGAGTAAAACTTGTCTGGAACAAGTCTGACGAACAAGGCACAAAAGTTCCTTCAAACTACGAATTTTATTCAATAGAACACAAGAGGAACAGCCCCAAAGTCGTGCACCACGAGCTCTGGGCTCCCTTGCTTATATAACCAGCTCGAAAGCCAACTCAACTCAAATCAGGAACCTAATCCTACTCTATTCAGGAATCGTAACTTTCCATAACTGCTTAGGATTCTTCTATACGCAGATAGAAGCAATCTTAAGAATTCCAAACACCTTAGTAACGTATCCCACATTCCTAAAACAACTCAAATTCGTGACCCACACGAAATCCTATCATACCCAACTCAAATCTTTCCATATTTGAGTCAAATCCGACTCAGCCGCAGCCTGAGTCTATAACCTAGTCGGTTGGACCTTTCTGACCAATTCTTTACATCCACATCTCTTCATCACGCCTCGGAACCATGCAACCACGTCCATGCACTCCTTTCACACGTGCAAACATCTTCCAATGACGTCCATGATACCTTCATATGCATTGTTCTTGATTCAATCATGCTGCGCAACCTCCTGATCAGCTCAACCACAATTTCTCCTCAATTTGGTTGTTGGAACCTCATCTCCTCCCTAAGACTGGTCCAATGGATCCCGTCACCATCCATGTCTTGAATTCAAGCAACACCTGCACATGAATAAACAACCAATCCATACGAGCCCAAGTCCTTGACTTGACTCAAGTTAGTTCCGAACACAACACCTTACGTGAGAACCTCACATAAGCATGTTGCAAAACCACAGTAACACGATATCATCCATATCAACCAAAACGCACCAAAAACTTAGCAAATGAATACTAATAAATCTTATAACAATGTAAAGCAAGTACGAAACATTGCAAATGAAAAGCAGAAGCACTACAGTCAAGTTCCGGACCTTGCCAGAGCATCCCGGACCTTGAGCCGGAGCTAACAAAAGCTAGTAGAACCTAGTGCCGGATCTTACCAAAACTAGTACAACCAATCTCCCGCCGGAGCTTACAAAACTAGCAGGACCTAGCGCCGGAGCTAACCAGAACTAGTCGGAGCTAGTAATCCCAAAAGCCGGAGATAGAAAAATCAACTCGGAGCTTAGCAAAAACACGGCGGAGCTATCAAAAACGTGTCGGAGCTATCAAAGACATGCCGAAACTAAAGACAAAACTTCACCGGAGCTGACCAAAGCTAGTCGGACTTTGCTGTAGCTCGGAGCTAGAGTCGGACTTTACTAAAAAGGTGTTTTGGTGATATTCAAAACTTTTATCGTCAAAGCAAGTGTATTCACTACAAGCCAATGTATTCAGCACACAAAGGTCTTACACTATCTTGGACCCCTCTGGGAGGGTCCAGAGCCGCATGGAGGAAATCAAGATGAGTCTGGGTCCCAGCCCCCAGAAATTGAAGAAGATCCCAAAGGCCAGGAGCCTCCAGACCTATATCTACAAGAAGACACGTCGGACGCCTCCGAGAGTGGATGTGGCCTGGGGGGGGGGGGGTGAATAGGCTTTGAAAGTTTTCCTGCACACTTAATCAAATCGTAAAATACCAGAGGGACCGAACTTGTCCAGTTGGTGGTATGAACTAGTCCGGTTGTTCAGTTCAACGAAACTATCAAGTGATTATGCAGGAATTGCAAATGAATTTGCAGCACAATGTAATTACTATTCCTTCAACTTGAACAAGAGGTAAGATTACTTAATGCTCACATGGATCACATATTATTTGATTGATCAATTCTTATGCCCTAGAGGATGAAACTTGCAAAAGTAAAACAATGGAACACGCGAGAAACGAATTTTTACCGAGGTTCGATCTCACCAAAGAGATCTACTCCTCATTGAGGAAGCCCACACAAAGCCGGGTCTCTTCAAACCCTTTCTCTTGTCAAGTCACCACACAAGGCCGACTTGATTCTTAATCACCGAGTTGGTGCGGCAACCTGACACGTTTAGGGCTCTCACAAGAATTACAACAGAAAAGATGATCAAATACACTCAAAAATATTACAAGTAATGCAAGAGTGTATAGAGATCAAACTCCAAGAGCTCAATAACGCGTAGACAACGATCTTCCAATCCCAAATCTGAATACTCAAAGAATTTCACTTTTGAGGATCTTAAATGTGTGGGAAGATGTGTTTTTGTGCTCTTGGGATAGGTGGCAGCACTAGGGTTTCAATTCTGAATAGTAGAATGCGAGAGTTGTGATTGGGGGGTCGTGAATCTCCTATTTATAGTGTTTCCAAAAATATTACTTTTAGGGATCCCGACGATCGGACTAGTCCGTACTGGAGACCAGACTTGTCCGGTGTGCTGTGAGAAATCGACGTGAAATGTGCAGCACACTAGGAACCCTAAATTGTGTGAGATATACCGGACTAGTCCAGTAGGAGTCCGGACTTGTCCGGTGCCCTCTGAATTGGAACATCAGAAAGTTTCTCGGACTAGTCCGGTCCATAAACGGACTTATCCGATGAAATGTGTTATGAAACATCAGAGAGTTCAACAGACTAGTCCGGTTTCTGAACGGACTTGTCCGGTGCACAGTTTATTGACTTTACAAAAAGTTGAACAGACTAGTTCGATCCATAAACGGACTAGTCTGGTGCACTGTGAAGTGAGGTTCCAGAAAGTTGATCGCCTAGTCCGATGCATGAACGGACTAGTCCGGTACACTATGAAGTGAGGTTCCAAAAAGTTGATTGGACTAGTCCGGTCCATGAACTAACTAGTCTGGCGCACTGTGAAGTGAGACAACAAAGAGTTGAACGGACTAGTACGGTCCATGAACGGACTAGTCCGGTACTCAGCGAATTTTAAGTTTGATTTTAAGCCCTTACCCCTATGCAAAGATTTGAGCTCTTGGGATGTGTATCTCACACACACATGCTATACAATTAAGTCTACTTTGCACTTCATTCATTGGTTGGGCTTTTCTCTTTTTTCATCACTTCATTTTTCACTTTTTGAGTGCACCAAACTATCTCATTTGAGTTGACCTGCATTCATCTCAACTTGTTCATTAGGATCTCATTCGTTTGTCATCAATCGTCCAAAACCCACAAGGGATTGCCTAGATGCACTTTCAATCTCTCCCTTTTTGGTGATTGAAGACAACCAATTGAGACTTCACAATTAATAGTAAAATTTGATTTTCATAAAATGTGCACATATGAGTAACAAAAACTTCTCACATATATGCACTCTTTATGGTGGGGTGCCTATAGAGTGTGTGATCAAATGATGTGATGAGCAAAAGATAAGAAATTAACAATTATAGCAACAATCATCACATTAACATTAAACTAAGCATCACACATTAAATAAAATAAGCACATCCACAAAAGATTACAATAATTTGAAATTGAGATACATGTCCTTGATCACAAGTCCTTAAGGCTACAAAATAAGCTACTAGTCTCAATCTCTCCCCCCTTGGGCATCAAGGCACCAAGAAGGAAAAATTGAGTGGAATCACTCATTGCCACTACCTCCCTCACTCTCAGTCCTATCTTCATCCTCTTCTTCATCTTTTGGTGCTTGCTGAGGAGGAGGAGGGGAGACACTAGCTAGACCAAATGATGCTAACTCTTGCTCTGAGAGAGGTGTCATTTTGGTGAAATCCTCTTTAGAATCCTTTGAAATCTGAGGTGATCCCACCAGCTCAATGTTTAGCTTCTCACATATAGCTTTGATGTTGGTCTTCACATATCTTTGACGTCTCTTCCTAGCCAGACTTTCCTTGTGCTGCTTAATTTCCACTTTGCGGCAGGATGCAAAGATGGAGGAAAGCATTTTTAGCACACCACTAGAAGACTCTCTAGAGTGTGGAGGAGCAGGAGTAGCAGCTTAGGTCCTTGAGCCTTCATGAGCCCTCTCAGATCTTTGTTCCACTGCAGGTGAGGTAGGAGCAGAGGGAACATTGTATACTGTAGGCTTCTCAGGATTGAGGCCTGTGTAAGGAACAACTTCAACAAACTCTAGTCCTGTCACCTTCTCAATCATGTACATGATATATGGTGCATAGCTACATGAACAGTTTGGAGTAATGGTGATGTTCACAATGTCATTGTAGATGTATTCAAAGACATTGAAGGTCCTTCTCTTGCTTATCACCTTCATCAAGGTCCTTAGAGTCTCTTGGATGGTTCCTGCATCTCCTTCCTTGGATGCTATAGTCTTCCTCAGAATTATGTTCAAGACTGCAAAGAATGGCTTCAAATATTTGGTAGTCGGAGACTTGTAAGGCATTCTTGTATCATAGAGGAAATCTAGCTCATCTTTCTCTAGAGGCTTCATCTTCAATGGGCCAATTGGACCACTAGCCAGTCCTTTGCCCTTGTTGAGGCTTCTCTTAGGTGCTGACGAACTACCAACACCTTCCTTCCTCAGATGCTTCTTCATTACCACTCTCCTCTTCTTAGGAAGACCATCGTCGGGAGGAGAGGAGCGAACATTGTGGTCGTGCCTCTTCTTCATGACTCTCTATTTGGCTCTTTGCACTCTTGCACGGTCACACTCTTCGTCATAATCAAAGGAGCTGTCCTCGGAAGCTGACAACATCGTGCCTAACAGGGGAATTCAGGAATTTATAAGAATTGATTGTAGACTTTGTGCAAATAAGAATTTAAAGGTTCAAATTGTCAAGGTACCAAACTTGTCTGTTTTCATAGTGCGGACTTGTCCGGAGTACCGGACTTGTCCGCACTTGAACACCGAACTAGTCTGGGCTGATCTATGAACCCTAACTTCCTATTTTCAACAAGTGTAGCTCGAATGATGCACAACAAGTAGGAATACAGTAGGAATACATCTAGAAAGGTCATGTATGTACTAGGAATCAAGAAAAATAAGCAAGATTGGAGAAAGGGTGAGAACTAGGGTTGAGTGAGATTTAACCGAAAATTTGAAGATTGGAGTTGGAGGAGCAGAGCAGGGTCCGGATTAGTTTGGAGTGGGGAATATTCGTGCTGAGGAGAGGATTTCCCTTGGAGAAATCTTTGATTTTTATGGCTAGATGCAAAAATCGCCTTGGGAGCTCAAGGTTGAAGAGAGAGAGAGAGAGAGAGAGAGAGAGAGAGCAAAAGCGATTATAAGAGGAAGGGAGATGAAATTCTAGCGGCGGGCTAGGGTTAAGCCCAAAAAATACGGACTAGTTCGATAGGGATCGGACAAGTCCGGTATGCCGGACCAGGGCCGAACTAGTCTGAGACAATGAACTAGTCTGGTGCTGACGTCGAACTTGTCTGGGTCAGCTGGACAAAACAGAATGAAACAAATTGATTTTGGGTGTTTGAACTAATAGTGATATGAAGGACATCATTTTACAAATAATCTTGATGAACATGACCAATAAGCAATCAACAATCATAGGATGACCATAATTCTCCAAGATTCACTAGTTTAAATAGTTTTCAAGAGAAAATCGAGATAAGGGGCAAATTTTTGCTAAAATGAGTAAATTTTAAAATCACAACTAGGTATGCAGTGTTTCAAGCCATATTTCGAGAGTCAAGTATATTTAGTTCATTTCTTAGCTCACAAAACCTCTTTTCATCTAATGGCTTGGTGAAAATGTGTGCAAGTTGTTTTTCAGTCCTAACATGTGAGATTACTATGTCACCTTTTAATGAATGATCCCTTAAGAAATGATGATGAATATCTATGTGCTTAGTTCTTGAGTGCTCTACTGGGTTGTGTGCAATTTTTATAGCACTCTCATTATCACATAGGAGTGGAATATGGTTTAGATTGTAACTATAATACCTTAGAGTTTGGCGCATCCAAAGTAGTTGTGCGCAACAACTACCGGCCGCAACATACTCTGCTTCGGCTATGGAAAGAGCAATGAAGTTTTGCTTTTTTGATGACTATGAAAATAGGGATCTGCCAAGAAATTGGCAAGTCCCTGACGTGCTCTTTCTATCGACTTTGAATCCTGCATAGTTGGCGTCAGGATATCCTATTAAGTTAAACTTGGATCCTTTGGGATACCAAAGGCCCAAGTTGGGTGTGTGCATAAGGCATCTTAAAATTCTTTTTACAGCTATTAAATGACACTCATTAGGTGCAACTTGAAAGCTTGCACACATACAAACACTAAGCATGATATCTGGCCTAGATGCAAATAAATAAAATATTGATCCAATCATAGACCGATATACCTTATGATCCACATTTGGACCATCTTTGTTGAGATCGAGATGTCCATTAGTTGCCATGGGTGTTTTTATGGGCTTGGCTTTGTCCATATTGAACTTCTTGAGGATGTCCTGCGTGTACTTGGTTTGGCTTATGAAAGTGCCTTCTCTTAATTGCTTCATTTGGAATCCCAAGAAGAACTTCCATTAACCCATCATCGACATCTCGAATCTGTCTATCATAATATTGCTAAATTCATCACAAAAAGATTTATTAGTAGAACCAAAAATGATATCATCAACATAGATTTGACATACAAATAGATGATCATCAAAATGTTTTGTGAACGAAGTATAATCAGATTTTCTAATTTTAAAACCATTTTGAGTTAGAAAATCTCTATGACACTCATACCAAGCTCGAGGAGCTTGTTTGAGACCATAGAGAGCCTTACGCAGTTTATACACATGGCTAGGGTACTCTTGATCTTCAAATACTGGTGGCCGCTCCACGTATACTTCCTCCTTAATGGGGCTGTTGAGGAAGGCACTTTTGATGTCCATTTGATACAGCTTAAAATTATAATGAGTAGCATATGTCAATAAAATACGAATGGACTCAAGTCTAGCCACGAGAGCGAAAGATTCGTCGATGTCCAAACCTTCGACTTGTGAGTAACCTTTTGCCACAAGTCGTGCCTTATTTCTGGTTACCACTCCATGTTCATCTTGCTTGTTCTGAAAGACCCATTTGGTTCCTACGATGTTCGCCTTTGGCCTCTCTACCAGCTGCCATATGTTATTTCTCTTAAAGTTGTTCAACTCCTCTTGCATTGCAATCACCCAATCTGGATCCTTTAGTGCTTCCTCTACCCTGTATGGTTCCAGAAAAGTGACAAAAGAGTAATGTTCACATAAATTAGCTATGCGAGATCTAGTGGTTACTCCCTTAGCAATATCTGTAATGATGTTGTTGACGGGATGATCTCTTTGTATACTCTGATGTACTCTTGGTTGAGGGACTTGTGATGTTCCTTCCACTCCATTTTCTTTATTATCAATGTCTCCCCCTAGATCATTACTTCCATGATTATATTGATCTTCTTGATCTTCCTGATCTTGATTTTGCGCATGAGCTCTCCCTTGATCATTGCTTTCCTGTTAAGGTTCATCTTGAGCACTTGAGTTTTTTGGTTTCTTTTGAGGTCAAATATCACCAAGTGCCATCCTCCTCAACACTTGGAATGGGGCTTCTTCTTGATCTAGCATAGACTTATCAACTTGCTCCACTTGGGAGCCATTAGTTTCATCGAACACTACGTCACGTGCTACTTCAGCAAGGCCAGAGGCTATATTGAAGAGACGATAGGCATAGGCGTTCAAATCATAACCAAGCAAGAACCCTTCATCAAATTTTGAAGCGAACTTCAAAGCCCTCAGCTTCTTGTTCAAGATAAAACATTTGCATCCAAATACTTTGAAAAATGAAACATTTGATCTGTTACTAGTGAGAAGCTCATATGGTGTTTTCTTCAAAAGTCGATGAAGATATAGCCAATTTGTTGCGTGACAAGCTGTGTTCACCGCTTTAGCCCAAAAACTGTCTAAAGTCTTGTATTCGTCTAGCATCATCCTCGCCATTTCAATTAATGTCCTGTTTTTCCTTTCGTCCACTCCATCTTGTTGTGGGGAGTAGGGTGCGAAAACTCATGCTTTATTCCTTCTTCATCTAGGTACTCCTCATCTTTTGTATCCTTGAACTCCGTTCTATTGTCACTTCTAATGTTCTTCACGGTTGAGGAGAATTCATTTTGCACCCTTTTCAAAAATTTCTTGAGGATTCCCTGAGTTTCTGATTTATCATACAAGAAAAACACCCAGGTATATCTAGAAAAATCATGAACAATAACCAATCCATATTTGTTATCGCCAATGCTTATATAAGCAATTGGACCGAAGAGGTCCATGTGAAGAAGTTCCAACGGTCTTGAGGTAGTCATCACGTTCTTGGTGGGGTGTGGTGCTCCAACTTGTTTTCCGTCTAGCATGCGCTGCACGACCTGCCTTTCTCAAAGACAACATCTTTTAAACCTCGGATGTGACCACCTTTTAGAAGTTTCTGCAGATTTCTCATCCCAACATGGGCTAGCTGTCTATGCCATAACCATCCCATGTTAGTTTAGCAACCAAGCAAGTGTTGAGTTCAACTTTATCTTTGTTGAAGTCAACAAGATAAAGCTTTCCCTTCAATATTCCCTTGAATGCAATCAAGCCATCGCTTCTTCTAAAAAAAGTCACACACACAAGTTTTTGAGTTCTTGTGGCGTGGCCCTACATATTTAGCAAAGACATGTCCTGATGTATTTTTCATGAGTACATAGGAAGCATCAAAAGTACGAAACAGTGTTTGCAATTCAGATTCATGTGATGTTTCCTTAACAAAAGTAATTTGCTTCTTAACTTGAACATTAGTGGACATGTGCTTATTTTTAGTGAACCCAATACCATCTTTGACGTTAGGAGGTCTAGTGATCATATATGCACTATGTGCATATTGAATCTTTTCCTTGTCAAAGATGCCACTTTGGGATGGATGTTTAGCATGTGAAACAGAAGCGTCATGTTTAACAATATTTTTCTTACTAGAGCATGTGCAAGTTACAGTTGTTTTCGAATTTACACCTTTGGAAGGTGAGCTCTTGGAGGAGGAGGAATCACTTTTCTTGAGTAACTCAACTTGCACCTCAAGGATCTTGTTAACTTTTTACAATTTAGCAAGTTCATCCTTGATTGCGAAGTGTGAGTCTCTAGTTTTGAGTAAGTTTCCTTACTCAAAGCTAGCTCATGCTCAGGTGACCTGCTCTTCTCCGTCTCAAGCCCAAGGAGTTTCTCAACCTTTTGATATCTCTTCCTTTCGCGATGAGCATATCTTCTTGTAGGTTGACAAGCTCCTACTTCTCAAAAATTTCACCCGACAATATTTTCATTTTCTTTAAAGCAGTTTTACTCAACCCTTTAAACATTTCCTCATTTTCACTAGAGATATCAAAATCATCAATGGAGGAATTAATCGAGGGAGGTGTAAGTCGAACCTTTTTCTTGCCTTCCTTGGCCATGAGGCAAGTGTGATTATGAGTCTCCCGCCCTCCCATGTTCGGGAAGAGCGTAGACTCCTTGGTAGGCTTCTTCATGGCAATGGTGGCCATCTCTTCTTCTTCATCAGCAGATAACTCATCGATTGAGTCTCACTCCTTGCCAATGTGCGCTTGGTGAGCTTGCCTCCTTTTCTTGAAGGCTTTCCTCTCTTGAGGCTTTGCTTCCTTCTTCTTTTTATTCTTTTCATATGTGCAGTCAACCATAAAGGGACCACACTCACCACAGTTGTAGCAGGTACATCGAGCCTTGGATTTTCCTCTTTCTTTGCTCTTCCCATCACAAGAGTTACTGCCCTTGCTTCTTCTCATCATGCTCTTGATTTTTTGATGAAGAGTGCCATCTCTTCATCATCCAAATCGGGGCCCACATCACTTGTGTCTTCTTCATCTTGTGCTTCATGACCTTCCTTTCCTTTAGGCTTGCAAGTTGCTTTAAGAGCAACATCCTTCTTTTTAGAGGAAGTAAGTTCAGCCAAGTCTTTGACGTATTGGGCCTCCTTCTCCATCATCTCATGGTTGATAATCTTGCTAAATAGTTCATCCGGAGTCATTTTGTGAAACCCCGGGCTTTTACGGATCATGGAGCACAAGGTGACATTTCTTGGCATAAATGCTCTTATCATCCTTTTGACCACCTGATGGTCAGTCCATTTCTTGCTTCCATAGGCACAGATCTTGTTGATAAGTTCCTTCATTCGGTTGTACATGTCTTGAGGTGATTCACCCTCCTCAATGGCAAACCTCCCCAATTCTCGTTCGAGCATTTCAATTTTTGCCTCACAAATTGAGCAATATTCTTCATGTGCGGTTTTGAGTGTATCCCAGATTTCCTTGGCACTTTCTAATCCATCAATCTTGGTGAACTCTTCTCAGCTCAGAGATGAAGTGATCACTGCAACGGCTTGTGCTTTGTGGTGAATTTCTTGTTCTTGTTCTGGAGTGAGTTCATCATCTGTATCCGGGATATCTACACCTGTACACACAATATGCCAAAGAGTGTGGTTCAAGGAGATTAGATGCATTTTCATATTGTACTTCCACATGGTATAATCATTTCTGTCGAACTGTGGAGGTTTTCCCATGGGAATTGAAAGATAATGATTGTTGGAGTTTAGACGATTGTAATTGTAAGGATATCTGGAGTAGTCATGATGACCACTCCCCATCGTCTTCGCATCTTGCTCCTTTCCCTTTTTGCCTAGAAGTTTCTTCCTTAGAAGTGCCTTGAGTTGACGCACATCTTCATCATCGTTTTGATTTTCCTTGAGTACATCAAATGCCTTTGAGTCTTGTTCTTCTTTACTGTTGGGCACCTTCGGGATCTTGTTGTTCTTGTCCGAGGCCAGTGATCTCTCCGAGTGGTGAGTCTCGTAGATGGAGAACCTTCTCTAATACCAATGGAATGTGGCCTAGAGGGGGTGAATAGGCTTTGAAATTTTTCCTGCACACTTAATCAAATCGTCAAATACCAGAGGGACCGGATTTGTTCGGTTGGTGGTACGGACTATTCCGGTTGGTCAGTTCAATGAAATTATTAAGCGATTATGTAGGAATTTCAGATGAAAATGCAACAGAATGTAATTACTATTCCTTCAACTTGAACAAGAGATAAGATTACTTAGTGCTCATGTGGATCACAAATTATTTGATTGATCAATTCTAATGCCCTAGATGATGGAACTTAAAAATGTAAAACAATGGAACACGCGAGACACATATTTTTACCTAGGTTCGATCTCACCAAAGAGATCTACTCCTTGTTGAGGAAGCCCACACAGAGCTGGGTCTTTTCAAACCCTTTCCCTTGTCAAGTCACCACACAAGGCCGACTTGATTCCACTATCATGGGTAATCATCGAGTTGGGGGGGGGGGGGCAACCGCACACGTTGAGGGCTCCCACAAGAATTACAGCAGAAAATATGATCGAATACACTCGAAAAGATTACAAGTAATGCAAGAGTGTATAGAGATCAGACTCCAAGAGCTCAATAACGCGTAGACAACGATCTCCCAATCCCAAATCTGAATACTCAAAGAATATCACTTTTGAGGATCTTAAATGTGTGGGGAGATGTGTTTTTGTGCTCTTGGGACAAGTGGCAGCACCAGAGTCTCAATTCTGAATAGTAGAATGCGAGAGTTTTGATTGTGGGGTCATGGATCTCATATTTATAGTGTTTCCAAAAATATTACCTCGACGGCCGGACTAGTCTGTACTGGACACCAGACTTGTCCGGTGTGCTGTGAGAAATCAGCGTGAAATGTGCAGCACACTAGAAACCCTGAATTAAGTGAGATATACCCAGTAGGAGTCCAGACTTGTTCGATGCCCTGTGAATTGGAACATCAGAAAGTTTCTCGGACTTGTCTGGTCCATAAACGAACTTGTCTGGTGAAATGTGTTATGAAACATTAGAGAGTTCAACGGACTAGTCCGTTTTCTGAATGTACTTGTCCGGTGCACAGTGTATTGATTTTACAGAAAGTTGAATGGACTAGTCCGGTCCATAAACGGACTTGTCCAGTGCACTGTGAAGTGAGGTTCCAGAAAGTTGATCAGACTAGTCCGGTCCATGAACCTACTAGTCTGGTACACTGTGAAGTGAGGTTCTAGAATGTTATCGGACTAGTCCGCTCCATGAACGTACTAGTCCGGTGCAATGCGAAGTGAGACAACAAAGAATTGAACAGACTAGTCCAGTCCATGAACGGACTAGTCTGGTGCTCAGTGAATTTTAAGGTTGATTTTAAGCCCTTACCGCTACACAAAGATTTAAGCTCTTGGGATGCGTATCTCACACACACCCTATACAATTAAGTCTGCTTTGCACTTTATTCATCAGTTGGGCTTTTCTCTTTCTTCATCACTTCATATTTCACTTTTTGAGTGCACCAAACTATCTCATTTGAGTTGACCTGCATTCATTTCTATAAGTTCATTAGGATCTCATTCCTTTGTCATCAATCATCCAAAACCCACAACGGATTGCCTAAATGCACTTTCAGGGAGGGTCTCGACAGCTCATGGAGAAGAAGATCCAGACCCCCCCGGGAGGGTCTGGACTGTCCAGTGACCAGTCTACTTTATCAGCGAGGTCCCCCATGATGCCAGGACAAAATATCTTGAAGTGAATAAGCTGTTGTACATGATTCTTATTGCTTCAAGAAAGCTCTGACACTACTTTCGAGCTCACAAGATATCAGTGTTAACCTCCTATCCACTTCGAGCTATTCTTCATAATCCCAACTCAATGGGAAACATCGCCAAGTGGGCTTTGGAGCTAGCGAAGTTCAAGCTCGACTTCTTGCCTCGACACGCCATCAAGAATCGGGCGCTAGCAGAATTTGTTGAGGAGTGGACACCATCTCCATCTGGTCCGAGAGCTCTCGATGTTGAAGTGTCGAAACTTAAGGTCCCGGTCTTCACTGAGCCTCACTGAACTCTCTTCTTGGCCGACTATATGCAGAAGTAGGGGACCAGAGCTGCAATTTTGCTGCTCGCACCAATCGGGGAGCAGGTCAAGTACATGGTCCTCCTTGACTTCAAGGCGACAAACAACATGGTGGAATGCGAAGCTCTCATCTTCAGACTGAAGACGATGCTAACATTTGGCATCCAACAGATGCTGGTAAAAGGGGATTCACAACTCATCATCAAACAAGTCAAAGGTGAATGTTGTTGCAATAACTCACAACTAGCATCATAACTTCATGAAGTCCAGAAGCTACAGAAAGAATTCCAGGTCCTGGACCTATGCCATGTCCAGCGTCTCAACAACACTGAAGCTGACAATCTCTCAACAAAGGCTTCTACTGGGGCTCTAGCACCCGACACAGTCTTTGTTAGGAGATTACCAGCACCTATCGCTCAACCTGCCGAACTGGGTGATGGGGGCGAGACCAACACCCTGAAGCTGGTGGTCCCGGTTGTCCTGTTACCATGGCGTCCACCAATGATAGTAGGCACTTTAGAAAGCTCTGAGCAACCAGGTTTGCAAGATCCAGAAGCTCAAGTCAGTCCTGATGCCTGGATCTCGGAGATCCGGGACTACTTGAAAGACAACATCCTTCCTCAAGAAAGTATGTCCGCTAAATAGATTGTCCGAATGGCTAAGATATAGACGTTGGTAGAAGGAGATCTCTACCGACGTGGCGCCAATGACATCCTATTGCGCTGCATATCCCAAAAATATGGTTGCGAGCTCCTCAAAGAGGTCCACAGAGGCGAGTGTGGGAATCACACTTCATCCCGCATGCTGGTCAGTAAGGCCTTTCATGCCAAGACCTACAACTCTCCAGGATGCAGTCGAGCTGGTAAAGAGATGCAAGTCATGCCAAGAAGATCCATACACTGACACAATCACAACAGATGATTCATCCCTCATGGCCATTCGCTGTGTGGGTATGGATATTTTGGGACCTTTCCCAAAAGCTGCCGGAGGGTACTGGTTCTTATATGTCATCATCGACAAGTTCACTAAGTTGTAGGAAGCAACTATAGTTGTGACTATCAACAAGCAATCAGCCGTCAAGTTCTTGATGTCTATAGTCAGCAGATTCAGAGTCCCAAACAGAGTCATTACTGACAATGGGACCCAATTCACAAGTGCAACATTCGAAGAGTATTGCGAAGACCTCGGCATCAACGTCAGCTACGGCTCAGTAGCACACCTGGCAAGTAATGGCCATGCCGAAAGAGCAAATGCTAAAATTCTCAAGGGACTCAAGACCCACGCCTACGAACGCTTGAAAATGCATGGTGCCAAGTAGATTGAAGACTTCCATCTACACTATGGGCAAGCCAGACAACACCCAATTGGGGTACTGGAGAGACACCCTTCTTTCTGGTGTACGGAGCCGAAGCAGTCCTTTCTCCAGAGATCGCCATGGGTTCTCTCTGAGTCTGGACGTACGATGAAGCTGCGTAGGATCAGCTCTGGCACGATGACCAATACCTTGTCGATGAGGCAAGGTGCCAAGCAGCTGTCCGAAATGTGTGATACTGCTAGGCGCTTTGTTGCTATCATTAGGTAAATGTGTGCAATCGATAGCTTGACGAAGGCGATCTGGTGCTGCAACGAATACTCTCTCGAGAAGGAGCAAACAAGATCTCCCTCAGCTGGGAGGGCCCCTTCCGAGTGATCAAAGTTTCCGGCCCCAGATGCATTCGCTTGGCAACAGAGGATGGGTCACCACTTCCTAACCCCTGGAATATAGCGCACCTCCATAAGTTCTACACTTAGCACGGAGGTGAGTTTGTTTTTCTATAGTATTTTATAGTGTCTATGAACAAAGTCGGGTTGGCCCAAGATGTATAGCACGCTTAACATGATCTTGTACTTTAAGTGTGTCCTTAACTCCCCTGTTTTTCGGACCTACTATGATATACAATTACATGAAAACAGACTGTGAGACCTATGTGTGTTGAATACTTTGGCTTTGACAATAAAAGTTTTGAATGCTGCCATAACATCTTTTTAGCAAGGTCCGACTCTAACTCCGAGCTTCTGCAAGGTCCGACAATAGGTCTGACTTTCTTTGTCTAGGTCCGACATGCTTTTGGGTAGCTCTGGTGAGCTTTGTCTTTAGCTCCAACATGTCTTTGATAGCTCCGGCATGTCTTTGTTAAGCTCCGATATGTTCTGCTAGGTCCGACTTATGTTGGTTATCTCCGACATGTTTTTCTAGCTCCGACTTTTGGGATGACTAGTTCCGACTAGTTTTGGTTAGCTCCGGCGCTAGGTCTGACTAGCTTTGGTAAGCTCCGGCGCTAGGTTGCACTAGCTTTGGTAAGCTCTGGAGCTTGGTTGCACTAGCTTTGGTAAGCTCCGACGCTAGGCTATACTAGCTTTGGTAAGCTCTAGCTCAAGCTCTGGTTAACTTTGGCTAGGTTCGGAGCTTGTTCGCAATATTCCTGCTTTTATCTTGCAATGTTTCGAACTTGCTTTATATTCTTATAAAGATTGCTTAGTATTCATTTGCTAAGTTTTTGGTGCGTTTTGGTTGATATGGCTGATATATTTTTGATATGCTTTGCAACATGCTTATGTGAGGTGCTCACCTAAGGTGTTGTGTTCGGAACTAACTTGAGTCAAGTCGCGGACTTGGGCTCGTACAGATTGGTTGTTTGTTCTTGTGCAGGTGTTGCTTGAGTTCAAGTCATGGTTGGTGACAGGATCCTTTGGACTAGTCTTAGGGAGGAGATGAGGTTCCAACAACCAAATTCAGGAGGAATTGTGGTTGAGCGGGTCAGGAGGTCGCGCAGGATGATTGAATCAAGGGCAGTGCATATGAAGGTTACTGGACGTCGAAGGAAGGTGTTTGCACATATGCATGCGGTGCATGACGTGGCAACATGGTTCCGAAGATGGTTTATGAATGGGAAGATCTGGTTGGAAGGATCGGATCGTATCGGTTGATGACTTTGGCTGCGGCGGAGTCGGTTATGGCTCGGTATGGAAAGTATCAAGTTGGTTATGATAGGATTTCGTGTGGGTCACGAATTTGAGTTATTTTAGGAATGTGGGATACATTCCTAAGGTGTTTGGAAGTCTTAAGATTTATTCTATCTGCGTATAGAAGAGTCCTAAGCAGTTAGAAAGTTTTGATTCGTGATCGGAGTAGGATTGGAGTCCTAGTTGAGGTTGGGTTGGCCTAAGGGCTTGTTATATAAGCAAGGAAGGCCAGAGTTCGTGGTGCACGAATTTGGGGCTGTTCCTCTTGTGTCTATTGAATAAAATTCGTAGTTTGAAGGAACTTTTGTGCCTTGTTCGTCCGACTTGTTCCAGACAAGTTTTACTCGTCGAGTTTCTGGACAGCACTACCTTTCGTTGGTGGTTTCATCCAAACTCGAGTTTTACAGATCCAATTGACGTGATTTTCTTGGGTTGTGTTCAAAACTTGATTATCTATCATCTGTAAAAATTTCATGGTCATTGGATTTGTGGTTTTCGATCTACACGAGTTTCTTTGCTGTGTTCCAGAACTTTTTTTCTCGGGTAGGACATATTGACTTTTGTTCAATCATTTGATCATAACTTGAGTTTCTCTCGACAGATTAGAGTTATTCTTCTTGTGTTTTCTTCGTGACTTGATTCTCTCTGATATATATCACTTTTGTCCCGGTGAAACACATTTAGATTAGTCTCACACAAGATTTCCTAAACAGATTATTTTTCTGCCGAAGGGGTTGGGATTTAATTGTTTCCGCTGCGTAAGATTTTTTAAATCTACCATTAACCCCCCCCCCCCCCCCCCCCGTGGTAGCTTTTCACGTATTCTTCGATCCTACAATTGGTATCAGAGCCACGGTGCTCCAATCATTGTGATTTGCACGTGTTTTTGACTAATCATCATGGAGAAATACTCCGCCAAACCTTGTGTGTTTGCTAGTATTGATTTTCAGGTTTGGAAGGCACGCGTGGAGGCTTTCATCCAGGCGCAAGGATTCGCAATATGAGAGAAGGTGTACAAGCCTTACGAAGTGCCACCTAACGATCAAGTTACGGCTACAAACCTATGGAACATCGACAACAACAACAAGGCCCGAAACTTGATCATCCAAGGACTCACATAGAGCGACTTCGACCGCGTTGCACATCTCCGATCGGCATACGATGTATGGAGAGCACTTTGTGACTATCACGAAAGATCCAACACGATCAAGGAGGTAAAGCAAGACATGTTCAAGAAAGAATACATGCGCTTCGAGATGCAATCCGGTGAGTCCATCTATGATCTCTTTGCTCGCTTTAACAAAATTATCAGTAACTTGCGTAGTGTCAACGTTAATTTTTTCTGATGCTGAAAATGCTAGGCAACTTCTTAGTGCATTAGACATGTCAATCTAGGAGATGAAAGTTACATCTATCTGTGAATCTACTGTCATGAGTACACTTACTTTATATGTGCTTTACTCTAAACTCGAAACTCATGAAATTGACATCTTATCACGTAAGAACCCAAATAAGTCTATTGCATTTGTCTCACAACGTGATATACCTAGCTCCGGCCAATCATCATCTTGCAATACTCTTGCTTTGTTGTCCTCACTAACCCTGGAGCAGATCGAGGAATTTCTAGAGGAGGATCTAGCACTTCTCTCTACTAGGTTCTCAAAAGCATTGCAAAATGTGAGAACTAGAAGGAGAGGAAGCTCCGGACCTCAACGATGCTTTGAATGTGGTAAGACAGGAAACTTTCGTATAGAATGCCCTAACCTTTCAGGTTCTACTTCCCAAGAAGAAAAACAATCAAGGATGAAACACTGCTCAACAAATGATAAGAAGAAGAAGGGCTTTACAGGTCACCAACTGGTGTACAGTTTTATCTCCGCACTCCAGGAACTTGGATCAAGCGACGTGGGCATTGGAAGTGACGAAGATGAAGATGATTTGGCCAACTTATGCTTCATGTCGGGCAAAACTGTAGGATCGAAGAGCACGTGAAAAGCTACCAGAGGGGGGTGAATGGTAGATTTAAAAATCTTACGCAGCAGAAACAATTAAACCCCAACCCCTTCGGCAGAAAAACGATCTATTAAAGAAATCGTGTGTGAGACTAATCTAAACATGTTTCACCATGACAAAAGTGATAGATATCAGAGAGAATCAAGTCACGAAGACAACACAACAAGAATCACTCAAATCCATCAAAAAAACTCAAGTTATGATCGAAAGATCAAACGAAGGTCAATCTGTCCTACCCGAGAAAAACGGTTCTGAAACGCTGAAAAGAAACTTGTGTAGATCAGAAACCACAAATCCAATGACCGTGAAATTTTGACCGATGATAGATAATCAAGTTGTGAAGACAACCCAAAAAGAATAACGTCAATTGGATCTGTAAAGCTCGAGTTATGATAAAACCACCGATGAAAGGTAGTGCTGTCCAGAAACTCGATGAGTAAAACTTGTCTGGAACAAGTCGGATGAACAAGGCACAAAAGTTCCTTCAAACTACGAATTTTATTCAATATAACACAATAGGAACAGCCCCAATGTCGTGCACCACGAGCTCTGGGCTCCCTTGCTTATATAACCAGCTCAAAAGCCAACTCAACTCAAACCAGGAACCTAATCCTACTCTGTTCACGAATTGTAACTTTCCATAACTGCTTAGGATTCTTCTATAAGCAGATAGAAGCAATCTTAAGACTTCCAAACACCTTAGGAACGTATCCCACATTCCTAAACAACTCAAATTCGTGACCCACATGAAATCCTATCATAACCAACTCAAATCTTTCCATATTTGAGTCAAACTCGACTCAGCTACAACCTGAGTCCATAACCTAGTCGGTTGGACCTTTCCGACCAACTCTTTATGTCCACATCTCTTCATCACATCTTGGAACCATGTAACCACATCCATGCACTCCTTGAACACGTGCAAACATCTTCCAATGACGTCCATGATACCTTCACATGCATTGTTCTTGATTCAATCATGTTGCGCAACCTCCTGATCAGCTCAACCACAATTCCTCCTGAATTTGGTTGTTGGAACCTCATCTCCTCCCTGAGACTAGTCCAATGGATCCCATCACCAGCCATGTCTTGAGATCAAGCAACACCTGCACATGCATAAACAACCAATCCATACGAGCCCAAATCCTCGACTTGACTCAAGTTAGTTCCGAACACAACACATTACGTGAGAACCTCATATAAGCACGTTGCAAAACCACAGTAACACGATATCATCCATATCATCCAAAACGCACCAAAAACTTAGCAAACGAATACTAAGCAATCTTTCGAGATGTAAAGCAAGTACGAAACATTGCAAATGAAAAGCTGAAGCACTGCGGTCAAGTTCTGGACCTTGCCAAAGCAACCCGGACCTTGACCCGGAGCTAACAAAAGCTAGTAGAACCTAGCGCCGGAACTTACCAAAACTAGTATAACCAAGTAAACCCAAAAGCCGGAGCTAGAAAAATCAACTTGGAGCTTAGCAAAACTAGTCGGATCTTAATAAAAAGGTGTTTTGGTGATAATCAAAACTTTTATCGTCAAAGCAAGTGTATTCACTGCAAGCCAATGTATTCAGCACACATAGGTCTTACAATCTCCCCCCTTGATGAATGCATTGGCAACACCATTTAAAATCCGAACATTGGCTTATTCACATAAAAGTTTTGAAGGAAATTTCCCCCCCTTTGTAAATCAAAAGTAAAATGAGAAGAAAATCCAAAATTATCATCCCATATTATCTCTCCCCCTTTATTATCTCTCCTTATGCACATATTCTCTTTCTCTTCATGCTTATCTCTCCCCCTTTGACAATGTATTCAGCAAGTCATGAGCATATAAACAAATTATCTCTCCCCCTTTAGTTGTTATGAGCATATTATAACATATACATATAAACAAAGCTCATCCAAGTCATACTATCAAGTACCTTACATTATCACATCAATGAAATACATAAAGTAGTGTAAGCCATGCTAGATATCAAATGTAATTTTCAATTTAAGTAAGTCATGATCTCACAAACTTAACTATTTCAAAACCTGAAAGTATGACACTAGTTGCTGCATTTTATTATTTTTCAAAGCATAAATTTAGATCATATGATATTTGCAAGAGATTATATGCGCATCTGCCTTATTCTAACCAACCAAGCCAAGCCTATGTCTTTTGACAATCAGAAGCTTAAGGACATGGTTTTAATCATACACAACTTCTTCCAAGTTCATATCTAAGTGCAATGATAAGCCATCTCAAAAGAAGAAGTTCGATGCATGCATATTCTCTTGATCTTTTCTCAATTTATATTTGTTCATAAAAACTCAACATATGAGTTGATTACTTGATTAATTCTTAATGATTAAAAGCACTTGTGGACATGTAACAAGTTCAAAATAGCAAGAAAGTTTGACCATGACCAGATTTAGTTTAAGTAATTATTCCAATTACTAGACATGGCAAAAACTACAAAATGTATAACGCGAGTAATGTAGTAAGAACTTTCAGCATGTAAAAGGAATCACAAAGTCCTATACGTATGAAATACTATGCTCATATTATTTTAAGTTCAGGTTCACACATAGACTTCTCAACTTTGAAAACTCCCCCTCAATGTAAGCCATGAGGATGCATAACCCCTATTTCACTACGAATGAAACAAAAACGAGTGAAATCCAAAGGTTTTGTAAAAATGTCAGCCAATTGTTGTTTGATATCTACATGGTGAAGCACAATGTTTCCTTTTTCAACATTATCTCAGAGAAAGTGATACCTAATGTCAATGTGCTTAGTTCTAGAATGTTGCACGAGGTTTTTAGCAATGCGAATGGCACTAGTGTTATTACAGAATAGTGGAACACTATCTAGATCAACCCCATAGTCCTTAAGTGTTTGAACAATCCAAAGAATTTGTGAGCAAGCACTAGCAGCAGCTACATATTCAGATTTGGCTGTGGATTGTGCAACTGAATTTTGTTTTCTAGAGGACCAAGCAACAAGAGAATTACCAAGAAAATGACAAGCACCAAAAGTACTTTTCCTATCAATCCTACAACCCCCAAAATCAGCATTCGAAAAAGCTTTCAAAGTAACGGTTGAGGAAGAAGGAAGAAAAATTCCAAATTCTTGAGTTCCATGTAAGTACCTGAGAATCCTTTTGACGGCTTGACGATGTGAAGCACGTGGGGAGGCTTGAAACCGTGCACAAAGACATACGCTGAATTGTATGTCTGGTCTTGATGCCGTGAGGTACAAAAGTGATCCGATCATGCTTCTATATTCTTTTTGATCCACGGGTTCACCATCTTCATCAATTCCAAGTGTTGTTGCTATTCCCATTGGTGTCCGAAGAGGCTTGCTTTTGTCCATGTTGAAGCACCTTAGGAGATCTTTTGTATACTTCGTTTGATGCACAAAGGTACCCTCCTTTGTTTGCTTGAGTTGCAGCCCCAAAAAGTTCGTGAGTTCACGCATCATACTCATCTCAAATTCTGAACTCATCATAGCTGAAAACTTGGACACAAGATCATGAGAAGCACAACCAAAGATAATATCATCCACATACACTTGAACGAATAATGAGTCATTGCCATGCTTAAGCACAAAACGAGTTTTATCAACCTTGTCCATGGTAAACCCTTTTTCAAGTAAGAATGTTATTAACCTATCATACCATGCTCTAGGGGCTTGTTTGAGACCGTACAAGGCTTTGGACAGTTTGTAAACATGATTAGGAAAATCTGGATTTTCAAAACCCGGTGGTTGTTTGACATAAACCTCCTCATCTTTGTAGCCATTTAGAAAAGCACTTTTAACATCCATTTGATATAGCTTAAAACCTTTAGATGCAGCAAAAGCTAATAAAATTCTTATGGCTTCTAATCTAGCAACAGGAGCAAAAGTTTCATCAAAATCAAGACCTTCAACTTCAGTGAAACCTTGAGCAGCCAACCTAGCCTTATTCCTAACCACAACCCCATCCTCACTTTGTTTATTTTTAAATACCAATTTAGTTCCAATTAAAGTGTGACCTTGAGGTGGAGGTACAAGTTTCAAACATTATTTCTTTCAAAATTTTCTAACTCTTCTTACATGGCAATAATCCAAGATTCATTAGTGAGTGCGTGTGATATATCTTTGGGTTCAAAAGAAGCCACAAAAGCAGAATGAGTATGAGAGTTTGGATCGCAAAACCTAGATCGTGTGACTCGTTCGTGCAAGCTTCCAATCATCTGTTGTGGGGGATGATCTTTGTAAAACCGTAGTGGAATAGATGTCTCACAAGCTTCTTCTTCTTCATGTTTATCACAAATCGATGAGCTTGTGACTTGAGGATGATTTGAATCAGCATTGATGGTTGTCGATGCTGGTTGAGAATTAACATTCGGAGCTGAACCAAAGTCTTTAGCTGCTGAATTTTCAGGCAGCAGCTCCAATTCTTCCTCATCTTCAACTAAAATGCTCCCCCCTGCGGATATGGATCTGGACCTGCAATGTTTGAGCTAGTACCTGGACTAGCTTCATCAAAAGGCACTTCACAAGTCTCCACAATTTTGTTAGTGTCAAGTAAAAGCACACAATAGCCTCTAGTATGAGATGGATAACCAAGAAACATGCCATCAATGGATCTAGGTTCAAATTTATCAAGATTACCATGTTTCTTAACAAAGCATTTGCAACCAAAGACCCGAAAGTGTGTAACACTAGGCCTATGTCCAAACCGGAGCTCATATGGTGTTTTACCTAGCTTAGCATGCAAGAAAACACGATTTGAGACATAACAAGCGGTTGCTAACGCATCAGCCCAAAATTTCCTAGGAGTTTGATATTCATCAAGCATAGTCCTAGCCATCTCAACTAAGGTTCTGTTCTTTCTTTCTACAACACCATTTTGTTGAGGTACATATGGTGAAGAAAATTGATGATCTATTCTATTTTCAGCACAAAAGTGATCAAAAGATTGATTTTTAAATTTAGTTCCATTATCACTTCTAATTGCTTTTAAAGATCCTGGGTAATCAATTGATAATCTAAGAAATAAATTTCTAAAGTGACTAAAAACTTCATTCTTAGACGCCATAAAAGAAACCCAAGAGTATCTAGAATAATCATCAACAATCACAAGTACATACCATTTACCTCCGAAGGATTGAACACGTGAAGGTCCTACGGTGTCAAGGAGCAAAAGTTGACATGGTTTAGTTGTCATGATCATTGTGAGAGGAGTATGTGAACCTGCAACCATCTTAGCATGTCTACAATAAGAGCACACAATTTCTTTGTCCCCTTTAAGCTTAGGCAGCCCACGTATGCGATCAAGAGCACTAACACACGTTAGGTGATCAAAGCCTACGTGACCAAGTCTACGATGCCAAAAATATAAGCCCTTTGAATCATTAGCAACTAGACACCTATGCTTTGAGGAAGACATATCAAAATCAGCTTTAAAAACTCTTCTAAACCGAGACATGTTAAAAATAAGCTCACTATTTGAACCTACAACTTTGCAGCAGTTTTTATTGAAAATAATTTCTAGATTTTTATCTAGCTATTGTGCAACAGAAAGCAAGTTGTATTTCAAATTTTGACAAGTGCCACATCCTTCAAAGTGTAGTGATCATTTACTCTAACCAAACTCTTAGCAATTATAGGATTTGAGGAATTATCGGCAAAAGTAACATTCTCTACACGTGACACAAAAGTGAGGGAGGAGAACCAATCTTTGTTACCGGTCATGTGGAGTGAGCAACCTGAATCCACAATCCAAATGTTCTCCTTCCTCAAATGTGTAACCTACATAGAAGCACAATACGTCGATGACTCAATACTGGGGTTAGTCAAAAGGCATTTAGGAATCTAGTACTGAGTCACGCGACGTGCAGCAGGAAAAACACACGAAAGCTAAGACAAAACAGCAGGTTTATGAGTCAAAGTTTGAGATTTTTTATTCTTAACTACTGCCCTATAAGGTGTTACTTGTGTAGCACAAAAATCAGTAGCTCCGGAGGCAAAAACAGAAGGTCCGGGGGTAAAATTTGAATGTTTTTGACTCAAAACAGCAGGTTGTACATTCGGTTCAATATGTGCAGCAAATTTTGCATGAAAGTTATGAGATCTAGCAACCATTCTTTCCCTTTTCTATTGTTTAGCTAGTCTATAACAAAAATCTATGACATGACCATCTCTGCCACAGTAGGTACAATGAAAGTTAACTTTGTGTTCATGTCTAGATGAGCAAGCAATATTTTTATTTGAAACTGAATGAGACAACACTCCTGCAGATTTGAAAACCACTCCTTTTTGTTTAGGAACTGTTTGAATCAAACCACTTACTAATGACTTTACAATTTGTGGTGGATGTGCCTTAGCATGAGCATGAGAATCAAAACCTAAACCAGTTTTATTATTGCAAGACTTGGATGAATTCAGCAGCAAGTTTAGGTTCTTATTCCCATTACAAAACCGACCAAATGTCATATGCATGTTATCAAGTTTATTGGACAGATCAAGGCAATTTTTACATGAAGTTTTTCCTTTTAATTTTCAATTGGAACAATATTTAACTTCATGAGAACGTAAAGCATTGTTCAATATAGAAATTTCATTCATAGCATCTTGTAGTTTCTTATCAAGATCATCACAGGTAGAACAATGCAAATCAATTGTAGAACAGCTAGCATCTTTCAAGTTTTTATCATTAAGTGCAGCAAGCTCTTTGTTCTTTTCAATTTCTAATTCAAGTTTATCAAGTGTGGAGGTGTGTGCACTTCTTAATAAGGACAATTGTTCATATATTAAATCACATGAGGGACATGCATCATTACTAGGAATCAAAGTTTTTAAACGGTTGATTTCAGATTCTAGTGATTCAACTTTAGCAGCACTATCCTTAAGTTTTTTTGTCCTTTTTCTTAACAATAATAGTGGCACGAGAAATTGCATCACAAATTTCTTCGCAAATAGGACATACCTCTTCATTGTTGATGTTGTGTTCTGCCTCCTCCATACTTGATCTTTACTTGCCCACCGTGAAGCACAAGTTTGCCAAATCATCTTCATCTTCATCACTTCCAATGTCCACGTCGCTTGAGCCAAGTTCCTGGAGTGCTGTGATAAAACTGCTCACCAATTAACGTCCTGTAAAACCCTTCTTTTTCTTCTTATCGTTTGTTGAGGGGTGCTTTATCCTTGATTGTTTTTCTTCCCGGGAGGTAGGACCTGAAAGGTTAGGACAATCTGTAAGAAAGTGTCCTGTCTTACCACATTCGAAGCATTGTTGAGGTCCGGAGCTTCCTCTCCTTCTAGTTCTCACATTTTGCAATGCTTTTGAGAACTTCGTAGAGAGAAGTGCTAGCTCCTCCTCTGGAAACTCCTCAATCTGTTCAAGGGTTAGAGAGGACAACAAAGCAAGTGTACCACAAGATGAAGTTTGACCGGAGCTAGGCATGTCATGTTGAGAAACAAAAGCAATAGACTTGTTCGGGTTCTTACGTGAGTTATATCAATTTCATGAGTTTTTAACTTGGAATATAGCACATCTAGAGTAAGTTAACTCATGACAGTAGATTCACGAATGGATGTAACTTTCATCTCCCAAATTGACATGTCTAATGCACTTAGCAATTGCCTAGCATTTTCAGCATCTGAAAAATTAACATTGACACTACACAAGTTGCTGAGAATCTTATTAAAGCGAGCAAAAATGTCATCAATAGACTCACCGGGTTGCATCTCGAAGCGCATGTATTCTTTCTTGAACATGTCTTGTCTTTCCTCCTTGATCGTGTTGGATCCTTCGTAGTAGTCACAAAGTGCTTTCCACACATCGTATGCAAATCGGAGGTGTGCAACATGGTCGAAGTCGCTTTGTGTTAATCCTTGTATGATCAAGTTTCGAGCCTTGTTGTTGTTGTCGACATCTCTCAGATTTGTAGCTGTAACTTGATCATTTGATGGCACTTCGTAAGGCTTGTATACCTTCTCCCATATTGCAAAGCCTTGTGCCTGGATGAAAGCCTCCATGCGTGTCTTCCAAACCTGAAAATCAATACCAGCAAACACACAAGGTTTGGCGGAGTACTTCTCCATGATGATTAGTCAAAAACACATGCTAATCATAAAGATTAGAGCACCGTGGCTCTGATACCAATTGTAGGATCGTAGAGCACATGAAAAGCTACCAGAGGGGGGGGGGGTGAATGGTAGATTTAAAAATCTTACGCAGCGGAAACAATTAAACCCCAACCTCTTCGGCAGAAAAACGATCTGTTAAAGAAATCGTGTGTGAGACTAATCTAAACGTGTTTAACCATGACAAAAGTGATAAATATCAGAGAGAATCAAGTCGCAAAGACAACACAACAAGAATCACTCAAATCCGTCGAGAAAAACTCAAGTTATGATCGAAAGATAAAACAAAGGTCAATCTGTCCTACCCGAGAAAAACAGTTCTGAAACGCTGCAAAGAAACTCATGTAGATCAGAAACCACAAATCCAATGACCGTGAAATTTTGAAAGACGATATATAATCAAGTTTTGAAGACAACGCAAAAAGAATCATGTCAATTGGATCTGTAAAAATCGAGTTATGGTAAAACCACCGATGAAAGGTAGTGCTGTCCAGAAACTCGATGAGTAAAACTTGTCTGGAACAGGTCGGACGAACAAGGCACAAAAGTTCCGTCAAACTACGAATTTTATTTAATAGAACACAAGAGGAACAGCCCCAAAGTCGTGCACCACGAGCTCTGGGCTCCCTTTCTTATATAACCAGCTCGAAAGCCAACTCAACTCAAATCAGGAACCTAATCCTACTCTGTTCACGAATTGTAACTTTCCATAACTGCTTAGGATTCTTCTATACGCAGATAGAAGCAATCTTAAGACTTCCAAACACATTAGGAACGTATCCCACATTCCTAAACAACTCAAATTCGTGACCCACACGAAATCCTATCATAACCAACTCAAATCTTTCCATATTTGAGTCAAACCCGACTCAGCCGCAACCTGAGTCCATAACCTAGTCAGTTGGACCTTTCCGACCAACTCTTTACGTCCACATCTCTTCATCACATCTCGGAACCATGTAGCCACGTCCATGCACTCCTTGCACACGTGCAAACATCTTCTAATGACGTCCACGATACCTTCACATGCATTGTTCTTGATTCAATCATGTTGCGCAACCTCCTAATCAGCTCAACCACAATTCCTCCTGAATTTGGTTGTTGGAACCCCATCTCCTCCCTGAGACTAGTCCAATGGATCCCATCACCAACCATGTATTGAACTCAAGCAACACCTGCACATGAATAAACAACCAATCTATATGAGCCCAAGTCCTTGACTTGACTCAAGTTATTTCCAAACACAACACCTTACGTGAGAACCTCACATAAGCATGTTGCAAAACCACAGTAACACGATATCATCCATATCATCCAAAACGCACCAAAAACTTAGCAAATGAATACTAAGCAATCTTTCCAGAGATGTAAAGCAAGTATGAAACATTGCAAATGAAAAGCAGAAGCACTACGGTCAAGTTCTGGACCTTGCTAAAGCAACCTGGACCTTGAGCCGGAGCTAACAAAAGCTAGTAGAACCTAGCGCCGGAACTTACCAAAACTAGTATAACCATGTAAACCCAAAAGACGGAGCTAGAAAAATCAACTTGGAGCTTAGCAAAACTAGTCGAATCTTAATAAAAAGGTGTTTTGGTGATAATCAAAACTTTTATCGTCAAAGCAGTGTATTCACTACAAGCCAATGTATTCAACACACATAGGTCTTACAAAAACAAGATCAAGATCAAGTCAGGAGGATGCAGAACACAACAGTGATGATGATGAGGTATGTTCTACCTGTAATGAAATGTGTGATGCAATTTCTCGTGCAACTATTATTATTAAGAAAAAGGACAAAAAGCTTAGGGACAATACTGCTAAAATTGAATCACTAGAATCTGAAATCAACCATTTGAAAACCTTGATTCCTAGTGATGATTCTTGTCCCTCATGTGATTTAATCTATGAACAAATGTCCACATTAAGAACTGCACATTCCTCTACTCTAGATAGACTTGAACTTGAAATTGAAAAGAACAAAAAGCTTGCTGCACTTGACATTGGCATCTTAAAAGATGCTTCTTGTTCTACAATTGTTTTGCATTATTCTAGTTGTCATGATCTTGAAAAGAAACTATAAGATGCTATGAATGAAATTTCAATATTGAATAATGCTTTACGTTCTCATGAAGTTAAATATTGTTCAAATTGCAAATTAAAAGGAAAAACTTCATGTGAAAATTGCCTTGATCTGTCCAATAAACTTGATAACATGCATATGACATTAGATCGGTTTTGTAATGGGAATAAGAACCTAAACTTGCTGCTGAATTCATCCAAGTCTTGCAATAATAAAACTGGTTTAGGTTTTGATTCTCATGCTCATGCTAAGGCACATCCACCTAAAATTGTAAAGTCATTAGGAAGTGGTTTGATTCAAACAGTTTCTAAACAAAAAGAAGTGGTTTTCAAATCTGCAGGAGTGTTGTCTCTTTCGGTTTCAAATAAAAATATTGCTTGCTCATCTAGACATGAACACAAAGTTAAATTTCATTGTACCTACTGTGGTAGAGATGGTCATGTCATAGATTTTTGTTATAGACTAGCTAAACAACAGAAAAGGGAAAGAATGATTGCTAGATCTCATAACTTTCATGCAAAATTTGATGCACATATTAAACCGAATGCCAGGAACATGCAACCTGCTGTTATGAGTCAAAAACATTCAAAGTTCACCTTCGGACCTTCTGTTTTTGCCTCCGGAGCTACTGATTTTTGTGCTACCCAAGTAACACCTTATAGGCCAATAGTTAAGAAAAAAAAACCTCAAACTTTTACTCATAAACCTGCTGTTTTATCTCAGCTTTCGCATGTTTTTCCTGCTGCACGTCGTGTGACTCAGTACTGGATACCTAAATGCCTTTTGACTAACCCCAGTATTGATTCATCGACGTATTGTGCTTCTATGTAGGTTACACGTTTGATGAAGGAGAACTGTCGGTACCCTGGGTACCATATACTCCTTGGGATTGCAAAGATCTCAAGGAGAAGTTATCTACTTGATTTGAAGACCTTCAGAGGCCCACATGTCAGACATAACCGGACCCGCTTCTCCAACTTCGTTAGTCCCAGGGTCGCCACATGTACTATCAAACCGGAGCTACCGCCCACAAAGGGGAAGCTCCGGGTTATGTACCGAAATGCCCCCCCCCCCCCCCCCCCCCCCCCCGAACTTAACCCCAGACCGAGGGAAGCTCCGGAACTGACACGTGTCGGGTAACACCGGACCTATCTGTTCCCCACAGTGAGCTCCGGTGCTGCCACATGTCCAACCGTCAGATCTTCAGCCTCTAACCTCCGGAAGACTCCACAACGGCTCCGGATCTTCAAAGAGGAATCAAGGACTTCAAGACCCGATCAAGTGTCATTAATACTATATTAATGACACACGATCGGACGACCTTAATTACTAGTAATGGTGCTGTCAAAGCCAATAACTCGGTCGTTAAGGGCAATTAAACGTGTTGAATGTGTATCAATATCAGTAACCGCCGGGGTCACATGTCGGGCCAGGCTAACTTGTAACGGCCTGCCCTTGTACTATAAAAGGACAGGCCGACGATACATAGGACACACGCTGTGGACACTCTCAACTCACGTTGAGCTCATACATCCAATACAACAACACACCCCGTGGAGTAGGGTATTACGCTCAGGCGGCCCGAACCACGTAAATCTTGGTGTCTCTTGTGTCACTCGACATCTCACCTTCTTGAATCTCCACGCGCTCATACCGAACCTCAAACTCCTTTACCACTTTAGTAGTGTCGGGAGATCTGCCGGATCAAAACCACCGACAGTTGGCGCGCCAGGTAGGGGCGCCTGAGATTTCAAGAATGGTGAACTCAGCCGTTGGATCATCCAATGGTCATCCTGTTGTTCAAGCTGTTGGGGGTAACCCCTCCAATATGCAGCCACCAGCAGGAACCACGGCTCCAGCAGGAGTCACACTTCCACCACCGCCGCCTCCACCAGCAAATCAAGCTGGACAGCGCGATGGTGCACCGGTGTCAATCACTGCGTTGGCGAATCTTAACAACCCGGAACATGCGCTTCATGCAGCACGTGCTCTTCTTCAACGCCCACCACCTCCGGACGCACCCCGGGATGCAATGGAGCAGTGGAGGGCCGATGTGGAACACTTGGTTGCAGCAGCAGCCGACCACATCAGCAACCAGGGTCCTCCCCCTTCAGGACGGACCCCATCGCAGTGACGGACCTTGTCTGGCAGACTTGGTCCGCACGTTTCCAACAACAGGAGACGTGCTGCATCACAGCAGGTGATGTCGTTGCCCTCCGGGTACCGACACTCACACGGTATAAAGGCTTTCAACTCATGACCTCCGGGCGGAGCTTGATCGCCGATATCGCCAACAAGACGGCCGAGTCCATATTGAGCGTGGTCATGAAAGACGAGAAGCTCAAGACATTCCTGCTCCTGAAGGAGTAGGAGGAGGCTGTTCAGCCCTGGCCATGCATCTACGTATGGTCAGGTGGCCACAGAAGTTCCGGCCTCACCTGCCGGAGAAGTTCGACGGGACCATTAATCCTGTCGAATTTCTTCAGATTTACTCCACTACTATCTTGGGAGCTGGAGAAAATGAGGCCGTAATGGCCAATTATTTCCCAGTGTCTTTAACTGGGACTGCCAGGTCCTGGTTTATGAGCCTTCCACCCAACTCCATCAGCAGTTGGGAGGAGTTGTGCCGGCAGTTCACCGCCAACTTCGGAAGTTCTTACACCCGACAAGGCACTGAACTAGACATTTTTGCAGTTGTGCAAAAAGGAGGAGAATCCCTGCGATCATTCATCCAGAGATTCTCTCAGGTACGAAACACTATCCCTTCTATCTCTAGCGCCTCTGTCATCGTGGCATTTAGACAGGGAGTGCGGGATAAGAAGATGCTGGAGAAACTGGTGATCAAGGAGATTACCAGTGTCACGGAACTCTTTAGCTTGGCTGAAAAATGTGCCAGAGCTGCGGAGGGCCGTGAAATGCACTCCAAACCAACTCCTGAGGATCACAAGAAATCCTCCAAAGGAAAAGCCGCTACCTCCGGGAGTGGCAAGAAGAAGAAAAATACCAACGGAAAGAAGAAGCCGTCGGCCGGTGCATCCAATGCTGTAGCTGCTGCAGCTCCGGGTGGCCGGGGGCCACGCCCCGAGAAGCGACCTCGACTGTCTTCTAAAGACGGTGGCAAACCCAAGGTGTGATGTCCAATTCACAAAACGGACAGCCACAGTTTGGAAGACTACCGGGAGGTCCAAAACCTTACCGAGCACTACAACAAGCGCCGGGAAGAAGCTCCTTTCCGACAGAGGGAAGGAAAACAAAAAGTTAACGAAGCTCCGGCTGAAGAGGAGTTAGGTTTTCAGGATCCCAAAAAGGTCCCGAAGGCCGTCTACACCTCCGTCGACGACGATTCTGACGTCTCTGACAATGAGCGTCGGAAGACCATGAACACCATTTTTGGTAGATCATGGGACATCACCTCCCGCCGCGTCATCAAGACTATGCGTCGAGACATGGCTGCTGTAGATCCTACAGCCAGGGCGGAGCCTCATCGGAAGTGGATGGACACAGCCATCACTTTTGATGCTTTGGACTGCCCTCGAAGCATGGTTGGAGCAGGTCAGCTACCTTTGGTGGTATCTCCTACCATCAATAACATCCAGCTCCGCCATGTTATGATAGACGGAGGTTCGGGGCTCAATCTCATAAGCTTCAAAGCTTTTACCAAGCTTCAGCTCCGACCTTCAGATCTTCACCCATCTCGACCTTTCTCCGGAGTAGGTCCGGGAGCCATTACCCCACTCGGAGCTATTACCCTCCCCGTTACCTTCGGGACCCGGGAGAAGTATCGCACCGAGAAGTTGGTCTTTGACGTTGCTCAGATCAACTTACCCTTCAATGCCATCTTGGGTAGGCCTGCCTTGTACAAATTCATGGCAGCTGCTCATTATGGTTACCTGGTGTTAAAGATGCCAACACCAGTAGGCGTTCTCCAGATCTGCGGAGATCGTACTGCCGGAGTAACTGCTCTGGAAGAACTCCATGCACATACCACGGCGCAAGAGGAGGACTCCAGGCAGGAGCAAGCTCCAAAACCCCCGAGCATTCGTCAACGAGGCTCGACTTCTGCACCTCGTGTGCAGCCAAGCGGCGACACCGACATTCCCGTCAAAGTCGTCCAAATCGGTTCTGATGCCGTTCAGACCACCCGTATATCGGGGGGATTGAACGACAAATAGGAACTCACGCTCATCACTTTCCTCCGGGCTAATGTCGATGTGTTAGCCTGGCAACCATCACAAATGCCTGGGATCCCCAGGGAAGTGATTGAGCACAATCTGAAGATCTACCATGACGCCCGGCCTGTGCATCAGAAGCCTCGGAAGCAATATGTGGAGCGATAGAACTTCATTCGACAAGAAGTGAAGAAGTTGCTCGAAGCTGGATTCATCCGAGAAGTCTTCCATCCAAAATGGCTGGCAAACCCAGTCGTTGTGCCCAAGGCCGGCGGGAAGCTTCGGATGTGTATCGACTACACAACATTAAATAAGGCATGTCCGAAAGATCCATTCCCGTTTCCTAGAATAGATCAGATAGTGGATTCCACCTCCGGGTGTGAATTACTGTGTTTCCTAGACGCATATTCTGGGTATCATCAAATCAGAATGTCTAGGGAAGATGAAGAGCATACCTCTTTCATCACAGTAGATGGATTGCACTGCTATACAGCCATGCCATTTGGTCTCAAGAATGCAGCTTCAACCTTTGTACGAGCTATGTACAAAACCTTTGAAGAACTCATTAGAGACATAGTGGAAGTGTACAACGACGACATCGTGGTGAAGGTCAAGAACAAGGAGTCACTCCTTGACACCTTGCAGGCTGTCTTCGACAAGCTGCAGGTCACCCGCACAAAGCTAAATCCAGACAAGTGTGTCTTCAGGGTTAGCTCCGGAAAACTTCTTGGTTTCCTGGTAAGTCACCGGGGCATAGAAGCTAATCCGGCGAAGATCAAAGCCATTGAATACATGCGGCCACCAGCCCGCATCAAAGATGTCCAAAAGCTAACTGGATGTCTAGCAGCCCTCAGCCGGTTCATTTCAAGACTGGCGGAACGGGCACTCCCCTTCTTCAAGTTATTGAGGAAGTCCGGACCATTCCAATGGTCTGAAGAAGCAGAAAAGGCATTCCAGGAGCTAAAACAGCTCCTCACCACCCTACCAATTCTGGTAGCTCCGAACCCTGGTGAGCCTTTGTTGCTTTACATTTCAGCAATTGACGAAGTCGTCAGTATGGTCCTGGTTGCTGAGAGACCAGAACTACCCCATACTCAAGAATCCAGACCCCTTCGGGAGGGTTCGGAGGATCCTGAAAGCGAGTCTGGGTACCAGCTCCCAAACTTTCCACAAGAAGTCACTTCAGAAGACCCAGACCCCTCCGGGAGGGTCCAGGTCGCTTCTGAAGAAGCTCCGGGTTCCTCCAGCCAGGACCCGGAGGTCCCCGAAGAAAATCCGGATCCCTCCGGGAGGATCTGGGTCAGTGAAGAGGAAGCTCTGGGCCCCTATGGGAGGGTTCGGACCATTCATCGCCTAGTGTACTTCATCAGCGAAGTACTACATGATGCCAAGACTCGATACCTAGAGGTGCATAAGCTGCTCTATGCAGTTCTTATTGCCTCCAGGAAGCTTCGCCATTACTTCCAAGCTCACAAAATCTTAGTGGTGACCTCTTACCCACTTCGAGCAATCTTGCATAATTCCAATTCAACTGGGAATATTGCAAAGTGGGCAGCAGAATTGGCTGAATTCGATCTCTAATTCGTTTCAAGGCAAGCAATCAAGAGTCAAGCATTGGAGGATTTCGTGGCGGAATGGACTCCCTCTCCATCAAACCCTGGGGGCCCCAGCGAGCAGAAGCCGGAACACAAAGCTCCGGTCTTCACCGAGCCTCACTGGACCCTAGGGGCCAGAGCTGGAATCCTTCTCCTCGCACCAACCGGAGAGAAGGTAATATACATGGTACACCTTGACTTCAAGGTGACCAACAACATGGCAGAATATGAAGCACTAATTTATGGAATAAAGGTGGCACTGTCATACGGTGTCAAGCAACTGCTGGTCAAGGGAGATTCACAGCTCATCATTAAGCAAGTGAAGGGTGAATGCTCCTGCAACAATCTCCAGCTAGCTGCTTACATCCTTGAAGTGCAGAGGCTTCAGAAGGACTTCAAAGTTCTAGATCTCCACCATGTCCAGCGTGCCCACAACGCTGAAGCCGACGAACTCTCGATGAAAGCGTCAACCGGAGCTCCGGCTCCTGACGGAACTTTTGTCCGGAGGTTGTCAAAACCCATAGCTCAGCTTGCCGAACTGAGCGAAGGGGGCGAGATCAGCATCCCGAAGCTGACGGTCCCGATGGCCCTGATACCATGGCAGCCATCAAGGGTCGTAGGTGCTGCCGGAAGCTCCAAGCAACCCAGCACGCAAGACTCAAATGCTCAAGTTAGTTCCGATGCATGGATCTTGGAGATCCGGAACTACTTGAAAGACAACATCCTTCCTGACGATGATGTATCCGCTGACCGGGTAGTCAGCTTGGCTAAAAGATACACGTTGGTAGAAGGGGATCTCTACCGGCGCGGTGCCAATGACATCCTAATGCGGTGCATTACAAGGGAAGAAGGCTGCGAGCTCCTCGCAGAAATCCATGGAGGTGAGTGTGGGAACCACGCGTCTTTCCGCACGCTGGTTGGTAAAGCCTTTCGGCATGGCTTCTACTGGCCTACAGCACTCCAGGATGCAACTGAGCTGGTGAAGAAATGCGAAGCATGTCAATTTCATGCAAAGCAAATTCACACACCGGCTCAACCCCTACAAATGATACCTCCTACATGGCCCTTTGCTATGTGGGGGGTGGACATCTTGGGACCTTTCCCAAGAGCCGTCGGAGGTTACAAGTTCCTGTATGTTGCCATTGACAAGTTCACCAAGTGGCCCGAAGCAACTCCAGTTGTGACAATCAACAAGCAATCTGCTATCAACTTTTTGCAGTCCATTGTATGCAGATTTGGAGTCCCAAACAAAATCATCACTGATAATGGGACCCAATTCACAAGCTCTGCATTTCAAGGATATTGTGAAGACCTCGACATTCAAGTTTGCTACGCCTCCGTAGCTCACCCAGCAAGCAATGGCCAAGCCGAGAGAGCAAATGCTGAAATCCTTAAAGGACTCAAAACGCGCACCTATGAGCGTTTGAAAAAACATGGAGCCAACTGGATTGAAGAGCTTCCGCCCACTTTATGGGCCAACAGGACATCTCCAAACTGGTAAACTGGAGAGACACCCTTCTTCCTGGTGTATGGAGCTGAAGCAATCCTTCCTCCGGAAATCACCTTGGGGTCACTCCAGGTCTGGACCTTCGACGAAGCCACGCAGGACCAGCTTCGGCGTGAAGACCTAGACCTCCTTGAGGAGGGAAGGTGCCAAGCAGTTGTTCGGAATGCCCGATACCGCCAAGCCCTTCGGCGCTATCATCAGCGGCATGTACACAACCGACAGCTCGAGGAAGGCGATTTGGTGCTACGGAGAATACAATCCAGAGAAGGGTTAAACAAACTCTCCCCCAGCTGGGAGGGACCCTTCCGAGTGATTAAAGTATCCCGTCCCGGAAGGATTCGCTTGGCTACCGAGGATGGGACACCTCTCCCAAATCCTTCGAACATCGAGCACCTTCGTAAGTTCTACACTTAATATCACGGAGGTGAGTTTGTAGTAACTTGAGGTGTATGTTATAGAGTTCTACACTTAATATCACGAAGGTGAGTTTGTAGTAACTTGAGGTGTATGTTATAGAGTCATTGTACAGAGTCGGGTAGTTCCTCCGGGAGAACAGCCGGACCTTCCCCGGAAGGTCCGCAAAGTTCATGCAACACTTGTCACAGTCTCAGAACTAAAAGTGTGGCTAGCTACCCTGGGTCAAACGAGAAATTAAACACGCTTAGCCTGGTTCCGTACCCTAAGAGTGTACTTGTTTCCCCTATACCCCGGACCTATAATGAAAGACATCTTCAGGTGAAACAGACTCCACGTGCATTTATTTTGTACAGGCTCAACATTTTTTATTTTTCTCTTTCTTGTCTATAACAAAGTTGTGCAATTCTTAAGAAATTTTAGTTCGACCAGTTCATGTACAATTCGAGCTGTATTGTCAATTATTTCGGATCCAAATATTGTTCATGGCCCACTCGCCTGAATGCCGCCAAGCCAATCTAGGGCCGGAGTGTGCTATCGACTTAGCCTGGTCAAGCACCCTAAGTACGACACTCTACCTACACCCCGGCAGACCGAAGTAAGGCGGGACCAAGTACAATTGGATCTGGAAGGAAGAAGGCAACACATTCGGTTGTATTCAGAATCGTGTTTGACCTAAAATTTTCTTGGGAATAATAAGCCGCGACGAGGTTATAGGCAAGGAGCGAATTTTACTATTTTTCTTGACTTCAGTGTGCAGGAAAAGTAAAGAATTCACGTTGATGGAGAAAAGTCAGAGCTAACAAAGCTCCGACTCCCCCTAGGTGACTTGTAATCGATGTTAAACATTGAAAACGAGCATCACCAGAGCAATCAAGCTTCGATAAAGCTAGGGGGGCCAGCCGTCAACGTAAAATAAAAGATGGTGAGAAGACCCCACAAGTGGTGTCTGCTGCCGACAAACTACGCGTTGGCAAAGGTCACTGCCGGAGCTACTAAGCTCCGACACCCCAGAGGGCTAACTATCGATGCTCTACGCGTTGATAGGGACTATTGCCGGAGCTACTAAGCTCCAACGGTAGTCAATGCAGGAGCTTCTAAGCTCCGGCATCCTCAGGGGGCCTTCACTATCAAAGACTTCGAACCGACACTCTACAAGTTCGAAGCAAATGAGTCTTCAACAAAACACAATGTCCTCTTGGTACATGTTCACAATCAAATTGTGTACATCTACCAGGGGGCCAAGTGAAGACAAAAAGTGAAATTCACAAAAATTTGGGGATTTCATTCATCTGGAGACAAGGGATTACAAAATTGAGGAAGAAAAAGAGAGAATACAAGTGAGAGCTACAGAGATGGTCCTAGACCCTATGGAAGAACTGGGCGACCTTCTGGGAAACCTCCGACACGTTGGCTCGGGCAGCTTCACCTTCTCCTTCAACGGGACCTTCAAGCACCGGATCTAGAGGAAATTGGGGATTTCGGCTGGTGTAGCACGTCAGCACATACTATGCGACGTTCTTCGCCAGGGATTGCCCCTCAACCTCTAATTGGTCCGCAATGACGTCGCCCACCTTGGGGATTTTGCTACCTGCCGAGCTCAACGCCTGCAACGCCAGGTCCGGCTCGGCTCCGGATCATCCGGACGCACGGGACTGAAGCCCATCGGTGTCAGCACGTCGTTGGCCTTACCCAGGAACTCCCAAATCTGTAGGGAGTCCGCAGTCCTCAAGCCCTTCAATTCTTCCAAGGATCTTCTGGCCGCCACCAGTTCAGAATTCTCGCGAGCGAGGCGCTCAACTTCTTTGGCGTTTTGCTGAATCTTTTCAGCAACTCGCTTCTCGAGTTTTCCAAGCTCCTCCTCCCGGAGGTGGACCTTGTTCTGGCGGTCAACCAGGTCCTTCTCCCTGCCCCTCACTTTCTTCTCCCTGGCAGCAAGGGCACACTCTTGCTCGTAGAGTTCCTGCCCTTGCACCCAGGCCTTCTCCTCCTCCTAAGTGCAGCGCTCTTCCAATTTCTTGGCGCGCTCTTCGAGGCCCTTGTCAGCCAGAGCCACCTTTTCGGTGAGCTCCTCCTCCCTCCTCAAGACGTCGTCCTGCAGCTCAAGGAGTTTCTGCTCTTCATCTTCGAGCTTTTTCTCCCTCTCTTCAAGTGCCTCCCGGCGCTTGATGAGTGTAGTGTTAATGGCCTCAAGCCTCTCTTGGCGTTCATCGGCCGCACTGTTAGCTGCTTTGGTCTGCTCGTAAATGGCCAGGGATTGAGCGTCGAGGGCGCGAGTCATACTCTCCCTGTCATCCAATAATTTGCCCCAGTATTCCAGGCGAACATTCTCCCACTTGATCCACTCTTTGTCATCTGCTAGCCTCGACTGCGCTAGCTTGGTCTCGAAGTAGAGCCGGTTACGCCACCGCCTAAGGGTTTGGCGGTCCACTTCAAGAGCCTTGCTGTCGTGGAAGAAGGCCAGTTGAACTTGACGCAGACTGGAACAGGCGTTGTCAATAGACAATGACAACGGGATAGGTTCCGGACCTACTGGGGTCTCCTCCGCTGGTTCCAGCGGGTTTTCAGATACAAAAAGTGGGTCCCACTCCACAAGAGTGGTCCCCTGGGTCTCCATGGCACTAGGGCCGTCCTCTGGGATGGCCTCAGTTGCCATCGAGGAGGGTCCCGCTGATGAAGTTCCAACCTCCGGAAGTGGTTCCGAAGGCCCCGCCGCCAGGTCTAAATTTGCCCCCTCTGGCAAGGGGCCAGCGACTCCACCAGGGCACTCCGGCTCAGCCGCGAGTACCTCCAATGTCGTCACTTCCGGAGCAAGGGCTGCTTCTGGATCCGGCCTGGGCACCTCCTCTATTGGGGGCTCGAGCGCCGACGCCTCCGCAACAACCGGCTCAGGAGCCGGAAAGTCTTCAACATCAACCGGCCCTGTGGCCGGAGCTCCAACAACGATTGGCTCTGCGGCCGGTGCTTCAGAAGTAGCCGGCCCAACCGCCGGGACTTCCTCAACATCCGGAGCACACGCCGAGACTTCAATAACCTCTGACTCAACCACCGGGGCTTCGACAATTTCCGGCTCTGGGGCCGGAATTACTGCTTCCTCCGGCTCAACGGCCGGAGCTTCCATCATCTCTGCACCTGGACCCGGAGCTTCAACCTCCGGGGCAGGTGCCGCTGGCGCATCTTCTCTCCCGCGGTCCGACGCTACCACGAGAGTCTCTGGGGATGAGTCGAGGTCCATGACCACGACAACTGGCGCCGGAGCTGCCGCAGCTTCAGCCACCACTTGGGGCGGCACCGGGACAGGAGCAGAAGCTTCCGCCCTCACAGCTTCAGCTGCTGTGGCTGAGGGTGGAGCCTCACTCCTCTTCTTGGGAACGCTGCAGATGATGGATGAAGAAACTTAAAAAACAATTACTACAACAAAACAACTGTCTGAGGTAAAGATTAAAAATTACCTCGGGAGGCTTCCGCACCAGCTTGCGCGGAACCTCTTTACCGGGCGTTCTGGGCTGACCATAGCCTTCGCCGGCGTGGAAGCCCCGGAAGGCCCCCTGGAACTCGTCGCAGCCACGGGCATTTCCTTAGTCGAGGCCCCCTCGACCGGGAAGGACCTCCGGACCTAGAGGCCTCAACCGGCCCTGGTGCTGAAGTCGCATGCCCGGAGCTAGCACCCCGGGAGGACGCCGCTGCGGGAACGGCCGCCGCAGTTGTAGAAGACCTCCCCCTCCGGGGAGAAGGAGCTGATGCAGAGGTGGCAGGCCTGACGGACATTCCATCGGCATGCTGCAGCTTCCTCTTCCGACTCAAGGGTTCGTCTGCCGGCTCCTTGCCCTTGCCAACGATTTCGATCCTTGGCTTCGGGGCAGGGTCGGAGCCACCTTCGGAAGCCCCAGGGATCACCACCCTGGAGGTTAATCTTCTCTCGACGACACCAAGGTCGTCAAGCACAGGCATCTTCCGCCGGAGCTCCCTGCTGAACTCTACCTCCATGTTCAGAGGAAGAAAAGCTGATGGCGGAGTCAAGTCGTCACCCGCGACGTCGATGCCGTGCTGGATCTTCTTGAGATGGAACTCCAAGGTTTTCCTCGACATGTTGGACTTCAGCCCGGTCTCGACCCGGTCGTTGTCCATCACGCTGTTGAGGGCCCAAGCGAGTTTTTCTCTCTTCTTCAGTGGTTCCCACCTGTTGACCAAGAAGTTGCAAAACACCGCCTGAGGAGTTAATCCTCCCTCCATGCACTGGCGGATCCTGGTCAGAGCAGGGTTCAAGGCTTCCGCCAGCACCGGAGCTTCACTTCAGACTGTAGTGTCAATGTTGGGGAGGCCTTCGGGCAGCTCCAGCTTCTCGTGCTCCTCCACCCGGATGATTATCCAGTCCTTCTTCCAGTCATCCCACTTTCCAGAGGGAAACGACCGGAGGTACTTGAATGGGCACTTCTTGCGCTTCACGAAGTAGTAGAAGCCAAGGTACTCATTGCTCCTACCGGTGGTATGAACGGTGAAGAAGGTCCGGAAGAGTTCAATGCAGGGGGGATGCCCACCCACATCTCACAGAAGTGGACGAAGATAGACACAAGAAGAATGGAGTGGGGGCCAAGGTGGTATAGCTGCAGACCATAAAAGTCCAGTAGCATCAAGAAAAAGGAGGAAAAAGGTGGGATCAACCCCACCATGGCGTACGAAGAGAACTACACCATTTCGCCGGCGTGCTCCTTCTCGAACGGGAGCTCTCCCCCGGCGCGGACCAGGTGGTTGAAGAAGTCCGGGGACCATCCCATGAGGGCCCGGACCTTCTTTAGGTCACCTTCAGTCTTCAAACGGCTCTCGCGGAGACCCAACTCCATCGCGGCACAGCAAGGCAAGAGAGGAAAAGCGAGCACAAGTTGGGAGTTTGAGCGCAAGATCAGATGAGAGGCGTAAAGAACTCCAGACGGTGCGCACTTTCCTTCTTAAGTAAGCCCTCGCAACGCTTGGATGGAAACCGCAAGGAAGCCGAAGATACTACTCAAAAATTCCACCCAGCCGATGACAAGAGGGCCCGGGACCACCCTGACGATCAAGTCGAGGTTCTTACCCAGGCGAACGGTTGTCATCATGAGGCAGGAAGCCCGAAGGCGGTGACCTGACAAGGCACGCGGAACCGATACGGTTTTCGTATCGGGAACCGGCGACCTTCAATTGCGTGAGATCCGCACGCCGAAGATCTCATCTGCCGCACACGGGATATGCCACACGGCGAGGATTTAACTCCAGACCATCGCCAACGACACATCCGAAGACCTTTGAAGACTCAGTTCAAAAGTCGAAGGATGGACCCACCTCCGACGGAATGACTTCACCCAAGGAGTCTTCCCCAGAGGTGGGCCCAGGGGGCCACTGTCGGTACCCTGGGTACCATATACTCCTTGGGATTGCAAAGATCTCAAGGAGAAGTTATCTACTTGATTTGAAGACCTTCGGAGGCCCACATGTCAGACATAACCGGACCCGCTTCTCCAACATGGTTAGTCCCAGGGTCGCCACGTGTACTATCAAACCGGAGCTACCGCCCACAAAGGGGAAGCTCCGGGTTATGTACCGAAATGGCCCCCCCGGACCTAACCCCAGATCGAGGGAAGCTCCAGGACTGACATGTGTCGGGTAACATCGGACCTATCTGTTCCACACAGTGAGCTCCGGTGCTGCCACGTGTCCAACCATCGGATCTTCAGCCTCTAACCTCCGGAAGACTCCACAACGGCTCCGGATCTTCAAAGAGGAATCAAGGACTTCAAGACCCTATCAAGTGTCATTAATACTATATTAATGACACACGATCGGATGACCTTAATTACCAGCAACGGTGCTGTCAAAGCCCATAACTTGGTCATTAAGGGCAATTAAACGTGTTGAATGTGTATCAATATCAGTAACCGCTGGGGCCACATGTCGGGCCAGGCTAACTTGTAACGTCCTGCCCTTGTACTATAAAAGGACAGGCCGACGATACATAGGACACAGGCTCTGTACACTCTCAACTCACGTTGAGCTCATACATCCAATACAACAACAACACACCCCGTGGAGTAGGGTATTACGCTCAGGCGGCCCGAACCACGTAAATCTTGGTGTCTCTTGTGTCACTCGACATCTCACCTTCTTGAATCTCCGCGCGCCCATACCGAACCTCAAACTCCTCTAACACTTTAGTAGTGTCGGGAGATCTGCCGGATCAAAACCACCGACAAGAAAATTTGGATTGTGGATTCAGGTTGCTCACGCCACATGACGGGTAACAAAGATTGGTTCTCCTCCCTCTCTTTTGTGACACGTGTAGAGAATGTTACTTTTGTCGATAATTCTTCAACTCCTATAATTGCTAAGGGTTCGGTTAGAGTAAATGATCACTACATTTTGAAGGATGTGGCACTTGTCAAAAATTTGAAATACAACTTACTTTCTGTTTCACAATTGCTAGATGAAAATCTGGAAATTATTTTCAATAAAAAGTGCTGCAAAGTTGTAGGTTCAAATCATGAGCTTATTTTTAACATGTCTCGGTTTGGAAGAGTTTTTAAATCTGATTTTGATATGTCTTCCTCTAAGCATAGGTGTCTAGTTGCTAATGATTCAAAGGACTTATATTTTTGGCATCGTAGACTTGACCACGTAGGCTTTGATCACCTAACGCGTGTTAGTGCTCTGGATCGCATACGTGGGCTGCCTAAGCTTAAAGGGGCCAAAGAAATTGTGTGCTCTTCTTGTAGACATGCTAAGATGGTTGCAGGTTCACATACTCCTCTCACAATGATCATGACAACTGAACTGGGTCAACTTTTGCACCTTGACAACGTAGGACCTTCACGTGTTCAATCCTTCGGAGGTAAATGGTATGTTCTTGTGATTGTTGATGATTATTCTAGATACTCTTGGGTCTACTTTATGGCATATAAGAATGAAGCTTTTAGTCACTTTAGAACTTTATTTTATTAGATTATCAATTGATCACCCAGGATCTTTAAAAGCAATTAGAAGTGATAACGGAACTGAATTTAAAAATCAATCTTTCGATCACTTTTGTGCTGAAAATGGAATAGATCATCAATTTTCTTCACCATATGTACCTCAACAAAACGGTGTTGTAGAAAGAAAGAACAGAACCTTAGTTGAGATGGCTAGGACTATGCTTGATGAATATCAAACTCCTAGGAAATTTTGGGCTGATGCGATTGCAACCGCTTGTTATGTCTCAAATCGTGTTTTCTTACGCGCTAAGCTAGGTAAAACACCATATGAGCTCCGGTTTTGACATCGGCCTAGTGTTACGCACTTTCAGGTCTTTGGTTGCAAATGCTTTGTTCAAAAACATGGTAATCTTGATAAATTTGAACCTAGATCCATTGATGGCATGTTTGTTGTTTATCCATCTCATAGTAGAGGCTACCGTGTGCTTTTACTTGACACTAACAAAATTGTGGAGACTTGTGAAGTGTATTTTGATGAATCTAGCCCAGGTACTAGCTCAAACATTGCAGGTCCAGATCCATATCCGCAGGGGGGAGCATTTTCGTTGAAGATGAGGAAGAATTGGAGCTGCTGCCCGAAAACTCAGCAGCTAAAGACTTTGGTTCAGCTCCGGATGTTAATTCTCAACCAGCATCGACAACCATCAATGCTGATTCAAATCATCCTCAAGTCACAAGCTCATCAATTTGTGATGAACATGAAGAAGAAGAAGCTTGTGAGACATCTGGTCCCCTACGGTTTTACAAAGATCATCCCCCACAACAGATGATTGGAAGCTTGCATGAACGAGTCACACGATCCAGGTTTTGCAGGGGGAGAGCATTTTCGTTGAAGATGAGGAAGAGGTGGAGCTGCTGCCCGAAAATTCAGCAGCTAATGACATTGTTCGAGCTCCTGATTTTGATTCACAGCCATCACCGACGACCACCATTGCTGGTCCAGATCCTTCTCAAGTCACAAGCTCATCGATTTGTGATGAACATTAAGAATAAGAAGCTTGTGAAGTGTCCACTCCCCTCCGGGTTCTCAAAATTCATCCTCCACAATAGATTATTGGAAGCTTGCACGAACGAGTTACACAGTCCAGGTTTTGCGATCTAAACTCTCATGCTCATTCTGCTTTTGTTGCTTCTTTTGAGCCCAAAGATATATCACACGCACTCACTAATGAATCTTGGATTATTACCATGCAAGAAGAGTGAGAAAATTTTGAAAGAAATAATGTTTGGAAACTTGTACCTCCACCTCAAGGTCACACTTTAATTGGAACTAAATGGGTGTTTAAAAATAAATAAAGTGAGGATGGGGTTATGGTTAGGAATAAGGCTAGGTTGGTTGCTCAAGGTTTCACTCAAGTTGAAGGTCTAGATTTTGATGAAACTTTTGCTCCTGTTGCTAGATTAGAAGCCGTAAGAATTTTGTTAGCTTTTGTTGCATCTAATGGTTTTAAGCTATATCAAATGGATGTTAAACGTGCTTTTCTTAATGGATACATAGATGAGGAGGTTTATGCCAAACAACCACTGGGTTTTGAAAATTCAGATTTTTCTAATCATGTTTAAAAATTGTCCAAAGCCTTGTACGGTCTCAAACAAGCCCCTAGAGCATGGTATGATAGGTTGAAAACATTCTTACTTGAAAAGGAGTTTACCATGGGCAAGGTTGATAAAACTCTTTTTGTGCTTAAGCATGGCAATGACTCATTATTCGTTCAAGTGTATGTGGATGATGTTATCTTTGGTTGTGCTTCTCATGAGCTTGTGTCCAAGTTTTCAGCTATGATGATTTCAGAATTTAAAATGAGTATGATGGGAGAACTCACATACTTTTTGGGGCTGCAAATCAAGCAAACCAAGGAGGGTACCTTTGTGCATCAAACGAAGTATACAAAAGACCTCCTAAGGCACTTCAACATGGACAAAAGCAAGCCTCTTCGGACACCAATGGGAACAGCAACAACACTTGAACTTGATGAAGATGGTGAACCCGCGGATTGAAAAGAATATAGAAGCATGATCGGATCACTTTTGTACCTCACGGCATCAAGACCGGACATACAATTCAGCGTATGTCTTTGTGCACGTTTTCAAGCCTCCCCATGTGCTTCACATCGTCAAGCCGTCAAAAGGATTCTCAGGTACTTACATGGAACTCAAGAATTTGACATTTTTCTTCTTTCTTCCTCAACCGTTACTTTGAAAGCTTTTTCCGATGCTGATTTTGGAGGTTGTAGGATTGATAGGAAAAGTACTTCCGGTGCTTGTCTTTTTCTTGATAATTCACTTGTTGCTTGGTCCTTTAGAAAACAAAATTCAGTTGCACAATCCACAGCCGAATCTGAATATGTAGCTGCTGCTTGTGCTTGCTCACAAATTCTTTGGATTGTTCAAACACTTAAGGACTATGGGGTTGATCTAGATAGTGTTCCACTGTTTTGTGATAACACTAGTGCCATTTTCATTTCTAAAAACCCTGTGCAACATTCTAGAACTAAGCACATTGATATTAGGTATCACTTTCTCCGTGATAATGTTGAAAAAGGAAACATTGTGCTTCACCATGTAGATACCAAACAACAATTGGCTGACATTTTTACAAAACCTTTGGATTTCACTCGTTTTTGTTTCATTCGTAGTGAAATAGGGGTTATGCATCCTCATGGCTTACATTGAGGGGGAGTTTTCAAAGTTGAGAAGTCTATGTGTGAACCTGAACTTAAAATAATATGAGCATAGTATTTCATACGTATAGGACTTTGTGATTCCTTTTACATGCTGAAAGTTCTTACTACATTACTCGCGTTATACATTTTGTAGTTTTTGCCATGTCTAGTAATTGGAATAATTACTTAAACTAAATCTGGTCATGGTCAAACTTTCTTGCTATTTTGAACTTGTTGCATGCTCACAAGTGCTTTTAATCATAAAGAATTAATCAAGTAATCAACTCACATATTGAGTTTTTATGATCAAATGAAAAATTGAGAAAAGATCAAGAGAATATGCATGCATCGCAATTCTTCTTTTGAGATGGCTTATCATTGCACTTATATATGAACTTGGAAGGAGTTGTGTATGACTAAAACCATGTCCTTAAGCTTCTGATTGTCTAATGACATAGGCTTGGCTTGGTTGGTTAGAATAAGGCAGATGCGCATATAATCTCTTGCAAATATCATATGATCTAAATTTGTGCTTTGAAAAATAATAAAATGCAGCAACAAGTGTCATGCTTTCAGGTTTTGAAATAGTTAAGTTTGCGAGATCATGACTTGCTTAAATTGAAAATTACATTTGATCTCTAGCATGGCTTACACTACTTTATGTATCTCATTGTTGTGATAGTGTAAGTTACTTGATAGTATGACTTGGATGAGCTTTGTTTTATATGTATATGTTATAATATGCTCATAACAATTAAAATTTCTCTTTTGAACCTTGCTGAATACATTGTCAAAGGGGGAGAGATAATATGGTGAATTATGCAAGGGGGATAAATATGTATGGGGGGAGAAATTTATTTCTATCTCATTTGATTTTCAAAAAGGGGGGAAATTGTTCTCAAAACTTCTCATGCCAATGTTCGGATTTAAATGGTGTTGCCAATGCATTCATCAAGGGGAGATTGTGAGACCTATGTGTGCTGAATACATTGGCTTTGACAATAAAAGTTTTGAATGCTGCAATAACATCTTTTTAGCAAGGTCCGACTCTAGCTCCGAGCTTCTGCAAGGTCCGACAATAGGTGCGACTTTCTTTGTCTAGGTCCGACATGTTTTTGGGTAGCTCCGGTGATCTTTATCTTTAGCTCTGGCATGTCTTTGATAGCTCCGGCATGTCTTAGTTAAGCTCCGATATGTTCTGCAAGGTCCGACTTATGTTGGTTAGCTCCAACATGTTTTTCTAGCTCCGACTTTTGGGATGACTAGTTCTGACTAGTTTTGGTTAGCTCCAGTGCTAGGTCCGACTAGCTTTGGTAAGCTTAGGCGCTAGGTTGCACTAGCTTTGGTAAGCTCCAGCGCTAGGTTGCACTAGCTTTGGTAAACTCCAGTGCTAGGTTGTACTAGCTTTGGTAAGCTCTGGCTCAAGCTCTGGTTAGCTTTGGCTAGGTTCGGAGCTTGTTCACAATGTTCCTGCTTTTATCTTGCAATGTTTCGAACTTGCTTTATATTCTTATAAAGATTGCTTAGTATTCATTTTCTAAGTTTTTTGTGCGTTTTGGTTGATATGGCTGATATCGTTTTGATATGCTTTGCAACATGCTTATGTGAGGTGCTCACGTAAGGTGTTGTGTTCGGAACTAACTTGAGTCAAGTCACGGACTTGGGCTCATACGGATTGGTTGTTTGTTCATGTGCAGGTGTTGCTTGAGTTCAAGTCATGGCCGGTGACAGGATTTGGACTAGTCTCAGGGAGGTGATGAGATTCCAACAACCAAATTCAGGAGAAATTGTGGTTGAGCGGGTCAGGAGGTCGCGCAGGATGATTGAATCAAGGGCAATGCATATAAAGGTTACTAGACATCGAAGGAAGGTGTTTGCACGTAAGCATGTGGTGCATGACGTGGCAACATGGTTCTGAAGATGGTTTATGGATGGGAAGATCTGGTTGGAAGGATCGGATCGTATCGGTTGATGAGTTTGGCTGCGGCGGAGTCGGTTACGGCTCGGTATGGAAAGTATCGAGTTGGTTATGATAGGATTTCGTGTGGGTCACAAATTTGAGTTGTTTTAGGAATGTGGGATACGTGCCTAAGGTGTTTGGATGTCTTAATATTTCTTCTATCTGCATATAGAAGAGTCCAAAGCAGTTATGGAAAGTTTGGATTCGTGATCGGAGTAGGATTGGACTCCTAGTTGAGGTTGGTTTGGCCTAAGGGCTGGTTATATAAGCTAGGAAGGCCAGAGTTTGTGGTGCACGACTTTGCGGCTGTTCCTCTTATGTTCTATTGAATAAAATTCGTAGTTTGAAGGAACTTTTGTGCCTTGTTTGTCCGACTTGTTCCTGACAAGTTTTACTCGTCGAGTTTCTAGACAGTACTACCTTTCGTCGGTGGTTTTATCATAACTCGAGTTTTACAGATCCAACTGACGTGATTTTTATTGGGTTGTGTTCAAAACTTGATTATATATCATCTGTAAAAATTTCATGGCCATTGGATTTGTTGTTTTTGATCTACACGAGTTTCTTTGCAGCGTTCTAGAACTGTTTTTCTCGGGTAGGACAGATTGACTTTTGTTTGATCTTTCGATCATAACTTTAGTTTCTCTCGACGGATTAGAGTGGTTCTTCTTGTGTTTTCTTCGTGACTTGATTCTCTCTAATATATATCACCTTTGCCCGGTGAAACACGTTTATATTAGTCACACACACGATTTCCTTAACAAATCATTTTTCTGCCGAAGGGGTTAGGATTTAATTGTTTTTGCTTCGTAAGATTTTTTAAATCTACCATTCACACCCTCTGGTAGCTTTTCACGTGTTCTTCGATCCTACATAGACTCTACGTGCATTTATTTTGCACCCGCTCTTATTTAATTTCCTCCTTACCTTCTTGCAAATAGTAAAGTTGTGCAATCCTCTTGAAAATTGGTTTCTGAGAATTCATGTGATACATATCCAAGTATTACTGTAGTCTTTCTCAGGATCTGTGTTTGCTAAATGGCCTCTTGAAAACCAATGCCAATGACAGGTCCGGAGTCGACTATAGACTTAGCCTGGTCCAGCACCCTGATATGCCACTCTACCTATTCTGTGTTGCATCAAAGTAAGGCGGGTCCGAGAAGCACATGGACCTATGAAAATACAACTGATATAATAAGTGTTATCATGTTGAATTGATTAGGACCCATAATTCAAGGAAGGATAGTAAGCCGCAACTAAACTATAAACAAGAAGAAGCACTTCTACTACTTTTCTTGTCTCTCATGTGCAGGACAAATGATTTACATGCTCATTCTGGGAGTTCTGATGTACCAAGGGGGCCTAGCGTTGACGTTTTGCACGTTGATGATGGGCGCCACCGGAGCATCTAGCTCCGACACCACCCAGGGGGCTCGGCGTCGATGTTTTGCACATTGATGATGGGCGCCATCGGAGCATCTAGCTCCGAAGCTATCTAGAGGGCACGACGTCGATGTTTCGAATGTTGATGATAGGTGCCACCGGAGAATCTAGCTCCGACACTACCTAGAGGGCACGACGTCGATGTTTCGCACGTTGATGATGGGTGCCATCAAAGCATCTAGCTTCAGCACCACCCAGGGGTTCCGTCGAAGCTTCAAACTTTGACATCTCCCAGGGGGCCACCCATCGGCGCTTTACATGTTGGAAAGGTGCTATCGGAGGCCAAAGTCAAAGCTTGGAGCTATCCTTAAAGATTCAATACATTGCCAAGTTCCTGATGGTAGATGTTGTCAATCAATTGAGTGCATCTACCAGGCAGAATGGCATTGGAACCACACGGCAATCTTCTGGACGGCCTCTTGCACACTGGCCTTAGCAGCCTCCTACGTCTCTTCGACGGGCCCTTCAAGCAGCGGATCCATTGAGACTGAGGGGTTCCAGCTACGGAAACAAGTCAGCAAATACTCTGCGATTGACTTGGATAGATTCTTCCCCTTCGTCTCAAGCTGGTCGCTAATGACATCTTCCAGCACTCCTATCTTTGTTCCGGTTGAGTATAGATCTGTCAGGGCTTGGCCGACTTCTGGCTCCAGTTTGCTCGGACGGACCGAACTGAACTCCATAGGAACCAGTGCTTTATCAGCTCGACCCAAGAAGTCCCACATTTGCTGGGCTTCGATCTTCCGTGTGGTCTGCAGCTCCTCCAAATAATTTTCGGTTGTCAGCTCCGCTAAGCCTCTCTTTGTGAACACTTAAGCTTCCTTAGCATGCTGCTGCATCCGCTCAGGCAGCTGCTTTTCTTGGTTGGCAATTTTCTTTTTGCGGAGGTTCAGGTGGTCCTTCATTGCTGCCAAGTTCTTCTTCACTGCCTTCAGCTTATCATCCGCCTCTTGGCACTTAAGGAGCTCGTCCCTCAACTTATTTAGAGAAACAAAGCGAGCATCTGCAAACTTGTTGGCTTCTGTTGCTTTTTCATAAACTTCACGAGTCTTCTCATCTAGAACTTCAATCGCAACCTGCCAGTCATTCAGTAGCTCTGCAAGCCGCTTTAGCCGCGCCTTCTCGGCCGCAAGACTGTCCCTCTCATCGTCCAGACGGGTCTGTGTTAGCTTCATCTTGAAGTTGAGAAGCTTGCGCCACCGCCTTAGAGTTTCCCGCTCTGCCTCCAAAGCACTATGCTCGTACTCAAAGTCGAGTTGAACTTGGCTAAGACTTGAGCAGGCATTCTGTGACAGCCGGTTTTGAGAAATGAACCAAGTGAACGCATATGTGTGCCTAGGACGTTCAACACACATACACAAGTGCATTCACAAAGGGATATACAAAAAATTACCACAGAACAAGATCAATTGACCACTTTTATTACAAAGTTTTTAATATCCTCGAATACAAGCTCTAACAAATATTAATGACAAGTTTGAACTAATGCAACAGAAATCTTCTAGATAAAGCAACCATGCAGCTAAGTGAAAGGGCATCTAGGAATCCCTTGTGGGTTTTGGATGATTTATGACAAGCAGATGAGATCCTAACCACCTTGTTGAGATGATCACAGGTTCTAATGATAAAATAAGCAAGGTGCCAAAAAGAAGGGAGAATGAGGAGCAATGTGGAAAAGAGCTCAAGGAACAAGTGTAGTAGATCATTGTGTATGGAGTGTGTTAAGGAAATACACCCCAAGAGCTCAAGCACAAATAATCACACACATTGCACAAGTTTATATAGGACCGGACTAGTTCGACTGACACCGGACTAGTCCGATATCTTTCTGCACAAGATCGGACAAGTCCGATATCACCACAGACTAGTCCGATATCTCTCTGACTAGAATCGGACTAGTCCTCCCCAGTGCGGACTAGTCCTCAAAACACTTCACAAGTTGCACAAAATCGGACAAGTCCAATCACACAATGGACTAGTCCGATATCATTCTGATGTAAATTGGACAAGTCTGATATTGCCACGGACTAGTCCGAAAAACCCTCTGACCTAAATCAGACAGGTTCTCCAAGTGCGGACTTGTCCCCAATTCACTTAGGGTTTCACGTTTCCGGACAAGTCCGATATCTACTAGACTAGTTTGAAGATTTCCAGAAGCAAAATCAGACAAGTCTGCTTCTAGCCGGACTAGTCCGACATTTCGAGACACCTAGGGTTTGCTACACACAGCACACCGGACTAGTCCAGTGTCCACCACAGACTAGTCCGATCTTTCTCAACCCTAACGGTTACTTTTGGGAACCCCATATAAATAGGTGTACACGACCCATCTTTCTATCTCTCGACCCCCTGCGCCATCACACCTCCCAAGAGCCTCAGAACACATGTCTCCATGAAATCAAAAGCAACAAAGATCAATCCCTGGAGGATACACTTTGGATCATTGGAGAGACACGGTTCATCACTCATTGAGCTCTTGGTTTGATTCCCTAACACACTCCTGTGGTTTTTCATTGTAATCTTTCGAGTGTGTTCTTGGTGGAGTTCTTGTTGTAATCTTGGGTAGCCCTTAACGTGTGAGAAGGCCCCTTGAATTCGGTTATTTGCCCTTTGTGATAAGTGAAGAGGATTGGCCCCCGTGGCGATCCGACGAGGGTAGGGTTGGAGAATACCTGGTCCTTTTGTGGAATCCTCAATGTGGATGTAGGTTGCCTCTGTGGGAACCGAACCACGGGATAAAGTGCTTGTGTTCTTACTTTGCGCTCATCGTTCTGATAAATCATATAAATCTAGGGTTTCAATCAATCTTGCTTACTTTATGTTGAAACATTGAATATAAGATTGACCTGTGGTATATCCAAGTTCATAATCGTGTAACACTTCAATTACAAGTATATTTCCGCCGCATACATCCTAGGATTAAGATAATTGATCAAATTTGATAAACCTAGACGGTATACACCGGACTAGTCCGCACTCGACCGGACTAGTCCGATATCTCGAGATTTGACCTGGTTGTTAAGTGTTGCAGGTTCCGACAAAATTCAAAAAGGCCTATTCACCCCCCTCTAGGCCACATTCAATTGGTATCAGAGCAAGGTTCTTCAAGAAGGAGACTAATCGCTCGAAGAGATCATGTCGGACATGAAGGACGTACACAAGAGCAACAACCAAGAGAATGTTGATGAAGACAAGAACCAAAAATTGGAGAAGCTCCTCGAGGCCATTCAAGACTTCGAGGATGATGATGAGGAGACACTGGAACTCAAGGCGCTCCTAAGGAAGAAAACCCTTTCCAAGGGAAAGGTGAAAATCGAAGATGAGAAGAAAAAGAAGGGGAGTAGTCACACTGACTACTCCCGATATCCTTTTAATTATGATCACCTAAATTATAACCATAATAATTATCTATCTATTCCACTTGGAAAAGCCCCACACTTTGACGACAATGATTACTCAATGTGGAGGCAAAACATGAAAATGCATTTGATTTCTCTCAATCCAAGTTTGTGGCACATAGTATGCACAAGAATAGATATCCCTCATGATGATGAGGAGCTCACACCTAGCCAACAGCAAGCGATTCATCAAAACGCCCAAGCTGCTGCAGTCATTACTTCATCGCTCAGTCGGGATGAGTTTACAAAGGTGGATGGATTCAAGATCGTGAAGGAGACATGGCATACGTTGCAAACCGCACATGAAGGCGATCACCATGTGCGAGAAGCGAAGATCGAGATGATTGAAGACGAGCTAGGAAGATTCACCATCGAAGAAGATGAGTCGCCACAAGACATGTACAACCGACTAAAGACGCTCATCAACAAGGTGCGAGCATACGGAAGCAAGAAGTGGAACAACCATGAGGTAGTGAAGCTTATTCTTAGAGCCTTCATGCCTCGCAATGTTACCTTGTGCTCGATGATACGAGAAAGCCCCGGGTATAAGAAGATGACCCCGGATGAGCTACTTGGGAAAATCATCAACTTTGAGATGATGGAAAAACAAGCTAAACATGTTAAGGAAATTGCCGATCCCACCTCGGCAAAGAAGAAAGGGGTCGCTCTAAAGTCCACTCTTAAGCCCTTGTCTAAAGAAGCTTGAGAAGCTCAACTAGAAGAAGACAGTGATGATGAGAGCAGTGACTTGGATGAAGATGAAATGATACTATTCATGAAGAAATTGAAGAGAATGATGAAGAAGAGACAAGGTGCTAAATCAAGTGAAGGAAAGTACAAGGAAAGATCAAAACGAAAGTTGAGGCGGGCATGCTATAACTGTGGTGAGGATAGCCACTTTATAGTTGACTGCCCATATGAGGAGAATAAGAAAAAGACCAAAGAAGTGAAGCCTGAACCCAAGAAGTTCTTCAAGAAGAAGAAGCAAGCTGAACAAGCACATCTTGGGAAAGAATGGGACTCAAATGATGAGTCCTCATCCGAAGAAGATGAGGAGATGGCTAGCATAGCCATCGAAAAGACATCCATGAAGCCCACTCTCTTCCCCACTCTTGGCGCACGAAAGGGGAATGGCACTTGCCTCATGGCAAAGGAAGGTAAATGCAAGGTAACTACCAGATCCTCTTCAGTGCATTCCTATTCCAGTGATAGTGAAATTAATAGTGATAATGAAGATGTGCTCATTGGGTTAGATAAGAAAACAGCCACAAAAATGAAATTTTTACTTGATCAACTTGTTGAGAAGGAGAAGTTGATACATCGTCAAGAAGACATGATTATCTCGCAAAAGGAGGAATATGTTGAACTTGACAAGCTTCTAGAACTTGAAAAGGAGCGAAGCAAGTCCTAGAGCTTGAATTAGCTTCAAGCAAGGAAGCTTGCTTGGAGTTAAGCGACTCAAATGCTACAATCAGGGACAAACTTGCTAACCTAATCAAGGTTAACAAGATCCTTGAAGTGCAAGTTGAGTCACTCAAGCAAGGTGACCCTTCATCCTCTTCAAGTTCACATTCTCAACCCATTAAAACTGAAGTTGCTTCTACTTGTACATGTGGTAAAGTTGACACCAGCTTGAAAGACAAGTCAACCTCTACCAAGGACAAGTATCCTTCACAAAATGGCATATTTGACAAGGAGAAGATCAAATATGCACGTAGTGCATACTTGGTCACAAGACCTCCAAATGTCAAATATGGCATTGGTTACTCTTATGGTGAAAAGCAACATGCTAGAAGCCATAAGAATAACAAGGAGAGCAATGCCTTTGTTAAGGGAAGACCCTCTCAAACTGGAAAATCCAAAGTTAATGCATCCAACACGTATAGTCACCGGACTTGTCCGATCGAGATCCGGACAAGTCCGGTCTTCCGGACAAGTCCGATCTCCCAGACTAGTCCGATATATAAACAACAACAGTTGCTATTTAGAACCTTCGATGCATCTTATGTATTAATGAGAAGTAATTTTGGCAAAGTTTATGCTCATTATGTTGGGCCACGCTATGGGAACACCAAGTCTCATGTGTGGGTGCCCAAATCCCTTGTGACTAACCTAAAAGGACACGAGCAAGCTTGGGTACCTAAAACCAAGGCATAAAGGATGAGTTTTTAGCACCTTACTCCCCTCAACAAAACGGAGTTGCCAAAAGGAAGAACCGAACCCTCATAGAGATAGCTAGAACAATGCTCGATGAGTACAAGACCTCAGATCGATTTTGGGCGGAAGCAGTCAACACCGCTTGCCACGCTATAAATCGACTTTATCTTCATCGACTACTCAAGAAGACATCCTATGAGCTACTCACTGGTAACAAGCCTAATATTTCATATTTTCGAGTTTTCTGTTCCAAATGCTATATTTTGAACAAGAAGCCTAGGACTTCAAAGTTCGCTTCGAAGTCCGATGAAGGTTTCTTGCTTGGTTATGATTCGAACACTTACGCCTATCGTGTCTACAACAAGACCTCCGGACTTGTTGAAGTAGCACGTGATGTAGTGTTCGATGAAACTAATGGCTCCCAAAAGGAGCAAGTTGATCCATGTGTGCTAGATAAAGAAGAAGCTCCTTGTCAAGCATTGAGAAGAATGGCGTTAGGTGAAGTTCGACCACAAGAGCTACCTCTATATATGCATGAGGAAAATAAACCACAAGAGGAGGCCCATGATCAAAGGGGAGCTTCCATACAAGATCAACCTCAAGAAAGCAAAATTGATCAACAAGTCAATGAGGGCAACCACTTAGGGGGAGAAGAAGATGATCATGAAGATTCAAGACAGCAAGTACCACACCCAAGAGTACACCAATGCGTCCAAAGGGATCACGCAATCGACAACATCATCGGTGACATCCAAAAGGGAGTAACTACTAGATCTCGCATAGCTAATTTTTGTGAGCATTACTCGTTTGTGCCCTTTTTGGAACCACGCAGGGTTGAGGATGCATTGAAGGATCCGGATTAGGTAGTGGCATGTAAGAAGAACTCAACAATTTCAAAAGGAATGAGGTGTGGGAACTAGTCGAAAGACCCAAATCCAACGTCTTCGGCACCAAATGGGTCTTCTGCAACAAACAAGACGAACACAGGGTGGTGACAAGGAACAAGGCACGACTTGTGGCCAAAGGGTATTCACAAGTCGAAGGTTTGGATTTTGATGAAACCTTTGCTCCCGTAGCTAGACTTGAGTACATTAGAATTTTACATGCATATGCTACTCACCATGATTTCAAGCTCTATCAAATGGATGTGAAAAGTGCCTTCCTCAACGGACCAATCAAGGAGGAGGTGTATGTGGAGCAACCCCCCGGGTTTGAAGATGAAGAGTTCCCCGACCACATATTTAAATTGCGTAAGGCTCTCTACGGCCTCAAACAAGCTCCTAGAGCTTGGTATGATTGTCTTAGAGATTTCTTAATTGAAAATGGCTATAAGATTGGTAAAGTAGATTATACATTGTTTACAAAGAACTTTGACAATGATATCTTTGTTTGTCAAATCTATGTTGATGATATGATCTTTGGTTCAACTAACAAAACTTTTTGTGAGGAATTTAGTAAAATTATGACATATAGGTTTGAGATGTCTATGATGGGAGAGCTAAAGTACTTCTTGGGATTCCAAGTGAGGCAACAAAAGGAAGGGACGTTCATAAGACAAACTAAGTACACTCAAGACATACTCAAGAAGTTTGGAATGGACAAGGCGAAGCCCATAAAGACTCCCATGGCGACGAATGGCCACTTGGATCTCAATGAAGATGGACCAAACGTCGATCAAAAGGTATATCACTCCATGATTGGATCTTTACTCTACTTATGTGCATCTAGCCATACATTATGTTGAGTGTATGCTTGTGTGCAAGGTTTCAAACCAACCCGAAAGAGTGTCATTTGACAACCGTTAAGAGAATCTTGCGATATTTAGTTCATACACCCAACCTAGGCCTTTGGTACCCCAAAGGTTCGAAATTAAATCTCATTGGCTATTCCAATGCAGATTATGCCGGATGCAAGGTAGATAGAAAAAGTACCCTCCGGTACATGCCAATTCCTAGGGAGATCCCTAGTTTCTTGGTCCTCCAAGAAACAAAACTCCATTGTCCTATCCACGGCCGAAGCAGAGTATGTTGCAGCCGGGAGTTGTTGTGCACAACTCCTTTGGATGCGACAAACTCTAAGGGATTACGGTTACAATATGAACCACATTCCACTCCTTTGTGATAATAAGAGTGCCATTAAAATTGCCCATAATCCCGTTGAGCACTCTAGGACCAAACACATAGACATCCGACATCACTTTTTGAGAGACCATTCAATGAAGGGAGATATAGCCATTTCACACGTCAATACTGAAAAGCAACTAGCCGATATCTTTAACAAGCCACTTGATGAAAAACATTTTTGCGAACTCCGAAATGAAATAAATATCCTTGATGCTCGGAGTGCGGCTTGAAATCTGGTATACCTGAATGCTATCTTCAAAATTCATTGATTGGGTTGTGAAAATCATCTCTCTAAATTTTTTCGAAAAACTATGTCAATTACTAGGTCTTGGTGAATTATGATCATTGCTTGATTGTTGTATGCTTACTGATCATATTCATCAAGATTATTTGATTTGATTTGCCTCCCTATTTTCTAAATAAGTACCTTTGAATATATACGAATTGGCTCGGCATTTCTTCCCAGGTGACCACGGACTAGTCCGTGGTTACCCAGACTAGTCCGCCCATGCAGACTAGTCCGCAAAGCGCTGGTTAGGCTGGACTAGTCCGATATAGCCTCTAGAAAAGTTCGAACTAGTCCGATCATTTTTGGACTTGTCCGATTTTTCGTGTCCATAACCCTAGCCGCCGCCAAACCCTAATATCCCTCGCCCCACACTTGCCTCAAGCTTTCTCTCTCTGTGCTCGAGCTTCCCAAGGCGATTCGATGATTTCTCCATCAAAAATCTCCAAGTTTGGGTGGAAATCAACCTCCTTCCCTTAGGGATTGAAGACCATTGACTTGTCCGCCCTTCAACCCCTTCTTCTCTGAGATTCAAGCGATATTTCGGTAAATTTTCCCCCAAACCCTAGAAATCTCCATTTTCTTCATTGTTGATCAAATAGCCTAGCTTCTGTCATCTAATACAAGTGTCCTTGATGTATTACATTGCTATTAGGCTAGTTTTGCATTGAGCAACTCCATTTGTCTCATAGTTAAGGTTCTTGAGGATGAATACCGGACTAGTCCGAACCATGCACGGACAAGTCCGGTCACCCGGACTAGTCCGTGCCTGAACACCGGACTAGTCTGATTTTTTCTAAATTCAACCCTAACTTATTAATGCCTCAATGCAATTACTTGTCATCTATTCTCATCAATACCTTGTGCAATCCATTCTCAGGTCATGTCGAACTCTCACGACGAAGTTTCCGACTTCGAGGCCGAGATGGACCACAAAGCCGTGCTTCGGTCCTCGACAAGCCTTGGCAAGAAGAGACAAGAACGCCCCTCCGAGCCAACTTCCTCTCCTCCCTATGCTCGAAGGAAAGTCCTCACGAAGAAGCCAGCATCCAAGGCTTCAGCTGTTGGTGGCCCTCGCCAAGCCAAGGGCAAGGGCAAGGGAATTGCAACAGGCCCGATTGGCCCTCTAAAGCTATCAGCTCCAAGGGAAGTGGCCAGGGACCCTGCAAGGAAGAGATTCAGTGGGAAGGGCAGTGACACAGCGGCCAGATTCAAAAATGTTGATTGCTACAGCCGTCCGAAGCAAGCTATCGATGGGAGGTCTTGGAGCAACTTCCATGCAGACTTCTACAAGTCTGTATATCTCTCGATGAAGACGTCAGTGGTGCGCAGCCAATGGATCGATTGGGCGCATTTTGAGAAGAAGGGTTGCTCACCGTTTGTTGAGTGGGTCGAGGCTATTGAGAGGCATGAATTAAAGGATCTCTTCGCCTTCAAGAGAAATTGGAATGATGAGGTGATTGCCAAATTTTATGCTACTTGCCACTTCTCGAGTGATGAGGAAGAAAGTGAGACTTGGATGACTCATGTCTCCAAGTACACCATCACATATGAAAAATTTGCGAGGATGTTGCATCTTGACACCTCGAGCAATGACAATGTAATCATCCACAACATCGGTGTCATCGAGAAAGAAAGAATGAAGTTTCTTTATGAACCAACTCCAAGTTCAACCCTCCTTCCACGAAGAACATGAAGCCCTTCTTTGTGGTGTTGAACAGGGTCCTAAGGAAGACAATTGCCCCCAAGGATGGGGATGCAGGGAGTGTGCAGGGGTATCTCAAGACCTTGATGAAGGTCATTAGCAAGGACATAAGATTTGATGTCTGTGACTATATTTGGAATGACATGGTGAACATCTCCTGCACACCCAACAGGTCATGTGGCTATGCTGCTTATCTGATGTTTATTATTGAGAAGGTCACACGCATAGAGTTTGTCAAGGATGTGGAGCACCTTCCCTTGAGGCCCCAGATGCCTCAAAAGCCAAGTGTTCAAGCTGCTCCATCTCCGGCCTCCAGCCCTGAGGCCCCAGCGAGAGCCAGTGCTGGTGCTAGGGCTGCTCCCGCCACTAGGGCCCCTCCTCAAAAGGGGTCCCATAGGGGCATCATCAAGTACCTAGCAGCTATCTTTGCCTCCTGCAAAAAGGCTGAGGTGAAGGCCCACAAACTCAACAAAATAAGAAAGGATGACATGAGATATGTCAAGGAGAACATGAAGCAGATTTGCCAAAAGCTGGAGATTGAGCCCATTGGATTTCCAGTAATTTCTGATGGCTCCGAATCTGATTTCACCGAGCTCGGGCCCTTGACTCCCTCCGAGCTTTCCTATTTTGGCATTGGGGGCTCGAGTGGCTCCGTTCCTCCTCCTCCTACTCATCAGCTGGAAGATGAAGATGAAGACGATGAGAGGACCGACATCGAGGCTTGAAGACTTTAGGTCCCTCCTCTCCTTATTTTTGGTTTCTTGATGCCAAAGGGGGAGAGATTGAGGGGGAATCTTAGGTTTTAGCTGTAGGATGTGAGGAGAGCTTCATTTTGCGTCTTTTGTCTATTTTGTGGTTTGTAAAACTTTTAATGTGCTCTTATGATACTTATGGTCCTGTGATGCAATGTTTTGAACTGCTTATGAAGAAATTGATGAAATCTGTGTTTTTGCTATAAAAATGACATATATGCTTATTGTTGATGTGTTGATGTCAATTATGTCATTCTCATATTGATTATTGCTTCTATACACTTAGTTCTGCATCCCACCATAAAGAGTGCACATATGGATCACGCTTTCACTGCCTAATATGTTTTAAACTCATATGTGCACACTTTATGAGAATCTCAACTTTTTATCATATTTCGTGAAATCTCAATTGGTTGTGATCAATCACCAAAAAGGGGGAGATTGAAAGTGCATCTAGGAAAGGTGCCAAAAAGAAGGGAGAATGAGGAGCAATGTGGAAAAGAGCTCAAGGAACAAGTGTAGTAGATCATTGTGTATGGAGTGTGTTAAGGAAACACACTCCAAGAGTTCAAGCACAAATAATCACACACATTGCAAAAGTTTATACAGGACCGGACTAGTCCGACTGACATCGGACTAGTCCGATATCTTTCTACACAAGATCGGAAAAGTCTGGTATCACCACGGACTAGTCCGATATCTCTCTGACTAGAATCGGACTAGTCCTCCCAGAGTGGACTAGTCCTCAAAACACTTCACAAGTTGAACAAAATCAGACAAGTCCGATCACACAATGGACTAGTCCGATATCATTCTGAATTAAATCGGACAAGTCCAATATTGGCACGGACTAGTCCGAAAAACCCTCTGACCTAAATCGGACAAGTTCTCCAAGTGCGGACTTGTCCCCAATTCACTTAGGGTTTCACGTTTCCGAACAAGTCCGATATCTACCGGACTAGTCCGAAGATTTCCAGAAGCGAAATCGGACAAGTCCGCTTCTAGCCACACTAGTCCGACATTTCGGGACACCTAGGGTTTGCTACACACAGCACACCAGACTAGTTCGGTGTCCACCACGGACTAGTCCAATCTTTCTGAACCCTAACAGTTACTTTTGGGAACCCCATATAAATAGGTGTACATGGCCCATCTTTCTATCTCTCGACCCCATGCGCCGTCACACCTCCCAAGAGCCTCAAAAACACATCTCTCCACAAAATCAAAAGCAACAAAGATCAATCCCTTAAGGATACACTTTGGATCATTGGAGAGACACAGTTCATCACTCATTGAGCTCTTGGTTTGATTCCCTAACACACTCTTGTGGTTTTTCATTGTAATCTTTCGAGTGTGTTCTTGGTGGAGTTCTTGTTGTAATCTTGGGGAGCCCTCAACGTGTGAGAAGGCTCCTTGAATTAGGTTATTTGCCCTTTGTGATAAGTGAAGAGGATTGGCCTCCGTGGCGATCCGACGAGGGTAGGGTTGGAGAAGACCCGGTCCTTTTTTGGACTCCTCAACGTGGATGTAGGTTGCCTCTGTGAGAACCGAACCACAGGATAAAGTGCTTGTGTTCTTACTTTGCGCTCATTGTTCTTATACGTCATATCAATCTCGGGTTTCAATCAATCTTGCTTACTTTACTTTGAAACGTTGAATATAAGATTGACTTGTGGTACATCCTAGTTCATAATCGTGTAACACTTCAATTACAAGTATATTTTCACTGCATACATCCTAGGATCAAGATAATCGGTCAAATTTGATAAACCTAGACGGTATACACTGGACTAGTCTGCACTCGACCGGACTAGTCCGATATCTCGAGATTTGACTTGGTTGTTAAGTGTTGCAGGTTCCAACAAAATTCAAAAAGGCCTATTCACCCCCCTCGAGGCCACATTCACTAAGCAAAATAAGCATAAGGGTAGCGCAGCTCCAATCAACACCACAGGCAAAGCTGATGGCAGACGCGACCTAGAACTCCGCATTATCACCGTTAGACTCCCAATCCTGACCTGCAACTATTGGTGGGGGAATTGCAAGGGTGAGTACATGTCGTAATCAGCAAGTGTGGAAGGTATGACATGTAGCTGATCAAATGACGAATATAATAAAGGCTAAGTGCTGAAAAGGATAGTAAAACATTTGAAAAGCAGTATATATTATGTATGTGAAGTAAACCCATCATAAACCATAATTGTTATCATAGTACAAGTCCATATTCCATATCCATCACCATTATACCAGATTTCACCATTATCATTAAGCATGTAAAATACTATAATTCGGTCCATAACTAGCCATAACCATATTATCAACCATAACCAGTACTAAACGATACCAAATCCCAAGTTCCCTCTAATCATGGAAGTTGTCCAGGTGCTCATAGCCGGGAGCACGACTGTCATGATAGTTTTAATACTCTGCAGAGGTTGTACCACTTTACCCACGTGTTTGTGATTTCATCACCCATCGGCGACTAAAGAACCTCCCTTATGCCAATTACTCTTCCTTAGGTGTATGGCCAAGAGATAACAAAATAGCCTTTACAAAGGGACTACTAGAATGTACGGAACCACTGAGGTTTCACCAGTGGAGATATCTCCAACTGAGCACATTTTCAACCTGTGAGACCTATGTGTGCTGAATACATTGGCTTTGACAATAAAACTTTTGAATGCTTCCATAACATCTTTTTAGAAAGGTCCAAATCTAGCTCCGAGCTTCTGCAAGGTCCGAAAATAGGTCCGACATGTTTTTGGGTAGCTCCGGTGTGCTTTGTCTTTAGCTACGGCATGTCTTTGATAGCTCCGGCATGTCTTTGTTAAGTTCCGATATGTTTTGCTAGGTCCGACTTATGTTGGTTAGCTCCGACATGTTTTTCTAGCTCCGACTTTTGGGATGACTAGTTCTGACTAATTTTGGTTAGCTCCGGCGCTAGGCTCTGGCGCTAGGTTGTACTAGCTTTGGTAAGCTAAGGCACTAGGTTGTACTAGCTTTGGTAAGCTCCGGTGCTAGGATGTACTAGCTTTGGTAAGCTCCGGTGCAAGGATGTACTAGCTTTGCTAAGCTCCGGCTCAAGCTCCGGTTAGCTTTGGCAAGGTTCGGAGCTTGATCGCAATGTTCTGGCTGTTAATGTGAAATGTTTCGAACTTGCTTTACATTGTTGGAAAGTTTGCTTAGTATTCTTTTACTAAGTTTTTGGTGTGTTTTGGTTGATATGGCTGATATCATTTTGCTATGCTTTGCAACATGCTTATGTGAGGTGCTCACGTAAGGTGTTGTGTTTGGAACTGACTTGAGTCAAGTCGTGGACTTGGGCTCGTATGAATTGGTTGTTTGTTCATGTGCAGGTGTTGCTTGAGTTCAAGTCATGGCTGGTGACAGGATCCTTTGGACTAGTCTCAGGGAGGAGATGAGGTTCCAACAACCAAATTCAGGAGGAATTGTGGTTGAGCGGGTCAGGAGGTCGTGCAGGATGATTGAATCAAGGGCAGTGCATATGAAGGTTACTAGACGTCGAAGGAAGGTGTTTGCACATATGCATGTGGTGCATGACGTGGCAACATGGTTCCGAAGTGGTTTATGGATGGGAAGATCTGGTTGGAAGGATCGGATCGTATCGGTTGATGACTTTGGCTGCGGCGGAGTCGGTTATGGCTCGGTATGGAAAGTATTGAGTTGGTTATGATAGGATTTCGTGTGGGTCACGAATTTGAGTTGTTTTAGGAATGTGGGATATGTTCCTAAGGTGTTTGGAAGTCTTATGATTACTTCTATCTGCGTATAGAAGAGTCCTAAGCAGTTATGGAAAGTTTCGATTCGTGATCGGAGTAGGATTGGAGTCCTAGTTGAGATTGGGTCGGCCAAAGGGCTGGTTATATAAGCAAGGGAGGCCAAAGCTCGTGGGGCATGACTTTGGGACGGTTCCTCTAGTTTTCTATTGAATAAAATTCGTAGTTTGAAGGAACTTTTGTGCCTTGTTCGTTCGAATTGTTCCAAACAAGTTTTACTCGTCGAATTTCTGGACAGTACTACCTTTCGTCGGTGGTTTATCATAACTCGAGTTTTACAAATGAAAGTGCATCTAGGACTCCCTTGTGGGTTTTGGATGATTTATGACAAGCAATTGGGATCCTAACCTCCTTGTTGATATGAGTGCAGGATTTTAATAGGAAAATGAGCAAAGTGCCAAAAAGAAGGAAGAATGAGGAAGCAAAGTGGAAATGAGCTCAAGGAAGAAGATTAGTAGATTATTGTGTATGGAGTGTGTTAAGGAAACACACCCCAAGAGCTCAATCACAATTAAACACACACATTACACAAAGTTACACAGGACCGGACTAGTCCGATCACAACCGGAATAGTCCGATATCCTTTCTACACGAAATCGGACAAGTCCGATATCCTTCGGACTAGTACGATATCCTTTCTGACTAGAATCGTACTAGTCCTCCCCAGTGCGGACTAGTCCTCAAAATACTTCACAAGTCACACAAAAGCGGACAATCCGATCACAACCGGACTAGTCTGATATTCTTTCTGATCCAAATCGGACAAGTCCGATGTTTGCACGGACTAGTCCAAAATACCCTCTGATCTGAGTCGTACAAGCCCCCCAAGTGCGTACTTGTCATCCTATACACTTAGGGTCTCACATGTCCGGACAAGTTCGATTACTATCGGACCAGTCCGAAGATTTTCAGTAGAGAAATCGAACAAGTCCGTTCCTAGCCGGACTAGTCAGATATTTCGGGGTACTTAGGGTTTGCTACACAAAGCACGCCGGACTAGTCCGGTGACCATCACGGACTAGTACGAACTTTCTGAACCCTAACGGTCACTTTTAGAAACCCCATATAAATAGAGGTGCACAGCCCAATTATGAACACTCTCGAATCCTAGCGCCGTCACACCTCCCAATAGCCTCAAAAACTACATCTCTCCACGAAATTAAGTGCAACAATGATCAATCCTTTGAGGATTCACTCTAGATCATTGGAGAGACACTTGCAACACCACGTTGAGCTATTGGTTTGATTCTCTAACACACTCCTGCGATTCATTTGTAATTTTTGAGTGTGTTCTTGGTGGTATTTCCTGTTGTAATCCAAGGGAGCTCTCAACGTGTAAGAAAGCCCCTTGAATTCGGTTATTCACCCCTTTGTGATTAGTGGAAGAGGATTGGCCTTCGTGGCGATCTGACGAGGGTAGGGTTGGAGAAGACCCGGTCCTTTTGTGGACTCCTCAACGTGGACGTAGGTTGCCTTTGTGGTAGCCAAACCACGGGATAAATCCTTGTGTTTTGCCTTTGGTGTTCATCATTCTTATTCATCAATATAATCTAGGGTTTCAATAATCATTGCTCATCTTACGTTGAATTGTCAAACATAAGATTTAATTGTGATATAATCTAATATATAACATTGAAACCTTTATTAGATTCTATATTTCCGCTGCATACATAAAAGAATCAATCTAATCGATCAAGCTTAATCAACTCAGTCCGTGAACACCGGACTAGTCCGCACATTACTGGACTAGTCCGATATCTCTGGTATTGAACTTGTTGTTGAGTGTTGCAGGATCCGACAAAATTCAAAAAGGCCTATTCACCCCCCCTCTAGGCCCACATTCAATTGGTATCAGAGCAGGTTCTTCAAGAAAGAGTATAATCACTCAAAGAGATCATGTTGGAGATGAAGGACATCCACAAAACCAACAACCAAGAAGAGGTTAACAATGACAAGACTCAAAAAGTGGAGAAGTACCTCGAAGCCATTCAATACTTCGAGGACGACGATGAGGAGACACTAGAGCTAAAGGCGCTCCTCAAAAAGAAGGCACTTTCCAAAGGGAAAGTGAAAGTTGAAGAGAAGAAGAAGGGGAGTAGTCACACCGACTACTCCCGATATCCTTTTAACTATGATCGTCTAAATTCCAATAACAATTATTACTTATCTATCCCACTTAGAAAAGCCCCACACTTTGATGGAAGTGATTACTCAATATGGAGGCAGAATATGAAAATGCATTTGATTTCCCTCAATCCAAGTCTATGGTATGTTGTAAGCACAGGGATAGATATTCCGGACGATGATGAAGAGCTCACCCCAAGCCAAGAGCAGGCCATTCATAGAAACGCTCAAGCCGCAGCTATAATCACCTCCTCACTCTGTCGGGATGAGTTCACCAAGGTGGATGGACTCAAAATTGCTAAGGAGATATGGGATACACTGCAAACTGCACATGAAGGTGACCAACATGTGCGTGAAGCAAAGATTGAGATGATCGAAGGCGAACTAGGAAGATTCGCAATTGAGGAAGATAAGTCACCCCAAGATATGTACAATCGATTGAAGATACTCATCAACAAAGTTCGATCATATGGGAGCAAGAAGTGGAATGACCACGAGGTGGTAAAGCTCATCCTTAGAGCTTTTATGCCTCGCAATGTCACGCTATGCTCCATGATTAGAGAAAGCCCCGGATACAAAAGGATGACTCCGGATGAATTGCTTGGAAAAATCATCAACTTTGAGATGATGGAAAAACAAGAAAAGCACGTCAAGGAAATTGCCGACCTCACCTCGGCTAAGAAGAAAGGGGTTGCTTTAAAGTCCACCCTCAAGCCTCTATCCAAAGAAGCAAGAGAAGCACAACTAGAGGAAGACAGTGACGACGAGAGTAGTGATCTAGATGAAGAGGACATGATATTATTCATGAAAAAGTTCAAGAGAATAATGAAGAGAAGACAAGGGACAAAATCAAGTGAAGGAAAGTACAAGGAAAGAACGAAGCCGAAGTTGAGGCGGGCATGCTATAATTGTGGTGAGTATAACCACTTTATAGTTGATTGCCCATATGAGGAGAACAAGAAGAAGACCAAAGAAGCCAAGACTCAACCTAAAAAATTCTTCAAGAAGAAGAAACAAGCCGAACAAGCGCACATTGGGAAGGAGTGGGACTCAAACGATGAGTCCTCAGCATCCGAAGAAGAAGAGATGGCTAGCATAGCCATCGAGAGTGCGTCTAAGAAATCTACACTCTTCCCCACACTCGGCGCAAGGAAGGGAAATGGCACGTGCCTTATGGCAAAGGAAGGTAAACGCAAGGTAATCATCAAAACCCCTTCCGTGCATTCCTACTCTAGTGATGATGAAATAATTAGTGATGATGAAGATATGCTTAGTGGACTAGATAGGAAAGCTGCAACAAAAATGAAATTTTTACTTGATCAACTTGCTGAGAAGGAGAGGTTAATTCATCGTCAAGAGGACATGATTATCTCCCAAAAGTAGGAGTATGTCGAACTTGACAAACTTCTAGAACTTGAAAAGGAGAAAAACAACTCACTATAGCTTGAGTTAGCTTCAAGCAAGAAAGCTTGCTTGGAGTTAACTGACTCAAATGTTGCAATCAAGGACCAACTTGCTGACCTGATCAAGGTTGACAAGATCCTTGAAGTGCAAGTTGAGTCACTCAAGATGAGTGAACCTTCCTCCTCTTCAAGTTCACCTTCTCAACCCACTAAAACTGATTTTGCTCATATGTGCACATGTAGTAAAATTGACACCAGTTTGAAGGAGGAGTCAACCTCCACAAAGGATAAACATCCTACCCAATGTGGCATATTTGACAAGGAGAAGATCAACTATGCACGTAGTGCATACTTGGTCCAAAGACCTCCAAATGTCAAATATGGCATTGGTTACTCTTATGGTGAAAAGCAGCATGCTGGAAGTCATAAGAATAACAAGCGGAGGATTTCCTTTGTGAAGGGAAGACCCTCTCAAACTGGTAAGTTGAAGGGTAAAAACTTGAACTCACACAAATACCGGACTAGTCCGGTCAGTGTCCGGACAAGTCCGGCCTCCCAGACTAGCCCTGTATACAAACAACAACGATTACTCTTCAGAACCTTTGATGCCTCCTATGTGTTAATGAGAAATAATCTTGGCAAGGTTTATGCTAATTATGCTGGGCCACGCCATGGGAACACCAAATCTCACGTGTGGGTGCCCAAATGTAATGTAAATAACCTCCAAGGACCCAAGCAAGCTTGGGTACCTAAAACCAAAGCATAATTTGTTTTTGCAGGCCTATTCCTCCGGTGGATCCAAATGGGTGCTAGACAATGGCTGCACCAACCATATGACCGGAGAAAGAAGAATGTTCGTGGAATATGAAGAAAATGAGGACCCAAACAAAGGCATCTACTTTGGAGATAATAGTCAAGGAAGGGTGCTCGGTACCGGTAAAATTGCAATATCTTCTACACACACACTTTCTCATGTTTTACATGTTGAATCATTAGATTATAACCTGCTGTCCATATCTCAGCTATGTGACAGAGGTTATAATTGCTTGTTCACTAACGAGGGTGTGACCGTCTCTAGGAGGAGTGATGGTTCCATTGCATTCAAGGGTATGTTGAAGGGAAAGCTTTACCTCGTTGACTTCAACAAGGATAAAGCCGAACTTGACACATGCTTGATTGCAAAGACCAACATGGGTTGGCTGTGGCATAGACGGCTAGCGCATGTTGGTATGAGGAATCTTCAAAAACTCCTCAAGGGCGATCACATCCGCGGTTTGAAGGATGTTGTTTTTGAGAAAGACAGGCCTTGTAGCGCGTGCCAAGCCGGGAAGCAAGTTGGAGCACCTCATCCTACAAAGAACGTCATGACTACAACAAGACCGCTCGAACTACTTCACATGGACTTATTTGGTCTAATTGCTTACATAAGCATCGGCGGTAACAAATATGGTTTAGTAATTATTGATGACTTTTCTCGCTTCACTTGGGTTTTCTTTTTGCACGATAAGTCAGAAACACAAGGAACACTCAAGAAGTTCTTCAAGCGAGCTCAAAATGAATTCTCATTGACAATCAAGATTATTCGAAGCGACAACGGCACATAGTTCAAGAACACACAAGTGGAGGAGTACCTTGATGAAGAGGGTATCAAGCATGAATTTTCAGCGCCATACTCGCCACAACAAAACGGAGTTGCCGAAAGAAAGAACCGAACACTCATAGAGATGGCAAGAACAATGCTCGATTAGTACAAGACCTCAGATCGATTTTGGGCGGAAGCGATTAACACCGCTTGCCACGCCGTAAATCGACTTTATCTTCATCGACTACTCAAGAAGACATCCTATGAGCTACTCACCGATAACAAACCAAATATCTCATATTTTCGAGTTTTCGATTCTCTATGTTATATCCTGAACAAGAATCCTAGGACTTCAAAGTTTGCTTCAAAGTCCGATGAAGTTTTCTTGCTTGGTTATGATTCGAACACTTGCACCTATCGTGTTTTCAACAAGGCCTCCGGACTTGTTGAAATAGCACGTGACATAGTGTTCGATGAGACTAATGGCTCCCAAAAGGAGCAAGTTGATCCACGTGAACTAGGTAAAGAAGAAGCTCCCTGTCAGGCATTGAAGAGAATGGCTCTAGGTGAAGTTCGACCACAAGAGCCACCTCCACACGTACATGAGGAAGATGAAACACAAGAGGAGATCAACGATCAAGGGGGAGCTTCAACACAAGATCAACCACAAAGATACCAAGATGATCAACAAGTCAACAAAGGCAATGACTTAGGGGGAGAAGCAGATAATCATGAAGATACAACTCCTCAAGTGCCACACCCAAGAGTACACCAATGCGTCCAAATGGATCACCCAATCGACAACATCATCGGTGACATCCAAAAGGGAGTAACCACTAGATCTCGCATAACTAACTTTTGTGAACACTATTCGTTTGTATCCTTTTTGGAACCACGCAGGGTTGAAGATGCATTGAATGATCCAGACTGGGTGGTGGCAATGCAAGAAGAATTGAACAACTTCAAGCGGAATGAAGTATGGGAACTTGTGGCAAGACCCAATGCAAACATTGTCGGCACCAAATGGGTCTTCCGCAACAAACAAGATGAACACGGGGTGGTGACAAGGAACAAGGCACGACTTGTGGCCAAAGGGTATTCACAAGTCGAAGGTTTGGATTTTGATGAGACTTTTGCTCCAGTAGCTAGGTTTGAATCTATTAGAATATTACTTGCATATGCTACTCACCATGATTTCAAGTTGTATCAAATGGATGTGAAAAGCGCATTCCTCAATGGACCAATCAAGGAAGAGGTGTACGTGGAGCAACCACCCGGGTTTGAAGACAAAGAGTTCCCCAACCACGTGTTTAAATTGTGTAAGGCTCTCTACGGCCTCAAACAAGCTCCTAGAGCTTGGTATGAGTGTCTTAGAGATTTCTTAATTGAAAATGGCTTTAAGATTGGCAAAGTAGAATATACACTGTTTACAAAGAATTTTGATGATGATCTTTTTATTTGTCAAATTTATGTTGACGATATAATCTTTGGGTCAACTAACCAATCTTTTTGTGATGAATTTTGTAAAATCATGACAGACGGGTTTGAAATGTCAATGATGGGAGAGTTAAAGTACTTCTTGGGATTACAAGTACGACAACAGAAGGAAGGGATGTTCCTAAGCCAAACCAAGTACATGCAGGACATACTCAAGAAGTTTGACATGGACAAGGCGAAGCCCATAAAAACCCCCATGGCAACGAATGGCCACCTAGACCTCAATGAAGATGGACCTAGCGTTGACCAAAAGGTATATCGCTCCATGATTGGATCTCTACTCTATCTATGTGCATCTAGGCCAGATATTATGTTGAGTGTATGTCTGTGTGCAAGATTTCAAGCCAATCCTAAGGAATGTCACTTGACAGCCCTAAAAAAAATCTTGAGATATTTAGTTCATACACCCAACCTTGGCCTTTGGTACCCAAAAGGCTAAAAATTCAATCTCATTGGTTACTCCGATGTGGATTATGCTGGGTGCGAAGTAGATAGAAAAAGCACTTCCGGTACATGCCAATTCCTATGGAGATCCTTAGTTTCTTGGTCCTCCAAGAAAAAAAAATTCCATTGCCTTATCCACAGCCGAGGCGGAGTATGTTGCAGCCGGGAGTTGTTGTGCTCAACTCCTTTGGATGTGACAAACTCTAAGGGACTATGGTTACAATATGAACCATATTCCACCCCTTTGTGACAATGAGAGTGCCATTAAAATTGCCCACAACCCAGTTGAGCACTCCCGAACTAAACACATAGACTTAAGGCACCACTTTTTGCGAGATCATGCCATGAAAGGAGACATAGCAATTTCACATGTCAACACTCAAAAGCAATTGGCCGACATATTCACCAAGCCACTTGATGAAAAACGTTTTTGCGAACTCCGAAATGAACTAAATATCCTTGATGCTCGGAGTATGGCTTGAAATGTTGCATACCTGTATGAATTCTTCAAATATGTTGTTTTGGACTGTGAAAATCACCTCTCTCCTTTTTTCTCCGAACAACTATGTCAATTACTAGATCTCGGTGAATTATGATCATTGCTTGATTGTTGTATGCTTACTGATCATATTCATCAAGATTATTTGATTTGATTTGCCCCTCTATTCTCTAATTCTGAACCTTCAAATATATATGAATGGGCTATGCAATTCCTTCCTGGTGACCATGGACTAGTCCGTGGTTACCCGGACTAGTCCGCACATGCAGACCAGTCCGCAGAGTGCCGGTTAGGCCGGACTAGTCCGATAGACCATGAACTAGTCTGATATTGCTCTCTGGATGAGTTCGGACTAGTCCGGTCACCTCCGAACTTGTCCGATTTTTCGTGTCCATAACCCTAGCCGCCACCAAACCCTAATCCCTTCATCCTCCACTCTTGCTCACGCATTCTCTCTCTTCCGCTCGAGCTCCCAAGGCGATTTCTTGCTCCCTCCACCAAAAAGCTTCGCATTTGGGCAGAAATCAAGCTTGTCCACTTGAGGATTGAAGCTAGCGGACTTGTCCGGCCTTCAACACACCTCATCTCCAAGTTTCAATTGAATTGTTCGGTAATTTTCACCCAAACCCTAGAAATCTCAATTTTCTTCATTGTTGATCGAATAGCCTAGCATCTTTCACTATATACATGCCTCCTTGTTGTATTATGTTCTTTCTAAGCTAATTGTGCATTAGGAATCAACATTTGTCCAGTTTCTTAGGTTTTTGAGTTTGAATACCGTACTAGTCCGGTCCCCCGGACTAGTCCGTGCCTGTACACCAGACAAGTCCGATGTTTCTGAACTCAAAACCTAATTCTTCAATTCCTTAATGCAATTCCTTGCTATTCTTTCACACGTATGCCTTGTGTCATTCATTATCATTCATACCACTCATTCTCAGGTCATGTCAATCTCCGGCAATGATGTCTCCGATTTTGAGGCCAAGATGGACCATGAGGTGGCACCTCGGACCTCGACGGGTCTTGGCAAGAAGCACCAAGAAAGACCGTCCGAGCCAGCCCAGTCTCCTCCACAGGCTCGGAGGAAGGTGCTAGCTAAGAAGCCAGTCTCCAAGGCAGCTGCATCATCGAGTGGCCCTCGCCAAGCAAAGGGCAAGGGAAAGGGGATTGCTACGGGTCCGGTTGGCCCGTTGAAACTTCATGCTCCAAGGGAAGGGGTCCGGGACCCAAATGAAGAGAAGTTCAACGGGAAGGGCAGTGACTCGGCGGCCATGTTTAGAAGCATCGATTGGTATGGCCGACTGAAGCAAACGGCTGATGGAAGATTCTGGTGCAACTTCCATGCTGATTTCTACAGATCGGTGTATCTCCCAATGAAGACACCAGTTGTGCGCAGTCAGTGGATTGACTGGGCACATTTTTGGAAGAAGGGCTGCTCACCGTTCACTGATGTAGTGAGAGCCATTGAGAAGCATGGACTGAGAGATCTGTTTGCTTTCAGAAATAACTAGAATGATGAAGTGATTGCGCAGTTCTTTGCGACCTGTCATTTCTCTAGTGAGGATGAGGAGAGTGTCACTTGGATGACCCATGGATCCAAGTACAGCATTACTCAAGAAGATTTCGCTAACCTGCTTCATCTTCACACCACAAGATCTGATTGCTTGGTCATACACAACATTGGTGTCATTGACAAGGATAGGATGAAGTTCCTATATGAGCCAAACTCAAAGGTGAACCCTCCTTCCACCAAAAACATGAAGCCATTCTTTGTGGTGTTGAACAGAGTGTTAAGGAAGACAATTGCTCCCAAGGATGGAGATGCTGGGAGTGTGCAAGGATACCTCTGGACTCTGATGAGAGTCATAAGCAAGGACCGCCCATTTGATGTGGCGGAATACATTTGGAATGATATGGTGAACATATCCCGCACTCCCAACAGATCTTGCGGATATGCTCCTTACCTAATGTTTGTGATTGAAAAAGTCACCGGCATTGAGTTTGTGAAAGATGTTGAGCATCTCCCCTTGAGGCCTCAAATGCCTCAAAAGCCGAGTGTGCAGGCTGCTTCCTCGCCAGCCTCCAGTCCCGAGGCACTGGCAAGAACAAGAGAAGATGTCAGAGCTGCTCCAACTTCAAGGGCAGCCCCTCAGAGAGGATAAGCTAGTGGAATCCTCAAATACCTGGCTGCCATCTTCACCTCCTGCAAGAAGGCCGAAGTGAAGGCCCACAAGCTTAACATGAAAAGAAAGGAGGACATGAAGTACATCAAGGAAAATGTGAAGCAAATTTGCCAGAAGCTGGAGATCGACCCCATTGGATCTCCAGTGATTTCTGAGGACTCTGACCCGGACTACACTGAGCTCGGGCCCTTGACCCCCTCCGAGCTTGCCTACTTTGGCGTTGGGGGCTCGAGCGGCTCTGCCCCTCCTTCTTATCCTCCTCATCAAGCTGAAGATGAAGATCACAAAGACGATGATGAGAGGACCGATAGTGAAAAGTGAAGACCTTAGGACCCTCCTCTCCTTCTTTTTGGTGTCTTGATGCCAAAGGGGGAGAGATTGAGGGGGAGTCTTAGCTTTAGCTTTAAGGTGCGAGGAGAGAGAGCTCTCTTTATGTTTTTTTAACTCTTTTGTTGCTTGTAATGTTTTAACAATTATCTTATGTTAATTATGGTTGTGTTACGCAAGGATTTGATCCTTTGAGTAGTATTTATGAAAACTGTGATTTTGCTCTAAAATGACATATATTCTTGCTATTGGTTGATTAAAGTCAATTATGTCATTCTTTATGTTCCAGTGTACTTAGTTATGCATCCCACCATAATGAATGCACATATGGATTATACTCTCACTGCTTTATGTATTTTGGACCCATATGTGCATGCTTTATGAAAATCTCAATTTTTATCATATTTTGTGAAATCTCAATTGGTTGTCATCAATCACCAAAAAGGTGGAGATTGAAAGTGCATCTAGGACTCCCTTGTGAGTTTTGGATGATTTTTGACAAGCAATTGGGATCCTAACCTCCTTGTTGAGATGAGTGCAGGATTTTAATAGTAAAATGAGCAAAGTGCCAAAAAGAAGGAAGAATGAGAAGCAAAGTGGAAATGAGCTCAAGGAAGAAGAGTAGTAGATTATTGTGTATGGAGTGTGTTAAGGAAACAAACCCCAAGAGCTCAATCACAATTAAACACACACATTGCACAAAGTTACACAGGACCGGACTAGTCTGATCACAACCGGACTAGTCCGATATCCTTTCTGCACGAAATTGGACAAGTCCGATATCCATCGGACTAGTACGATATCCTTTCTGACTAGAATCGGACTAGTCCTCCCCAGTGCGGACTAGTCTTCAAAACACTTCACAAGTCACACAAAATCGGACAAGTCCGATCACAACTGGACTAGTCCGATATTCTTTCTGATCCCAATCGGACAAGTTTGATGTTTGCTCGAACTAGTCTGAAATACCCTCTGATCTGAATCAGACAAGTACCCCAAGTGCGGACTTTTCATCCTATACACTTAGGGTCTCACATGTCCAGACAAGTCTGATGACTATGGACTAGTCCAAAGATTTCCCGTAGAGAAATCGGACAAGTCTGTTCCTAGCCGGACTAGTCCGATATTTCGGGGTACTTAGGGTTTGCTACACACAGCACACCGGACTAGTCTGGTGACCACCACAGACTAGTCCGAACTTTCTAAACCCTAACGATCACTTTTAGAAACCCCATATAAATAGAGGTGCACGGCCCAATTATGAACACTCTCGAACCCTAGCGCCATCACACCTCCCAAGAGCCTCAAAAACTACATCTCTCCATGAAATTAAGTGCAACAATGATCAATCCTTTGAGGATTCACTCTAGATCATTGGAGAGACACTTGCAACACCACGTTGAGCTCTTGGTTTGATTCTCTAACACACTCCTGCGATTCATTTGTAATTTTTGAGTGTGTTCTTGGTGGTATTTCCCGTTGTAATCCAAGGGAGCTCTCAACGTGTGAGAAAGCCCCTTGAATTCGGTTATTCACCCCTTTGTGATTAGTGGAAGAGGATTGGCCTTCATGGCGATCCGACGAGGGTAGGGTTGGAGAATACCCGGTCCTTTTGTGGACTCCTCAACGTGGACGTAGGTGGCCTTTGTGGTAGCCGAACCACGGGATAAATCCTTGTGTTTCGCTTTGGGTGTTCATCATTCTTATTCATCAATATAATCTAGGGTTTCAATAATCATTGCTCATCTTACGTTGAATTGTCAAACATAAGATTTAGTTGTGATATAATCTAATATATAACATTGAAACCTTTATTTGATTCTATATTTCCGATGCATACATAAAAGAATCAATCGAATTGATCAAGCTTAATCAACTCAGTCCGTGAACACCGGACTAGTCCGCACATTACTGGACTAGTCCGATATCTCTGGTATTGAACTTGTTGTTGAGTATTGCAGGATCCGACAAAATTCAAAAAGGCCTATTCACCCCCCCTCTAGGCCCACATTTAACAAATCCAATTGACGTGACTTTTTTTGGGTTGTATTCACAACTTGATTATCTATCATCTGTAAAAATTTCACGGTCATTGGATTTGTGGTTTATGATCTACATGAGTTTCTTTGCAGCATTCCAGAACTGTTTTTCTCGGGTAGGACAGATTGACCTTTGTTCATTCTTTTGATCATAACTTGAGTTTCTCTCAACGGATTTGAGTGATTCTTCTTGTGTTGTCTTCGTGACTTGATTATCAATGATATATATCAATTTTTTCACGGTGAAACATGTTTAGATTAGTCTCACACATGATTTCTTTAACAGATCATTTTTCTGCCAAAGGGGTTGGGATTTAATTGTTTTCGCTGCGTAAGATTTTTTAAATCTACCATTCACCCCCCTCTGGTAGCTTTTCACATGCTCTTCAGTCCTACAATTTGTATCAGAGCCAGTTGCTCCAATCATTGTGATTTGCTTGTGTTTTTGACTAATCATCAAGGAGAAATACTCGCCAAACCTTGTGTGTTTGCTGGTATTGATTTCCAGGTTTGGAAGGCACACATGGAGGCTTTCATCCAGGCGCAAGGCTTCGCAATATGGGAGAAGGTGCACAAGCCTTATGAAGTGCCACCTAACGATCAAGTTACGGCTACAAACCTACGGCGTCGACAACAACAACAAAGTCCAAAACTTGATCATCCAAGGACTCACTCAGAGCGACTTCAACCGCGTTGCACATCTTCGATCGGCATACGATGTATGGAGAGCACTTTGTGACTATCACGAAGGATCCAACACGATCAAAGAGGTAAGGCAGGACATGTTCAAGAAAGAATAAATGCGCTTCAAGATGCAACCCGGTGAGTCCATCGATGATCTCTTTGCCCGCTTTAACAAAATTCTCCGTAACTTGCGTAGTGTCAACATTATTTTTCTGATGCTGAAAATGCTAGGCAACTTCTTAGTGCATTAGACATGTCAATCTGGGAGATGAAAGTTACATCTATTCTTGAATCTACTGTCATGAGTACACTTACTCTAGATGTGCTTTACTCTAAACTCAAAACTCATGAAATTGACATCTTATCACGTAAGAACCCAAATAGGTCTATTGCATTTTGTCTCACAATGTGATATGCCTAGCTCCAGCCAATCATCAACTTGAAATACTCTTGCTTTGTTGTCCTCACTAACCCTGGCGCAGATCGAGGAATTTCCAGAGGAGGAGCTAGCACTTCTCTCTACTAGGTTATCAAAAGCATTGCAAAATGTGAGAACTAGAATGAGAGGAAGCTCCAGACCTCAATGATGCTTCGAATGTGGTAAGACATGATACTTTTGTACATAATGCCCTAACCTTTCAGGTTCTACTTCCCGAGAAGAAAAACAATCAAAGACAAAGCACTCCTTAACAAATGATAAGAAGAAGAAGAAGGGATTTACTGGTCGCCAACTGGTGAACAGCTTTATTTCCACACTCCAGGAACTTGGCTCAAGCGACGTGGACATTGGAAGTGACGAAGATGAAGATGATTTGGCCAACTTATGCTTCATGGCGGGAAAAACAAGATCAAGATCAAGTCAGGAGGATGCAGAATACAACACTGACGACGATGAGGTATATTCTACCTGTAATGAAATGTGTGATGCAATTTCTCGTGCAACTATTATTGTTAAGAAAAAGGACAAAAAACTTAGGGATAATGCTGCTAAAATTGAATCACTAGAATCTGAAATCAACCATTTGAAACCCTTGATTCCTGGTGATTATTCTTGTCCCTCGTGTGATTTAATCTATGAACAATTGTCCACATTAAGAACTGCACATTCCTTTACTCTAGATGGACTTGAACTTGAAATTGAAAAGAACAAAAAGCTTGCTGCACTTGACATTGGAAACTTAAAAGATGCTTCTTGTGCTACAACTGATTTGCATTGTTCTAGTTGTGATGATCTTGAAAAGAAACTAAAAGATGCTATGAATTAAATTTCAATATTGAATAATGCTTTACGTTCTCATGAAGTTAAATATTGTTCTATTTGCAAATTAAAAGGAAAAACTTCATGTGAAAATTGCCTTGATCTGCCCAATAAACTTGATGACATGCATAGGACATTAGATCGGTTTTGTAATGGCAATAAGAACCTAAACTTGCCACTGAATTCTTCCAAGTCTTGCAATGATAAAACTGGTTTAGGTTTTTATTCTCATGCTCATGCTAAGGCACATCCACCTAAAAATTAAGAGTCATTAGGAAGTGGTTTGATTCAAACAGTTCCTAAACAAAAAGAAGTGGTTTTCAAATCTGCAGGAGTATTGTCTCATTCGGTTTCAAATAAAAATATTGCTTGCTCATATAGACATGAACACAAAGTTAAATTTCAATGTACCTACTGTGGTAGAGATGGTCATGTCATAGATTTTTGTTATAGACTAGCTAAACAACAGAAAAGGGAAAGAATGATTGCTAGCTCTCATAACTTTCATGCAAAATTTGCTGCACATATTAAACCGAATGCCAGGAACATGCAACCTGCTGTTATGAGTAAAAAACATTCAATGTTTACCTCCAGACCTTCTGTTTTTGCCTCCGGAGCTACTGATTTTTTGTGCTATACAAGTAACACCTTATAGGTTAGTATTTAAGAGTAAAAAACCTCAAACTTTAACTCATAAACCTGCTGTTTTATCTCAGCTTTCGCGTGTTTTTCCTGCTACACGTCGTGTGACTCAGTACTGGATACCTAAATGCCTTTTGACTAACCTCAGTATTGAGTCATCGACGTATTGTGCTTCTATGTAGGTTACACGCTTGAGGAAGGAGAACATTTAGATTGTGGATTCAGGTTGCTCACGCCACATGACCGGTAACAAAGAATGGTTCTCCTCCCTCTCTTTTGTGTCACGTGTAGAGAATGTTACTTTTGCCGATAATTCTTCAACTCCTATAATTGCTAAGGGTTCAGTTAGAGTAAATAATCACTACACTTTGAAGGATGTGGCACTTGTTAAAAATTTGAAATACAACTTGCTTTCTGTTTCACAATTGCTAGATGAAAATTTGGAAATTATTTTCAATAAAAACTGCTGCAAAGTTGTAGGTCCAAATAGTGAGCTTATTTTTAACATGTCTCAGTTTGGCAGAGTTTTTAAAGCTGATTTTGATATGTCTTCCGAAGCATAGGTGTCTAGTTTCTAATGATTCAAAGGACTTATATTTTTTGGCATCGTAGACTTGGTCACGTAGGCTTTGATCACCTAACGGGTGTTAGTGCTCTTGATTGCATACGTGGGCTTCCTAAGCTTAAAGGGGACAAAGAAATTGTGTGCTCATCTTATAGACATGCTAAGATGGTTGCAGGTTCACATACTCCTCACACAATGATCATGACAATTGAACCGGATCAACTTTTGCACCTTGACACCGTAGGACCTTCATGTGTTCAATCCTTTGGAGGTAAATGGTATGTTCTTGTTATTGTTGATGATTATTCTAGATACTCTTGGTTTTACTTTATCTAGTCTAAGAATGAAGCTTTTAGTCGCTTTAGAACTTTATTTCTTAGATTATCAATTGATCACTCAGGATCTTTAAAAGCAATTAGAAGTGATAGCGGAACTGAATTTAAAAATCAATCTTTTGATCACTTTTGTGCTGAAAATGGAATAGATCATCAATTTTCTTCACCATATGTACCTCAACAAAATGGTGTTGTAGAAAGAAAGAATAGAACCTTAGTTGAGATGGCTAGGACTATGCTTGATGAATATCAAACTCCTAGGAAATTTTGGGCTGATGCGGTTGCAACCGCTTGTTATGTCTCAAATCGTGTTTTCTTGCGCGCTAAGCTAGGTAAAACACCATATGAGCTCCGGTTTGGACATAGGCCTAGTGTTACACACTTTTTGGTCTTTGGTTGCAAATGCTCTGTTAAGACACATGGTAATATTGATAAATTTGAACCTAGATCCATTGATGGCATGTTTCTTGGTTATCCATATCATACTAGAGGCTACCGTGTGCTTTTACTTGACACTAGCAAAATTGTGCAGACTTGTGAAGTGTCTTTTGATGAATCTAGCCCAGGTACTAGCTCAAACATTGCAGGTTCAGATCCATATCCGCAGGGGGAGAGCATTTTCGTTGAAGATGAGGAAGAGGTGGAGCTGCTGCCCGAAAATTCAGCAGCTAATGACATTGTTCGAGCTCCTGATTTTGATTCACAACCAACACCGACAACCACCATTGCTGGTACAGATCCTCCTCAAGTCACAAGCTCATGGATTTGTGATGAACATGAAGAAGAAGAAGCTTGTGAAGTGTTCACTCCCCTCCGGGTTCTCAAAATTCATCCTCCACAACAGATTATTGGAAGCTTGCATGAACGAGTTACACTGTCCAGGTTTTACGATCCAAACTCCCATGCTCATTCTGCTTTTGTTGCTTCTTTTGAACCCAAAGATATATCACACACACTCACTAATGAATCTTGGGTTGTTGCCATGCAAGAAGATTTAGAAAATTTTGAAAGAAATAATGTTTGGAAACTTGTACCTCCAGCTCAAGGTCACACTTTAATTGGAACTAAATGGGTGTTTAAAAATGAACAAAGTGAGGATGGGGTTGTGGTTAGGAATAAGGATAGGTTGGTTGCTTAAGGTTTCACTCAAGTTGAAGGTCTAGATTTTGATGAAACTTTTGCTCCTGTTGCTAGATTAGAAGCCATAAGAATTTTGTTAGCTTTTGCTGCATCTAAAGGTTTTAAGCTATATCAAATGGATTTTAAAAGTGCTTTTCTCAATGGCTACATAGATGAGGAGGTTTATGTCAAACAACCACTGGGTTTTGAAAATTCAGATTTTCCTAATCATGTTTACAAACTGTCCAAAGCCTTGTACGGTCTCAAACAAGCCCCTAGAGCATAGTATGATAGGTTAAAAACGTTCTTACTTGAAAAGGGGTTTACCATGGGCAAGGTTGATAAAATTCTTTTTGTGCTTAAGCATGGCAATGACTCATCATTCGTTCAAGTGTATGTGGATGATATTATCTTTGGTTGTGCTTCTCATGATCTTGTGTCCAAGTTTTCAGCTATGATGAGTTCAGAGTTTGAGATGAGTATGATGGGAGAACTCACGTACTTTTTGGGGCTGCAAATCAAGCAAACCAAGGAGGGTACCTTTGTGCATCAAACGATGTATACAAAGGACCTCCTAAGGCGCTTCAACATGGACAAAAGCAAGCCTCTTCGGACACTAATGGGAACAGCAACAACACTTGAACTTGATGAAGATGGTGAACCCATGGATCAAAAAGAATATAGAAGCATGATCGGATCACTTTTGTACCTCACAGCATCAAGACCAGACATACAATTCAGCGTGTGTCTTTGTGCACGGTTTCAAGCCTCCCCACATGCTTCACATCGTGAAGCCATCAAAGGGATTCTCAGGTACTTACATGGAACTCAAGAATTTGGCATTTTTCTTCCTTCTTCCTCAACTGTTACTTTGAAAGCTTTTTTCGATGCTGATTTTGGAGGTTGTAGGATTGATAGGAAAAGTACTTTCGGTGCTTGTCATTTTCTTGGTAATTCACTTGTTGCATGGTCATCCAGAAACAAAGTTCAATTGCACAATCCACCGCCAAATCTGAATATGTAGCTGCTGCTAGCGCTTGTTCACAAATTCTTTGGATTGTTCAAAAACTTAAGGACTATGGGGTTGATCTAGATAGTGTTCCACTGTTTTGTGACAACACTAGTGCTATTTGCATTGCTAAAAACCATGTGCAACATTCTAGAACTAAACACATTGACATTAGGTATCACTTTCTCCGTGATAATGTTGAAAAAGGAAACATTGTGCTTCACCATGTAGATACCGAACAACAATTGGCTAACATTTTTACAAAACCTTTGGATTTCACTCGTTTTTGTTACATTCATAGTGAAATAGGGGTTATGCATCCTCATGGCTTAAATTGAGGGGGAGCTTTGAAACTTGGGAAGTCTATGTGTGAATCTGAACTAAAAAATATGAGCATAGTATTTCATGCATATATGACTCGTGATTCCTATTACATGCTGAAAGTTCATACTACATTACTCATGTTATACATTTTGTAGTTTTTTCCATGACTATTAATTTAAATAATTACATACACTAAATCGGGTCATGATCGAACCTTCTTGCTATTTTGAACTTGTTGCATGTTCACAAGTGCTTTTAATCATAAAGAATTAATCAAGTAATCAACTCACATGTTGAGTTTTTATGAACAAATATAAATTGAGAAAAGATCAAGAGAATATGCATGCATCGCACTTCTTCTTTTGAGATGGCTTATCATTGCACTTAGATATGAACTTGGAAGAAGTTGTGTATTACTAAAACCATGTCCTTAAGCTTCTAATTGTCAAATGACATAGGCTTGGCTTGGTTGGTTAGAATAAGGCAGATGCGCATATAATCTCTTGCAAATATCATATGATCTAAATTTTTGCCTTGAAAAATAATAAAATGCAGCAACAAGTGTCATGCTTTCAGGAATTGAAATAGTTAAGTTTGTGAGATCATGACTTGCTTAAATTGAAAATTACATTTGATCTCTAGCATGGCTTACATTACTTTATGTATCTCATTGATGCGATAGTGTAAGTTACTTGATAGTATGACTTGGATGAGCTTTGTTTATATATATATATATATATATATATATATATATATGTTATAATATGCTCATAACATTTGAAATTTCTTTTTTGAACCTTGTTGAATACATTTTCAAAGGGGCGGAGATAATATGGTCTACAAACTATAAGTTTGAAGCACGCAAGTCTTCAACAAAGTGGTACATCCTCTTGGTACATGTTCACAATCAAATTGTGTACATCTACCAAGGGGCCAAGTGGGACAAAGGTGTTGAAGACAAAAACGAAACTCATAAAATTCTTTGATTTCATTAATCTGGAGACAAGAGATTACAAAATTGGTGGAAAGAAGAGAAGATACAAGCGGGAGCTACAAAGAGAAAGTCCTAAACCCTATGGAAGAATGAGGCAACCTTCTCGGCAACCTCCAATACGCTGGCCTTGGCGGCATCTCCCTCTTGATCGATGGGACCTTCAAGCACCGGGTCCAGTGGGAAGTGAGGATCCTAGCTTGTGTAGCACGTCAGCATGTACTCTGCGACATTCTTCACCAGGGATTGTCTTTTAGTTTCCAACTGGTCCGTGATGACATCACCCATCTTGTTGAGTTTGCTGCCGACCGAGCTCAATGCCAGGTCCAGCTCTGGCTCCGGATCATCCGGGCGCATCAGACTGAAGCCCAGCGAAATCAGCGCATCATTGGCTTTGCCCAAGAAGTCCCATACTTGTTGGGACTCCGCAGCCCTTGAGCCTCGCACCTCTTCCATAGATCTCTTGGTCGCCGCAAGCTCCGAATCCTCTCGGGCAAGGCGCTCGACCTCTTTGGCGTTCTGCTGTATCTTTTCAGCATCTTGCCTTTCGAGTTTACCAAGCTCCTCTTCCCAGAGGTGAATCTTGTTCCGGTGGTCGACCAGGTATTTCTCCTGGCCCCGTACTTTCTTCTCCCCAGTAGCAATTTTATTCTCCCTCTTGTTGAGGTCCTGTCCTCGCTGCCAGGCCTTCTTCCTCTTTCTCGCAATGCTCCTACAGCTTCTTGGTGCGTTCCACGAGACTCTTGTCATCTAGAGTCAGCCTCTGAGTAAGCTCCTCCTCCCTCTTCACGAGGTCATCATGCAGCTCTAGGAGTTTTGCACTTCATCTTTGAGCTTTTCCTCCCGCTCCTCAAGAGCCTCCCGGCACTTGACGAGGCTGTCGTGGATGGCGCTGAGCTTCTCTTGGCGGTCATTCGCTGCTTCATTAGTAGCCACGGCCTGTTCGTGGATGGCCCGGGACTGGTTGTCAAGGGATCGCGTCATGCTTTCCCTCTCATCCAGCAGCTGACGCCAGTACTCCAACCAGACCTTCTCCCTTTTCACCCACTCCTTGTCGTCGGCCAGCCTCGACTGCGCCAGCTTGGTCTCGAATTGGAGCCAGTTGCGCCACCTCCTAAGGGTTTGGCGCTCCTCCTCGAGGGCCTTACTATCGTGGTAAAAGGCCAGCTGGACCTGACGAAGACTGGAGCTGGCATTGTCGATAGACAGCAACAAAGGGATTGGCTCTGGACCTGCCAGGGTCTTCTCCGCTGGCTCCAGCAGGTTTTCCGTAACAAAAATCGGGTCCCACTCTACAAGAGTGGTCTCCTGAGCTTCCACAGCACTAGGGCCACACTCCAAGATAGCCTCGGTCACCGCCAAGGAAGGTCCTGCAACGGAAGTGCCTACATCCAGAGTCGGCTCCGAAGGTCCTGCCGCTAGGTCCTCAGCAACTGGTCCCTCAGGTGGGGGACCGGTGGCTTCGTCTTGGCACCCTGGCTCAAACGCAGGTACCTCTGGAACCACCACCTCGAGGGCAGGCGTTGAAGGTTCGACCGGAGATGAAGCCATGTCCGGCTCCGACGCTGGCGCCTCCTCCACCGCAGGTTCAGGCGCTAGCGCTTCGACCACTACCGGTTTGGGGGTCGGCACCTCCACTACGACCGGCTCGGGCACTGGAACTTCACCAACCACCAGCTCCACCGCCGGGGCTTCAACAAAATCCGGCTCTAGGGCCAGAACTGCAGCTACCTCCGGCTCTAAGGTCGGAGCGTTCGTCATCTCAGCACCCAAAACCGGAGCTTTAACCTCTGGAGCTGGTGTCGCTGGTACATCTTCAATCCCGTGGTCCGGCGCTAACACGGGAGCTTCAGGGGATGACTCGAGGTCAAGGACCACAACAGCTGGCGTCGGAGCTGCCGCGGCATCAGCCACCTTTTGGGGTGGTGCTGGAACTGGAGCCGAAGCTTCTGCCTGCACAGCATCAGCCGCTGTTGCAGGAACCGGAGCTTCAACCCCTTTCTTGGGTACCCTGTGGATGAAGGACGAATAAACTCAAAATATGGTTACAACAAAAAACAACCATCTGAGGTAAAAAAATAAAATTTACCTCGGAAGGCTTCCGCTCCAGCTAGCGCAGAACCTCTTCACCGGATGCTCAGGACCGGACCCTGTCGCCACTGGCGTAGTAGCTCCGGAAGGTTCCCTGGAGCTTGCTTCCGCTATCGGTGTCGTCTTGGTTGAGGCCCCCCTCGACTGAGAAGGACCCTCGGACCTAGAGCTCTTAGCTGGCCCTGGTGCCGGATCCACATGGCCGGAGCTAGCGTCTCGGGGAGATGAAGATGCCGGAGTGGTTGCGGCTGTTGAAGACCTACCCCTCCGGGGAGAAGGAGCTGCTGTGGAAGGAGCAGGTCTGACGAACCTCCCATCACAGTGCTTCAACTTCCTCATGCTGCTGGAGGGCTCAGCCAACTCCTTGCCCTTGCCTACAGCTTCAGCTCTCTGTCTCGGGGCGGAAGGGGGACCACCCTCGGAAGCTCCGGGGATCGCCAACCCGGTGATCGAATGCCTCTCAATTTCACCGAGGTCATCAAGCACCGGCATCTTCCGCCGGAGCTCCCTGCTGAACTCAGCCTCCATGTTTAGAGGGAGGAAAGCCGCCGGCGGAGTCAAGTCATCGCCCTCGACATCGATGCAGTGCTGGAACTTCTCGAGGTGAAGCTCCAAAGTTGCGCCTTCCAGGTTGGACATCAAACCGTTCTCGATCCGATCATTGTCAATCACGCTGTGGAGGGCCCAGGCGAGCTTCTCCCTCTTCTTCAGCGGAGCCCACTTGTTGACCAAGAAGTTGCAAAAGACTGCCTGGGGAGTCACCCCTCCTTCCACACATTGGCGGATCCTGGTCAGGGCAGGGTTGAAGGCATCCGATAGCTCCGGAACTTCGCTCCAAGCTTCAGTGTCGATGTTGGGGAGGCCTTCGAGCAGCTCCAGCATCTCGTGCTCCTCTGCCGTGATGACAATCCAATCCTTCTTCCAGTCGCCTCACTTGCCAGAAGGGAACGACCTCAAGTACTTGTACGGGCACTTCTTGCGCTTCACAAAATAATAGAAGCCAAGGTACTCGTCACTCTTGCTAGTGGTGTGGATAGTGAAGAAGGTGCAGAAGAGCTCAATGTAGGGGGGAATACCCACCCACATCTCGCAGAAGTGGACGAAGGTGGACACGAGAAGAATGGAGTGAGGACCGAGGTGGTACAACTGCACACCATAAAAGTCTAGCGGAATCAAGAGAAAAGTGGAGAAGGGTGGGATCAGTCCCACCACGGCGTACGCAAAGAAGTACACCATATCGCCAGCGCGCTCCTTCTTGAACGGGAGCTTGCCGGCGTGGACCAGGCGGTTGAAGGAGTCGCTGGACCACCCCATGAGGGTTCGGACCTTCTTCAAATCACCGTCGGTCGTAAGACAGCTCTTGCGGAGACCCACCCATCGCAACACAGCGAGGTGAGAGATGAAAAGCAAGAGAAAGTTTGGAGGATTCGAGCGCTAGTTCAAATGAAGGCGTAAAGAATCCCCAAACGGTGTGCGCTTTCCTTCTTAAGTAAGCACCCGCAACGCTTGGATGGAAATCGCAGAGGAGCCGATGATATAGTTCAAAAACTTCACCGTGCCAATGACAAGGGGGCCCGGGGCCACCTCGATCATCATGTCGAGGTCCTTACCCCAGGCGAACAGTTTTCATGATGAAAGGTTGGAAGCCTGAGGGCGGCGGCCTGACAGGGCGCGCAGAACCGATACGGTTTTTGTATCGGGAACAGGCGACCTTCAATTGCGTGAGATCCACACGCTTATATCTCACCTGCCGCATCCTGGATATGCCACGCGGTGATGCTTTAACTATGAACTGACACCAACAGCACATCCAAGGACCCTTGAAGACACGCTCAAAAACTGAAGGATGGACCCACCTCTGGCAGAACGACTTCATCCAAAATGTCTCTAATAGAGGTGGGCCCAAGGGCCACTGTCGGTACCCTCCGTACCGAATACCCCTTGGGACTGCAAAAAGAGCAAAGGAACTTCACCCGTCTGAGTTGAAGATCTGCGAAGGCCCCACATGTCATACGGAATTGGACCTGCCTCCCTTCTATGGTTAGTCCTAGTGCTGCCGCGTGTATCCTGCAAACGGAGCTACATCCCACACAAGGGAAAGCCTCGGGATAAATACTAGTGCGGCACCCCCGGACCTAACCCCCGACAGAGGGAAGCTCCGGTACTGACACGTGTACAACAGCACCGGACCTATCCATCCCAGACCGTAAGCTTCGGAGCTGCCACGCGTCCAACCGCCGAACCTTCAACTTCAACAAGCAGATTGATGGACCCCCAATGGCTCGGACTTTCAAGGAACATTAAATAATTCAAGACCTGATTAAGTGTCATTAATACCATCTTAATGACACACGATCGGAGGGCCCTTAATACCACTAACGCCATTGTCAAGGCACGTTATTGGTACTATTAAGGGTAATTAAGCTCATTAATTGTGTATTAAACATCAGTAACCGCCAGGGCCACATGTCGGGCCAAGCTAACGATGTAACGACCAGTCCTTGTACTATAAAAGGACTGGCTGAGCGATACACAAGAGAGACTTCTTCCAGACTCGGCTCTGAGACACGCCCACAAGCGCTCAGACTCTCAATACAACAAAAACAACTACACACCCCGTGGAGTAGGGTATTACGCTTAGGCGGCCCGAACCACGTAAATCCTCGTGTCAACTTGCCATCGTGTTCTGAATCTCTGTGCGCCCACAACCGAACTACAAACTCCGTGGGCTGCCAACGGTAGTACCGGGAGAATTGCCGGAATCAAACTCCGACAGACACAATCTTCTTAATCAAATTTTTAGCTTTGCGCATCGTCAATGAGAAGAAAGCACCTCCAGCAGCAGCATCAACATGGTCACGGGCGGAAGGGATCAACCTATTGTAAAAGTTTTGAATAATGAGCCAATCATCCATCCTATGGTGGGGACATGCCAGGATATACTCCTGAAGCCTTTCCAAAGCCTCGGCAATAGACTCCTTAATGTCTTGCTAGAAGCTGGAAATTCTTCCACGTAGGGCATTGGTCTTGCCCAACGGGAAAAACTTTGTGGGGAATGTCATAGAACAGTTCTCCCAAGTGTCTACAACACTTTGGTTAGTGTAAAACCACTGTTTCTCTCTTCCAAGAAGAGAGAACAGAAACAGCCTAAGACGAACAGCATCCGAAGATACGTCCTTGATCTTAAAAGTGATGCAGATCTCAAGGAACTATTGCAGGTGAGCACTTTCATCCTCGTTAGCCTTCCCACAAAATGGGTTGGCTTTCATCATGGTGATTAGGCCAGTCTTGATTTAAAAGTTCACATCTCTCGTGTTAACAGTGGGCCCAACAAGCACATTGTTAGCAGAGGAAGCCAAAAGCTCACGAAGGGTCTTCTGGGCCATTGGCATTTCGATTGTTGGTGCAGGAATAACGACATGAGGTTGATCTCTTAGAAGGGATTCAGGATTTTCAAAAATGTTTTCCAGGAAGAAGAAAGAAAACATATACTACCCTATTTTCACATAAAATGCGAAAACAAGAAGGGTTAACCTAATAAAACCTACACAGGGTCGTATCCTATTAACACATTCATGCAATACTTCGGCTGCCTTCCCCGGCAACGGCGCAAGAAATGCTTGGTGATATTTCCTAGGCACTACTAACAATTCATTCCTAAGAAGGGTGCCAGAAATACCCGTTGATAGTTTTTAAATCACATATTTCAATCTGCAAGCGCACGAAATCTATCGATGTAGCATTTTCCCTTTCAGAGTACTCCCAAAAGGTGTCATTTATATTCTCCCGTAGGAAGGCTAGGTGGAAGCAAAGCAATCATCAAATGGAGAGGCCAGGTTGGTCTAGGTTGGGTTCTAGCAAGGATGGATAAAGGATAATTGGAGGTAGTGTGATACACACAAGAGCATTCTATCCTAAAGGGGTAAATGAGGTAAAGAGAGACTAGGCTAAGAGTTAGGTAGACACTCCTACTGTGCTTCTAATGTACATATACATAGCATAAGTTAGTTATTAAAGATCATATTAATTATGAGTTCTCATGCTAAGGGGATTTACAAATTGGGCACTGGTTTACCTCTAGCAATACTAAGATGACTCCCGCCAAGAGCCTATCGCATAGCCGAACGTGGAGGATTACAAAGGACAGATAGGTCTATACCACCTACTGCCTACCTCTTCAATCCATGGGTCTACGAGAAATTTAATGCTACTTATCTATCCTAGCACCATGCTAGCATATTAAGTAATTATCTTAAGAGCCTAGGCACAAGCCATCCTAAGGCAATGAACTAAATCATCATTGAACAAATATTAATTCATGGCATAAGTGATTCATATTAACTAATCATGTCATAGCTAATTAGAATACAGTGGGGGTTTGTAGTGTTTGTGATGATATAATGAGAATAGTATAGCATAATCATAACTACCACTCCTACCACGTATATGGAATCCACAGTCAAACAAGAAACACTTCATCCAAGTATATGAACAATAGAAGACTAAAGATAACATATTTATTAAGAGCAAAGTCACAAATACAAATAGGAATATGAGGGCCATACCATTCCAAATGAGGAATTGGGAAGAGACTGCTTCTACTCCTCTCCTACTTGGACTATGGACTAGAGGCTCTCCTCTCTACAGCCTACACTCCTCTAACCTATGGAGAATAGTGCATACAATGGATGAATACTCAAGTGGTGTGTGTCTGAAGTGAGGGTAGGGGTCCTATTTATAGCTCGAAAAGGGTTGGTTCTTGCCACCAAAAGTGCATGAATTAGTCTTAATCGATGTCAGGGCACCACAAGGAATTGACACATGGATGTTGACCGCGTTTGCTGTCAGGACCTAGTCGATTGACTAGGGGGGTCGGTCGACCTAGTCTTGGCTCCTTTTTCGGTGTGCTTCCTCCAGGTCACTTCCAGGTGGGTCCCCTTGATTAATATGTATGATACACTAATAATAAAGTTTAGTCCCGATCTTCCGAAAGGTAATGGATAAGTCAATTGATGTGGAGATCTTGACGTTGATGATCCGAGGCTCTTGAGTAGAACACGAACAGCCCCTGCAATCACTACACCACCGTTCCGTTGGTTATCAACCATGCTTCAAACGATTGACCTCGCCAAGAAGGCTAATCCCTGCAAGTGCAACCAAGAACACAATCAAGAACGTAGAAGACACAATATGAAATCGCGAAGTTGGAGTTTCACAAACTGTAGAACAACAATATTATAGATCTAAGCAAAACCCAATTGTTCATGGCGGCTACTATGGAGTATGTATAGGTGGGAGGACGTCCAAAAAGGTGTTGGGGTCGTGACCTATCCCTAAGATACGAAAATAATGGACTTAGACTTGATACATGGCCCAATGGCCCATTACGGTGGTGCAACACCATGACAGATTCCGTACTTGATTTTGTTTCGACTATTCCCGTCAACTTCAAAGGAATATTAACATGGGACCAGCGCCATTGGAAAGTTTATCCTATCCCCTTTCTGTTCATATGTATAACGTCCAAAACGGAGTTCGTATGTGTACTGGGCGTCCGTTTTAGTGTGTACTGCTCCTGGACTCCGAGTTGGACAAGATTTTGAGTTTGGCTCGGTTTCCATCTTCTTTGAACGAATTCTCTAGTCCTCCACGTCCCTGATACTTCCTACAAGTACTCTTTGAACTTCTCCATAGATCCTAATCACAATTAAATCATTAATTAGCAATCTATGCTCAAAAACATATAAGGAAACATATAAGAACGAGCTCACCTCTGAAATTAATTGTTGTGTATGAACTCTATTGATTGCATCTTGTATGTTCAATGGAGTGTTGTTTGTATCCATAGAAGTGATGCCCTCATCATCCTCCCCTTCTTGAGTTGGAGTTGTTCTCGACAAAAGTTCATCTTCTCTTATGTGTTGGTCCAAATATGCAACGCCATCAAATCTTTTTGTATGCATGAATGGAGGAGGCCAAGGTGGTGTACGACATAGTGTGCTATCTTGATCTTGTACATCAAATAAGAGTGCACATTCACTTGAGCCAGGATCCCAAACAAATAAACATTGTGTCATGTTTATAGGTGCAATTATAACGTGCATGATCTCACCATTCTCCCCTTCTTTATGACAAGTCACCCTAGGCTTGCTCGTATGTCCAGGAAAGAGGCTTTTGGGGATAATATGAGCACTGTCCATATTGCACAACCGCAGCGAACAATGCTTCTCTTTTATTTGTTGTCCCCGCTGCAAGGAAAAAATACTAGAAAAACTTGACAAGGCATTATTAGCATTAGTGAATTTATTTACTTTACCATGTTGTTGTAGCACAAAAGGAGCTTTCATGTTGGAACATATGTATACTTTATGCACCATAAATTTACCACTATATTCATAGTTGCCTATAGCATGAAAAATATTTCTACTTAACATAGGCAATTCAGATTGGGAAAATATTCTCCCCTCTACAGTATCTAGATCACAAAGAGTGTCAAATTCAATATATCCCAAGGTATTTAGAGAAGACAACAATTTCAGTTCATCATTTTGACAAATAATTGGAATCATTCTTAATTTCAGCACAAGTGGGTAATAAAGTATCAAATTCATTTGATTGTTCTAGTATAGGTACAATATAATTATCAGCACACAACTCTTTCTTAGCGCAATGATCAACAGGAAAATCAACATGTGACAATGGTATAAAAATAAACGATTCTAATAGTTGCTCCTCGAAAATAGCATGATTGGTAGAAAAATTCAGAACATCCAAAACTTCTCACCTTCTGTATTTGTAGAATGTTTTGCCTTTCCATTTTCAGCAGTGATTTCGAGTGCATTATGAGTTGATCCATCCAAAATTTCACTAGTGTTGTCGAAAGCCCCGTTCTCTTTTGCATCATCTATATTATTTTCTATATTGTCCTGCAAAACTTTAGACACAAAAGGAGGTACAACAAGAAATTTATCCTCAAATTGATGCACTTCACCTTTGCAATTAGATACATTCATAAAAGTTTCTCGCATACAAATTTTCATATCCTTCCATGTTCGAGGTTTTTCTAAATCATTTAAATTGTTACACCAAGTTAATGCACAACCTACTAATGCACTTGCAACATTTCTAATCTTTCTCCTCTCACACATATGACATTGTCCAAAAATTTTATCCAACTCTATTTCCCAAGCAATATATTCATCGTAACCAAAACCATCATAAGAAGGAAGAGATGGGAGAATGTAATTACTTCTTGTGAAAGGTGTTGTAAAGGTGGTCTGAATGTCATGTGAATCCTTGGTTTATGTTTTATTCTTAGTGAGCAACTCCATCGCCGTCTTCATCATGTCAATCATCCCAGCATATAATGCATGATTATTGCTATTACCTGACATTGTTAGTAGCAAACAAAAGACAACAAAAATATGTTATCCCTATCAACTACAAAGTATAATGGTAAATTGGAAGTGTAATCACACACTCTGAAGCATCTTACCACACTCCTACAAGTGTTCTTACCGATACTGCAGATGGCAAACGGTGGACGGTATGAAGAAACCAATGAAGCGTGGGGTGATTGCAAAGGTGTATCGATTCTTCTCAAGAGTAAGGTGTAGCTTAGATGGAACTTTAAGCAAGGATTAGCAACAATGAAATCAGATAGTAAAGTTGAATAAGTGTCCAAAGTACTTGTCAAATTTGCTGGCCTAAATGTGTTCCTAGTAGTTCAAGCTAGCAAGACATGAGACAAAACTAGATGACACAAATGAATGCAAGCACTTCTGTTTTTTGTTGTTCTTTTTTTCTCTTTTTTTGTGCGGCTTTTGTATCTTGTTTTGCACTTGCCTTTTTCTTTTTTCTTCCTTTTTTTCAGAATGTGCTGCAAAAGAACAACACAATGAAAAGCAATCAAAGATATCTCATGGGTCTATCACAGTATGCTCAATCGTCCAAGGACAAATAGGGATACTTAGAGGCTCCAAATAGAAAAACTTACAATAGCAAGATTGTAGATATATCTGTCCTCTTTAATTTCCATATATGGAAGAACTATTTTGGATAATAATAATAGGAGATATTGCCCCCAAAACACAGACTGTTCAGAAATTCTAGGTCAATAACAGATTCAAATCTAATGCAATTTCGACCTCGATAACTGTATTTTCTGGGAAACTGGTGAATACAAAAATAATGGACTTAGACTTGATACATGGCCCAATGGCCCAATACGGTGGCGCAACACCCTGACAGATTCTGTAGTTGATTTTGTTTCGACGATTCCCGTCGACTTCGAAGGTTTTTTGACATGGGACCAGTGCCATTGGAAAGGTTATCCTCTCCCCTTTATGTGCATATGTAGAACGTCCAAAACAGAGTTCATATGCGTCCTGGGCGTCCGTTTTAGTGCGTACTGCTCTGGACTCTGATTTGGGCACGATTTTGAGTTTGGCTCGGTTTCCATCTTCTTTGAACGAATTCTCTGGTCCTCCACATCCCTAATACTTACTCCAAGCACTCTTTGAACATCTCCATGGATCCTAATCACAATTAAATCATTAAGTAGCAATCTATGCTCAAAAACATATAAGGAAATATATAAGAACGAGCTCACCTCTGAAACTAATTGTTGTGTATGAACTCTATTGATTAATCCCTAATAAATGGAGTATTGTTTGTATCCATAGAAGTGATGTCCTCATCATCCTCCCCTTCTCGAATTGGAGTCATCCTCGACTCAAGTTCATCTTCTCTCATGTGTTGGTCCAAATATGCAACGCCATCAAATCTTTTTGTATGCATGAATGGAGGAGGCCAAGGTGGTGGAAGACATAGTGCGCCATCTTGATCTTGTCCATCAAATAAGAGTGCACATTCACTTGAGCTAGGATCTCAAACAAATTAACATTGTGTCATATTTGTAGGTGCAATGATAACGTGCATAATCTCATCATACACTGTTGGATGGCCTTGGATACTTCTGTTTGTGGGTCATTTGATCCATGTGGTACCACATGTCATTGCTTTATTGGTTGGGATGGTACTTTACAGGATTGCTCCCCCTGTTACCTCATTTCCTGTAATAATTCCCTGCATGCACTATTTCTCCAAGGAAAAATGGAAATAGGTTAAATAGAAAGGTGATGTGTGCAATAAATGACAATTACTTCACATAATTGAGTTATATTGATGGGTGAAATTGGTATATAACAGCCTTCAACAACCATAATGTGAATACTAGACTATCCAGAGTTTGTGGTCTAGATGCTCGGGAAAGGGTGCTACTAAACCTATAGAGATTCGATCACTTGACCGAAAATGAAAAGGATGAACTCTTCGAAAGCTCTATCCAACCATAAGTTCAATATCCAGAATATATGAAACAGATGGCGAAGAAGCTAGCTATGAAGATGATCTCTCATGCATGGAGGACCTACAAAACTAAGCTTGTGAATCTTTGGAGGAATCATGAAACCCCCTTCCATACATGTCTACATGTGTTAGAAGATGACTGGGCAAGATTTGTTGAAAAGTGTGAATCACAGGGTTTTGCCAAGAATAGTGAACATATAAAGTGGCTCCAATCACAGAACGAGCTTGAGCACCACCTCGGCAACACCAGTTATGTCGGAAAAAAGGATTTGGGAAGAACATGATAAAAAATTGGACCAGCTAGGTGTTGCAAATCCATACGACAGTTTCAGTGGACGACTGAAATCATTTATGCGTCCTCGTTCACAGCTCTCTGAGTCAGGCCGTATCAGCTTATACGGCCCAAGCACCATACATGTTGCTCAAAGAGCCTGGACCCTGAGAAGCGAAGACTCAAATGGTGAGAGGGAAATGATGCCCTCAGCAAGGCCCTGCAAAGACCGGAGCAACGAGGCCGTGTTTGTGGTGTTTCCAGTAAGTTGACCAGGAGGGAAGGTTTTTCGGAATACAAAAATACATATCGGAGGCAGAAAACGACCTCGACATAACATGTTGACGTCGAGGAGCTGAAACTACAACTGAGAAGGGAGCTCCTAGGAGACGTGAAGCATATGCTAGAGGGAGAAGGTATAGCAATCCGTGACGCATTTTTCGTCTTAAGTAACGATGAGGAGCATAAGTGCAGCTTTGCTTCTACAACAGCTGGGGGTGGACAACCACATGAGGATCTTCCGGCACCAACGTCTGACCCTTAATTGAGCCGGATACGATAGATAACTTGGCTCAGCCAACGACATGCAACCTTCTGCTAATGGTCGGAGGAATCGCCCGAATGGAGGTCTTGAGAGGGCTAGTGCATCCCGATCAGACCATGCTTGACGACATCCAGGTGGACACAAAAACCTATGTTGTGGTCAAGGTGGACATGGTGCATGAAAATACGAAAAACCTACAGCTCGAAGTGCTACCGAACGATAAAATGCTGGCTATGCGTGATGCAGTTACTAGAAAGGTTTAGTGGAGACAGAGCCTTATTGTTGTTGACCTAGTAGCAGCAGCAGCTTCCGCGTCGACCTGTAATGCTTCGATGTCCTCTGAGGCACGTCTGCTTCTACATGCAATTCCAGAGCAGATGGATTTGTCTGAAATTCCAGAGCTATCGTTGACTCCAGTTATAGAGAAGCATCAAAAGTCTTCAATTGGAGAGCAGTTGCCTCTAGTTATAGAGAAGCCACATCTGTCTCCAACTCTAGAGCTATCGCAGAAGTCTCCAATTCAAGAGAAGTCGCGTCGATCTCCATCTTGCACTCGTAGTGCCCTGCTACTACTCCCTACACCTGATCAGCTGTCGGCAAAGCCGACGAAGAATGTACATGCAAAGAACAGGAGTCCGCAACGGCAATTATCATCGAAGGAAGCTTGCAAGAAACCAATGAAAAAGTCGGAAGCTAACCCAAGGACGCTGAAAGCTATGATGCATGAAAACCTGAAGATTGAAATGGGAAAGCCGTTGTTAACTACTAGCGCACTCAAACAAGTTGGTAAACCTTATGTTCAACTTCATCAATACTACATGTAAAATCACAAAAAGTTTCAAACCATACTAGTGGCATTCAAGGATAAACACTTCCTTTCGGATGATAGCCCTTTTGCCATCAGATGGTCCGATCTCTATGACTTTTTCAACCTTGACACGTTGGCTGTCTCTCTAATACGCTACTTCGCATTGTAAGTCCTCAAAAACTAGGTTCTTCAAGGCATATACTCAATATAAGTGTCATATGTAACAAATTTGGCATTTTGCGTGTGGGCACCAGCAACAACATACTCGCCATAATACGGGAAACACGTCTCCTGCATATCTTGACCCACAGGTACCAGCAAGAACTTATATTCAAATATCGACCGACCAAAAAGATGTTGTCCAATATTTTGTGAAGGGAATGAGACACTACAGTGATAAGGAGCTCCTAATCGTACCGTTCAACCCGGGTAACTATTGGGTAACCATAGCAATTTCTACAAGGTACGACCAAGTCTTTTATTTTGACCCCTGAAGGCCGAGAGATGAAAAAACTGGCAAGCGGATAACCCGTAAATGGAATGATATTTCTTCTGTTATTGATGAGTAAGTTCCTTCTTCATTTTAGTTTCTAACTATTTCGTCCTTGCACGATAATTTTACATTAACTGTGAATGTTTTTGTTTAGGGCTTTTGTACAAGTAAAAGAAAAATGCCAACAACTTAAACATCATACTGCATTCGACGTGCCACAACAAGCTCCGGACAACACGTGCAGCTTCCATGTATGCTTACACATGGCTTTATTTGGAGCGCAGCCTAATTGCAATGTATGTGTAAATGCATTTATTTTACTTTATTACTAATCTTTTGCTAAATCTCATTTTATCGTGTGGCAGGACTACATACCCGCTTTTAGAAACGCTGAAGGTCATAGCTTCGAGCAAATTAAAGACGTATTATGCAGGTTCATTATTTCTGAAATCATTAATTCAAAGGGAGAATATCATTACAACTAGAGGATATGTGACAGTTATTCTTTGTGTAACTAGTTACTTGTTGAGATGGATAAACAGGGGAATTTTGTGTAAATAGCTACTTGGTAATCACGATTGACACTTTGTTAATATTCGATTGGTCAATGTGTGTAATCTCCATTTCTCTATACCTATGTTTCTATATATGTATGTTGCTGACACTGGCAATGCGACTGCCAAATCCTTGCTAGCTCTAGGATGCAACCGACAACTAGGATAATCAGGGGTGGAGGCACCTAATAGGAGACGTGCGTCTAGCAGGGAGTGACTCCCAGTTAGTGTTGAAGTGACCCTGTCTGTAAACAATCCGCAACGCGCTGTAACAGAGACCGTCTTGGATGAACTAAATAAAGGAGATCCTCTTCCTTATAGCATGTTTCAGATCAGTCTGCGACGGGCTAAAATAAAGCACATCTTGGATCAGTCAATAAATCTGTAACGCGTTGTATTAGAGCTTGTCTCACATGTACATTAATGGGAGATGTGTGCGATGCCAGTCTCCAATGACCCTGTAAAGCCCGTTTGTTATGACTCAACGAAAGAAGACACACTATCTTTGAGCTTATCTCGTACTTAGTCTGATCGGCGACTTGTCTGCCGCTCGTCTCTGATAACAACGTAATGCGAGAAGCGATGACAAAGACGCACTGTTTATTCGTCTTCCTTCTTCATTCGGACATGTCTCGGATGAACTTTTCTTACGTAGTGATGTACTCTATGTCACGTCGAAGCAACCAGGCAAGGAGAAGATGGAACAATTTAATTAGTTAAGCGTGCATGACAGCATGAGCTTCATTAAGTGAACAACTATAGTTTTTTTTTAAGCTGTACAACTTTAGTTAGACCTAATTGAGCCCAGGTAACATGGTGGGAAGCAGCAGCCCGTAGGATGAAAATCAACAGTAGATGGAGTGTTTACTGCACGTACGCATGCAGTAAAACGTTGTAAGTCAGACGATCATGATCCTAACTTCAGATGGCACTCCTGAAGCCTTTCATATGGATTCATAGCTTCTTCACTCAATCCACAACTTCAATAATATTCTCAGCATGACTCTTTTAATTAATAGGCAGTGTACCTGCTACTTTTCAAGAAAGATAATAATATCCTCAGCATGGTAGGACGCATCTCTGATCTGGAGGACGAAAACTGTTATAGCCTCGTTTCTGGAGCTGAGCTTTTTATCAGCATATTTGAGAAAGCCTTCAAGCTTCGCTAGTTCATCTTTCAAGAACTCCACCAGTGAACAAACATAGCAGTGACGCCTCCTGGATGGCAAGGTTGCCTACCACAGCAAATACTGCAGACTCGGGCATAGGCGCATAGCCACAATCACTACATGAGAAAGGCTCATCCGAGTCGAACCCGTACGAAGAACGGAGACGAACAAACAGCGCGTCTCCGTTGCCGCGTCTCGCATTACGTAGTCATCGAAGACGAGCGTCGGGCGCGTCGCCGATCAGCATAAGTGCGAGACAAGCTCAAAGATAGCATATCTCCTTTCTTTGAGTAATAACAGACGAGCTTTATAGAGTCATCAGAGACGTTCAGCGGACGCGTCCCCGATCAGCATACATGTGAGACAAACTCTAAAAGAGCGCGCCGCAGATTTATTGACTGATTTGAGACGGTCTTTATCAAATCACATCGCAGATTTGTTGACTTATCAGACGATCCTAAGCAAGCTCGTCTCCTTTCTTTAAGCAATCCGAGAAGATCTTTCTTCTTAGCTTGTCACTGGTGTGTCTACTAGGTGTGACATTGTGACACTAAGAGGAGACGTACCATGTTGAATATCCGTCTCAAATTAGATGCCACCCACGTCCTGTCTATCCTGCTTGACGGTTGTATCCTGGAGCTAGCCAGGATTTTGCAGCTGCATAGCCAGTGTCAGCAAAGATACACATACATGAACATATGTATAGCAAAATGAAGATCACATCTTAAATTATATTGACCAGTCAAATATTAACAAAGTGTCAATCGTGGTTAGCAAGTAACTAATTATACAATGAATGCCCCCTATTCACCCTAATTACCAAATAACTAATTACACATATCATAACTGTCATCATCTAATCATGTATACCGTAATGAAAATTCTCTATTTGGATCAATAACTTCATTAACGATGAGCCTTCATAGCCCTCTCTAATGCGCTCTTGAAGGTAGTTTTGTAGTCCTGCCACACGATAAAATGAGAATCAACAAAAGATCAATAAAATAACTAAAATTAGATAAAGTATTATCAAACTGTCGTCACATTCGCTCAAACGGTCACATAAGGGAGCAAATATCTGAAGGCTGAGAAACAAATGGGCACACAACTATAATAAATGCACAAACTGTTAGTGAATGAAGAACTGCACTTACATGTACCACAGATAGTTCGTGAGCATCTGCAAAGCATCAGCAGAGAAACTGTTCTCATCATAAAGGATATGGTAGTGAGCCGGTCTGCTTGTCACCTGAAAAAAAACAAATATTTACATTCCACTGATGCATTTAATAGCCTGATATAAAAAACTCGTGAGAGCAACACCAATTATCGCATAGGTACCTTGATTCCACTATGGCTGTAGAGATAGAAATCAAACTCAGTAGGATGGCAAATGCAAGTGTCAACCGCAGTTCCTACAGTTTCAATGGTTTGCGAATCAGAATTGATAATATACATGACAACAGGCCGGTGGTGTTGAGAGCATCGTGGTTGCTGAAAATTTGAAAATTTTACTACTACTGTTTGAGCAAATTTGAAAATGTGTTGGTCAGGGCTTGATTCATACCAATTACCAATGGCGGGGTCAACGACGGCATCACACTCTGAGGGCAGGGTCGAGGTTGCGATGTGCTCCGAGAACAGAGGACGAGGCAGCAGCGTGCTCTGAGGCCGAGCTGGCGGTTCCTCAACTTTCTGATAATGAAGGTCAGGGTCGACGGCGGGGTCGAGGTCGACGTACGGAAACAACACGACAATGACAAAGAGTGAGTTGAGGAAGAGGGATGACAGTGGAGTGTTTAGGGGATGGGATGATCAAGTGGCAGCGTGCTCTGGGGACAGGACGATCAGGCGGCGGCATGCTCTAAGGACGAGGTGGCCGAGGTGCCGGAGCTAAAGTTTTTAGGTCGAGAGAGCGAGTAAGGTTTGGACAAAAATTTTCACCAAGTGCTGCGAGAGAGAGCGCGAAAGCTAAAAATAGCAAAACACGAAGACGAGCATGTATAGTGCCCGTCTCTCATTTGCCCGTCTCCCTTAGGTCGAGTGCGAAAATTTTTGCCAAGTTTTGGGAGAGGATGCGTGCAAGCTAAAAATAGCAATGTAAAAAATCTAGGACGGGCCTTTATAAAGCATGTCTCTCATTCGCTCGTCTCCCTTTTGTCAGAGGTCAAAAATCGGCGATGGTACTTTATAATATCCGTCTCTCATTTGCTCATCTCCCTTTTGCCACTCGGGTGACATCGTGAGTGTCTGTTGCCACTCGCACGAAGAGTTAACATCATGAGCGTCTGTTGCCACTCGGGCGCAGAGATATAATGGAATTCAGTGATAAACAAGCGCAAGATGCCATTCAATTCAGAGATAATTTTGCAACTCAATGGATTTCATAGTTCATACACATTTTGTGCCCTCTCACTACAGGAAACGCTAACACTTACATCGGCCAGCTTAATTTACGTTGGCCAGCCGACGTAAATAAACTAACTTATGTCGGTCAAAAAAACTGACGTAAGTTAAACTAACTTATGTCGGCGGCCGACGTAAGTCAGCAGACTGACAGCAGTAAATATGATCATACATCGGTCTGAGCAACTAGCCGACGTAAATAAAAGACCGACGTAAGTTAGGCTTAACTTACGTCGGCTGGGGGGTTGGCCGATGTAAGTTTAGTCGACCGACGTAAGTTTACTATTTAGCCGACGTAAGTTACATATTTTAACCTATCCTCACGCGCGCCTTCTCTTTTCTTCCTTACCCGCCGCATGCCGCTTTCTTCTGTCCCTCCCCGCCGCCGCGCCCAACGCCGTCGCTCACCGCCGCCGCGCCTGCCGCCGTCCGACGCCGCCGCCACAAGGTACTCCTTTCCTCCCCTCCTCTCCTCCCCTCCCCTCCACGACCGCCCCCCCCCCCCACCCCCTCCCCGAGCGCCGCCCTGCCAGGCCGACCGCCGCCGTCCGCCTCCCCATCCCCATCCCCTCCCCCTCCACCTCCCCTCCCCCTCCCTCCACGGCCGAGCGCCGCCCCCCTTCCCCTCCCCTCCCGAGCCCCCCCTCTCCCACTCCTCCTCCCCTCCCCCCTCAATTTTGAATTTGAAATTTTTTAAATTTTGCTGAAATTGCTTAATTGTTTATTTAATTATGGTTAAGTGGTTAATTTTCTTAAATATGCTTAAGTGGTTTATTTTATTATGATTAATTTGCTTAATTATGCATAATTATGCTTAATTTGCTTAATTATGCTTAGGTGGTTTATTTAATTATGTTTAATTATGCTTAAATCGCTTAAATTTGTTTAATTAGGCTTAAGTGGTTTATTTAAGTTGTTAATTTGCTTATGCATTTAATTATGCTCAAGTGGTTTATCTATTTATTCTTAAGTGGTTAATTGCACCATGAGGAGGGCAGCGTCAGGGGTGGCCGACTGTTGGGTGCCACGGCGTCGCCTGTAGCTCCAATAGAGAGAGAGAGAGAGGAGGTGGGTCGTGTGTAGGGGTGAGCAGAGGAGATCGGGGCGGCGGCGCAGCTTGGTGCGTCATGCAGCATGCGGAGGAGTTCGCGCTGAGAGGAGCTCGCGCAGGCGGAGGAGATCGAGGCGGTGGGCGGCACGCAAAAGAAGCTCGCGCCGGCGGTGATCTGAGAAATGCGGTATATTTTGTCGTTGAACATAGTTATTAAGGCATCGCTTTAGCGTCGGTAAAGCGACGCTAAAGCGGTAAGGCGCTCTGGCACCGTAAGGCGTCCCTGTCACCTTGCTTTCTAGGGTAAGGCGGTGGCAGTGGACAGGGAAGCCAGCGGTGGTGGGGAAAGCTGGCGCCGCGAGAGCAGGGGGATCCGTCTCCTTAAGTCGCCTTACCGCCTTAAGAACGTCAATGACCCGCGATTGCATGGACGGTTGAAATGGATGTGGAATTATCATCTAAGACCAACTTTCCTCTCAGTCTTTCTCTAGTTCTTTCCTCTCTCTTAAATGACCTCAAAATGAAAATGAGCAACGTAACCTATAGCAATGTATCACCCATTTCAGATCTGCATGTCTCACATGCCATTGGCATGTGAGACGTGCAGGTTCGGAATTGTCCCTTTTTGGATAGCCTCGGAGTGACTGAGGGGGCGTGGCTTGTGACGAGATGCGGGTCCGGATTTGGGCGAGATTTCGGTGGCGTAACCCTGTTGTTCTCCGCTGCACCATTTTTGGGCGTGCAGTGGAGAACAACGGGGTTATGCTGCCGAAATTTCGTTCGAATCCATCACGCGTCTCGTCATGAGCACGCTCCGCTCGGTCACTCTTGGGTGGGTTTAGGATCTATCTGCCTAGGTTGTAGGGTCGTGACACATAACATAACAATACATTAACGACAATTTCTTTCGCGTTAAAATGCAGAGTCAAACATGGGCGAAGATCATAGTTGGATGTACACTGGTTGGAAGAGCAGAATTGGTGGTCACTCAGATGAGTGGTACGCCAAGACAGAAGCTTTTGTGGAATGAGCTTTTTCGTTGTCAAATAGCGATAAGGCGCGGTGCCCATGTACGAAATGCCGAAACGGAACGTTTTTGGACAAAGTGGAACTTATGTTGCACTTGTCACATTATGAGTTGTGGAACTTCCATGGCGAGACAACTTCTCAAGTTGTTCAAGAAGTGGAAGCGGACAATGATGATGCTCAAGAGGTTGATATGATGGATGAGATGCTGGAAGCTATACGACCAGAGCTTACAGAAGATACTCAAACAGCAGAGGTTAAAGAGTTCTTCAAACGTCTCAAAGATTCAGAAGAAGCTCTGCATGAACACAGTAAAATGTCAATCCTCAATTTTGTGACTAGACTTATGGCAATTGAGTCTAAGTTCTTCTTTTCTAACAATTTTTACAACATGCTCATCGATTTGTTCGAAGATGCCCTTCCACAACCCAACAAAGTGCCTAAGGATATGTACAACTCGAAGAAAATTCTTTCCGGTCTCGGGATGAAGCACGAAAAGATTGATGTGTGTCCGGACAACTGCATGCTTTTCTGGAGAGAGCATGCCAATGAGAACAAATGTTTGAAATGTGGTCAACCGAGGTTTGTCGAAGTTGTTAATAACGATGGTAATACTGTAACGACGGAAGTCACACGTAAGCAGCTTCGTTACTTACCTGTGACACCAAGGTTGAAGCGGCTATTCCTTAAAAAAAAACGGCCAGACACATGAGATGGCACAAAGAAGGTGAGCGTGAGAACAATGGAGTCATGACGCACCCGTCCGATGGTGAGGCATGGAAGGCGCTGGACCGGTTCGACCCAGAATTCGCTCGTGAAGCGAGAAATGTTCACATCGGGTTGGCGACAGATGGGTTCACGTCGTTCAGCACAAACGCCGCACCATACTCCTGTTGGCTCATATTTGTCATTCTGTACAATCTTCCACCGGCTTTTTGCATGAAAAATGAGTTTATGTTTCTTAGCCTCATTGTACCTGGGCCAGATCATCCTGGGTCATGTCTCAACGTGATGTTGAAACCGTTGATCGAAGAGTTGAAAATGTTATGGACAGGAGTCGAAGCATACGACTGTTACAAGAAAAAGAAATTCAACCTCTGAGCTGCTTATTTGTGGTCCGTTCATGATTTTCCGGCATACGACATATTTTCTGTATGGAGCACTCATGGTCAGTTGATGTGTCCGATATGTGCCTCGGATATCGATTGCTTTCGACTTACCCATGGAGGCAAGATATCTTACTTTGATTGTCATAGACGTTGACTACCTCCGAATCACTTGTTTAGACAACAGAGGAATGTCTTCAGAAAGAACACCGTTGTCACTAAAGGACCACTAAAACGTCTTGACGGGTCAGAAATATCTGATATGTTGGACAAATTGGTGCCTGATGAAGGTCGTCCTGGATATTTCGAAGGTTACGGAGACAAACACAATTGGACTCACATATGTGGACTTTGGGAGTTACCGTATGTGAAGTTGTTGATTCTAAGGCACAACATTGATGTTATGCATCAAGAGCATAACATGGCCGAATGTATCATAAGAACATGCATGGACATGACGGGCAAAACAAAAGACGATTTAAAGGCTCGAAAGGATCTTGCCAGCTTTGTAACCGTCAAACTCTTGAGCTCTCCGAAAATGGTGGTAAACCACGCGCTCCTTTCTGTCTTTGACCTAAAGAAAAAAAAGAAGTTCTCGAATGGTTGCAAAGGTTGAAATTCCCAAATGGTTATGCAGCTAGTCTGAGACGAGCCGTGAATGTGAAAACGGGAAAGCTCATTGGGTTGAAGAGTCATGATTATCACATAATCATGGAAAGACTTATGCCTGTTATGTTTCAAGGCTATTTTGACAATCCAGTGTGGAAGGTGTTAGCCGAGCTTAGCCACTTCTATAGACAACTCTGTGCTAAAGAAATCACGCCAGAGATGATGACTAAACTGGAAAAGGAGGTTCCAATACTTTTGTGTAAGATGGAAAATATTTTTCCTCCAGGATTTTTCAATCCAATGCAACATCTCTTAATTCATCTTCCATTTGAAGCGAAAGTGGGCGGTCCCATGCAATATACGTGGATGTACCATATTGAAAGATCACTTAGATATCTGAAACCAATGGTTGGTAACAGGGCAAGGGTTGAAGGTTGCATCGCCGAAGCTTTTACTCTTAAGGAAGTAGGATACTTCTCAAGTGTTTACTTTGCAGAGGAAAACAATGTTAATACTTCGGTAATGCCGTACAATATAAATGATCAACCTCCTTGTAGCGATCTCTCCATTTTTGCAACAAGAGGCACTACTATTGGTAGTTACACTTCGTACGATGTTAGCGAAAAAGAAAGGCGTGCTGCATTCTTCTACATTTACGCTAATATAGAATAAATGAATGAATATTTCAAGTAAGTGTTTCTCCTACAATTATGCTTTTCACCATCTTTTCCGACACATGTATTCTAAAAGGTTCTCTTTGTTGTGTAGTATGTTCGACAAGCAAAATTGGAGACATAGACATCAACCCACGAGCAAGCAAATAGAACATATTCGACTGGAAGGAATAAACGGGGGATCTAATTTTCTCTCCTGGTTTCGAGATCATGTAACATTTTCTCGATAACTAATCAATGTTAACAATGTTTTCTTATAACTTAAGAATGCTTACGTTTTCTAATAACTCCATATCTTGGACAGTGCCAAAAAGATGCCAACGTCCATGAAGCTATGGTCGATATGACGTCAACGGCTTTCGATTCCGTACAACTCAATTTGAATCTCTTCGTCCTCTCGCGGCAACATGTAATACCGGAGTTGTGATGAGGGCAATCGATTCGCAAGATCATGAAACGCAGTACTACGGGATTATTAAAAAAAATCCTTGAATTCACTTTTTTCGCAAACAAGCCAATTCGAGCGGTATTCTTTGACTGCAAATGGTTTGATTCCATTTGTGGAATTCTAGTAAACGAATTTGGCATGGTCGAAGTAAAACACAAAGAACGGTTGAAAGAATTCGATTCATTAGTTCTTGCACACCAAGTAGAGCAAGTGTACTATATACCCTATCCATGCAATAAATTCAAAGCTTGGTGGGTGGTACATAAGGTGAATCCTCGTGAGCGGTTATATGCTCTAGGAGATTATGATTACCACGACGAAGCTGAGGTCGATTGTGTCTACCAAGAGGAAGAGTGGCCAAACTCCTTCTCAGTCAACCCTTGTGTAGGAATCGATAACTTAGTTGGAGACGCTCAAGATATCGAGGCTGGCACGGAAGCGGAAAGAATCAGAATCAGAAACTGAAGATATCGATGACATAGTCGAACCTGCTGATTCGCGCAAACAAAAACGATATGTGGAAGAAGAAGATCGATGGGCTGGTTTAAGGAGTAGGGTGCATGATCGTGATGTTGATGAATTTTGAAGTAACGTCTTATTCACTAATTTAACATTAATTTTGTATATTATATTTGCATATTAATCATTTATTCCTTGCAACAGGATGTCGTCAAAGGGGAAGGGGAAGGGGAAGCCAGTGAGAGGGTTTGAGCCGCCAGGAGACCCTTGCTCAGGGAGCTCGTTCCTTTCTAGACGACGTTCCCTCTTTCTGGCACACGCTCCACCCTCAGCTGTCGTGTGATTTCAGCGGACGGAGGTAAATTTTAGTTATAATAAAGTTATTTTTGAAATTGCAATTGTTATTAATTATTAATTGTCAATCTTTTCCTTTTTCATAGTCTGACTCAGAGACTTCTGAGTCAGAGTCAGAGTCAGAGGCTAGGGGGCCGCTACAGGAGCCTGACTCAGAGGCTAGGGGGCCACTACAGGAGCCCTCTAGCGCTAGCCTCCCTTCGGAGCCGGCTAGCGCTAGCCTCCCTGTGCAGCCGGCTACCACTAGCCTTCCTGGAGGCTCCGGTGGTTCCGCAGAGCCTTCAGGGTCACTGGACGTGGCAACGTCACAGCAGAGGCGACGGATGAGGAGGACCCACTTTGCGGCTCCTCCTCCGATTACTACTCAGTGGACCACGATCCGTCCTGTTGGAGGCAGGTATAAATATTGTATATAGTATATTAAATATTAGATGTTGTTTTCCTTTACTTAATGATTTAATATATTTTGTAGATATTGGTATGACTTTTCGTTCACGAGGGCCCAGGAGCACAATAGGCAGGTTAACAGTGTCATAGGTGCTATCGTCAAGTTGCACTACCCCGGTGTAATTGACGGTTTTCCTGCCCTGTCGTGGGATGACTACGCTAGTGTCTCTCACCCGGTGCACAGCACGATTCAGGGAGCCGTGTGGCACGATTTTATGGTAAGTTTAACTGTTTCATTTTTTCAACTCGTTTGAATTGTTAATGCATATCACTTAAATATTTGTTTGCTTAAAGTTGAGGTACCAAGTAGAGAAACCGGGCATGGAGGACCACGCGAGACGCGTGTTCCATTACAACGCTCGGAAGCTCACGATGGCGGCGTTGTCGTACGCTCGGATTCAGGCCGTCAACGCGTACTACAAGCGGCACCCCCGGGAGCAGGAGCAGGAGCAGCAAAGGAGTGTATTTAGGAAGGACTCCGACTCGTACTTGACAAAGGAGCAGTATGCGGAGGTAAGTTTTTAATATTGTTAAATATTTACAATATCTACGTATGTTAACTGCGTTGATGAAAAATGAATATGTGTAGGTTAGTATTTCCTGGTTACAGGGTAACATCGAGGCATACTTAGCTCTCTGTTGGTACTGGGCTAGCGACGCATTCATCAATAAGTCCACAAAGGCTAGACAGTGTCGCATGGGGTCCAAGGGCAAGCATAGCTATGGCGGCGACAACTACTTGCGTTTGGTTAAATGCATGGTAAGTACCTTTTCATTTTATTTATTTGTTCCTAATATATTATTTATCTCACTAACACGGCTGTACAGGAGCGAGAGATGGGTCATGAGCCGACCCCGACCCAGGTTTGGAAGAGAGGTCACAAGGAAAGTGACCCTTCTCAGCCAGGGCAGTGTAATCAGGTCGCAGCCGACCGACTGGTAAGTTTTCGAAATTCATCAATTTCATTATAATTAATACTATTATTGACATGCTTACAAGATTTATTTGTTTTGTAGACAAAGTACACGCAGGAGGTCACGAAGATACACGGTGCGGATTACGATTGGGAAAGTGCGCCGATCGACCCCCAAGCCGCATACGCAAACGTAGGCGGGAAGGCCCACGGAAGGTGAGTTCTTTATGTGTTTCATTTCTTTTTCAATTAATCTTCTTCTACTTAGTGTTTTCATTCTTTTGCAGGTTTGCCATTTTTGATGGAGTTGTCGACTCGAGGTCGACGTGACCTTTGAGAGGCGCTTCATCGTCGCAGGCTTCGACCGTTGGTACCAGTGGTCGTCTCTCGCAGACCCAGCTGGAGCTCCAGGCCATGAGGGAGACGCTGACGCAAACCCAGGCAGAGCTGGAGAGGACGAGAGCGGAGGCAAGGGAGGAGCAGCAGAGGACAGCCTTAATGATGGCCCAAATGCAAGCAGCGGTGGCGTTAAGTAATTTAAAGTACCGTAGTTTAATTTCACAGCACTTCAATAACATATATCTTCTAATATTTTGCAATGACACACTCTTGCTTGACACAGCAGTCAAGATATTGAGATTCCTACGCTTCCGCCGCAGCAGACACCAGAGCAGGTGATAAACTCTCTCTTTAATATTGTTGTATCCATTTTATTATTTTACATAGAGAGATAAGGAGGTAGAACATAGAGGTAGATCTTGATGACTTGTCACATATTTATTCCTATAGTGGTGAAGAAGTTAAGTGTATCTAATCAAGCTTTAGTAGTTTTTGACCATGGTAGAAATGATTAGTATATAGTTAATAAGTTGTCAGTGCTTCCATTTAACAAAGGGCTAGTGGTTCATAAGCTTGACGTGTTACCTAAAGTCTCCAACTCTGATACCTGCTAGTTTTCTATTTATATATGCAACATTACTTCATTTGAAACTACAGCATGCTTCCTTCTTCTGTCACTGATGTTCTTGGCCTCTTATGTTATCACTGAGTTGACATTGATGCTTACTAGTGACTATGTTTCTTCTACAGGGTTCGGGAACACGCCGAGAAGATCACGGAGGTAGTGGAGGGGCTAGTGTGTAGCCCGGTGGAACTTATTTTGCAAATTGTGTTGTTGTCAATGTTTTGGACTATATTTTGTAACTATTATGTTGTGTATATGTTATCTGTCTGTTCTGTGTTCTCGCCATCGAGCGAGGTAGTCAGTTTTTGTTTTTTTAAAAAAAATCGAAAACATAACTTACGTCGGCTATGGAATTGCTGACGTAAGTTAGCCCAGTTTCTTACGTCGGTCAGACCATGTTGAACCACTTAACTTACGTCGGTTTGGAACAACCGACGTATGTTAAAGCACTTAACTTACATCGGTCTACAGCAACCGACGTAAGTACTCCGGCCCAGCCCGCGGCCCCATCCCGGTACGTGACTTACATCGGCTGCTACAGACCGACATAATTAAGATAACATACGTCGGTGGCCGACGTAAGTTGGCTTAATTACGTCCAATCCGCTACGTCGGCCAATCGCCAACGTAATTAAGGGAAAACCGACGTAATTAAGTTACTTACGTCGGTTTAGGCCTTACTTACGTCGGCTTTGGCCGATGTAATTGATCGATATTCCTATAGTGTCTAAACTATACATTTCTAAACTATATTTCTATGAAGCTCTCGTCGATCAATCTAAATTTTACTGTCTGGCTTGCTGCCAAACATGTCTCTTATATTCCCCTTGATCCTGAAAATATTGACATTCTTTGAATTCACAAATGTCGAATAACAAATGGTATATAACCTACATTGGTCACTAACCCAAAGTTACTAACCTTGATAAGTAGATTATAGCAATCATTTTAACCATCAGGTGCATTTTGCTGATAAGGCAAACGCTGAACTTCAAGTGGTATAGTTTTAATTGTAAAACCAGACCATCACCCCTATAAAATATCAATTTAAGCAACATAAGAAACCAATTCAAATAAGTTTAGCAACAATTACTGATTAATTGAGCAAAATATGTCTATCTTACAGTCTCTTGATCAAGAACCCCAAGGCAGAGTGCTCCTGAGCGATGGATATTCGGGTGGAAGAAACCACGTGAAAAGGCGCATCTTAGAGGCACCAAAGGATAGTCTTTCAAGAAAGAGATTTTCAGGAGGTAGTAACCACCTTCTCAGTCAGTCTACAAATGAAATTCATTAATAAGGGGACAATGTTATACTAGATATGATTGTTCTTGTTTTTCATGACTTACCCCTTCTTTACCGAGGATGATGCACTGCCACTTCAATAAATTTCCTGACTCAGGCTTCGTAGAGAAACCCTACACAGAGAAATTGGACAAATAGGTGACGCAAATGGCGAGCCATGAAATTGCAAATACCAAAAACAAACAAGACAGAAAAACAAAACTACAGAATGTTAAGTTCGTCAGTCCATTACAGAACTACATACAACCATGCGAGCGGTGTGTCATATGTACATACATGGGGATGCTTTGGGCACAACGCCAAGCACTCCTCCTCAGTCGGTTATGCGCCAAGTCAATATCAAACTGAGCCATGAACTACATAAAAAGTTGAATATAAGTAGCGTGGAATAGGAGGGAGTAGCGATGGCAAAGGACGTTACGGTGAGGACGGTGATGACGATGAGTACGGTGATGACGACGACGACGGTGGCGATGGCAAACAGAGGCGGTGATCGCACTAAAAGTTGGTTGAACAAAGGCGGCCGTCACACTGGTGTTGGTCGATCAGTAAGTGAGCACAGCTCGAGGTGGCAAACAGACGTGGGAGATAAAAGCAAGACGCACTAGACACAAGAGAGACATGCGAAGAATAAAAGCCTTTCTTCCATTGTTGACAAAGAAAGACTCGCGGCATGAGGATTGCAGAGAACTTAATTTCGGCCGCGGTGGTGCTGAGACGCGTGCGATCGGCGTGCAACCTTTCATTTCCCCGAGGCAAGCAGTTTCGCGTCCCATCGTCCATCAATGCACACGAAAGAAACCACTCAATCGCCGACTCCACACGGACCTTATATAAGGCACGCCATCAGTTCTTCACAAGCGTGTCTCTCTTTTTGCATTCGTTTCTCCTCTTCTTCGTCTTCTCCACGCCGACGACCCACCATGGCTAACGTTCCACCACCAAGCCCTTCGAGGGGGCCACCCTCCAAAAAACAGTGTTGCGGCTCCCCCGAGAGGCTCAACAACGAACTACACGTCGTTATGGCGTGAGAGGTGTACAACAATATGTCTCGCGCAATGAGTTCCTTGGGTCTGGGTACCCTTCTAGAGTATACTAGAATGGGTACCACGGGACACCACCTCTACGCCTTCAGGGGTGTGGCCGATCGTCTCGACATCCTGTTCAAGATGATGACCCTGGTGTTTGCTGTCGAGCGCTGCAGTAACCTGGTGGCAGCGACTAAGAGGAACCTCGGTCGCGGGGTTGCACCGCTAGTGCAGCCGGAGCAACCGGCACGGCTGGAGCAGCCGGCCAAGGCTCCTGTTGCACCGGCGCCGAAGTCGCTACCGGGGGGAGGAGGAGGAGGACGAGGAGTAAGATTTAATTTTTTTGTTTTTAGTTGATGTTTTTCTTTTCTTTTGTCTTGTTGTACTTTTATCTTATGTTTTGTAATATATTGTGTCAATAAATGAAATTTATCTGTGTTCATCTGTGTGAATGAATATTATCTTGTGTGCTCAAATTTGTGAATGAATGAATGTGTGGTGTGTTCATCGTGTTCCTCAGAAGCGCCAGTTCATAAATAAGAAAGGATTTGATTATTTTTTTTGATTTAAATCGGACTACACTGAAGATGCTCTACACTGGAATAATTTAGTTATCAAGTGAATGTGCACTAAGTTCAGTGATTTGTTCATGTCCGTGTGATATCAAGTGAACGAAGTAAAAATATGGAGAGAATCACGAAGCCAAAGGAGACGTCGAGAACAGGAGACGCGATTTGTGTTAAGCACGTCTCCCTTTTGGCCGAGGAGCAGGCGTGATGAGATTTCGGTAAAACCCGTCTCATTTCCTTTCGTCAATAGGAGACGAGCACTAACAGAAGCTCGTCTCCTGTTTGTCAGTGCTGCGGGCGCGTCTCGAATATTTTCTTAAATGAGACGAGCTATATAGTAGCTCGTCTCCTTCTACGCTCAGCCGCACCTTTCTTTCATAAACCACCATCCTCGCTAAAGTGGACTCGTCTCGTTTACCCATATCGGTGACGACCACTTTTGCGCTCGTTGATGATCTTTGTCTCTTATTTGAGTTTCTTACATAGTGACTCTGCGAAAACCCAAGTTGGAACTCATGCTAATTATTAAGAAGCGCAACATCTCCAGGTCAACGAGGCTATCCACATTTGTTGGTTCATTAGAATTGGCATGCATTTAATCAGTCATTTACAAACGTTATCAGTGAGAGGTGTGGGACACACTGCATGTCAACTGTAATAACAAAGAATTTGCAGTGGAAGCACATACCACAGCTCATGCGGTACCAGGCTTTTGCACTGTATATGGCTCTTCGATTGTTGCATAAACGGCCATACCAATCTTGAACTGACCCATCTCGCAGTTTCAGTCCAAGTTGCCCAACTAGTTACTGGTCCCTAGAACACTCAGTCGAGAAGGCAGGGTATTGGTTTGGATGTTGGATAACTAGAAACAAAATAACCAGATTTCCAAGAACAAGTATTCCATCATAATTTACTCATGGATGACATTCACATACAAGTTCACGGTCTAGGAGTTGGTCGAACCAGAAAAAATATTCATGTTAAGGCTGATTGTGTACAGGTGATTGCGTACAGGCTCTCTTCGCAGGCAAAGTTCAAATAATCAATTTGGTTCTTATTTTATGCAATTGGATGGTCAATGTAGATAATGTCGATGGATGGAATCCCACGATCCTTCTGTCATGCCGCCTCGGCCTATGCTTATCGGATTCTTGATCTCTAAGGTTGTGTTTAGTTGGAGGGATATCCTGAGATGGGATGGGGCGATCCCTCTTGTACTCCTGTTTGATTGAGAGACACTGTGAGATGGGATGAACCCACCAAAGAATATTCGTTCAATATCCCGAATGGACTTATTCACCGAAATCGGCCCAGACGAGCCCATCCCACTTTCGCCCCGCGTCACGTGATGCACGTGCGCGCACTCTCCTCACCGCTCGGCGCTCGTTACCCTCATCACTCATACCCGAAAAAAAAATTAAACCCTACGCGTGTGCTCCCTGGGCGGACGCCTCGCGAGGAGGCGGCATCACCAGCTGAAGCCGACGGCGGCGGCTTCCACGAAAGATGATGGCGGCACCAACGGAAGACAGCAGCAGTTCCCATGGAGAACGGCAGCGAATCCTCCACGAGCATCAGCCGAATCCTCCCCGCGACTCGGTTCGAATCCCCCCACACCGGTAATCCTCAAATCCCATCCTCCGACTGCTTCTTCCAAGTTCGTCCTTTTTCTATGGCTGTTCTTCACAGATCCACGCTTCTTTCCTCGATCTGGCACTGTGCGCAGGTATTTGTTGAGAATCTTTGGCAGCCTCCACATCCGGCTCTGGTGGCGACGGCACATCGGACTCTACGGGCGCAGGTCAAGCAGGTACCCTCGAGATCCCATCCCTCGTGCTGCTTCTTCTGGGTTCTTTTTCCTCCGGGTGTTCCTCGCAATTTCTGCGCAAGCTTGCTCAAGATCCGCTCATATATGCAGTGTTCCTTCGGATCGTCAGCCCGTCTCAAGTCGTTCGGCTGCCTCCACCTATGGTTCTTCCACCCACCTCACCTCTAGCTCTGCGGATCTGCACGCGAAGGTATTTCGCCTCTCTACTGCTTTTCAATGACAGCACTGTTTAGCTTATGGAGCCATGGAGCTTCGGATGACTTATGGAGCAACGGATTGTTGGAGCTTGCTTAGCTTGAACACTGCCACCAGCTCCGCCGGCGCATCCACCACCACGCCGTTGAACACCACCAGCATTTTCAGTCACCTAGTACGCAGACGCAGAGGATGGATTGATTGATGGAGGAGGAATGGAGGAAGGCGAGGCGATGTAGGTTATACAGCCGGCGCAGAGCAGAACGCAAGCTGCCGAGCACAGGGCACCTGTGTTCCGGTGCCAGACAGGAGGATGACGACGTGGTGTACCGCACCGTGCATCTAGGCTCCAGCCAGCAAGCACTGCTTGCCTTGCATTTCTGCTTGCTGTAGTACGAACTCTGCATCCAGCCAGGATGGGATTGATTGACCAGTGCCCATTGCTTTGCTTTGCATCGAGCATGCTTAGACTAGGATTTGGAGAAATGACACAACCTGTACCAACATGCTTAGACTTAATAGAGCACGTTTCTTTCGGTTTTGTAAGGTGTTTAAGGATCGTGGTTTGCTTCAAGATACAACTCATATGTGTGTTGAGCAACAAGTTGCCATGTTTCTAAACACAGCGGGTCACAATCTTAGAAACCGGTTAGTTGGTACTAATTATGATAGATCTAGAGAAACTGTGAGCTGGTACTTTAACAAAGTTCTTCATGCTATTTGTAAGCTACGGGATGAACTGATTAGGCCTCCTTCATGGACACTCCAAGCAAAATAGAGGGAAACCCAAGATGGGATCCGTACTTCAAAGACTGCATTGGAGCAATAGATGGAACTCATATAAGAGCATATGTTCCTAAGAACATGGAGCATGCCTTCCGTGGTAGAAAGTCCTCTGGCAGACAAAATGTAATGGCAACCGTTGATTTCGACCTTCGATTCACCAATGTACTAGTTGGTTGGGAGAGGACAACACATGATGCTCTAGTTTTAAGAGATGCATTAGAGCGTGAAAATGGCCTACGTGTCCCACAAGGTAATAAATGACACACACACACACACATATATATATATATATATCTCAATTATTCATGGTAATTTTCTAAAATACATCCATGTGACCTACTTTTACTTGATATGTTAGGAAAATTTTACCTAGTTGACGCTGGATATGGAGCTAAACCAGGATTTCTGCCACCTTTTCGTGCTGTCCAGTACCATTTGAAATAAATAATCCGGTGCAAAATGAGAAGGAGTTGTTCAACCTTAGGCATTCATCTCTCTATGTCACAATATAACGTGTTTTTGGATCGCTAAAGAGAAGATTCAAAATTCTTGATGATGCCACTCCTTTTTTTTTCCTTTTAAGATCCAAGAAGACAAAGTTGTTGCTTGTTGCATTATTCATAATTGGGTCATATAAGATGGTAGTGATGAGTTGATCATAGAAGAGTCTAATTGGACAAGCCAAAGTCCTGCTACATCTATGGGTGGTCAAGCAAGTGAACATGCTTACATGGTTAATTTTAGACAAGGAATTGCTAATCAGATGTGGGCAGACTATCAAATCTATTATGATGTTTCTGAAAACTGATTGTATTTCAGCATTTTATCTTGTTTATCGTATTTCAGCATTGTAAGAACAGAACATGTTTAAATATTATGTTTTTGAATTATATATTGATGTTTTTGAATTATATCTTGATGTTTCTGAGTTGTACCTTTCTGTTTCTGTATTGGAGATAAGCATTTCCAAGTTTTCTATTTCTGTATTTCCATTTTCTTACAGGAAATGGAAACTGAGGGTTTGGGAGATCAAGGCGTGGGAGGTGGACATACTTCATGGCATCTGCAATGTCTTCCTACATGCTCACTCACTTGGTGAATATAGTAGCTAGTGGCACTAGAACGTCGTCTGGCTTCAAGAAATGCCATTAGGGCTGTGAATGAAAATTTTAACACAACTCTCACTGGTGAACAGATTAAAAATCATTTGAAGACTTGACAAAGAAAGTTTGCGAAGCTCAACAGGCTTAGGAATTTGAGTGCTGCTGGTTGGGATGAAAATAACTTGATGATAACTCTAGATCTTGAGCACTATAATAACCATGTCAAGGTAACATCCTTCTCTGTTCTAGCAGTTGCTTTAATTTCCTATGCTCAGTGCCTTGCGCTTTGTCTTTGTTTAAGCTTTATCTTGATATGTAATTACCTTAGATGCTTAGTTGGCTACATGTGGCTAGAACCAGGGGTTTTAAGCATGCACAAGTAGGTAGGATGCGGGGGACAGTACCAGTACCTTGGAATCATGAATGGTGGTAGTTCTAACCTGCCATGATCTAGTTCTAATTGACAAGTTTTCACTGCTTTGGGGTCTCTGTTTGACATTTTGATTTTTTTTTCTCAAGTTGCATGTAAGTAAGCTCAATAGCTGTCCTCTCTGTATCTGTAGCTCTAGCCTAGAACTCAATACAGTGTTAAACCTGATAGTTTTGTAACATCCTTCTCTATTTTGCACTATAGTAACCATGCCAGAGTAAATATGCTATATTTTGAATCATTTTACATTCTGGTATTATATTCTAAATCATTTCTTCATATAATGTATTATGAATCATTTTACATTCTGTTTTGCTACACTCTTTAGGATCACAATTTTGATGCAGAATTTTTGAACAAACCAATTGAAAACTATGCTGAGATGGATATAATATTTGGGAACATCATGGCCATTGGAAGATATGCTAAAGATTCAAGTGTGCCTCTTGTTAGTGATCATATTGAAGATGATGGTGATCTCAATATGATTTCTAACAATTCTGGGGAGAATGGAGCATCATCATCATCCAATAGGTCCAGCAAGAGAACAAAGATTGATGAAAATGAGGATACACAGAGGCTGATTCAAGCTTTCAAATATAGGAGTGAATTGATTTCACAGGCTATAATTAAGTCTTCATCAGGAAATATGGACTTGCCACCTGATTTGATTGACCAGATAAATGATCTTCCAGGTTTTCATGATACACACAAGTCATTCTATTATGTGTACTTGGTTGAAAATCCGCATATTGGTAGAGCTCTCTACAATGCGCCATTTGAATACAAGTTGAACTTCATTACTAAGTGGATTAGTGAGAGGTTCCCAGGTTAAAAAAAATGTGTGTTGCTTAGCTATTTTGTGTTACATTTGTGTAAGATCTTATGTGTAGGACTTATTATTGTGTAAGACTCAATTCTGAATTCTGTTCAGGTTTGTGTAAGACCTTAAGATCATATTCTGCTATGTGTTTAATATGAACTAAGTCAAGACTGTGTCATGTGATATCTCTCTAGGTTCTGGTGGATTTGTTATGTTAATTGTGTTCAAAATTTCTATTTTGTCACCTAGTAAAAAAAAAGGTGATGCTGGTGTAAAGTTTCCTGTGATGATTGCCTATTGAATTTAGTATTGTTGATGTTAACTGTATTCAGAATTTGCTATTTTCTCAACTACTATTTTGGATCCATGTTCTGTTTACCTATGGTTCAAACATGTAATCTCGACGTCTGTATCATGCAATAGAATTTTTCAGGGGATGTCTAGTCAGTAAAAAAAACACCTGAGGTAAGCTCACCAAAATTCATTAGACGGTAATCATACCACATGTGTCTGTCCTGTCCCTCCATTCAAACAGATGATAGGATCATCCTATCCCTCATTATCCCTCAAAACAAACAGAAAACAGCGATAGTTCTATCCCTCGAGACAAACAGAACATGGGATCATCCCATCCCTAAAAACAGGGATGGATCCAACCCATCCCACTTTGTCTCCAAACCAAACGCACCCTAAGGATCACCGGTTTGATGCTGACACAGGTCGTGTGGTGCCTCCTTAGGGTTGCAGGATAGTCATTTTTGTAGTTGTAGTCTTCTGAGGTAGAGCTCGTTGCAGCTGGTTGCAGCTGTGTTCGTGTGGTTGTGTAATGTCATTATATCTTGCAGTCTCAGCCATTTTTTATATAATTAAGATTAACATAGGTTTCCTCTACTGTATTATCTAAAAAATAGATAACTAATCTATGTGCATACTTCGAATAGATACTAATGTATAGAGGAAACAGATAACTCGAAAACATGTTGATGAATGCGCTAAAAGCAAGCATCACGTTTGTTGTTGAAGAAAAATCAGTCCAACACAAAGCATCTTGAAGCATGGTATTGTTGCATGGATAAAATAGATAGTACACTCGCTTCTGAAAGTGCATTTAGGCATCCCTTGTGGATTTTGGTTGATTTATGACAAACAAATGAGATCATAAACACATTATTGAGATGAGTGCAGGTTTTAATGAAAGAATGAAGAAAGCGTCAAAAAAGAAATGAGAATGAGGATCAATTTGGAAAAGAGCTCAAGAGCTGAATAGAATACATCATTGTGTAGGGAGTGTGTTGGTGTAACACATCCCAAGAGCTCAAGCACAAAAAATCCCCACACACTTTACATTTCACAGAAAAATGGACTAGTCCGATATACACTGGACTAGTCCAATATCCTCCCTGGATAGGTTCGGACAAGTACAGCCAATGCGGACTTGTCTGCACCGGACTAGTCCGATAATGTCCGGACTAGTCCGATAATGCCTCTGACTAAAATCGAGCAAGTCCTCCAAGTGCGGACTTGTCCTATATTCACTAAGGGTATCACCACACAGGACTAGTCCGATATTATCACGGACAAGTACGAAAACCTTTCTGACTAAAATCGGACAAGTCCGCCCCTAGCCGGACAAGTCCGATATTCCTGGACACTTAGGGTTTCCTACACGTCGCACACCGGACTAGTCTGGACCTCACCATGGACTGGTCGGGACCCTCGAAACCCTAACGGTAACTTTTGAAAACCCTAATATAAATAGATGTGCACGGCCGAGCTATCAACACTCTTGACCCCCTACGCCATCACACCCTCCAAGAGCCTAGAAAACACATCTCTCCACGCAATCCAATGCATAAAAGATCAATCCCTTGAGGATTCACTTTGGATCAAAGGAGAGACACGATTCCACACGTTTGAGCTCTTGGGTTTGATCTCTAACACACTCCTGTTGTTTCATTGTTGATCTTATGAGTGTGTTCTTTGTGGTGTTTGAATTGTAATCTTGGGGAGCCCTCAACTTGTGAGAAGGCCCCTTGAACTTGGTGATTTGCCCCTTTGTGATAGTGGAAGAAGAATTGACCTTCGTGGCGATTCGACGAGGTTAGGGTCAGTGAAGACCCGGTCCTTTCGTGGGCTCCTCAACGTAGACATAGGTTGCCTCTGTAGGAACCGAACTACGAGATAAAAATCGTGTGTCGAACTTGTTCTTAAGTTTCTCATACCATATTCTAGGGTTTGATTGATTTTGTCCATCTTATGTTAAAACATTCAAATCAAAGTTAATTTGCACTAAACTTAACCTCATTGACTCAATACATGCAAGTTACATACTATATTCTGCTGCATATCGCACTTGTATTGAAATCATTGATCGAACTTGATCAATTTAGTTCGCACGCACCGGACTAGTCTGCACTGTACCGGACTAGTCTGATATCTCGGGGTTTGATCAGTTTGTTAAGTGTTGCAGGTTCCGACTAAAATTCAAAAAGGCCTATTCACCCTCCCTCTAGCCACATTCAGCTTCACTTGGTATGCACGAACAAATGTATCGTGTCCTCATAGCCGTTCGTTGTGTTTAACTTCTATCATATCAAATTGGTTATGTCGAGTTCCATGATTGTTATTAAACCAATCAATGTCAAAAAATACTGCTTCAAGATCTTTATTCCCGGCAAAAGTAAATTCAAGGATTTTTTAATGATCCTATAGTAATTAGTTTCACGTCCTTGAGAGTCGATTGTCTTCGTCATAACTCTTGTATTAGATGTTATCATGAGAGGACGAAAATATTCAAATTGAGTTGTACGAAATCGTAAGTCATTCACTTCATATCCACTATTGCTTCTATCTTTGACCAAAGCATAGGATAGTTGTCGCAAGTTTTCATGGACATCGGCATCTTTCGCGCACTGTCTCAAATATGAAGTCATAAAAGTACTTTGTAAATATCGTAAATTATAAGAATACTTTCTAAATAATGATAAGTTATTGATAACCTGACGAGAAAGTGTTACATGATCTCAAAATCAGGATAGGAAATTACGTTCTCCATTTATTCCATCCCATCCCATCGGTTCTACTTGTTTGCTCGGAGGTTGATGCATATGTGCCAAATTTTACTTCTGGAACTCACTGTAAGAAAATAAAACTTTTTAGAATAGATGTGCTGCAAAATATGCTGATTAGCATAAATGTAGGACCACTACAGGAAACACAAAAATAAACGACGGCCAAAATAATTGACGACGGACCGTCATCTTTTAGTTAATTGAGGTTAGGTCCAACCGTCGTCAATTAGACCGTAATTTTTCGTGAACCATCATCAATTAGGCCTGTCGTAAATAGGCCGAATACGGAGCCCACCCGAGCTGTAATATATGACGGTTTCACCAAGACGTCGTCTTTTAGTGCTTATAGACGACGGTTAACATACACTGTTTTCAATTAGCGCGTGTATTACTGCTCATTTGGCTAGAGGGTTTCTCATTTTGCGCCCAACGTAGCCACCGCTTTTCACCACCGCTGCATCGTCGCAGCACCGCCGCCACACCGTCGCCCCACCGCCGCGCCGCGCCGTGCCGCGGAGAGCCGCCATTGCCGCCGCCGCGCACCGGCTCTGGTAAGCCACCCTCCTCCTCCTCTCTCTCTACCTCCCTCCTTCTCCATGGCCGCCGCGAGCCCCCTTCCATGGCCGAGCGCCACCCCACCCTCCCACCCATGGCCGAGCACCCCCCCCCCCCACCCAACCTCCCTCCCATAGCCGAGCGCCTTCCCCCCCTCCCTCCCCCTCCCATGGTCGAGCCCCATCCCTACCCTCCATCCCCCTCCCATGGCCAAGCGGCCCCCACCTTCCCTCCCTCCATGGCTGACAGATTGTGATTGAAATGTGATTGAATGCAATTGAATTGTGATTGAAATGCAATTGAATTGTTGATTATGCAAATGAATTGTTGATTAGGCAATACAGTTGTGAATTATGTTAATTACATGTTTATTAAATTGTTAATTATGGAATTAGATCTTCATTGTTAATATAATTACATGTTAATACTTACATGCAATTGCACTCTTTAATGCTTTTTATATTATATTGTTTAGTTACAATAGTTGTTTATTAGTTAGTTTATTATGTTGTTTATTATGTGATTATGTAATATATGTATGTAAATGGGTTTCGGGCCTGCTCGGCCCGACCCGACACGGCACAACATGCATTAAAGGTGTTCATGTCATATAGACAGTTGTAGTCGTAACGTATGCGTCGAGACGGCACGAAAGGAACGGTGATGGCGAGGACGTCAACCACCCGCGCTTATAAAGGCTCGCCGCACTATGCTGGCTCTGAGACAGCACGAAAGCGAACCGCGATGGTAACCCTAGTTCATCGCCAATAAAGTCTCGAAGCTATAATTGGTGACATTAATCGTCGTTTGTCCATAGACGGTCGTTACTTTTGACTTAATACCCGCGCCATCGAGCTTGCGTGGACGGTGGATCCGGACGTGGAAGTGTCATCTAAGACCAAGTTCCACCCCTCTCTCTTTCATTCTTTCCTTCCTCATAAATGACTTAAAAATAAAAATGAGTAACATAACCTATAGAAATGTGTCACCCGTTTCAGATCGGCACGTATCACATGCGATAGGCATGTGAGACGTGCACATTCGGAATTGTCCCTTTTTGGACAGCCTGGGAGTGACCGAGGGCGTGCTTATGTTGATCTAGGTATGGGGTCTGGATCCGAATGTGATTTCGACACCATAACCCTAATCTCTGTTGCACCATTTTTGGGCTTGCAGTTGGAGAATAGCAGAGTTATGTTGCCAAAATTTCGTCTGGATTCAGACCTCGTGTCTCGTCATAAGAATGTTGCCTCGATCACTCTTCGGCAGGTTTAGGACCTATCTTCCTAGTTTTAGGGCTGTGAATAACATCAAAAATAAACTAATAATGATTTATCTTCTTTGAAGGTATACCCTCAGACATGGCTGAAGACCACACTTAGATGTATACTAGTTGGAAAAAGGATGGGCGTCACTCAGAGGAGTGGTTCACCAAGACAAATGCTTTTATACAACGAGCTTTTCGTTGTCAAACAACAGTAAGGTGCAATGCCCATGTACGAGATGTCAGAATGCAAAGTGTTTCGATAATGTGACGTTGAACTTTCACTTGTGTCAAAATGGTTTCATGCGACGTTATGAGGTGTGGACCTTTCACAGTGAGACACCTTCTCAATCAGTAGAAGATCGAGATGAGGCTGATAGCATGGGGATCGATAGGATGGATGAGATGCTTGAAGCCATAAATCCTGAATTGACGGAGGATCCTCCTACAACAGAGGTTGAAACGTTCTTCACGCTTCTCAAAGCTTTAGAAGAGTCGTTGCATGAACACACTGAAATGACACTCCTCACTTTCATGACTATATTTATGGGAATTAAGTCTAAGTATTTCTTCTCCAATAAATGATACAACAATCTCATCAAATTGATCAGCAATATCCTTCCACAGCCTCATAAAGTACCTAAAGATATTCATTAGTCTAAGAAAATAATTTATGGTCTTGGTATGAGATACGAGAAGATTGATATGTGCTCAAACAACTGCATGCTTTTCTGGAAAGAGCATGCTAATGAGAACAAGTGCTTAAAATGTGATAAAGTGAGATTTATCGAAGTTGTCAATGACGATGGTGCAAAGGTAACGACAGAAGTCGCACAGAAGGAGCTTTGCTACTTGCATGCCACACCTAGGTTGAAGCGCTTGTTTCTCTAAAAAAACAACCAGGCACATGAGGTGGCACAAAGAAGTTGTACGTGAGAACAGAGAAACGATGGTGCACCCGTCGGATAGTGAGGCATGGAAGGTGCTTGACCGGTTCGATCCAGATTTCACCAATGACATGAGAAATATTTGCACCGGGTTGGTGACATATGGCTTCTCACCGTTCAATACAAATGCCACACCATACTCTTGTTGGCCTGTGTTCGCTATTCCGTACAACTTGCCACCGTCTCTTTATATGAAGTATGAGTTCATGTTCTTTTGTCTTATTGAACCTGGGCCGAATCATACTGGTTCATGACTAAACATGACGTTGAAGTTGTTGATTGAAGAGTTGAAAATGTTATGGGTAGGAATCCAAGCGTACGATTGTTACAAAATACAGAAATTCAACCTTCGAGTTGCAAACTTTTGGTCAGTTCATGACTTCGCAGATTACGACATGGTTTCTTGTTCGAGCACTCATGGTCATTTGACATGTCTGATATGGGCTTCAGACATGAATGTTTTCGTCTAAGTCAGGGTGGCAAGATATGCTACTTTAATTGCCACAAACGTTGGTTATTGTCCAATCACATATTTATGCAACATAGAAATGTCTTCAGGAAGGACACCGTTATCAAAAAAGGACCATCGCAACGTCTTAATGGGTCGGAGATGGCTGACCAGCTGAACAACCTCTGGTCGGGTGAACCCCCTTTTGAGTCACCTGATGTGGAGCCGCCACCATGGCGGCGGACTAGGAGGAGCCACTACGTGCCTCCTCCTGTGGCTCCTACAAACTATGATGATCAGATCGTTATCGTCCGGTTTGTGATAGTTAAGTAACCCTATAAAAATTCAATTTAGATATTTTTAGACTTATATATGTACTAATTGAGAATCATCTATTAGGTCTTAGTATGATTCCTCGTTCACAGGTCAGGGACACCACCAGCAAGTGAACAGTGTTCTGGGCCATCTAGTCTGTTTGCACTACCCTGGTGTAGTGAACAGAGTCGCTGCTATGTCTTGGGAAGATTACAGTACAGCCCAGGACGTTGCTCACAGCAACCACCAGGAGGCTGTGTGGCGTGACTTCATGGTACGTTTGAAAAATATTTGTATAATACTAATATGTTATAGGTTAAAAAAATTTACTGTTATATTTCTTCTCTCAGGCACGATATCGTTTGGAGGACGAGGTCCCACAGTTGAATCACACTCATTCTGTGTCCCATAGTGTCGGTGGTTTTGATCCGGCAGATCTCCCGACACTACTAAAGTGTTAGAGGAGTTTGAGGTTCGGTGTGGGCTCGCGGAGATTCAAGAAGGCGAAGTATAAATGACACAAGAGACACGAAGATTTACGTGGTTCAGGCCGCCTGAGCGTAATACCCTACTCCACGGGGTGTGTTGGTGTTGTATTGGACGTATGAGCTCAAAGTGAGTTCAGGGTGTAGAGTGTGCGCGTAGCGTCTGTCCGTGTTCTCTCTGTGTATCGTCGGCCTATCCTTTTATAGTACAAGGGCAGGCCGTTACAAGTCATCCTGGCCCGACATGTGGTCCCGACGGTTACTAATATTGATACACATTTGATGCGCTTAATTACCCTTAATAACCGAATTACGGGCTTTGATAGCACCGTTACTGGTAATTAAGGTCGTCCGATCGTGTGTTATTAATATAGTATTAATGACAGTTAATCGGGTCTTGAAGTCCTTGATTCCCTTCGAAGATCCAGAGCCGTTGTGGAGTCTTCCGGAGGTTAGAGGTTGAAGGTCCGACGGTTGGATACGTGGCAGCTCCGGAGCATACTGTGGGGAACAGGTAGGTCCGGTGCTATTTAACACATGTCAGTTTCGGAGCTTCCCTCGGTCTAGGGTTAGGTCCGGAGGTGCCGTTATGGTACATAGCCCGGAGCTTCCCCCTTGTGGGCGGTAGCTCCGGTTTGATAGTACACGTGGCGACCCCTGGGACTAACCAAGTTGGGGAAGCGGGTCCGGTTATATCTGACATGTGGGCCTCCGAAGGTCTTCAGATCGAGTAGATGATATTCCCTTGAGATCTTTGCAATCCCAAGGGGTATATGGTACCCAGGGTACCGACAGTGGCCCCCTGGGCCCACCTCTGGGGAAGACTCCTTGGGTGAAGTCATTCCGCCGGAGGTGGGTCCATCCTTCGACTTTTGAACTGAGTCTTCAAAGGTCTTCGGATGTGCAGTTGGTGATGGTTTGGAGTTAAATCCTCGCCGCGTGGCATATCTCGTGTATGGCAAATGAGATCTTTGGTGTGCGAATCTCACGCAATTGAAGGTCACCGGTTCCCGATACGAAAATCATATCGGTTCCGCGCGCCTTGTCAGGCCGCTGCCTTCGGGCTTCCCGCCTCATGATGACAACCGTTTGCCTGGGTAAGAACCTCGACTTGATCGTCCGAGTGGTCCCGGGCCCTCTTGTCATCGGCTGGGTGAAATTTTTGAGCAGTACCTTCGACTTCCTTGCGATTTCCATCCAAGCGTTGCGAGGGCTTACTTAAGAAGGAAAGCGCGCACCGTCTGGGGTTCTTTACGCCTCTCATCTGATCTTGCACTCAAACTCCCAACTTGTGCTCGCTTTTCCTCTCTTGCCTTGTTGTGCCGCGATGGAGTTGGGTCTCCGCGAGAGTCGTTTGAAGACCGAAGGTCACCCGAAGAAGGTCCGGGCCCACATGGGATGGTCCCCGGACTTCTTTAACCGCCTGGTCCGTGCCGGAGGAGAGCTCCCGTTCGAGAAGGAGCATGTCGGCAAAATGGTGTACTTCTCTTCGTACGCCATGGTGGGGTTGATCCCACCTTTTTCCTCCTTTTTCTTGATGCTGCTAGACTTCTATGGTCTGCAGCTGTACCACCTTGGCCCCCACTCCATTCTTCTTGTGTCCGTCTTCGTCCACTTCTGTGAGATGTGGGTGGGCATCCCCCCTGCATTGAACTCTTCCGAAACTTCTTCACCGTCCATACCACCGGTAGGAGCAATGAGTACCTTGGCTTCTACTACTTCGTGAAGTGCAAGAAGTGCGCATTCAAGTACCTCCGGTCGTTTCCCTCTGGGAAGTGGGATGATTGGAAGAAGGACTGGATAGTCATCCGAGTGGAGGAGCACGAGAAGCTGGAGCTGCCCGAAGGCCTCCCCAACATCGACACTACAGTCTGGAGTGAAGCTCCGGTGCTGGCGGATGCCTTCAACCCTGCTCTGACCAGGATCCGCCAGTGCACGGAGGGAGGATTAACTCCTCAGGTGGTGTTTTGCAACTTCCTGGTCAACAGGTGGGCACCGCTGAAGAGGAGAGAAAAACTTGCTTGGGCCCTCAACAGTGTGATGGACGACGACCGGGTCGAGATCGGGCTGAAGTCCAACATGGCGGGGACAACCTTGGAGTTTAATCTCAAGAAGTTCCAACACGGCATTGACGTCGCAGGTGAAGACTTGACTCCACCATCCGCTTTTCTCCCTCTGAACATGGAAGTAGAGTTCAGCAGGGAGCTCCGGCGGAAGATGACTGTGCTTGACGACCTTGGTGTCGTCGAGAGAAGATCGACCTATAGGGTGGTGATCCCTGGGGCTTCCGAAGGTGGCTCCGACCCTGCCCTGAAGCCAAGGATCAAAGTCATCGGTAAGGGCAAGGAGCTGGCAGATGAACCCTTGAGCCGGAAGAGGAAACTGCAGCATGCCGACGGAAGGTCCGTCAGACCTGCAACCTCTGCATCAGCTCCTTCTCCCCAGAGGGGGAGGTCTTCTACAACTGCGACGACTGTACCCGCAGCGGCGTCCTCCCGGGGTGCTAGCTCCGGGCATGTGACTCCAGCACCAGGGCCGATTGAGGCCTCTATGTCCGGAGATCCTTCCCGGTCGAGGGGGCCTCGACTAATGAAATGCCCGTGGCTGCAACGAGTTCTGGGGGGACTTCCGGAGCTTCCACGCCGGCGGCGGCTATGGTCAGCCCAGAACGCCCGGGAAAGAGGTTCTGCGCAAGCTGGTGCGGAAGCCTCCCGACGTAATTTTTAATCTTTACCTCAGACAGTTGTTTTATTGTAGTAACTGTTTTTTAAGTTTCTTCATCCATCATCTACAGCGTTCCCAAGAAGAGGAGTGAGGCTCCACCCTCAGCCACAGCAGCTGAAGCTGTGAGGGCGGAAGCTTCTGCTCCTGTCCAGGCACCGCCCCAAGTGGTGGCTGAAGATGCAATAGCTCCGGCGCCAGCTGTCGTGGTCATGGACCTCGACCCATCCCCAGAGACTCCCGTGGTAGCGCCGAACCGTGGGAGAGAAGATGCGCCAGCGGCACCTGCCCCGGAGGTTGAAGCTCCGGGTCCTGGTGCTGAGATGATCGAAGCCCCGGCGGTTAAGCCGGAGGTAATTGAAGTCCTGTCGTGCGCGCCGGATGTTGAGGAAGTCCTGGCGGTTGGGCCGGCTACCTCTGAAGCACCGGCCGCAGAGCCGGTCGTTGCTGGAGCTTCGGCCGCAGGGCCGGTTGATGTTGAAGACCTTCCGGCTCCCGAGCCGGTTGCCGTTGAAGCTCCGGCCATAGGGCCGGTTGTTGTTGAAGATCTTCCGGCTCCCGAGCCGGTCGCTGCGGAGGCGTCAGTGCTCGAGCCCCCAGTAGAGGAGGTGCCCAGGCCTAAGCCAGAAGCAGCCCCTGCTCCGGGAGTAACAACGCCGGAGGTACCCGTGGCTGAGCCGGAGTGCCCAGATGAAGTTGCTGGCCCCCTGCCTGAGGGGGCAAATGAAGACCTGGTGGCGGGGCCTTCGGAACCACTTTCGGAGGTCGGAACTTCTTCCGCGGGATCCTCTTCAATGGCAACTGAGGCTATCCCGGAGGACAGCCCAAGTGCCGTGGAGGCTCAGGGGACCACTCTTGTGGAGTGGGACCCAATTTTTGTAAGCGAGAACCCGCTGGAACCAGCGGAGGAGACCACAGCAGGTCCAGAACCCATTCCCCTGACGTTGTCTATTGACAACACTTGCTCCAGCCTGCGTCAAGTCCAGCTGGCATTCTTCCACGACAGCAAGGCTCTTGAAGAGGAGCGCCAAACCCTTAGGCGGTGGCGTAACCGGCTCTACTTCGAGACCAAGCTGGCGCAGTCAAGGCTGGCGGATGACAAAGAATGGATCAAGAAGGAGAAGGTATGCCTAGAATATTGGGGCAAATTGTTGGATGACAGGGAGAGCTTGACTCGCGCCCTCAACGCTCAATCCCGGGCCATTTATGAGCAGACCAAAGAAACTAATAGTGCGGCTGATGAATGCCAAGAAAGGCTGGAAGCCATTAACACTACTCTCATCAAGCGCCGGGAGGCACTTGAGGAGAGGGAGAAGAGGCTCGAAGATGAAGAGCAGAAACTCCTTGAGCTGCGGGATGACGTCTTGAAGAGGGAGGAGGAGCTCACCGAAAAGGTGGCTCTGGCTGACAAGGGCCTCGAGGAGTGCGCCAAAAAATTGGAAGAGCGCTGCACTAAGGAGGAGGAGAAGGCCTGGGTGCGAGGGCAGGAACTCTATGAGAAAGAGTGTTCCATCGCTGCCAGAGAGAAGAAAGTGAGGGGCAGGGAGAAGGACCTGGTTGACCGCCGGAACAAGATCTACCTCCGGGAGGAGGAGCTCGGAAAACTCGAGAAGCAGGTTGCTGAAAGGATTCAGCAAAATGACAAAGAGGTTGAGCACCTTGCTCGCGAGAATTCTGAACTGGCGGCGGCCAAAAGATCCTTGGAAGAACTGAAGGGCTTGAGGGCTGCGGACACCCTATAGGTTTGGGAGTTCCTGGGCAAGGCCAACGACGCGCTGACACCGATGGGCTTCAGTCCTGTGCGTTCGGATGATCTGGAGCTGGAGCCGGACCTGGCGTTGCAGGCATTGAGCTCGGCGGGCAGCAAACTCTCCAAGGTGGGCGATGTCATCGCGGACCAATTGGAGGTTGAGGGGCAATCCCTGGCAAAGAACGTCGCAGAGTATGTGCTGACGTGCTACACCAGCCGAGATCCCCAATTCCCTTTGGACCCGGTGCTTGAAGGTCCTATCGAAGGAGAAGGTGAAACCACCCAAGCCAACGTGTCGGAGGTTGCTCAGAAGGTCGCCCAGTTCTTCCATAGGGTCTAGGACCATCTCTGTAGCTCCCACTTGTATTCTCTATTTTTCTTCCCCAATTTTGTAATCCCTTGTCTCCAGATGAATGAAATCCAAATTTTTGCGAATTTCATTTTTTGTCTTCAACACTTTTGTCTTCACTTGGCCCCCAGGTAGATGTACACAATTTGATTGTGAACATGTACCAAGAGGATATTGTGTTTTGTTGAAATTTGCTTCCAACTTGTAGGATGTAGGTCCGAAGACTTCAATAGTGAAGGCCCCCTGGGGTTGTCGGAGCTCAATAGCTCCGGCAGTAGTTCCTATCAACGTGTAGAGCATCAATAGTTAGACCTCCGGGGTGTCGGAGCTTAGTAGCTCCGGCAGTGACCTTTGCCAACGCGTAGTTTGTCAGCAGCAGACTCCGTTTGTGGAATCTTCTCACCATCTTTTATTCTGCATCGATGGCTGCCCCCCTAGCTTTACTAGAGCTTGGTTGCTCCGGTGATGCTCGTTTTCAATGTTTAACATCGATTATAAGCCACCTAGGGGGAGTCGGAGCTTCGTCAGCTCCGGCTTTTCTCCATCAATGTGGATTCTTTATTTTTCCTGCACATTGAAGCCAAGAAAAGTAGTAAAATTCGCTCCTTGTCTATAACTTCATCGTGGTTTACGATTCTCAAGAAAATTTTAGGTCAAACACGATTCTTAATGCAACCGAATGCATTGCCTTCTTACTTCCGGATCCAATTGTACTTGGACCCGCCTTACTTCGGCCTGCCGAGGTGTAGGTAGAGTGGCGTACTTAAGGTGCTTGACCAGGCTAAGTCGATAGCACACTCCGGCCCTAGATTGGCTTGGCGGCATTCAGGCGAGTGGACCATGAACAATATTTGAATCCAAAAGAATCGACAATACAGCTCAAATCGTATATGAACCGATCGAACTAAAATTTCTCAAGAATTGCACGTCCTTGTTATAGACAAGAAAGAGAAAAATAAAAAATGTTGAGCCTGTACAAAGTAAATGCACGTGGAGTCTATTTCACATGAAGATGTCTTTCATTATAGGTCCGGGGAACAGGGGAAACAAGTACACTCTTAGGGTACGGAACCAGGCTAAGCGTGTTTTATTTCTCGTTTGATCCAGGGTAGCTAGCCACACTTTTAGTCCTGAGACTGTGACAAGCGTTGCATGAACTTTGCGGACCTTCCGGGAAAGGTCCGGTTGTTCTCCCGGAGGAACTACCCGACTCTGTACAATGACTCTATAACATACACCTCAAGTTACTACAGACTCACCTCCGTGATATTAGGTGTAGAACTTACGGAGGTGCTCAATGTTCCAAGGATTCTGGAGAGGTGTCCCATCCTCGGTTGCCAAGCGAACGCTTCCGGGACGGGATACTTTAATCACTCGGAAGGGTCCTTCCCAGTTGGGGGAGAGTTTGTTTAACCCTTCTCTGGATTTTATTCTCGGTAGCACTAGATCGCCTTCCTCGAGCTGTCGGTTGTGTACATGCTGCTGATGATAGCGCCGAAGGGCTTGGCGGTATCGGGCATTCCGAACAGCTGTTTGCCAACTTCCCTCCTCGAGGAGGTCTAGGTCTTCACGCCAGAGCTGGTCCTGCGTGGCTTCGTCGAAGGTCCGGACCTGGAGTGACCCCAAGGTGATTCCCGGAGGAAGGATTGCTTCAGCTCCGTACACCAGGAAGAAGGGTGTCTCTCCAGTTGACCGGTTTGGAGATGTCCTGTTGGCCCATAGAGTGGGCGGAAGCTCTTCAATCCAGTTGGCTCCATGTTTTTTCAAGCGCTCATAGGTGCGCGTTTTGAGTCCTTTCAGAATTTCGGCATTTGCTCTCTCGGTCTGGCCATTGCTTGGCAGGTGAGCTACGGAGGCGTAGCAAACTTGAATGCCGAGGTCTTTGCAATATCCTTGAAATGCTGAGCTTGTGAATTGGGTCCCGTTATCAGTAATGATTTTGTTTGGGACTCCAAATCTGCATACGATGGACTGCAAAAAGTTGATAGCAGATTGCTTGTTTGTTGTCACAACTGGAGTTACTTCCGGCCACTTGGTGAACTTGTCAATGGCGACATACAGGAACTTGTAACCTCCGACGGCTCTTGGGAAAGGTCCCAAGATGTCCACCCCCCACACGGCGAAGGGCCATGTAGGAGGTATCATTTGTAGAGGCTGAGCCGGTGTGTGAATTTGCTTTGCATGAAATTGGCATGCTTCACATTTCTTCACCAGCTTAGTTGCATCCTGGAGTGGTGTAGGCCAGTAGAAGCCATGCCGGAAGGCTTTACCGACCAGCGTGCGGGAAGACGCGTGGTTCCCACCCTCGCCTCCATGGATTTTTGCGAGGAGATCACAGCCTCCTTCCCTTGTGATGCACCGCATTAGGATGCCGTTGGCACTGCGCTGGTAGAGATCTCCTTCTACCAACGTGTATCTTTTATCCAATATGACTATCCGGTCAGCGGATACATCATCGTCAGGAAGGATGTTGTCTTTCAAGTAGCTCCGGATCTCCGAGATCCATGCATCGGAGCTAACTTGAGTATTTGAGTCCTGCGTGCTAGGTTGCTCGGAGCTTTCGGCAGCACCTACGACCCTTGATGGCTGCCATGGTAACAGGGCCATCGGGACCGTCAGCTTCGGGATGCTGATCTCGCCCCCTTCGCTCAGTTCGGCAGGCTGAGCTGTGGGTTTTGACAACCTCCAGACAAAAGTTCCGTCTGGAGCCGAAGCTCCGGTTGACGCTTTCGTCGAGAGTTCGTCGGCTTCAGCGTTGTGGGCACGCTGGACATGGTGGAGATCTAGGACTTCGAAGTCCTTCTGAAGCCTCTGGACTTCAAGGAGGTAAGCAGCTAGCTGAAGATTGTTGCAGGAGCATTCACCCTTCACTTGCTTAATGATGATCTGTGAATCTCCCTTGACTAGCAGTTGCTTGACACTGTATGACAGTGCTACCCTTAGTCCGTAGATAAGTGCTTCATATTCCGCCATGTTGTTGGTCGCCTTGAAGTCAAGGTGTACCATGTATTTTACCTTCTCTCCGGTTGGTGCGAGGAGAAGGATTCCAGCTCCGGCCCCTGCTTTTGCATGGAGCCATCGAAGTAGAGGGTCCAGTGAGGATCGGTGAAGACCGGAGCCTTGTGTTCCGGCTTCTGCTCACTAGGGCCCCCAGGGTTTGATGGAGAGGGAGTCCATTCCGCCACGAAATCCGCCAATGCTTGATTATTGATTGCTTGCATTGAAATGAATTCGAGATCAAATTCGGCCAGTTCCGCTGCCCACTTTGCAATATTCCGAGTTGAATTGGGATTATGCAAAATTGCTCAAAGTCGGTAAGAGGTCACCACTGAAATCTTGTGAGCTTGGAAGTAATGGCGAAGCTTCCTGGAGGCAATGAGAACTGCATAGAGCAGCTTATGCACCTCTAGGTATCGAGTCTTGGCGTCATGCAGTACTTCACTGATGAAGTACACTGGGCGCTGGATGGTCCGGACCCTCCCGGAGGGGCCCGGAGCCTCCTCTTCACCGACCCGGATCCTCCCTGAAGGATCTGGACCTTCTTCGGGGACCTCCGGGTCCTGGTTGGAGGGACCCGGAGCTTCTTCAGAAACGACATGGACCCTACCGGAGGGGTCTGAGTCTTCTGAAGTATCTTTTTGTGAACTCAAGTCTGGGAGCTGGGACCCAGACTCACTTTCAGGAACCTCCGGACCCTCCCGGAGGGGTCTGGATTCCTGAGCATGGGATAGTTCTGGTCTCTCCGCAACCAGGACCATACTGACGACTTCGTCAGTTGCTGAAATGTAAAGCAGCAAAGGCTCACCAGGGTTCGGAGCTACCAAAGTTGGTAGGGTGGTGAGGAACTGTTTTAGCTCCTGGAACGCCTTTTCTGCTTCTTCAGACCATTGGAATGGTTCGGACTTCCTCAATAACTTGAAGAAGGGAAGTGCTCGTTCCGCCAGTCTTGAAATGAACCGGCTAAGGGCTGCTAGACATCCAGTCAGCTTTTGGACATCCTTGATGCGGGCTGGTGGCCGCATGTCTTCAATGGCTTTGATCTTCGCCAGATTAGCTTCTATGCCCCGGTGACTTACCAGGAAACCAAGAAGTTTTCCGGAGCTAACACCGAAGACACACTTGTCCGGGTTTAGCTTTGGGCGCGTGACCCGCAACTTGTCGAAGACAACCTGTAAGGTGTCAAGGAGTGACTAATTGTTCTTGACCTTGACCACGATGTCATCGACGTACACTTCCACTATGTCTCTAATGAGTTCTTCAAAAGTTTTGTACATAGCTCGTACAAAGGTTGAAGCTGCATTCTTGAGACCAAATGGCATGGCTGTATAACAGTACAATCCATCTACTGTGATAAAAGAGGTATGCTCTTCATCTTCCCTAGACATTCTGATTTGATGATACCCAGAATATGCGTCTAGGAAACACAGTAATTCACACCCGGAGGTGGAATCCACTATCTGATCTATTCTAGGTAGTTGGAATGGATCTTTCGGGCATGTATTATTTAGTGTTGTGTAGTCGATACACATCCGAAGCTTCCCGCCGGCCTTGGGCACAACGACTGGGTTTGCCAGCTATTTTGGATGGAAGACTTCTCGGATGAATCCAGCTTCGAGCAACTTCTTCACTTCTTGTCGAATGAAGTTTTGTCGCTCCACGGACTGCTTTCGAGGCTTCTGGTGTACAGGCCAGTCGTCAGGGTAGATCTTCAGATTGTGCTCAATCACTTCCCTGGGAATCACAGGCATTTGTGACGGTTGCTAGGCAAACACGTCGACATTAGCCCGGAGGAAAGCGATGAGCGCGAGTTCCTATTTGTCATTTAGTCCTCCCGATATACGGGTGGTCTGAGCGGCATCAGAACCGATTTGGACGACTTTGACGGGAATGTCGGTGTCGCCGCTTGGCTGCACACGAGGTACAGAAGTCAAGCCCCGCTGACGAATGCTCGGGGGTTTTGGAGCTTGTTCCTTCCTGGAGTCCTCCACTTGCGCCGTAGTAAGCGCATGAAGTTCTTCCAGAGCAGTTACTCCGGCAGTACGATCTCCACGGATCCGGAGAACGCCTACTGGTGTTGGCATCTTTAACACCAGGTAGCCATAATGAGCAGCTGCCATGAATTTGTACAAAGCAGGCGTGCCCAAGATGGCATTGAAGGGTAAGTTGATCTGAGCAACGTCAAAGATCAACTTCTCGGTGCAATACTTCTCCCGGGTCTCGAAGGTAACGGGGAGAGTAATAGCACCGAGTGGGGTAATGGCTCCCGGACCTACTCCGGAGAAAGGTCGGGAGGGGTGAAGATCCGAAGGTCGGAGCTGAAGCTTGGTAAAAGCTTCAAATCATATGAGGTTGAGCCCCGAACCTCCGTCTACCATAAGGTGGTGGAGCTAGATGTTATTGATGGTTGGAGATACCATCAAAGGTAACTGGCCTGCTCCAACCATGCTTCGAGGGCAGTCCGAAGCATCAAAAGTGATGGTCGTGTCCATCCACTTCCGATGAGGCTCCGCCCTGGCTGCTGGAGCTACAGCGGCCATGTCCCGACGCATTGTCTTGAGGACGCGACGGGAGCTGATGTCCCATGATCCATCAAAAATGGTGTTCATGGTTTTCCGACGCTCGTTGTTAGAGACGTCAGAATCGTCGTCGACGGAGGTGTAGACGTCCTTCAGGACCTTTTTGGGATCCTGAAAACCTAACTCCTCTTCAGCCGGAGCTTCGTCAACTTTTTGCTTTCCTTCCCTCTGTCGGAAAGGAGCTTCTTCCCGGCGCTTGTTGTAGCGCTCGACAAGGTTTTGGACCTCCCTGCAGTCTTCCAAACTATGGCTGTCCATTTTGTGAATTGGACACCACACCTTGGGTTTGCTACCGTCTTCAAAAGACGATCGACGTCGCTTCTCAGGGCATGGCCCCTGGCCACCCGGAGCTGCAGCAGCTGCAGCATTAGATGCGCCGGCCGACAGCTTCTTCTTGCCGTTGGTCTTTTTCTTCTTCTTGCCGCTCCCGGAGGTAGTGGCTTTGTCTTTAGAGGATTTTTTGTGATCCTCCTGAGGTGGTTTGGAATGCATTTCACGGCCCTCCGCAGCTCTGGCACATTTATCAGCCAAGCTGAAGAGTTCCGTGACACTGGTGATCTCCTTGATCGCCAGTTTCTCCAACATATTCTTATCTCGTACACCCTGTCTGAATGCCACAATGACAGAAGCGCTAGAGATAGAAGGGATAGTGTTTCGTACCTGAGAGAACCTCTGGATGAATGATCGCAGCGATTCTCCCCCTTTTTGCACGACTGCAAAAAGGTCCAGTTCAGTGCCTGGTCGGGTGTATGAACTCCCGAAGTTGGCGGTGAACTGTCGGCACAGCTCCTCCCAACTGTTGATGGAGTTGGGTGGAAGGCTCATAAACCAGGACCTGGCGGTCCCAGTTAAAGCCACTTGAAAATAATTGGCCATTACAACCTCATTTCCTCCAGCTGCTAGGATAGCAGTGGAGTAAATCTAAAGAAATTCAACGGGATTAACGGTCCCGTCAAACTTCTCCGGCAGGTGAGGCCGGAATTTCTGTGGCGACCTGACCATACGCAGATGCATGTCGAGGGCCGAACAGCCTCCTCCTACTCCTTCAGGAGCAGGAATGTCTTGAGCTTCTCGTCTTTCTCGAGCACGCTCAATATGGACTCAGCCGTCTTGTTGACGGTATCGGCGATCAAGCTCCGCCCGGAGGTCATGAGTTGAAAGCCTTGACACCGTGTGAGTGCGCCGTGCCCCGGAGGGCAAAGATGTCACTTGCTGTGACACAGCACATCTCCTGTTGTTGGAAACGTGCGGACCAAGTCTACCAGACAAGGTCCGTCGCTGCGACGGGGCCCGTTCTGAAGGAGGAGGACCCTGGTTGCTGATGCGGTCGGCTGCTGCTGCAACCAAGTGTTCCACATCGGCCCTCCACTACTCCATTGCATCTCGGGATGCGTCCAGAGGTGCTGGGTGCTGAAGAAGAGCACGTGCTGCATGGAGTGCGTGTTCCGGGTTGTCATGATTTGCCGACGCAGTGATTGACGCCGGTGCACCATCACGCTGCCCAGCTTGATTTGCTGGTGGAGGCGGCGGTGGTGGTAGCATGTCCTGCTTGGACTGAGGCTCCTGCTGCTGGCTGCATATTGGAGGGATTGCCCCCAACAGCTTGAATAGCGGGATGACCGTTGGATGATCCAGCAGCTGAGTTCACCATTTTTGAAATCTCACGCGCCTCCTACCTGGCGCGCCAACTGACGGTGGTTTTGATCCGGTAGATCTCCCGACACTACTAAAGTGTTAGAGGAGTTTGAGGTTCGGTGTGGGCGCACGGAGATTCAAGAAGGTGAAGTATAAATGACACAAGAGACACGAAGATTTACGTGGTTCTGGCCGCCTGAGCGTAATACCCTACTCCACGGGGTGTGTTGGTGTTGTATTGGATGTATGAGCTCAAAGTGAGTTCAGGGTGTAGAGTGTGCACATAGCGTCTGTTCATGTTCTCTCTGTCCTTTTATAGTACAAGGGCAGGCCGTTACAAGTCAGCCTGACCCCGACATGTGGCCCCGGCATTTACTAATATTGATACACATATGATGCGCTTAATTACCCTTAATAAGCGAATTACAGGCTTTGATAGCACTGTTACTGGTAATTAAGGTCGTCTGATCGTGTGTTATTAATATAGTATTAATGACAGTTAATCAGGTCTTGAAGTCCTTGATTCCCTTTGAAGATCCGGAGCCGTTGTGGAGTCTTCCGGAGGTTAGAGGTTGAAGGTCCGATGGTTGGACATGTGGCAGCTCTGGAGCATACTATGGGGAACAGGTAAGTCCGGTGCTATTTAACACGTGTCAGTTCTGGAGCTTCCCTCGGTCTGGGGTTAGGTCTGGAGGTGCTGTTATGGTACATAGCCCGGAGCTTCCCCCTTGTGGACGGTAGCTCCGGTTTGATAGTACACGTGGTGACCCTGGGACTAACCAAGTTGGGGAAGCGGGTCCGGTTATGTCTGACATGTGGGCCTCTGAAGGTCTTCAGATCGAGTAGATGATATTCCCTTGAGATCTTTGCAATCCCAAGGGGTATATGGTACCCAGGGTACCGACACATAGGAACTCCAGAAAGCTCGTGATGTAGTCAATATCAAACACCTGCATTCAAGCTATGAAGGCGTACTTCAAGTTGCATCCGAATGAGGGTGAGCCGGGGCAATGCGGGGACGTGGCCGACAAGTACTTGAAAGAGGCACAGTACACAGAGGTAAAGTGTTTATTTTACTTTGCTTCATTATTCAATTCTGCAGGATCGAAGAGCACGTGAAAAACAACCATAGGGCGGGGGTGGTGAATGGTAGATTTAAAACTTTTTCAGTGGAAGCAACAAAAATCCCTCGGTAGAAAATCAATTTGGTAAGAAATTGTGTGTGCAACTAATCTGAATGTGATAATTCAAGAAAAAACCAGTATAGATTGTGGAGAATCAAGTCACGAAGAAATGACAACAAGAATCACGAAAAACCGTCGAGAAAAACTCAAGTTACGATCGAAAGATTGAACGAAGGTCAATCTGTTCTGCCTGAGAAAAACCAGATCTGCAACACTGCAATGAAACTCGTGTAGATCCAAAACCATAAATCCAATGACCGTGAAATTTTACAGATGATATATAATCAAGTTGTGAAGATATCCCTAAATGAATCACGTCAATTGGATCTTTAAAACTCGAGTTATGATAAAACCACCGAAGCAAGGTAGTATTGTGCAAAAACTCGATGAGAAAAACTTGTCTGAAACACGTCGGACGAACAAGGCACAATAGTTCCTTTAAACTACGAATTTAATTGATAAAAATATAAGAGGGACAAACCCAAAGTCGTGCACCACGAGCTCTGGCCTCCCTTGCTTATATAAGCAGCCCTTAGGCCAACCCAATCCTAAGTAGGACTCAAATCCTACTCAGATACAACCAAAACTTTCTATATCTGTTCAAGACTCTTCTATACACAGATAGAAGCAATCCTAAGACTTACAAATACCTTAGTAACATATCCCACATTCCTAAAACAACTCAACTTCGTGACCCACACGAAATCCTATCATAACCAACTCAAATCTCTCCATATTTGAGTCAAACCCGACTCAGCCGCAGCCTGAGTCCATAACCTAGTCGGTTAGACCTTTCTGACCAATTTTTTTACATCCACATCTCTTCATCATGCCTTGGAACCATGTAGCCACGTCCACACACTCCTTGAACACGTGCAAGCATCTTCCAATGACGTTCACGATACCTTCATATGCAATGTTCTTGATCCAAACATGTTGTGCGACCTCCCGATCAACTCAACCACAATTCCTCCTGAACTTGGTTGTTGAACCTCATCTTCTCCCTATGACTAATTCAATGGATTCCGTCACCAGCCATGTCTTGAACTCAAGAAACATCTGCACATGAATAAACAACCAATACTTCGGAGCACAAGTCCTCGACTTGACTCTCGTTAGTTCTGATAACCACACCACCTTACCTGAGCACCTCACATAAGCATGTTGCAAACCATAGAAAAATTATATCAGTCATAACCACCAAAACACACCAAAAACTTAGTAAAATAATACTAAGCAAGCTTTCCATAACCCAAAAAGCAAGTTTGAATCATTTTAAGGTAAAAGCAAAATCATTGCAATCTAGCTCCAGACCTTGCCAATACTAACCGGACCTTGAGTTAGAGCTTACCAAAGCTAGCAGGACCTAGCACCGGAGCTTACCAAAGCTAGTCGGACCTAGAACCGGAGCTTACCAAAGCTAGTTGGACCTTGCGCTGGAGCATACTAAAGCTAACAGGACCTAGTGCCGGAACATGACAGACCTAGCAAAGAAGTGAGACCTAGACAAAGCAAGTCGGTCCTTACGTCAGACATTGCCGAGCTAGCCAAAACAAGTCAGACCTATTGTCGGACCTTGCTAGAGTTCGGACCTAGAGTCGGACCTTGTTGAAAAAGGTGTTTTGTAAGTATTCAAAACTTTTATCATCAAAGCCAATGTATTCAGCACACATAGGTCTCAAAATCTTCCCCTTGATGAATGCATTGGCAACACCACTTAAATCTGAACATTGGCTTATTCACATAAAAAGTTTGAAAACTATATTCTCCATGAAATATCCCCCCCCTTGTAAATCAGAAATAAAATGAGAAGAAAAACAAAAAATTCTCCCCTTGAGAAGAATCGTGCCAAAACACTTGTGAATGTGTGTGTGATCAATTTCCCCCCCCCCCCTTTGTCAATGTATTCAGCAAGGTACAAAAGAGAAATTTAATTTTGTTATGAGCATATTATAACATATACATATAAAACAAAGCTCATCTAAGTCATGCTATCAAGTAACTTACACTATCACATCAATGAAATACATAATGTAGTGTAAGCTATGCTAGAGATCAAACGTAATTTTCAATTTAAGCGAGTCATGATCTCACAAAACTTAACTATTTCAAAACCTAAAAGCATGACACTTGCTGCTGCAATTTTATTTTAAGCACAAATTTTGATCATGTGACATTTGTAAGAGATTATATGCCGCATCTGCCTTATTCTAACCAACCAAGCCAAGCCTATGTCATTTGTCAATCAGAAGCTTAAGGGCATCGTTTTAGCCATACAGAACTTCTTCCAAGTTGATATCTAAGTGCAATGATAAGTCATATCAAAAGAAGAAGCGTGATGCATGCATATTCTCTTGATCTTTTCTCAATTTATATTTGACCATAAAAGCTGCACATGTGAGTTGATTAAAAGCACTTGTGAGCATGCAACAAGTTCAAAACAGCAAGAAAGTTCGACCATGACCAAATTTAGTGTAAGTAATTATTCCAATTACTAGACATGGAAAAAACTACAAAATGTATAACATAAGTAATGTAGTAAGAACTTTCAGCGTGTATAAGGAATCACAAAGTCATATGCGCTTGCTCACAAATTCTTTGGATTGTTCAAACTCTTAAGGACTATGGGGATGATGATCTAGATAGTGGTCCATTGTTTTGTGATATCACTAGTGCTGTTTGCATTGCTAAAAACCCAATGCAACATTCTTGAACAAAGCACATTGACATTAGGTATCACCTTCTACGTGATAATGTTGAAAAAGGAAACATTGTGCTTCATCATGTAGATATCAAACAACAATTGGCTGAGATTTTTACAAAACCTTTGGATTTCACTCGTTTTTGTTTCATTCGTAGTGAAATAGGGGTTATGAATCCTCATGTCTTAAATTGAGGGGGAGTTTTGAAACGTGGGAAGTCTATGTGTGAATCTGAAATTAAAATATATGAGCATAATATTCCATACATGAATTACTAAAAAAATAACATGCACCTGAAGTACTTTTCCTATCAATCCTACAACCACCAATATCAGCATCCAAAAAAGCTTTCAAAGTAAAGATTGAGGAAGAAGGAAGGAAAATTGAGTTCCATATAAGTACCTGAGAATTCTTTTGATGGCTTGACGATGTGAAGTATGTGGGGAAGCTTGAAATTGTGCACAAAGACATACACTGAATTGTATGTCCGGTCTTGATGTCGTGAGGTACAAAAGTGATCCAATAATACTTCTATATTGTTTTTGAACAATCGGGTCACCATCTTCATCAAGTTCAACTGTTGTTGTTGTTCCTATTGGTGTCCGACGAGGGCTTGCTTTTGTACTTGTTGAAGCGCCTTAGGAGGTCTTTTGTATACTTCGTTTGATGCACAAAGGTTCCCTTCTTGGTTTGATTGATTTGCAGGCCCGAAAAGTACGTGAGTTCTCCCATCATACTCATCTCAAATTCTGAACTCATCATAGCGGAAAACTTGGACACAAGGTCATGAGAAGCACAACCAAAGATAATATCATCCACATACAGTTGAACGAATAATGAGTCATTGCCATGCTTAAGCACAAAAAAAGTTTTATCAACCTTGCCCATGGTAAACCTATTTTCATGTAAGAATGTTTTTAACCTATCATACCATGCTCTAGGGGCTTGTTTGAGACAGTAGAAGGCTTTGGACAATTTTTAAACATAATTAGGAAAATCTGGATTCTCAAAACCTGGTGGTTGCTTGACATAGACTTCCTCATATATGTAGCCATGAAGAAAAGCACTTTTAACATCCATTTGATATAACTTGAAACCTTTAGATGCAGCAAAATCTAAAAAATTCTTTTGGCTTCTAATCTAGCAACAGGAGCAAAAGTTTCATCAAAATCTAGACCTTCAACTTGTGTGAAACTTTGAGCAACCAAAATAGCCTTGTTCCTAACCACAACCCCATCCTCACTTTTTTTTTATTTTTAAACACCCATTTAGTTCGAATTAGAGAATTAGCATGAGGTGGAGGTACAAGTTTCCAAACATAATTTCTTTCAAAAATTCCTAACTCTTCTTGCATGGCAATAATCAAAGATTCATTAGTGAGTGCGTGTGATATATCATTAGGATGAAAAGAAGCAACAAAAGTAGAATGAGCATGAGAGTTTGGATTGCAAAACCTTGACCGTGTGACTTGTTCGTGCAAGCTTGCAATGATTTGTCGTGGAGGATCACTTTTGAGGGCTCGGAGGGTAGTAGACACTTCACAAGATTCTTCTTCTTCATGTTCATCAAAAATCGATGAGCTTGTGACTTGAGGACAATCTGGACTAGCAATGGTGGTCATCGGCACTAGTTGTGAATCAAAATCAGGAGCTGGAACAATGTCATTAGCTGCTGAATTTTCGGGCAGCAGTACCACTACTTCCTCATCTTCAACGAAAATACTCTCCCCTCGCGGATATGAATCCGGATCTGCAATATTTGAGCTAGTACCTGGGCTAGCTTCATCAAAAGAAACCTCACATGTCTCCACAATTTTGTTAGTGTCAAGTAAAAGCACACAGTAGCCTCTAGTATGAGATGGATACCAAGAAACATGCAATCAACAGATCTAGCTTCAAATTTATCAGGATTTCCATGTTTCTTAACAAAGCATTTGCAACCAAAGATTCTAAAGTGTGTACCACTATGCCTATGTCCAAACCGAAGCTCATATGGTGTTTTTCCTAGCCTAGCACACATGAAAACACGATTTGAAACATAACAAGTGGTCGCAATTGCATCTGCCCAAAACTTTCTAGGAGTTTGATATTCATCAAGCATAGTCCTAGCCATCTCAACTAAGGTTCTGTTCATTCTCTCTACAACACCGTTTTGTCGAGGTACATATGGTGAAGAAAATTGATGATCTATTCTTTTTCATCACAAAAATGATCAAAGGATTGATTTTTAAATTCAGTTCCATTATCACTTCTAAATGCTCTTAAAGATCATGGGTGATCAATAGATAAACTAAGAAATAAAGTTCTAAAGTGACTAAAAGCTTCATTCCTAGATGCCATAAAATAAACCCAAGAGTATATAGAATAGTCATCAACGATCACAAGAACATACCATTTACCTCCGAAGGATTGAATACGTGAAGGTCCTACGGTGTCAAGGTGCAAGAGTTGACCCGGTTCAGTTGTCATGGTCATTGTGAGAGGAGCATGTGAACCTGCAACCATCTTAGCATGTCTACAATAAGAGCACACAATTTCTTTGTCCCCTTTCAGCTTAGGCAACCCACGTATGCGATCAAGAGCACTAACACGCGTGAGATGATCAAAGCCTACGTGACCAAGTCTACGATGCCAAAAATATAAGTCTTTGGAATCATTAGCAACTAGACACCAATGCTTAGAAGAAGACATATCAAAATCAGCTTTAAAAACTCTCCCAAAACGAGACATGTTAAAAATAAGCTCACTATTTGAACCTACAACATTGCAACAATTTTTATTGAAAATAATTTCCAATTTTCCATCTAGCAATTGTGAAACAGAAAGAAAGTTGTATTTCAAATTTTTGAAAAGTGCCACATCCTTCAAAGTGTAGTGACCATTTACTCTAACCGAACCCTTAGCCATTATAGGAGTTGAAGAATTATCGGCAAAAGTAACATTCTCTACACATGACACAAAAGAGAGATAGGAGAACCAATCTTTGTTACCGGTCATGTGGCGTGAGCAACCTGAATCCACAATCCAAATGTTCTCCTTCCTCAAGCGTGTAACCTACATAGAAGCACAATACGTCGATGACTCAATACTGGAGTTAGTCAAAAAGCATTTAGGAATGCAGTACTGAGTCACATGACGTCTAGCAGCAACAACACGCAAAAGCCAAGATAAAACAACAGGTTTATGAGCCAAAGTTTGAGCATTTTCGTACCCAACTACTGACCTATGAGGTGTTACATGTGTAGCACGAAAAACAGTAGGTTTGGGAGCAAACTTTGCATGTTTTTGACTCATTACAGCAAGTTGCATGTTCCTATCATTTAGTTTAGCATGTGCACCAAATTTTGTATGAAGGTTGAGATCTAGCAATCATTCTTTCCTTTTTTGTTGTTTAGCTAGTCTATAACAAAAATCTATGACATGACCATCTCTACCACAGTAAGTGCAATGAAATTTAACTTTGTATTCATGTCCAGATGAGCAAGCAACATTTATATTTGAAACCGAATGAGACAACACTCCTACAGATTTGAAAAACCACTTCTTTTTGTTTAGGAACTATTTGAATCAAACCACTTCCTAATGACTTTACAATTTTAGATGGATGTGCCTTAACATGAACATGAGAATCAAAACCTAAACTAGATTTATCATTGCAAGACTTGGAGAATTCAATAGCAAGTTTAGGTTCCTATTTGCATTACAGAACCGATCTAATATCCTATGCATGTCATCAAGTTTATTGGACAAATCAAGGTAATTTTCACATGAAGTTTGTCCTTTTATTTGCAATAGAATAATTTTTAACTTCGTGAGCATTAAAGCATTGTTCAAAACAAAAATTTCATTCATGGTATCTTGTAGTTTCTTATCAAGATCATCACAAGTAGAACAATACAAATCAATTGTAGAACAGCTAGCATCTTTCAAGTTTTTATCATTAAGTGCAGCAAGCTCTCTGTTCTTTTCAATTTTTAACTCAAGTTTATCAAGTGTGGAGGTGTGCGCACATCTTAATGACAATTGTTCATATATTAAATCACATAAGGAACAAGAATCAATACTAGGAATCAAGGATTTCAAACGATTAATTTCAGATTTTAGTGACTCATTAACAGCATTGTCCCTAAGCTTTTTGTCCTTTTTCTTAACTATAACAGTGGCACAAGAAATAGCATCACACATTTCTTCGCAAGTAGGACATACCTCTTCATTGTCGCTATTGTGTTCTGCCTCCTCCATACTTGATCTTAATTTGCCCGCCTTGAAGCATAAGTTTGTCAAATCATCTTCATCTTCATCACTTTCAATGTCCACGTCGCTTGAGCCAAGTTCTTGAAGTTCGGAGATAAAACTATTCACCAATTGGCGTCCTGTAAAACCATTCATTTTCTTGTTGTTGTTTGTAGAGGAGTGCTTCGTCCTTGTTTGCTTTTCATCATGGGAAGTAGCACTTGAAAGATTAGGGCAATCCATGCGAAACTGTCCTGTCTTACCACATTCGAAGCATCGTTGAGGTCCGGCACTTCCTCTCCTTCTAGTTCTCACATTTTGCAATGCTTTTGAGAACCGAGTAGAGATGAGTGCAAGTTCTTCCTCTAGAAACTCTTCAATCTGTTCAAGGGTTAGAGAGGACAACAAAGCAAGTGTTCCACAAGATGAAGATTGGCTGGAGATAGGCATGTCACGTTGAGAAACAAATGCAAGAGACTTGTTGGGGTTCTTACGTGAGATTATGTCAATTTCGTGAGTTTTCAATTTAGAATATAGAACATCTAATTAAGTGTACTAATGACATTAGATTCACAAGTAGATGTGACTTTCATCTCCCAAATTGACATGTCTAATGCACTTAGTAATTGCTTAGATTTCTCAGCATCTGTAAAATTAACATTGACGCTACGCAAGTTGCTGAGAATTTTATTAAAGCGCGTAAAGAGATCGTCGATGGACTCACCTGCTTGCATCTCAAAGTGCATGTACTCCTTTTTGAACATGTCTTGCCTTACCTCCTGATCGTGTTGGATCCTTCATGGTAGTCGCAGAGTGCTTTCCACACATCGTATGCAGATCGGAGGTGAGCAACACGGTCGAAGTCACTTTGAGTTAATCCTTGTATGATCAAATTGCAAGCCTTGTTGTTGTTGTCGACATCTCTCATGTTTATAGCTGTGACATGATCGTTTGACAGCACGTCGTAAGGCTTGTACACCTTTTTCCATATTGCGAAGCCTTGCACCTTGATGAAAGCCTCCATATGTGCCTTCCAAACCAGAAAATCAATGCCACCACACACACAAGGTTTTGCGGAGTATTTCTCCTTAATGATTAGTCAAAAACACGTGTGAATCACAAATATTAGAGCACCGTGGCTCTGATACCAATTGTAGATCAAAAAGCATGTGAAAAACTACCAGGGGGGTGAATGGTAGATTTAAAACTTTTTCAGCGGAAGCAACAAAAACTCCTCAGTAGAAAATCAATCTATTAAGAAATTGTGTGTGCAACTAGTCTAAACGTGATAAATCATAACAAAACAAGTATAGATTGTGTATAATAGAGTCATGAAGACACGACATTAAGAATCATGAAAAACCGTCAAGAAAAACTCAAGTTACGATCAAATGATGGAACAAAGGTCAATCTGTTCTGCTCGAGAAAAACCAGATCTGCAACACTGCATTGAAACGCGTGTAGATCCAAAACCATAAATCTAATGACCGTGAAATTTTCACATATGATAGGTAATAAAGTTGTGAAGAGAACCCGGAAAGAATTACGTCAATTGGATCTGTAAAAATCGAGTTATGATAAAACCGCAAAAGCAAGGTAGTGTTGTACAGAAACTCGACGAGAAAATCTTGTCTGAAACAAGTTGGACAAACAAGGCACACAAGTTCCTTTAAACTACGAATTTAATTGATCAAAACACAACAGGAACAGCCCCAAAGTCGTGCACTACAAGCTCTGGCCTCCCTTGCTTTTATAACCAGCCCTTAGGCCAACCGAATCCTAAGTAGGACTCAAATCCTACTCAGATTCAACCGAGACTTTCCATATCTGCTCAAGACTCTTCTATACGCAGATAGAAGCAATCTTAAGACTTCCAAGCTGTAACACCCCCATTTTCATCCATCATGCCTTGCATACATTCTAATACATGATTAATATTGAGCAACATAAAAAGGAACAACTTTAAAATAAATTGATAGCAAAACCGCACTTAAAAATTCTGGGAAGTGCGGACTAGTCCGATTTTGCTGCGGGCTAGTCCGATTTCTCTCTCACTTCGAACGGACTTTCCGTTTTGCTGCAGATTGGTCTGTATTTTCCTCTGGACCTTTTCGGACTTGTCCGGTCCCTAGCGGACTAGTCCGATTTTCCTGTTTAAATTGTGTCAAATTAATTCTAAAATTAGATCTAATCAACTCCAAACCTGTATAAACTTGTTAAAAGCTATTGGAACTAGTTAGTGATCATTAAAAGCAACTCATTAACAAGTTCCACCTTGCATTTGCATTAATCATGCATGTCATGCCATATTGAGTAATATTTGTGCACTTTTTGATTGTGTTTCTTGTTTGTATGTTTATTGTGCGGATTAGACAGATTTGCGCTAGAAAGTGCCGTGGGGGATCTCCAGCACCAAGAGTTTGAAGGCTTTGACCCGAACCAAGCTCAAGAGCAAGGCAAGTGTTCTTGAAGCATATTGATCCTGTTTCAATATAAATGTTTTGTTTGCAAACTGCATGCTTGTGTCAATTTGATGGGAAATCCTATGGTAGGAAGTTTACTAGATTTTTTGAACCACCCTTGTCACCTGGAATACATGGTAGAGAGTCGGAAAGGGCTTTTACCTTTTTGCTTCACTTAATTAATTGGGATTGGAAACTAACTATACCACTTAATTATGCATTAATGAGATTATGGTTAATATGAACTCGTCAACATGATGTGGTAATAGGTGATCTAAGCAAGCCTAATATGTGGATGTGTTGGATGATATGGTGGTTTGCTTGCTTTAGATCTAAGGACCGGTTCATGCGATAATAAGCCAGGACTACAGTGCCACCACGTGGCCAAGTATGGGTGCGGCATAGCTGATTAATTAGGGCTTTGCTAGTGCTATTTGGACCATTAAGAATGCTCAGGGAAGGGGTAGTCGGATTGGGTTTATTGATGATTGGTGGGACTACCCTGGGATCTGAATGACTCAAGAGGGGTCCCTTGATTGAGGATGTGCTCTGTTGGAGGCATCACCACCGATGAAACCTCAGTTGGGTCTAAATAGGCTAGTAATCCTTTTGTAAATGCTATTTTGTGATCTCTTGGGCATACACCAACGGAAGTTTATTTTGCATAAGGGAGGTTCTTTAGTCGCCGACGGGTGATGAAATCACAAACACGTGGGTAAAGTGGTACGAACTCTGTAGTCTAATAGAACTATCATGATAGTCGTGCTCCTGGTTATGAGCACCTGGACAACTTCCATGATCAGAGGGAACTTTGGAATTGGGATGGTTGGTTGGTTATGATTATGGTTTGGTAATGGTTATAGTTGATAATATGGTTATGGCCAGTTATGGAGAAATTCTGGTATTGAATATGGTTAATGGTAATGGTAAAATCTGGTATATGGATGATGGTAATGAAATATGGATTGGTACTATGTTAATATTTATGGTTTATGATGGGTTTACTTCACGTACATATAATATATTGCTTTTCAAATGTTTTAATGTACTTTTTAGCACTTAGCCTTTATTATACTTGTCATTTGTATCACCTACATGTCATACTTTCCACACTTGCTGAGTACGACATGTACTCACTCTTGCAACCCCCCCATCAACAGTTGCAGGTCGGGATTTGAAGTTTAATGATGGTAATGCGGAGTTCTAGGCCATGTCTACTGTTAGCTTTGCCTGTGGAGTGTTGGAGTTGCGCTATGCCCTATTTGCTTATGCTGCTTAGCTGCTTAGTTTGCTTATTTAGTTTATTTCCTCTGCATTAGTTCAAACATGTCATTAATAATGATTAAAGCTTGTATTGGAGGATATTCTGAGTTTGTAATAAAAGTACATATTTAATAATTTGAGCTGTGGTAATTGCCTGTATATCGTTTGTGATGCACTTGTGTATGTGTGTTGAACATCCTGGACACACATATGCATTCACTTGGTTCATTTTTCAGAACCGGGTGTCACACAAACACCTTAGGAACGTATCCTACATTCCTAAAACAACTCAACTTCGTGACCCAAACAAAATCCTATCATAACCAACTCAAATATTTCCTTATTTGAGTCAAACCCGACTCAGCCGCAGCTTGAGTCCATAACCAAGTCGGTTGGACCTTCCAACCAATTTTTTACGTTCACATCTCTTCATCACACCTCGGAACCATGTAGCCACGTCCATGCACTCCTTGCACATGTGCAAACATCTTCCAACGGCGTCCATGATACCTTCATATGCAATGTTCTTGATCCAAACATGATGTGTGACCTCCAGATCAACTCAACCACAATTCCTCCTGAACATGGTTATTGAACCTCATCTTCTCCTTAAGACTAGTTCAATGGTTCCCGTCACCAGCCATGTCTTGAACTCAAGCAACACCTGCACATGAATAAACAACCAATACTTCCGAGCACGGGTCCTCGACTTGACTCTCGTTAGTTCCGATAACCACAACACCTCACGTGAGCACCTCACATAAGCATGTTGCAAACCATAGCAAAATGATATTAGTCAAAACCACCAAAACACACCAAAAACTTAGTAAAATAATACTAAGCAAGCTTTCCATAACCTGAAAAGCAAGTTTGAATCATTTCATGGTAAAGGAAAAACCATTGCAATCTGGCTCCAGACCTTGCCAAAACTAACCGGACCTTTAGCCAGAGCTTACCCAAGCTAGAAGGACCTAGCACCGGAGCTCACCAAAGCTAGCCGGACCTAGCACCGAAGCTTACCAAAGATAGTCGGACCTAGCGCCGGAGCATACTAAAGCTAGCAAGACCTAGTGCCAGAACATGTCGGACCTAGCAAAGAAGTCGGACCTATCCAAAGCAAGTCGGACCTAGATAAAGCAAGTCGGACCTTATGTTGGACATTGCCGGAGCTAGCCAAAACAAGTCGGACCTTGCTAGAGCTCGAACCTTGTTGAAAAAGGTGTTTTGGACGTATATAAAACTTTTATCATCAAAGCCAATGTATTCAGCACATATAGGTCTCACAGATTATGTTAACAATTTTCTCATCCAATAAAACATGTGTGCAGTTTGGCGTAGCATTCCTTGACAGCCGTCCGGATGAGTACCGTGCACAGTGCTCCCTTTGTGTGAGTCAGGACTTCTAGGGCATGGCTATGACCTGTTGAGAGAGTCAAGGGATGGACGGGAAACACAAGTTTGGCGCAGATGGCTACCTATGTCTCACTAAATGGATGGTAAGTGTGACTTGACTTCTATTTAAGTAATTTTGTAATCTTCATTGTGCTAACAAGTATCAATAGGAGCGCGAGAGCGGTCAGGAGCCGACACCTATGCAGGTGTGACACTTGGGAAGTGACCCATCGCAGCCTAACCACTTGTTTTCTCAGACAGCGTCGGAGGCATTGGTGAGTTATGTTGTTAACTTATTTGAATTCTCTTTAATAGTTTTGATGAAATTATTTTTTTATATTTCCAGGCAAGGTACGGGCAGGAGACGCATAGGCTTCAAGGCAAAGAGTATGATTGGCAGAATGCGCCAATCGTCCCCGAAGCCGCATACGCATGTGGTGATGGGAAACCTCACGGACGATGAGTTTTTTTATTTTTAATTTACTGTCACAAACTTTGAGATACAAAAATTTAATAATATTACTTCTTTGTGTAGGTTAGCCATCTTCGATGGAGTTGTCGACTTGAGGGAGTCGCGGCCTTCCTCGAGAGCCTCTTCATCACAGCCGGCTGGGTCCAGCATCCGTAGCAGCCAAGACCTGGAGCTCGGGAGTGTCCGGGAGGAGCTCGAGAGGACACAAGAAGAGTTGCGACAGACGAACGAGTGGCATGCAGCGACCCTCAGGTCTAGGGACGAGTATTATAACTCGTACATGCTACAGTTGCAAACTGCCATGCAGGTAAGTTTTGACCGCTGTACTTAACATTTCTAATATCTAAACGACTTGTATATGATAATGCTTTGATCTGTATTTGCAGGCTATGAAATCTGGACAGCAGGCGGTCTTTCCCCAGCTTCAGCCGCCAGTGATGGACCTGCCACAGGTGCCGACGACTGGAGCACAGGTACAAAATTACTCAAAATAGCCGAAACTAGTTTAAACTTGCTCAAATTTAGTAAAATTTTATCAAACTTACTCAAACTTAGGAAAAACTAGTTAAACTTGGTCAAACTTGGTGAAATATGATGAAACTTACTCAAACATGGCCAAAACTAGTTGAACTTGCTCCAACTTAGTCAAATATGATGAACCTTACTTAAACATAGCCAAAACTAGTTGAACTTGCTCAAACTTGCTTAAACATAGCCAAAACTAGTAGATCTTGCTCTAACTTTGTAAAATATGACCAAACATACTCAAACTTAGCCAAATGTAGCCTGTAATAAGCAAATTTGGTCAAATATGCATTTGAAACTTATAACTTGTCTAACTACATTTGCACATCACAAGGATCTGCGGCGGGGGCTCAAACTCCATCGCCACAGCTTCCAGCACTTGGACGATGGCTCGAGAACCACTTCGCGGGGTCCGGAGGCAGTGGACGTGGTAGTGTTTAGCGTAGCGTGTGTACATGTGTGTAATGTTTTGTGAATTAGTGTGAATTAGTGTTTTGATATGTCTGTGATGGTATGTATCTATTTTTTGTTATGCTTGTGTGAGCTGGCCTCGAAGCCAGGGCAGTATTTTCTGTTTTTTTAAATACCTTCTTTATTGGCGACGACGGTCCGGACAACCGTCGCCAATAAGCCTCACTTATTGGCTACGAACAGCTACAACGTAGCTAATAGGCCTCACTTCCCGCCACATGGCACGATGAGCTAATTGGGGACGGGCTACTGTGGCCGTCACCGATTAGCTTATAGATGACGGTTACCATTGCCAATTATCTTATAGATGACAAATAATCGCACAATGCCAGAAACCATCGTCTATAAGCTTTTACCATCGTCTATAAGCTATAGACGATGGAAGGGACCTTATAGACGATGGTTTCTGGCCGTCGTCTATTGTCGGGATTCCTGTAGTGGACAAACACTTACTCGAAATATTTTTCCATCTTATCTATATTAGTGTACATGTAGAGGATAGCATCATTCCTTTCTTCTGCGGTTGTTGACGGCTATTATACACCAATTTCACCGGTCAATATAACTCAGTTATGTGAAGGAATTGTCATTTCATGCACACATTACCTTTCTATTTAACCTATTTTCACTTGTCCTTGGAGAAAGTAGTGCATGCAGAAATTCTATGTAGAAATGAAGTGAAACAAAGGGATGGATCCTATAAAATATCATTCCAGCAAATCAAGTGACAACACGTGGCATCACATGGATCAAACAGCCCACAAACAAAAGTATCCGAGGCCATCCAACGGTGTAGATCCAAAATCAGTCAATGGAACCCACCTGTCAGTCACCTAGAGAAAGCACACTGCAAAAGGGGCAAGTACCAGATTGGTCGACCCCCCTAGTCAGCCGACTAGTTCCTGGCACCGTTGTCGGTCAAACTCCACGTGGTGGCTTCTCCCGACTTGAAGAGGTCATGGGTGACTGATTGGTGCGCACTTTTGGTGGCGGGAACAGACCCTTCTCCAAGCTATAGATAGGACCCCCACCCCTCACTTCAACACACACCACTTGAGTATTCATCCTTTGTATTCTCTACTCTCCACAGGTTAAGAGGAGTGTAGGATGTAGAGAGGAGAGTCTCCAGTACATAGTCCAAGTAGGAGACGAGTAGAAGGAGTCTCTTCCGAATTGGGAAAGGTATGTCTCCCATATTCTTATTTGTATTTGTGATATTATTCATCATAAAGATGATATCTTTAGTCTTCATCTGTTCATATACTTCGATGAAGCCCTTCTTGTTTGATTGTGGATTCCATGTATTTGGTAGGAAGAGTATTTATGATTGTGCTATACCATTCTTATTACATTATCATAAACACTATAAACTTCCACTATAGTCTAATTAGCTATGATATGATTGTGTTAACATTAATCACTTATGCTATGAATTAACATTGGCTCAACGATGATTTAGTTCATTGCCTTAGGATGGCTTGTGCCTAGGCTCTTGAGGTAATTACTTAATATGCTAGCATGATGCTAGGATAGAGAGTAGCGTTGCATGTCTTGTAGACCCACGGATTGAAGAGTCGTCTAGTGTTGCTAGGCGTAAACCCATGCCCGATGTGTTCATCCAATTAGCATGAGAATTCATTATTGATATAATCATTAGTAACTATTTTAGGCTATGTATATGTACATTAGAAGCATAGGAGGAGTCTCTACCTAACTCTTAGCCTAGTTCCTCTATTACCTTATTTATACCCTTAGGATAGAATGCTTTTGTGTGTGTCACACTACCTCAACTTATCCTTTAGCCCATCCTTGCTAGAACCCTACCTAGACCAACCTAAGCCTTTCCACTTGATGATTGTTTTACTTCCATCTAGCCTTCATTTGGGAAAATATAAATGACACCCTTTAGGAATACTCTTAAAAGGGGAAATGCTACATCGATAGTTTCTTTGCGCTTGCGGACGTTCACTTGAGAATTTAAACCTACCAACAAGTATTGCTAGCACCACTGCTAGGGATGAATTGTTAGTAGTGCGTAGGAAATATCAAGAAGCATTTCTGGCGGCGTTGCCGGGGGAAGGCAACCGAAGTATTGCATGATTGAGTGAATAGGATAGGACCCTGGTAGGTTTTAGTAGACCCTTCTTTGTTTTTGCATTTTATGTGAAAACAGGGTAGTGTATGTCTGGTTTCCGCTTGCCGGAAAACTTTGTTGAAGATCCCAAATCTCTTCTGAGAGATCGACCTCGTGTCATGACCCCTCAGAAGCTTCAAGCGGCAAAGCAAGCCAGCATAACCGCACCAACAACCGAAACACCAATGGCCCAGAAGACCCTTCGTGAGTTTTCGGATCCCTCGGCTAACAATTTGCCTATTGGGCCCACTGTTAACACGGGAGATGTGAACATTGAAATCAAGACTGGCCTAGTCACTATGGTGCAAGCCAACCCATTTTGTGGGAAGGCTAATGAGGATGCAAGTGCTCACCTGCAGCAATTCCTTGGGATCTATAGAACTTTTAAGATAAAGGACATATCCCCTGATGTTGTCCGTCTTAGGTTGTTCCCGTTCTCGCTTCTAGGGAGAGCAAAATAGTGGTTCTACACAAACCGAAGTGATGTAGACACTTGGGAGAAATGTTCTACAACATTCCTCACTAAATTTTTCCCATTGGGCAAGACCAATGCCCTACGCAGAAGAATTTCCATCTTCCAGCAAGATGCCAGGGAATTTATTCCCGAGGCTTGGGAAAGGCTTCAAGAGTACATCCTAGCCTGTCCCCACCATGGGATGGATGACTGGCTCATCATCCAATACTTTTACAACGGGCTGATCCCTTCCTCCTGTGACCATGTTGATGCTGCTGCTGGAGGTGCCTTCTTCTTATTAACAGTACCCAAAGCCAAAGATTTAATTGAGAAGATGGTGTCAAACATGGGTTGCAGCGATGAGCGTCTCCATACCTGCTAGCGAGGCATGCATACTTTTAAGGAGGTGGACATGATTGCTGCTAAATTGGACCTCCTTATGAAGAAAATTGATGGGCAAGGCAATGGCGAAGTATGCGGCAATGCCAATGCCTTAGACTCTCACATCACTTGTGAAGTCTGTGGCAACAAGGGCCATTTGGGCAATGACTGCCCAGAAACCCGTAAGGATGCCCTATACCTAGCCAACAATGGAAACAACAATGGTATCGTCTAGGAGGTCAAGGGTGGGGCCAACCACGCTGTTGATGGCTGGTACGTCACGGATGAAAATCTGTAAGCGCACGGAAACTGTCGGGTAGCACTTCCCCTTAAGAGAGTATTCCAAGTGTATCTATCGGTGGTTTTGATCCGGCAGATCTCCCGACACTACTAAAGTGTTAGAGGAGTTTGAGGTTTGTTATGGGCGTGCGGAGATTCAAGAAGGTGAGATGTCGAGTGACACAAGAGACACCAAGATTTACGTGGTTCGGGCCGCCTGAGCGTAATACCCTACTCCACAGGGTGTGTTGTTGTTGTATTGGATGTATGAGCTCAACGTGAGTTGAGAGTGTCCAAAGCCTGTGTCCTATGTATTGTTGGCCTGTCCTTTTATAGTACAAGGGCAGGCCGTTACAAGTTAGCCTGGCCCGACATGTGGCCCCGGCGGTTACTGATATTGATACACATTCAACACGTTTAATTGCCCTTAACGACCGAGTTATGGGCTTTGACAGCACCGTTACTGGTAATTAAGGTCATCCGATTGTGTGTCATTAATATAGTATTAATGACACTTGATCGGGTCTTGAAGTCCTTGATTCCTCTTTGAAGATCCGGAGCCGTTGTGGAGTCTTTCGGAGGTTAGAGGCTGAAGATCCGACGGTTGGACACGCGGCAGCACCAGAGCTCACTGTGGGGAACAGATAGGTTCGGTGTTACCCGACACATGTCAGTTCCGGAGCTTCCCTCGGTCTGGGGTTAGGTCCGAGGGGGCCATTTTGGTACATAACCCGGAGCTTCCCCTTTGTGGGCGGTAGCTCCGGTTTGATGTTACACGTGGCGACCCTGGGACTAACCATGTTGGAGAAGCGGATCCGGTTATGTCTGACATGTGGGCCTCCGAAGGTCTTCAAATCAAGTAGATAACTTCTCCTTGAGATCTTTGCAATCCCAAGGAGTATATGGTACCCAGGGTACCGACAGTGGCCCCCTGGGCCCACCTCTGGGGAAGACTCCTTGGGTGAAGTCATTCCGCTGGAGGTGGGTCCATCCTTCGACTTTTGAACTGAGTCTTCAAAGGTCTTCTGATGTGCCATTGGCGATGGTCTGGAGTTAAATCCTCGCCGCATGGAATATCCCGTGTGTGGCAGATGAGATCTTCGGTGTGCGGATCTAACGCAATTGAAGGTTGCTGGTTCCTGATACGAAAACCGTATCGGTTCCGCGCGCCTTGTCAGGTTGCCGCCTTCGGGCTTCCCGCCTCATGATGACAACCGTTCGCCTGGGTAAGAACCTCGACTTGATCATCAGGGTGGTCCCGGGCCCTCTTGTCATCGGCTGGGTGGAATTTTTGAGTAGTATCTTCGGCTTCCTTGCAGTTTCCATCCAAGCATTGCGAGGGCTTAATTAAGAAGGAAAGTGCGCCCCGTTTGGATTTCTTTACGCCTCTCATCTGATCTTGCGCTCAAACTCCCAACTTGTGCTCGCTTTTCCTCTCTTGCCTTGCTGTGCCGCGATGGAGTTGGGTCTCCACGAGAGCCATTTGAAGACTGAAGGTGACCTGAAGAAGGTTCGGGCCCTCATGGGATGGTCCCCGGACTTCTTCAACCACCTGGTCCGCGCCGGGGGAGAGCTCCCGTTCGAGAAGGAGCACACCAGCGAAATGGTGTACTTCTCTTCGTACGCCATGGTGAGGTTGATCCCACCTTTTTCCTCCTTTTTCTTGATGCTGCTGGACTTTTATGGTCTGCAGCTATACCACCTTGGCCCCCACTCCATTCTTCTTGTGTCTATCTTCGTCCACTTCTGTGAGATGTGGGTGGGCATCCCCCCTGCATTGAACTCTTCCGGACCTTCTTCACCGTTCATACCACCGGTAGGAGCAATGAGTACCTTGGCTTCTACTACTTCGTGAAGCGCAAGAAGTGCCCATTCAAGTACCAGTCGTTTCCCTCTGGAAAGTGGGATGAGTGGAAGAAGGACTGGATAGCCATCCGGGTGGAGGAGCACGAGAAGCTGGAGCTGCCCGAAGGCCTCCCCAACATTGACACTACAGTCTGGAGTGAAGCTCCGGTGCTGGCGGAAGCCTTCAACCCTGCTCTGACCAGGATCCGCCAGTGCGTGGAGGGAGGATTAACTCCTCAGGCGGTGTTTTGCAACTTCCTGGTCAACAGGTGGGCACCGCTGAAGAAGAGAGAAAAACTCGCTTGGGCCCTCAACAGCGTGATGGACAACGACCGGGTCGAGACCGGGCTGAAGTCCAACATGTCGGGGACAACCTTGGAGTTCCATCTCAAGAAGTTCCAGCACGGCATCAACGTCGCGGGTGACGACTTGACTCCGCCATCAGCTTTTCTTCCTCTGAACATGGAGGTAGAGTTCAGCAGGGAGCTCCGGCGGAAGATGCCTGTGCTTGACGACCTTGGTGTCGTCGAGAGAAGATCAACCTCCAGGGTGGTGATCCCTGGGGCTTCCGAGGGTGGCTCCGACCCTGCCCTGAAGCCAAGGATCGAAATCGTCGGCAAGGTCAAGGAGCCGGCAGACGAACCCTTGAGTCAGAAGAGGAAGCTGCAGCATGCCGACGGAAGGTCCGTCAGGCCTGCCACCTCTACATCAGCTCCTTCTCCCCGGAGGGGGAGGTCTTCTACAACTGCGGTGGTCGTTCCCGCAGCGGCGTCCTCCCGGGGTGCTAGCTCCGGGCATGCGACTTCAGCACCAGGGCCGGTTGAGGCCTCTAGGTCCGGAGGTCCTTCCTGGTCGAGGGGGGCCTCGACTAAGGAAATGCCCGTGGCTGCGACGAGTTCCGGGGGGCCTTCCGGGGCTTCCACGCCGGCGGCGGCTATGGTCAGCCCAGAACGCCTGGGAAAGAGGTTCCGCGCAAGATGGTGCAGAAGCCTCCCGAGGTAATTTTTAATCTTTTCCTCAGACAGTTGTTTTTTTGTAGTAATTGTTTTTTAAGTTTCTTCATCCATCATCTGCAGCGTTCCCAAGAAGAGGAGTGAGGCTCCACCCTCAGCCACAGCAGCTAAAGCTATGAGGGCGGAAGCTTCTGCTCCTGTCCCGGTGCCGCCCCAAGTGGTGGCTGAAGCTGCGACAGCTCCGGCGCCAGCTGTCGTGGTCAGGGACCTCGACTCATCCCCAGAGACTCTCGTGGTAGCGCCAGACCGCGGGAAAGAAGATGCGCCAGCGGCACCTGCCCCGGAGGTTCAAGCTCCGGGTCCTGGTGCAGAGATGATGGATGCTCCGGTCGTTGAGCCGGAGGAAGCAGTAATTCCGGCCCCAGAGCTGGAAATTGTCAAAGCCCCGGTGGTTGAGCTGGAGGTTATTGAAGTCTCGGCGTGCGCACCGGATGTTGAGGAAGTCCCGGCGGTTGGGCCGGCTACTTCTGAAGCACCGGCCGCAGAGCCAGTCGTTGTTGGAGCTCCGGCCACAGGGCCGGTTGATGTTGAAGACTTTCCGGCTCTCGAGCCGGTTGTTGCGGAGGCGTCGGCGCTCGAACCCCAATAGAGGAGGTGCCCAGGCCGGAGCCAGAAGCAACCCTTGCTCCGGAAGTGACGACATCGGAGGTACTCGCGGCTGAGCCGGAGTGCCCTGGTGGAGTCGCTGGCCCCTTGCCTGAGGGGGCAAATGTAGACCTGGCGGCGGGGCCTTCGGAACCACTTCCAGAGGTCGGAACTTCATTAGCGGGACCCTCCTCGATGGCAACTGAGGCCATCTCGGAGGATGGCCCTAGTGCCATGGAGACCCAGGGGACCACTCTTGTGGAGTGGGACCCAATTTTTGTATCTGAAAACCCGCTGGAGCCAGCGGAGGAGACCCCAGCAGGTCTGGAACCTATCCCGTTGTCATTGTCTATTGACAACGCCTATTCCAGTCTGCGTCAAGTTCAACTGGCCTTCTTCCACGACAGCAAGGGTCTTGAAGTGGAGCGCCAAACCCTTAGGCGGTGGCGTAACCAGCTCTACTTCGAGACCAAGCTAGCGCAGTCGAGGCTAGCAGATGACAAAGAGTGGATCAAGCGGGAGAAGGTCCGCCTGGAATACTGGGGCAAATTATTGGATGACAGGGAGAGTATGACTCGTGCCCTCGATGCTCAATCCTGGGCCATTTACGAGCAGACCAAAGCAGCTAACAGTGCGGCCGATGAACACCAAGAGAGGCTTGAGGCCATTGACACTACACTCATCAAGTGCCGGGAGGCACTTGAAGAGAGGGAGAAAAGGCTCGAAGATGAAGAGCAGAAACTCCTTGAGCTGCGGGACGACATCTTGAGGAGGGAGGAGGAGCTCACCGAAAAGGTGGCTCTGGCTGACAAGGGCCTCGAAGAGCGCGCCAAGAAATTGGAAGAGCGCTGCACTGAGGAGGAGGAGAAGGCCTAGGTGCGAGGGCAGGAACTCTACGAGCAAGAGTGTGCCCTTGCTGCCAGGGAGAAGAAAGTGAGGGGCAGGGAGAAGGACCTGGTTGACCGCCGGAACAAGATCCACCTCCGGGAGGAGGAGCTCGGAAAACTCGAGAAGCGAGTTGCCGAAAAGATTCAGCAAAACGACAAAGAAGTTGAGCGCCTCGCTCGCGAGAATTCTGAACTGGTGGCGGCCAGAAGATCCTTGGAAGAATTGAAGGGCTTGAGGACTACGGACTCCCTACAGATTTGGGAGTTCCTGGGCAAGGCCAACGACGTGCTGACACCGATGGGCTTCAGTCCCGTGCGTCCGGATGATCCGGAGCCAGAGCCGGACCTAGCATTGCAGGCGTTGAGCTCGGCAGGTAGCAAACTCTCCAAGGTGGGCGACGTCATCGCGGACCAATTGGAGGTTGAGGGGCAATCCCTAGCGAAGAACGTCGTAGAGTATGTGCTGACGTGCTACACCAGCCGGAATCCCCAATTTCCTCTGGACCCGGTGCTTGAAGGTCCCGTTGAAGGAGAAGGTGAAGATGCCTGAGCCAACGTGTCGGAGGTTGCCCAGAAGGTCGCCCAGTTCTTCCATAGGGTCTAAAACCATCTCTGTAGCTCTCACTTGTATTCTCTCTTTTTCTTCCTCAATTTTGTAATCCCTTGTCTCCACATGAATGAAATCCCCAAATTTTTGTGAATTTCACTTTTTGTCTTCAACACTTTTGTCTTCACTTGGCCCCCTGGTAGATGTACACAATTTGATTGTGAACATGTACCAAGAGAATATTGTGTTTTGTTGAAGACTCATTTGATTCGAACTTGTAGAATGTAGGTCCGAAGTCTTTGATAGTGAAGGCCCCCTGAGGTTGCCGGAGATTAGAAGCTCCTGCATTGACTACCGTCGGAGCTTAGTAGCTCCGGCAATAGTCCCTATCAACGCGTAGAGCAACGATAGTTAGCCCTCCAGGGTGTCGGAGCTTAGTAGCTCCGGCAGTGACCTTTTGTCGGCAGCAGACTCCACTTGTGGGGTCTTCTCACCATCTTTTATTTTACGTCGACGGCTGGCCCCCCTAGCTTTACCGGAGCTTGATTGCTCCGGTCATGCTCGTTTTCAATGATTAACATCGATTACAAGTCACCTAGGGGGAGTATGAGCTTTGTTAGCTCTGACTTTTCTCCATCAACGTGAATCTTTACTTTTCTTGCACACTGAAGTCAAGAAAAATAGTAAAATTCGCTCCTTGCCTATAACCTCGTCGCGGCTTATTATTCCCAAGAAAATTTTAGGTCAAACACGATTCTGAATACAACTGAATGTGTTGCCTTCTTCCTTCCAGATCCAATTGTACTTGGTCCCGCCTTACTTCGGCCTGCCGGGGTGTAGGTAGAGTGTCGTACTTAGGGTGCTTGACCAGGCTAAGTCGATAGCACACTCCGGCCCTAGATTGGCTTGGCGGCATTCAGGCGAGTGGGCCATGAACAATATTTGGATCCGAAAGAATTTACAATACAACTCGAATTGTACATGAACTGGTCGAACTAAAATTTCTTAAGAATTGCCAAACTTTGTTATAGACAAGAAAGAGAAAAATAAAAAATGTTGAGCCTGTACAAAATAAATGCACATGGAGTCTGTTTCGCATGAAGATGTCTTTCATTATAGGTCCAGGGTACAGGGGAAACAAGTACACTCTTAGGGTACGGAACCAGGCTAAGCGTGTTTAATTTCTCGTTTGACCCAGGGTAGCTAGCCACACTTTTAGTTCTGAGACTGTGACAAGTGTTGCATGAACTTTGCGGACCTTCCGAGGAAGGTCCGGCTGTTCTCCCGGAGGAACTACCCAACTCTGTACAATGATTCTATAACATACACCTCAAGTTACTACAAACTCACCTCCGTGATATTAAGTGTAGAACTTACGGAGGTGCTCGATGTTCCAAGGTTTTGGGAGAGGTGTCCCATCCTCGGTAGCCAAGCGAACGCTTCCGGGACGGGATACTTTAATCACTCGGAAGGGTCCCTCCAAGGTGGGGGAGAGTTTGTTTAACCCTTCTCTGGATTGTATTCTCCGTAGCACCAGATCGCCTTCCTCGAGCTGTCGGTTGTGTACATGCCGCTGATGATAGCACCGAAGGGCTTGGCGGTATCGGGCATTCCGAACAGCTGCTTGGCACCTTCCCTCCTCAAGGAGGTCTAGGTCTTCACGCCGGAGCTGGTCCTGCGTGGTTTCGTCGAAGGTCCAGACCCGAAGTGACCCCAAGGTGATTTCCGGAGGAAGGATTGCTTCAGCTCCATACACCAGGAAGAAGGGTGTCTCTCCAGTTGACCGGTTTGGAGATGTCCTGTTGGCCCATAAAGTGGGCGGAAGCTCTTCAATCCAGTTGGCTCCATGTTTTTTCAAATGCTCATAGGTGCATGTTTTGAGTCCTTTAAGGATTTCAGCATTTGCTCTCTCGGCTTGGCCATTGCTTGCTGGGTGAGCTACGGAGGCGTAGCAAACTTGAATGCTGAGGTCTTCACAATATCCTTGAAATGCAGAGCTTGTGAATTGGGTCCCATTATTAGTGATGATTTTGTTTGGGACTCCAAATCTGCATACAATGGACTGCAAAAAGTTGATAGAAGATTGCTTGTTGATTGTCACAACTGGAGTTGCTTCCGCCCACTTGGTGAACTTGTCAATGGCAACGTACAGGAACTTGTAACCTCCGACGGCTCTTGGGAAAGGTCCCAAGATGTCCATCCCCACACAGCGAAGGGCCATGTAGGAGGTATCATTTGTAGGGGCTGAGCCGGTGTGTGAATTTGCTTTGCATGAAATTGACATGCTTCGCATTTCTTCACCAGCTCTGTTGCATCCTGGAGTGCTGTAGGCCAGTAGAAGCCATGCCGAAAGGCTTTACCAACTAGCGTGCGGGAAGACGCGTGGTTCCCACACTCGCCTCCATGGATTTCTGCGAGGAGCTCGCAACCTTCTTCCCTTGTAATGCATCGCATTAGGATGCCATTGGCACCGCGCCGATAGAGATCCCCTTCTACCAACGTGTATCTTTTAGCCAATCTGACTACCCGGTCAGCGGATACATCATCGTCAGGAAGGATGTTGTCTTTCAAGTAGTTCCGGATGTTCAAGATCCATGCATCGGAACTAACTTCAGCATTTGAGTCTTGCGTGCTGGGTTGCTCAGAGCTTCCGGCAGCACCTACGACCCTTGATGGCTGCCATGGTATCAGGGCCATCGGGACCGTCAGCTTCGGGATGCTGATCTCGCCCCCTTCGCTCAGTTCAGCAGGCTGAGCTGTGGGTTTTGACAACCTCCAGACAAAAGTTCCATCAGGAGCCGGAGCTCCGGTTGACGCTTTCATCAAGAGTTCGTCGGCTTCAGCGTTGTGGGCACGCTGGACATGGTGGAGATCTAGAACTTCGAAGTCCTTCTGAAGCCTCTGGACTTCAAGGAGGTAAGCAGCTAGCTGGAGATTGTTGCAGGAGCATTCACCCTTCACTTTCTTAATGATTTGCTGTGAATCTCCCTTGACCAGCAGTTGCTTGACACCGTATGACAGTGCCACCCTTAGTCCATAAATTAGTGCTTCATATTCCACCATGTTGTTGGTCACCTTGAAGTCAAGGTGTACCATGTATTTTACCTTCTCTCCGGTTGGTGCGAGGAGAAGGATTCCAGCTCCGGCCCCCTGCTTTTGCATGGAGCCGTCAAAGTAGAGGGTCCAGTGAGGCTCGGTGAAGACCAGAGCTTTGTGTTCCGGCTTCTGCTCACTGGGGCCCCCAGGGTTTGATGGAGAGGGAGTCCATTCCGCCACGAAATCCGCCAATGCTTGACTCTTGATTGCTTGCCTTGAAATGAATTTGAGATCGAATTCAGCCAATTCTGCTGCCCACTTTGCAATATTCCCAGTTGAATTGGGATTATGCAAGATTGCTCGAAGTGGGTAAGAGGTCACTACTAAGATTTTGTGAGCTTGGAAGTAATGGCAAAGCTTCCTGGAGGCAATAAGAACTGCATAGAGCAGCTTATGCACCTCTAGGTATCGAGTCTTGGCATCATGTAGTACTTCGCTGATGAAGTACACTGGGCGTTGAATGGTCCGGACCCTCCCGGAGGGGCCCGAAGCTTCCTCTTCATTGACCCGGATCCTCCCGGAGGGATCCGGATTTTCTTCGGGGACCTCCGGGTCCTGGCTGGAGGAACCCGGAGCTTTTTCAGAAGCGACCTGGACCCTCCCGGAGGGGTCTGGGTCTTCTGAAGTGACTTCTTGTGGAAAGTCTGGGAGCTGGGACCCAGACTCGCTTTTAGGATCCTCTGGACCCTCCCGAAGGGGTCAGGATTCTTGACTATGGGGTAGTTCTAGTCTCTCAGCAACCAGGACCATACTGACGACTTCGTCAGTTGCTGAAATGTAAAGCAACAAAGGCTCACCAGGGTTCGGAGCTACCAGAATTGGTAGGGTGGTGAGGAGCTGCTTTAGCTCCTGGAATGCCTTTTCTGCTTCTTCATACCATTGGAATGGTCCGGACTTCCTAAATAACATGAAGAAGGGGAGTGCCCGTTCCGCCAGTCTTGAAATGAACCGGCTGAGGGCTGCTAGACATCCAGTTAGCTTTTGGACATCTTTGATGCGGGCTGGTGGCCGCATGTCTTCAATGGCTTTGATCTTCGCCGGATTAGCTTCTATGCCCCGGTGACTTACCAGGAAACCAAGAAGTTTTCCGGAGCTAACCCCGGAGACACACTTGTCTGGATTTAGCTTTGTGCGGGTGACCCGCAGCTTGTTGAAGACAGCCTGCAAGGTGTCAAGGAGTGACTCCTTGTTCTTGACCTTGACCACGATGTCGTCGACGTACACTTCCACTATGTCTCTAGTGAGTTCTTCAAAGGTCTTGTACATAGCTCGTACAAAGGTTGAAGCTGCATTCTTGAGACCAAATGGCATGGCTGTATAGCAGTACAATCCATCTACTGTGATGAAAGAGGTATGCTCTTCATCTTCCCTAGACATTCTGATTTGATGATACCCAGAATATGCGTCTAGGAAACACAGTAATTCACACCCGGAGGAGGAATCCACTATCTGATCTATTCTAGGTAATGGGAATGGATCTTTTGGACATGCCTTATTTAGTGTTGTGTAGTCGATACACATCCGAAGCTTTCCGCCGGCCTTGGGCACAACGACTGGGTTCGCCAGCCATTTTGGATGGAAGACTTCTCGGATGAATCCAGCTTTGAGCATCTTCTTCACTTCTTGTCGAATGAAGTTCTGTCGCTCCACGGATTGCTTCCGAGGCTTCTGATGCACAGGCCGGGCGTCAGGGTAGATCTTCAGATTGTGCTCAATCACTACCCTGGGGATCCCAGGAATTTGTGACAGTTGCCAGGCGAACACGTCGACATTAGCACGGAGGAAAGTGATGAGCGCGAGTCCCTATTTGTCGTTCAACCCCCCCGATATACGGGTGGTCTGAGCGGCATCAGAACCGATTCGGACGACTTTGACGGGAATGTCACTGTCACCGCTTGGCTGCACACGAGGTGCAGAAGTCGAGCCTCGTTGACGAATGCTCGGGGGTTTTGGAGCTTGCTCCTGCCTGGAGTCCTCCTCTTGCGCCGTGGTAAGTGCATGGAGTTCTTCCAGAGCAGTTACTCCGGCAGTACGATCTCCACAGATCCGGAGAACGCCTACTGGTGTTGGCATCTTTAACACCAGGTAACCATAATGAGCAGCTGCCATGAATTTGTACAAGGCAGGCCTACCCAAGATGGCATTAAAGGGTAAGTTGATCTGAGCAACGTCAAAGACCAACTTCTCGGTGCGATACTTCTCCCGGGTCCCGAAGGTAACGGGGAGGGTAATAGCTCCGAGTGGGGTAATGGCTCCCGGACCTACTCCGGAGAAAGGTCGGGATGGGTGAAGATCCAAAGGTCGGAGCTGAAGCTTGGTAAAAGCTTTGAAGCTTATGAGATTGAGCCCCGAACCTCCGTCTATCATAACATGGTGGAGCTGGATGTTATTGATGGTAGGAGATACCATCAAAGGTAGCTGACCTGCTCCAACCATGCTTCGAGGGCAGTCCGAAGCATCAAAAGTGATTGCTGTGTCCATCCACTTCCGATGAGGCTCCGCCCTGGCTGTAGGAGCTATAGCAGCCATGTCCCGACGCATAGTCTTGATGACGCGGCGGGAGGTGATGTCCCATGATCCAACAAAAATGGTGTTCATGGTCTTCCGACGCTCGTTGTCAGAGAGGTCAGAATCGTCGTTGACGGAGGTGTAGACGGCCTTCAGGACCTTTTTGGGATCCTGAAAACCTAACCCCTCTTCAGTCGGAGCTTCGTCAACTTTTTGTTTTCCTTCCCTCTGTCGGAAAGGAGCTTCTTCCCGGCGCTTGTTGTAGCGCTCGGCAAGGTTTTGGACCTCCCAGCAGTCTTCCAAACTGTGGCTGTCCGTTTTATGAATTGGACACCACACCTTGGGTTTGCCACCGTCTTCAGAAGATGGTCGAGGTCGCTTCTCGGGGCATGGCCCCCGGCCACACGGAGCTGCAGCAGCTGCAGCATTGGATGCACCGGCCGACGGCTTCTTCTTGCCGTTGGTCTTTTTCTTCTTCTTGCCACTCCCGGAGGTAGCGGATTCTCCTTTGGAGGATTTCTTGTGATCCTTAGGAATTGGTTTGGAGTGCATTTCACGGCCCTCCGCAGCTCTGGCACATTTGTCAGCCAAGCTAAAGAGTTCCGTGACACTGGTAATCTCCTTGATCGCTAGTTTCTCCAGCATCTTCTTATCCCGCACTCCCTGTCTAAATTCCATGATGACAGAGGCACTAGAGATAGAAGGGATAGTGTTTCGTACCTGAGAGAATCTCTGGATGAATGATCGCAGGGATTCTCCTCCTTTTTGCACAACTGCAAAAAGGTCCAGTTTAGTGCCTGGTCGGGTGTAAGAACTCCCGAAGTTGGCGGTGAACTGCCGGCACAACTCCTCCCAACTGCTGATGCAGTTGGGTGGAAGGCTCATAAACCAGGACCTGGCGGTCCCAGTTAAAGCCACTGGGAAATAATTGGCCATTACGGCCTCATTTCCTCCAGCTGCCAAGATATTAGTGGAGTAAATCTGAAGAAATTTGACAGGATTAACGGTCCCGTCGAACTTCTCCGGCAGGTGAGGCCGGAACATCTGTGGCCACCTGACCATATGCAGATGCATGGCCAGGGCTGAACAGCCTCCTCCTACTCCTTCAGGAGCAGGAATGTCTTGAGCTTCTCGTCTTTCACGAGCACGCTCAATATGGACTCGGCCGTCTTGTTGGCGATATCGGCGATCAAGCTCCGCCCGGAGGTCATGAGTTGAAAGCCTTGATACCGTGTGAGTGCGTCGTGCCCCGGAGGGCAACGACGTCACCTGCTGTGATGCAGCACATCTCCTGTTGTTGGAAACGTGCGGACCAAGTCTGCCAGACAAGGTCCGTCGCTGCGATGGGGCCCGTCCTGAAGGGGGAGGACCCTGGTTGCTGATGTGGTCGGCTGTTGCTGCAACCAAGTGTTCCACATTGGCCCTCCACTGCTCCATTGCATCCCGGGATGCGTGCGGAGGTGGTGGGTGTTGAAGAAGAGCACGTGCTACATGAAGCGCGTGTTCCGGGTTGTTAAGATTCGCTAACGCAGTGATTGACGCCGGTGCACCATCGCGTTGTCCAGCTTGATTTGCTGGTGGAGGCGGCGGTGGTGGAAGTGTGACTCCTGCTGGAGCCGTGGTTCCTGCTAGTGGCTGCATATTGGAGGGGTTACCCCCAACAGCTTGAACAGCGGGATGACCATTGGATGATCCAGCGGCTGAGTTCACGATTCTTGAAATCTCAGGCGCCCCTACCTGGTGCGCCAACTGTTGGTGGTTTTGATCCGGCAGATCTCCCGACACTACTAAAGTGTTAGAGAAGTTTGAGGTTCGGTATGGGCGCGCGGAGATTCAAGAAGGTGAGATGTTGAGTGACACAAGAGACACCAAGATTTACGTGGTTCGGGCCGCCTGAGCGTAATACCCTACTCCACGGGGTGTGTTGTTGTTGTTGTATTGGATGTATGAGCTCAACGTGAGTTGAGAGTGTCCAAAGCCTGTGTCCTATGTATCGTCGTCCTGTCCTTTTATAGTACAAGGGCAGGCCGTTACAAGTTAGCCTGGCCCGACATGTGGCCCCGACGGTTACTGATATTGATACACATTCAAAAAATTTAATTGCCCTTAATGACCGAGTTATGGGCTTTGACAGCACCGTTACTGGTAATTAAGGTCATCCGATCGTGTGTCATTAATATAGTATTAATGACACTTGATCGGGTCTTGAAGTCCTTGATTCCTCTTTGAAGATCCGGAGCCGTTGTGGAGTCTTCCGTAGGTTAGAGGCTGAAGATCCGACAGTTGGACACGTGGCAACACCGGAGCTCACTGTGGGGAACAGATAGGTCCGGTGTTACCCGACACGTGTCAGTTCCGGAGCTTCCCTCGATCTGGGGTTATGTCCGGGGGGGCCATTTCGGTACATAACCCGGAGCTTCCCCTTTGTGGGCGGTAGCTCCGGTTTGATAGTACACGTGGCGACCCTGGGACTAACCATGTTGGAGAAGCGGGTCCAGTTATGTCTGACATGTGGGCCTCCGAAGGTCTTCAAATCAAGTAGATAACTTCTCCTTGAGATCTTTGCAATCCCAAGGAGTATATGGTACCCAGGGTACCGATAGTATCGAATCCAAGGAATGTGTGTGTAATCTTACGAACCAATCCACCCAAGGATACAAAGTTGTTTGGTAGGTAAGGAAGAGAGAGGAATTCAAAGTATTGATTCTAATTCAAAAGAATTTGTGGTAGCTGCTTGCTTCGGGCACGGGTTTACCCCTAGCAACACTAGGCGACTCTCGCCAAGAGTCGATGGCATAGCCGAATGTGGAGGATTACAAAGGACAGATAGGGCTGTCACCACCTACTGCCTACCACTTCAATCTATGGGTCTACCAGATATTCAGTGGTGATTTCTAACCTAAGCACCACACTTATGTTTTAAATCACAACTCTAGTTGATTTGAACACAAACTACAACTAGAGCCTCTAATGAATTAAAGCAATGAACCCACAAGTAACTACTTGTGCAAACTACTATAAATTGAAAATAAAACTTGAATTGAATTCACAAAGGCTTACTTGATTTGAATAACACCTTTGTAGGTGTACAAGTGTGCAAGAGGGACTTGACAAGCCCAAGCCTCCTTCTTCCAAACTCTTCACCACACTCTCCTTCTACTTGGCAACCTCTAGGACTACTCTAAACCTTTGGAGTGATGTTCTATTCTAAACTTTTGGTGTGTGTGTGAAGTGAGGTGTGGGGTTCTATTTATAGGGGGGAGAAGAGTCGGTTCCCGCCACCAATTGTGCGCGAATTAGTCACCCATGACCTCTTCAATCCGGGAGGAGCCAACACGTGGCGTTTGACCGCTTTTGGGGGCTAGAACAAGTTGGTCGACTAGGGAGGTCGGTCGACTTGGTCTTGGCCCTATTGGAGCTGTGCTTTCTCCAGGTCTCTGCCAGGTGGGTCCCCTTGACTGATATTGGTGATACACTGTTGGATGGCCTCGGATACTTCTGTTTGTGGTCCATTTGATCCATGTGATGACATGTGCATCGCCTGATTCATCGAAACCCTATTTTATGAAGTACTCCCTACATGTTTGAGTATTTTGAGTCTAAATTCACCTGCATACAAATAAACACCAACACTTGTGGAATTGGTTAGTTCTCAACCCTACCACTATGTTGTGTTTCTCTTTTGTGCATATTATGAGGTGAATTGACGGTCTAATGGCACTTAAGGACCACCAACAAACTCCCCCACACTTAGTCCTTTGCTCATCCTCGAGTGAAGGCAAGAAAAAGAACTAAGGTGCTGTCATAAATTTGCTTATAAGGCAATACTAGACATTTCAACTCATACCTCTGTTCATGAATTCCCTTTTTTGTGGAGTGTGGCTACCATATCAATCTTGAGTGTTTGAAGAGTGGAATGGCTGAAATGTAGTTCTCTTGGATCTTCCCCTGCTAAAATGATCTGACGATTTGCTATATTCCGAAAGGCTAGGAAACAAATGCCCTTATCTCTCCATTGGAATCTCTCAAGTCTCTCGAAGTGTTTTCATCCTCACCTTGGCATGTTGTGCCAATTTTGTCGCGATACTAAATATGGCTATTTCTGGAGCTTGGTAGGGATAAATGTGGCACACATTTCAATTCATGTATTACTGAGTCAAAAACATGATCTTATAAGAGACTTATGAAAAAAACAAATTGACAAAGGAAATCCTTGTGCACATGAATGGGATGGATATATGTGGACTTTATAGTTTTCTCTCTTTAAGGATGAAACATGTCTACTCCCTTTTTCTTTTTCTTTTTCTTTTTTTGGCATGCTTCCTCTTTTGAAGAGTAGATGTTTTTTTTTTTGAATTCCGTAGACATGTCTTCTACTCCTTATTTTTTCTAGACCATAATGTATGGAGTTTCTTTATTGGATGGATGGATGGTGGATGCAAATTCTTAATGTGAGAAATTTTGCATGAATAGGGTGCACAAGAATTTCTAAGTCAAAAGTTAATGGATGTCAATCATTTGGGTCACGAGTTTGAAAAAGTTTGATGAAAAGAAAAGTGTCATATGCATGTGTTTTTTAGGAATTTGTATCATATGGCCTTGGTGGGTAATTAGATTTCCAATGAGAGAATCGGGCAAAGTTCAATACTCCAAGTTGTGCAAACATCAAAAATCAATTTCAAGCAAGGAGATATCTCTTCTAGTAACTCATTTACCATATTGCACTAGTCAAATACTTAGATGACATGTTTTCCTATTATGCTTGTGGGAATTATGAACAGGGTAATAAATCGAAATATAAAGTGTTCAAATTTTCAGCTCAAGCAAATTTTGACTACCAAGTTTTAAATGTTAATTGTTGAGTTGAATTGCCCTCATATATTCGGTATTAAATATCAAATTAACTCAAACAATAATGTAGCATGCATATTTAGGGGTAGGAGATCCAAACCGATTTTGTGAAGCGAAACGAAGCCGTGTGGGGCCCACAACAGGTCGGCCGACCAGGTGGTTTGGCCAACCCCCTTCTGCCCTCTCCTTGCTCTGTTTTGATATGTTGAGTCGTATAATCAGTTGCGTCATGTTTTGAGATGGAACGCTAATTTTGTACATCGAGATTTCGCGAATTTGGGGTACCTCCCCTACACTTGTTCCCTGAATTCTTTATTCACACAAAATAAACTAAAGATTGAACTTTATCGGGTTAGACGAACCGAAAAGTTCCTTTTAGTGAACTAAAATATGGGTATGCTTACATTATTCAATTAAAACTGAATGAAAAATAAAAATTTTGGAATCAAACTAAACAAAACTAGTAAGCATCCTATGCGGTCGGGACATCTATGCTAAGGAGCATTGTAGATGTGGGGCTTCCCGACGGCATTGCATATGCGCCGCAGCTTGGCGCTCATGCCACGGCGAACACCATCAATATCCTCCTTGAGGGATATGAGTTCATCCTTTAGTTCTGCCCTCTCGATGCACCCTTCAGCTGCTAAGTCCGATAGCTTCTTGTTCTCCAAACGGAGAGAGGCTAACTCCTTAGAAAGGTGTGCCATTTTAGGGGCACGAGGAGATTTCCCGTCGATGTCCTCAAATTGGCCAGGTGGCCCTCTGATAGCAAGTAGCGAGAGGTGTCGCCTAATCTTGGAGGGTGATGAGCCCGTTGATTCCTCCATCGCCAAATTATCCACTTGCTTGAAAAAGCCTTTTGCATAGCCTCCATCAGGCTGGTGCACCCCATAGATAGTGAGGCGGTCTCTAACACGCTGAAGCGAGGTACGCTTTGGTGACTTGTAGTGGTGGCTCACTACGTCACCATCCTTGCGAATCAGAGTGTACATGAACTCCTCGCTAGGCTGCAGCATTGGGAGAGACTCGCCTTTTTCAGAAAAAAGACGGGTCTTGACTGACTTAAGGCCAGCCGTAGTCAGAAGACGTGCAGGTGTCGTCAACTTCATGGGCGTCCTCCGAGGGGAGAGCGATCGTTCAGCACTACGAGGTGTGGTGCTACGCCCATGCGAAGTCTTCGTCGGTAGCGGGATCATAGTGAGTGGCACAACATCCAATGCCATGACGGACACCAAAGCGACGGGGGGGGGGGGGGGGGGGGGTTGTCATTGGTCGGCGTGATGTCTCCAATCAGGTTGAAGGTTGAGCTTGAGTGGTGATGAGGCACAATCTTCTTGGCGGCCACGAATTGGAACATGAGATGAATTTTTCTATATGGTGCAAGGTTTCCCTATCTGTTCCCAACAATAAATAGGCGGGGGAAGTACAATAGCACTAAGAGTCTTGCTGAGATACATCGGGAGAGTTCGCACGCGAAAACAGAAGGCTCCGTTTGGGCCAAGTTTTCGTGGTTTGGCTTAATGGGCCCCATAGATGAATAATTGGATGAGCCCATTAAATGGACGCGGAAGATTTAGACAAAATTTAAAGAAGCGGCGTGAAAATCAATAAGATTTATCACGTCAATTTCTTTTTCCATCTCATCCTCATGGGATCTGAGAAATAATTTGAGTCGATGCCCATTAACTTTAAATAGATGATCATCATCACCTTGGAGTGTGATGGCTCCATGGGATGAGGTTTCTACTACAGTGAAGGGTCCTTCCCATTTACTTTTGAGCTTCCCATGTCCAAAGAGTTTAACCCTATAATTGAAGAGTAGGACTTTGTCTCCAGGTTTGAACTCTTTAGACGTAATCCTCTTATCGTGCCATCTTTTAGTTGTTTCCTTGTAGATTTTGGCATTATGGTACGCCTTGTCTCTCCACTCTTCCAACTCTGAGATTTGCTTCAATCGGTGCTTTTCTGCTTTGTGAAAGTCCATGTTCCACCGCTTGATGGACCAATAAGCTCTATGTTCCAACTCTATAGGAAGATGACAAGTCTTCCCATAGACAAGTTGGAAAGGAGACATGCTGATGGGAGTTTTATAGGCAGTACGGTATGCCCACAATGCGTCGGGTATCTTATGCTTCCATCCCGATCCCATTTGCAAGACGGTCTTTTGCAGAATATTCTTAATTTGCTTATTAGATGTTTCTGCTTAACCACTTATTTGTGGGTGCTATGGGGTAGCAATATTATGCTAGACACAAAGCTTCCTCAAAAAAGCTCTGAAAGGTCTTATCTATGAAATGAGACCCTCCATCACTTATGACCATACGGGGAGTGCCGAAGAACGAAAAAATGATACCATGGAACACTTTCCTAGCTTGCTTGGAATCAACATTTTTGCATGGCAAAGCTTCTACCCATTTTGACACATAATCTACAGCCACCAGGATATACTCGCAATCACAAGACCTAGGGAAAGGTCCCATGAAATCAATACCCCACACATCAAATAATTTCACTTAGAGATTATAGGATAAGGGCATCACATTGCGAGCTTATATTCCTCCATGCTTTTGGCATTTCCAACATATGAGAATGAATTCTTTTGTATCTTCATACATAGAAGGCCAATAGAATCCACATTGCCAGATCTTTGCCTGGGTACGGTAAACACCGTAATGGCCACCATAGGGGCTAGCATGACATTTATTGAAATCTTGGTGCCTTCCATTGGTGGGGCGCACCTTCTAAGAAGGCCATCAACACAAACTTGATAGAGGTATGGGTCCCAAAAGTGTCTTAGACTCTCATAGATGAGTTTCTTTTTGTTTTCCCCTAGTGGTACGTATCCCGTGTCCATGAAGTTCATGATATCCGCATACCAAGGGTGAGAGTCAGTCACCTTGAGAAGCATACCATCTTGTAGGAAGTCATTGATAGGAATGTCCATGGTTTGGGTGACTTCCATACATGAGAAATGATATGCCACAGAATTCTCTACTCCCTTCGTATCCTTGATTTCAAAATTAAACTCTTGGAGTAGAAGAATCCAACGAATTAGCCTTGGTTTAACATCCTTTTTGTTGAGCAAGTACGTCAAGGTAGCATGGTCTGTGTAGACTATGATCTTGGCTTTAACCAAATAGGACCTAAACTTATCGATAGCAAAAACTACCGTCAAAAGCTCTTTTTCAGTTATGGCATAATTGAGTTGAGCTGTTGTTAGAGTTTTACTAGCATCGGGTATTGCATGATGCTTTTTATCTTTGGTTTGGCCTAGGACCGCACCAACAGAAAAATCACAAGCATCACACATGATTTCGAATGTCAGCATCCAATCGGGAGACTGAATGATTAGAGCTGAGATGAGTGCCTTTTTGAGTGCCTCAAATTATTTAAGGCATTCATCATCGAAATCAAAGAGAGCTTCCTTAGCTAGTAGGTTAGTGAGGGGTCTAGCAACTTTTGAGAAGTCTTTGATGAATCGCCGATAGAACCCCGCATGACCTAAAAAGTTGCGGATTCCCTTAACATTGATAGGAGGTGGAAGTTTTTCAATGACTTCAATCTTTGCTTTGTCCACTTCTACCCCTCTTTCGGACACTAAGTGCCCAAGGACGATGCCATCACAGACCATGAAATGGCATTTTTCCCAATTAAGTACGAGGTCCTTCTCTTGGCATCTTTGTAAGACCTTGTCTAAATTTTCTAGACAATGATCAAAAGTTTTCCCATAGATGGAGAAATCATCCATGAAAACTTCAATGATCTCTTCAATCATGTCGGAAAATATAGACATCATGCATCTTTGAAAATAGGAAGGAGCATTACACGGTCCAAAAGACATACGCTGGTAGGCATAAGTCCTAGAGGGACATGTGAATGTGGTCTTACTTTGATCGTCGGGGTGGATTGGGATTTCATGATAACCTGAATACCCACCAACGAAACAAAAGTAGGTATGTTTTGCCAACCGCTCTAACATCTCATCGATGAAGGGCAATGGAAAATGATCCTTCCTTGTAGCCTTGTTAAGTTTTCGGTAATCAATGCACATCCTCCATCCCGTAACGGTTCATTGAGGAATCAATTCATTCTTCTCATTTTGAACGATCGTCATACCTCCCTTCTTGGACACTACTTGAACTGGGCTTACCCATTGACTATGAGGAACAGGGTAGATAATCTCGGCATCAGAAGTTTCAAGACTTCTTTCTTGACAACTTCCCGCATCACATTATTTAATCGCCTTTGAGGTTCCCTTGAGGGGACACTCTCGATGTCATCGGGAATGCGATGGGTGCATAGTGCTGGACTAATCCCCTTATTATCCTCTAAGGAATAGCCAAAAGCAGCTCTATGCTTTTCTAACATGGCAATGAGTTTATGTGTCTCATCTTTCGAAAGCTTGTCACTAATGATGGCAGGGGCTTCCAAATCGCCATTTAGAAAGGCATAACGTAGGCCTGGAGGTAGAATTTTTAACTCAACAGGAGGTTTTGGGAAGAACTCTTCTTTTGGCAATTCAATTGCCTTCTGAAACTCATCCTCCTCTTGGATGAAATCTTCATCTCCTTCTATTTTGGGAGGAGCTAAGAATTGAAGAGTTCTAACCTCCTCTAATGGGAATCCCAATCCAAGAATTGGTTCATCCTGGATTGGAGATTCTGCAGATGTGTTCTTGGAACGTGGGACAGGAATAGAAAACTTTCTCCCCCAAGGTTGACATTGAGATTTCCTTCCAAAGGAATTTCCATGAGAAATTTCTCAATTGGAATCCCAATCATAATGTCGAAATCTTGGATTTCAAACACATGGAAATCTAGGATTGCCTCAATATCATCGTGTCTTACAGAAACTTGTTGCAAAATCCCGCATCCTTCAAGGATGTTTCCGAAAGAGTCTCTGAAGGAGTGACATGTTGGTGCCAAAGGAACATCACCAAGAATGGTGAGAGCACAATAATCAGAAATGAGATTTGCTCCAACAGTGGGGTTGTATAGGACCTTCATTGGTGACCCTCCAATATAACATAGAATAGTTGCCAAAAGTGAGGTCATCCAAAGGATTTCGGGTGATAGCTCAACTTCTGCAGTCCATTCCCTGCTTAATATAGAGGTTAATTCCTTGACCGTCTGTTGGACGAACACTCCATCAGGTGGGTCAGGTGGAGTTAAAGGCAATGATGGTTTCCTATGGCATCAGTACTTCGAGGTATTTCCAAAAATCTTCAAATATCTCTTCCTCGAAGTAGAAGGGAAACTCCGAAGGTTGAAATTCTTCTTCTTTTGTAGTTTCGGGTTTGGGAGAGGATTCCTCCAACAAGGTGTGGGATAAGCAAGAGATGGGTTCTTCCTTGTTTATGGATTCATCCTCGTATCTTGACACTACTTCCTCTTGAGGGGGCTCATTAAGACCCACAATGAAGGAATAATTTTCTAGAATTCGGTCTAGAAGATCCTTGCCTTCTTCCAACGTCTTATGGAGGAAAGATCCTCCAGCTGTAATGTCAATATGTAGGGCAGACTCTTTGTTCAATCCCATATAGAAGTGTTGGAAGAGCAACGGATTAGGGATAGACAAATCTGGGCTGGATTTTCTCAAAAGAGAAAATCTATCCCAAGTTGCACCTATGTATTCCTTTTCCATCTGCTGGAAGCATAGTACTTCCTTCTGTAAGGACACAATTCGGGCAATTGGAAAGAAAGCAAGACAAAATATGTCTTGTAATTCATTCCAATTTCCATTTGTCTTCCCAACGTTGTGGTCGTACCATTGTTTGGCTTTTTCCATAAGGGAAAAAGGAAACAACTCCCATTTGAGAGTCTCTTGTGTCATACCCTTGATTAGAAGGCATGACCACAATTGTTGGAACTCTCTTAGATGGTGGTAAGGTTTTTACAATCTGTTCATAAGAAGGATTGCTCCCGAACCATAGCTATAAAGCTAGGGCGAAGTTCATAGCTAGTAGAACAAATGGGTTCCGACGAAGGCGGTGGCTCACAGAACTTATCCTTTGGGACAGAATATGAAAGAATGATGGGCTGCTCCATATATGTGCTGGTGGTAAGAAAAGAAAAGATAAGATGAAAAGATAGATATGAGGGTTAACAAAGTTCAAAGATTAACATCAACTGTTTCTCGACAACGGCGCCAAAAACGCTTGTTGACGGCTGGTACGTCACAGATGAAAATCCGCCAGCGCACGGAAACTGTCGTGTAGCACTTCCCCTTAAGAGATTATTCCAAGGGTATCGAATCCAAGGAGCGTGTGTGTAATCTTACGAACTAATCCACCTAAGGACACAAAGTTGTTTGGTAGGTAAGGAAGAGTAAGGAATTCAAAGTATTGATTCTAATTCAAAAGATTTGTGGTAGTTGCTTGCTTCGGGCACGGGTTTAACACCAGCAACACTAGGCGACTCCCGCCAAGAGACTATGCCATAGTCGAACATGGAGGATTACAAAGGATAGATAGGACTGTCACCACCTATTGCCTACCTCTTCAATCCGTGGGTCTATGAGATATTCACTAGTGATTTCTAACCTAAGCACCACACTTACATTCTGAATCACAACTCTAGTTGTTTCGAACACAAAGCTACAACTAGAGCCTCTAATGAATTAAAGCAATGAACCCACAAGTAACTACTTGTGCAAACTACTATGAATTAAGAATCAAACTTCAATTGAATTCACAAAGGCTTACTTGATTTGAATAACACCTTTGTCGGAATACAATTGTGGAAGAGGGACTTGACAAGCCCAAGCCTCCTTCTTCCAAACTCTGCACCACACTATCCATCTACTTGGCAGCCTCTAGGACTACTCTAAACCTTTAGAGTGATGTTCTATTCTCAACTTTGTGTGTGTGTGAAGTGAGGTGTGGGGTTCTGTTTATAGGGAGGAGAAGAGTCGGTTCTCGCCACCAATTGTGCGCGAATCAGTCACCCATGACCTCTACAAGCCGGGAGGAGCCAACACGTGGCGTTTGACCGCTTTTGGGGGCAAGAACAAGTCGGCCAACTAGGGGGGTCGGCTGACCTGGTCTTGGCCCTGTTGGGGTTGTGCTTTCTCTAGGTCTCTACTAGGTGGGTCCCCTTGACTAATATTGGTGCTACACCATTGCATGGCCTCAAATACTTCTGTTTGTGGGCAATTTGATCCATGTGATGACATGTGGTATCGCCTAATTTGTCAAAACCCTATTTTATGGATTACTCCCTTCATGTCTGGGTATTTTGAGTCTAAATTCACCTGCATACAAATAAACACCAACACTTGTGGAATTGGATAGTTCTCAACTCTACCACTATTTTGTATTTCTCTTTTGTGCACATTATGAGGTGAATTGACGGTCTAAATATGGCACTTAAGGACCGTCAACACACGCCCATTCTTTCAAGGAGGGTACGACAACAATGGCAACAATGAAAATCAACTCAACTCGAGAGAACTTGCCATTAGCCAGCTGAAGATCAATGATGCTCTATCCAAGAAGCTGTCGACTAATGACAAAACCCTAGAGGCATAAATGCCAATATTGAAGGACTATTTTTAGCCTTCAAGAATCAATTGAGTTTCAACAAGATGTTGGAGACTCAATTGGCTCAACTGGTTGTAGTTGTTCCTCCAAAAGAGAAAGTGAGTGCAGTGGCTATGAGAGGTGGCAAGACCACTCGTGACCCACCTTATCCTACACAAGAGAAGAGGACAACTACAAGGGAGAAGGAGGATGTCCAAGATGGCATAAGTGAACCACTTAGTGAGAGAATGGCCAAACACTTTGAGTACACCAACTTATTGCCATTCCCTCACAGGCAAAGGAAGCCAACTGTGGATGAGCAATTCAACCGCTTTGTTGAGATCATCCAGAAAATCCACATCAATGTGCCCTTGATTGATGCGATGCAAGTACCCACTTATGCTCGCTATCTCAAGGACATATTAAATAACAAGCGGCCATTGCCCACCACTGAGGTTCTCAAGCTTACAGAAGACTGCAGCGCAACCATCTTCAATAGGCTTCCTGAAAAGATGAAGGACCCCGGATGTCCTACAATATCATGCTCAATTGGCGCACACCACTTTGACAAGGCCCTTTGTGACCTTGGAGAAAGTGTGAGTGTGATGCCCAAGGTGGTTTTTGACCAGCTGAACTTCATGGAACTTACTCCAACTCAAATGCGGCTCCAACTGGCTCATTCCCTAGTCCGTTATCCGGCGGGTATCGTTGAAGATGTCCCAGTGAAAATACGGAACTACTTCATACCCGTGGATTTCGTGGTGCTCGACATGGAGGTCGAGAAGGATACACGCTCATTCTTGGGTGCCCGTTCCTAAGCACTACGAAGGCTCACATTAGAGAAATCCACTTCCATATCAATGGCAAGGAGGAGAAGTTCAACTTTCGCCCAAGGTTGCAGAAATGCTCAATGATCCGCATTAGGGAGAATGTTAAACACATTCAAGAGATCGAAATCACACCCCCAAAGGTGGACTTGCTCATTGCATTCATGAGGAAATTGATCTTTGCGGAAAATCTGTCTTATCGTCCACGCTGACACCCCAAGAACACGGAGAAGTCTGGGCCTCCTCAAAGACCCAATTCCAATAAGCCGCCAAAGAAGGTATGGTGGAAGAAGCAAGACAAGCCGTTCGAGCCCATCCCTCTGGGCCCGGATGTCAATAACTGAATAAGGAGGAATGTCCATCTCATCAGACGATGATGAGACCTAGCCAATAGGTAAAATTGGTAGTTATCCTTTTCTTTTTTTATTTTTATTTGGATTTCCCCATTTAGTTTGATTCTCCCACTGCATATTTGATTTTCTTAGCAAGTTGAGAATCTTATATTCTCATCTATCATTTTTATTTCTTTATTTTTCACAAAATGAAAATTGTTGGGTTTGGAAAAAGGAATTTTTGTTTGGAAAACAATTTTTCTGAGCTGCAAAAGTAGTATTTCACCAATGTGCTGATTCCATAGCCATTGGGGAGCCACCTGCCAAAAGGGAGAACAGGGGGCCCCGCCTGTCAGGTCGGCCAACACCCCTATCCGGCCAACTTGGGGAAAGAGCCAATTTTGCTCTCTCTCCTCCAACGGCTACATTGGGTGCCCTAGTGACCGTTGGGGATTGCACGCTATAAATGGTGGCCGTGAGGAGCTCTTCTCTTCACACCTCACCTCACCTCATTTCATACATCCCCAAAGTCACTCTTGCTTAAATTGTTTTTCTTTCTCTATATTGAAACACACTTGCTCAAAATCCAACCCAAAAAATATTTGCTTTTGTTTGCATTTGCAATTTGCTCTCAAGTTGTTCAAGGGAAAACTCACCGGTGTTTTGTTTTCACTAACATCACCTCTTTCGAGTTTTTGTCTTGTTGTGTTCTTGTTTGTCGTGGTCATGAAAGAATAAAAAGGTTGTTTGAAAAGAGGAACGAGGCTGCAAGCTCAAGCCATGGTGGAGACTCAAGTGCACGCCCCTCTTTTGTAGCTACACAAAGTTTACAGAGGAGGAGTGTAGGAGAAGACACTCCCATGGGTGAGAGAAGCAACCCTCACCAACTTCTTCACAACGATGACCTCAACATCCAAAGTGAATTTGAAGACCAGGGACGCAAGCTCCTCCAAGATCGTGAGTTTTCTCATACGAAAGCTTATGATCCGGATTTGATCTCCAAAATAGGTATGGATTCCGAATTCTTTTCCATTTGGCGTGCATTAGGATGGAAAATTTTGCTCACATGGAGGAGGAAGGTTCACGCCTTCCCTCCATACAATTCCTTTGCACACTCAAGATAGGATTTCATGGTATTCCTTTTCGATTATTTCAAAAAGAATACAACATCCTATGGAAAGAAATAAGTGAAATCCTAGGCTTCCATAAATGTTGTTTGCTAGAATTAGACAACTTTTTTAAGTTTAACAAACAAAGTTTTTGGCTAGATTTAACTGGTGAGGTCAGATGTAGTGCACCTAGGAATAGCCACTTGCACAACCCCACTTTACGCTTCATGCATAGATGGGTGGCTATGACTATGTTCCCTAGAGGAGATGTAAGGATAGTGCATGACGATGAGCTGAAAGTTATATTTGCCATGATTAAAAAGATAAAAGTTGCTCCAGGTAGGGCCAATTGAATGTACTTCATTGGTTACTCGTATTGATACTAGGGTAGGAGAATTAATTGATGAAAGAGAATGAAAGAGAATTAATTGATGAAGATTATTTAGTGCAAGGACATACCCTTAAGCATGATCAAGATGGCTCTTTGATATTTTATTATCCCTCCTTTGTCAATGAAATTCGGTTACCTAACCCGGATTATCATTTGTACAAATGTCGAAGGCTAACCATTGACCTACTTCCCATCGAGGAAGCCGGAAGAAGTAATGTCTCTAGCAGGGTAACTAGAAGCCGTACAAGGAGAGCGACCATGCTCCCGACAACCTCCACGGTCCATGAGTATGAAGAGGAAGAGAACCCAACGGGTGATGCAGCCGGATGGACTCAACTTCCTTCGTATGAGACCGAAGGTCCGTCTTGGCATGGATGGCCAGGTGCCACATGGGAGACACCCCTATCCACTTCAAGCTCTAGAAGATTGCCTCCAACATCTATGAGAAGATGTCATTCCACTTCGGCTAGAAGTCATGGCAACAATAGCAAAGGAATGACGAACCTCTCTAGACGTATGGAGGAGCTTGAAGTAAGGGTGGGTGACATCTACAACACTCTCCAAGGGCATGTCCAAGGTACCCAAGACTGGCAACAACACATGGACGCTCACTTCACCAACCTCAACTCCACGCCACAACAACGACAAGCCGATCTCGTGGCATACTGTCATCATCAAGGGTTCAACCCTCGACACGGAGGTGAGTGAGGAACAAGCTTGGGGGAGGACCCCCACTTGAGGTAAATTGTATCAACCCCTCTGCATATTTATTTTCCACTTACCCATCATCCACCTTGCATTTAATATATATATATATATAGGTTTTATTTTCAAATAAAATAAAAGATGTACGGTAAGAATGACATGGAATTCACATAGATGAAATGATGAATAGTTGCTCTGTTTTAATTTTCCTAAGTTCCTAGTTTACATCTTACAACTCTCCAACATATTGCTCTCATTGGCTAAAATTGCTTTTGCCTTGATTTGGAAATTGTGGGTAGTGAAAGCTTAATCCATTATAAGTTTTTGTGAGATATGATATAGTGATAGGGCTGCTATTCCTAGTTTTATAGTGAAACTTAGACTTCCGGGGAAATTCTAAAAAGATTTAAGTTATCCTCATTTAATTAGAAATACCCACCAAAGCCATATGATATAGTACATTGATAGACCATATGCATATGCTATTTGCTTTCACATTGAGCTTTGTCAAACTAGTATATACCTATGTGAGATTTCTTTCATTACTTTTTGAATTCAAGACTTCACTTGCACATGCTATACTTCTACACTAGAAGTAAGCAAATTTCCATCATACCACTATTCCACAATAAAATGAGAAACTCCATATCATTCATGCTTAGTACTCTCTCCAAAATTCATTGCATAAAAAGAGAGTAGAAGACATGGCTACAAGAAAAATAAAAAGAAATGCATGCTTACATCATAAGCATGAGAAAAAAAAAGTAGCATGTTTTATCCCAACAAAACAAGAGAGTCCATTCAAAAAGGATTCATCTTGAAATATCCATGTCCACTCCATTCCATCACACATGCACAAGTCTTGAATCAAATTGTTTAGAAATTGATTTCTCCTAAGGCTTGCTATTTTGACTTAGCAATATTATGTGTTGCAAATATGCCTACTATATTCCCTACCAAGCTCCATATACAAGCCTTACGTAGAGGTAGGTTGAATTTAGGCACAATGCCTTGGTGAGGACATATTTCCACTACACATAAATGAGAGACTTGAAAGAATCAAATTGGGGTACCTAAAATCTAAATTGAACTCTCCAGAATTTGAGTGGAACTTGATTTCTAGGGAATGTGTGCTCCATTTGTTGTTTTATCTTTTAACCACCCATGAATAGGAGATTGCATAAGACCCATAATAACCTAAGATGGGTGAAGTACCATGCCAATTTTAGCAATACTAGGTAGAGTATTTTGTTGTGCACATGATACTTTTGAAAAATAGAACATAGTAGCAACTCTTGATGATCAACATAAAGTCTTGACTTTGCTCGAGATGAGCAAAGGATAAGCATGGGGGAGTTTGTTGACGGATGTTATACACCAATTTCACTTGTAAATATAACTCAATTATGCGAAGTAATTGTCATTTCATGCACACATCACCTTTATATTTACCCTATTTCCACATGTCCTTGGAGAAAGTAGTGCATGAAGGGATTCTATGCAGAAATGAAGTGAAACAAGGGGATGGATCCTATAAATTATCATTCCAGCGAACCAAGCGACGACACGTGGCACCACATGGATCAAATGGCCCACAAACAGAAGTATTTGAGGCCATCCAACGGTGTAGAACCAATATCAATCAATGGGACCCACCTATCAGTCACCTGGAGAAGGAACACGAGAAAAGGGGCCAGGACCAGGTCGGTCGACCCCCCTAGTCGACCGACTAGTTTCTGGCACCTTTCTCGATCAAACTCCACGTGGTGACTTCTCGTAGCTTGAAGAGGTCATGGGTGACTAATTCGCGTGCTTTTGGTGGCGGGACCCGACCCTTCTCCAAGCTATAAATAGGACCCCTCACCCCTCACTTCAACACGCACCACTTGAGTATTCATCCTTTGTATCCACTACTATCCATAGGTTTAGAGGAGTGTAGGCTGTAGAGAGGAGAGTCTCTAGTCCATAGTCCAAGTAGGAGAGGAGTAGAAGGAGTCTCTTTCAAATTTGGAAAGGTATGTCTCCCATATTCCTATTTGTATTTGTGATATTATTCATAATAAAGATGATATCTTTAGTCTTCATTTGTTCATATACTTGGATGAAGCATTTCTTGTTTGATTGTGGATTCCATGTATGTGGTAGGAATAGTATTTATGATTGTGCTATACCATTCTTATTACATTATCATAAACACTATAAACCTCCACTATAGTCTAATTAGCTATGATATGGTTATGTTAACATGAATCATTTATGCTATGAATTAACATTGGCTCAACGATGATTTAGTTCATTGCCTTACGATGGCTTGTGCCTAGGATCTTAAGGTAATTACTTAATATGCTAGCATGGTGCTAGGATAGAGAGTAGCGTTGAATGTCTTGTAGACCCACAGGTTGAAGAGGTAGGCAGTTGGTGGTGACAGCCCTATCTGTCCTTTGTAATCCTCCATGTTTGGCTATGCCACAGGCTCTTGGAGGGAGTCGCCTAGTGTTGCTAGGGGTAAACCCGTGCCCGATGTGTTAATCAACTTAGCATGAGAATTCATAATCAACATAATCATTAGTAACTAACTTAGGCTATGTATATGTACATTAGAAGCATAGGAGGAGTCTCTACCTAACTCTTAGCCTAGTTCCTCTATTACCTCATTTATCCCCTTAGGATAGAATGTCTTGTGTGTGTCACACTACCTCAACTTATTATTTAACACATCATTGCTAGAACCCTACCTAGACCAACCTAAGCATTTCCACTTGATGATTGTTTTACTTAAATCTAGCATTCCTTTGGGAAAATATAAATGGCACCCTTTGGGAATACTCTTTTAAGTGGAAATGCTACACCGATAGTTTCCGTGTGCTTGCGGACATTCAATTGAGAATTAAAACCTACCAACAAGCATTATTGGCACCACTGCTAGGGATGAATTGTTAGTAGTGTGTAGGAAATATCAACAGCGGTATAGATGTAGGATGTGCTACTACCAATAGTAGTGCCCCTTATTGAAAAAATGGAGAGATCGCTACAAGAAGGTTGTTCATCCATGTTGTACTGCATTGCGGAAGTATGATATTGTGTTTCTCTACAAAGTAAACACTTGAAAAGTATCCTACCTCCTTAAGATTAAATGTTCTAGCAATGCTCGTTCCACACTTTTGCCCGTTGCAAACCATTGGTTTCACATATCTTAGTGCTCTTTCAATGTGATATATCTATCTATACTGCACGGGACCGCCCACTTTAGCTTCAAATGGAAGATGGATAAGGAGATGTTGCATTGGATTGAAAAACCCCAGAGAAAATAGAATTCCATCTTACATAATAGTACCGGTATCTCCTTCTCCAATTTACTCATCATCTCCATCGCAATTTTGTTAGCACAAAGCTGTCTATAGAAGTGGTTAAGCTCGGCTAACACCTTCCACATCTCATCATCAAAATAGCTTTGAAACATAATAGGTAAGAGTCTTTCCATAATTATATGATAATCATGACTCTTAAACTCAATGATATTTGGTCTACACATTCACGACTTGGTTCAGACTAGCTGCGTAACCATCTAGAAATTTCAAACTATCCAATCATTTGAGGACTTCTTTCTTGTCTTTAGGTCGAAGACACAAAGAAGCACGTGGTTTACCACCACTTCGGAGAGCTCAAGAATTGAACAATTTTAAAGCTACGCCACATCATTTTAAGCCTTTATATTGTCTTTTGTTTTGTCCATCATATCTATGTATGTTCTTATCATACATCCACCCATGTTACGCTCTTGATGCATGACATCAATGTTGTGCATCAGAAATTCAAATATGGTAGCTCCCAAAGTCCACATATGTGAGTCCAATTGTGTTTCTCTCCGTAACCAACAAAATATCCATGACGACCTTCATCCGCCACCAGTTTGTCCAAATATCAGAAATTTCTGACCTATTTAGATGTTTTGGTGGTCCTTTAGTTACAATGATGTCAATTTTAAAGATAATCCTCTGTTGCCTAAACATGTGATTTTGAGGCAATTGTATGTGACAATTGAAGTAGGATATCTTGCATCCATGACTAGGTCGAAAATAATCTGTGTCCGAAGCACATATCGGACTCGTCAAACGAATATGGGTGCTCCATTCAGAAAACATACCATATGCCAAAAAATCATAGATGGACCACAAGTAACCATCTCATAGGTTGAAATTCTGCCTCTTGTAACATTCATACGCCTCGACTCTTGTCTAAAATATTTTCAATTCTTCAATCAGCGGTTTCAACATCACATGGAGACATGGCCCTGGATGATCCGTAGGAACATGAACTCATACTTCATACAAAAGCATATGGTAGGTTGTACGGAATAACAAAGACGGGCCAACAGGAGTATGGTGTGGTGTTTGTACTGAATGGTGAGAAGCCATCTGTCGCTAATCCTATGTGAAGATTTCTTGCATCAGCTGAAATCTGGATCGAACAAGTGTTCATATTCCTTAACACCACAAATCATCTCCACTAAGAGTTGAGATCAGCAAGCACGCAGAAGATATCGTTGTAGCATTTCACTCATTAGTATTCCCAAGGGTATCGTATTTATACCAAAGTAAGAAAGTTAAGTAAAGTAAACACTATTCTTATGATGAAGGTATAGGGTACTATGTAATTATCAGAACAGCGGTAAAATAATAATAGGGATAGTGTGACACACACCTAAGAATCTACTCCTAGAGATAAGATTGGCATAGTGAGGGTTAAACTACGAGAAGGAGTTGCTCCTATTATGCTCTAATTTCATGTATACATATCCTAATAATGTACACATGAATATGTTAATGATAAATACTAGGGCTTAGTGGTCCAACACATCGAGCATGGATGTACCTGTGGCAAAACCAGAACGATTCCTGCTAAGAGCTTGTAGCGCAGCCGAACGTATGGGACTCCACAATAACACCTACACTTATCAGATCATAATAACACCTACACTTATCACATAAATGGACTCCACAATCAAACAAGAAACAATTTACCCAAGTATAAGAATAAAGAGAGACTAATAATAATATTATTAATATGCATAATGTCACAAAAGGAAGAAAAGATACATGAGCCGTACCTTTTCCAATTTGGTCTTGGGACTAGAGGTTACTCTCTACAGCTTAACCTCCACTAAGAACTAAGAGAACTAGTGTATATAATGGAGTGAATGCTCAAGTGGTGTGTGTGTGAAGTGAGGCACCTCTGTCAATGTGTTCTTGCGACACTTACCCCAGATCTGCTTTGAGAGCAGCCCGCGGAGGTTCTTGATTGGCAGGGCTTAGTTTTCGGTGAGGTTGCGCGTATGAGAGATGGTGAGACAGTGGTTTTACGTGGTTCGAGTTGCCGGGGCATAGTATCCTGCTCCACGGTGTGAGATGTATTTCTAGTGTGAATGCGTGAGTTTAATGTGTATGAGTTGAAATCCCTAGTCCGAGCGAACCATAGAAGATCCCTCTAAGTTAGAGGCTGCCCGGTCCTTTTATAGTCTAAGGCCGGACAACTTACAAATGGGGTCTGGGGCATGACAAGTGGCCTTGGGGTGTTCTTATTGTGTACAAGATCTAAGTCTTCTTGTGTACGTTGCCTCTGACCGTGGCTTGAGGACCCGTCGTGTGGGAGGGGATGTCCCCTCCGTTTGTCTTGTCATCATAAGCTACCCACTTGGCGGAGTGGGGTAGACCTACAACGCCTTCACTATGATGTGATTGGACATAGTGGTACCTGACAAGAGGTGTGCGCCACACCTGTACACCAGGGGAAGACACGTGCCTTTAATGCGCGACTGGACAGGATGCATCACCCTTTACTCCCTCAACCTACCGCCCAGGGCAAGTTGCAGGACGCGTGGCTGTTCTGGTGCCCACCATGGTGGGAGCTAGAGTCTGGAGCCAGAGGACGCGTGGCAGCTCCGTAGCCCTCCTTGGTGGGAGCAAGGGTCCGGAGCCAGAGGACGTGTGGCAGCTCCGGAGCCCTCCTCGATGGGAACAAGAGTCCAGAGCCACAGGACGCGTGGCAGCCCTGAGACCCGCCTCAGCAGGAAGGCCGGGTTCGGAGCTTCTTTTAGCTTGTACGTGGGGGTACTCGGTTTGCTGAGTACCGACAGTGGCCCCCAGGCCCACCTCGGGAGCGATGACGATCTCGCGGGTGGGGTCTTAATCTTGTATTGCAAAAGTGATGCCAGTGGGCCCCCTAGGGGGTGCCGAAGCTCAGAGAAGTCACACTGGCGGCCCCCTTTGGGGGCACCAAAGCTTGGAGAAGTGAAGCTGGCAGCTCCCTTGGGGGGGCACTGGAGCTCAGAAAAGTGATGTTGTGAGACCTATGTGTGCTGAATACATTGGCTTTGACAATAAAAGTTTTGAATGCTGTCATAACATCTTTTTAGTAAGGTTCGACTTTAGCTCTGGCATATCTTTGACAGCTCTGGCATGTCTTTGTTAAGCTCTGATATGTTTTTTCTAGGTCCGACTTATGTTGGTTACCTCCGACATGTTCTTCTAGCTCCGGCGCTAGGTTGTACTAGCTTTGGTAAGCTCTGGCTCAAGCTCCGGTTAGTTTTGGCAAGATTCAGAGCTTAATCGCAGGGCACTCGCTACTCGCAGACCTGCTCTTTCCATTATGATTTCTATGTCTATGAAAGCTCCTTTGACTCCAGCCCCATAAGCTATTCTTTCACCAGCACCTACAATACGACTATTGCTATTATTTTTCATTGCCATTCTTCTTCCTACTTCGAGGGGATCTGGACAAAAAATGAGCTAAAGCCAAGCGAACAATTAAACAACTCGAGTGAAAAAGCCAGGAAAGAAAAGCTCTAACTTGAGTAAAAAAGCCAATAACCAAGATAAAAAAAGCTCGGTGAGAGAGTAGGTTAGGTAAAAGACACTAAGCCTAAGATTAAGCCATTAGGTGTAGGCACTTTCCAGTGGTGGAAGATTTACGTTCTTCCTATTTGACCCGAAACCGATCGATCTAGCCATGAGCAAGTTGAAGAGAGCTCTAACAGGCCTTGGAGGACCGAACCCACGTATGTGGCAAAATACGGGGATGACTTGTGGCTAGGGGTGAAAGGCCAACCAAGATCGGATATAGCTGGTTTTCCGCAAAATCTATTTCAGTAGAGCGTATGATGTCGATGGACCGAGGTAGAGCACTCAATGGGCTAGGGTGGCCCCCATTTCGCTTTACCAACCCTAGGGTAACTCCGAATACAGGCCGTCATCCATAGTACAGACAAACTTCTTGTGTGCTAAGATCCAAAGTCGAGAGGGAAACAGCCCAGATCGTACGCTAAGGTCCCTAAGCAATCACTTAGTGGAAAAGGAAGTGATCGAGCGATGACAACCAGGAGGTGGGCTTGGAAGCAGCCATCCTTTCAAGAAAGCGTAATAGCTCACTGGTCTAGCTCCATGGCACCGAAAATGTCTCAGGGCTCAAGTGATTCACCGAAGCAACGAGACCTTGAAAGCTGCTTTTTCAAGTGTCAGTAGCGGGACGTTCTGTCAATCGGGGAAGGTTTTTGGTGACAAGATTGGAGATATCAGAAGTGAGAATGCTGACATGAGTAACGAGAAATTATGTGAAAAACACGATCAACTGCCAGTGGAAGGCTTTCTGCGTTCAGTCAATCTACGCAGAGTGAATCAGTCCCTGGCTGATAGGCGCTTTGGATGCTGTCATAGTCGAGGCAATGGCCTGCTTGCTTTGTTTGGAAATGGACTCGATATACCATCTAAATTCCAGAGAGTATGGGGTAGCGAGGGGTGCTAGGTCTTTCTTCGCAAGCGGGTTTCAGATGTATATCATTTATTATATGAAACCAAAAAGAAGAAATGACAAGAAAGTTGTATATAGATGGAGGATAAAATTACGATGTGGAAAACAAGACATGGGTTCTGTGAAATGTTTCAAACATGCTTTACATTGTTGGAAAGATTGCTTAGTATTCATTTGCTAAGTTTTTGGTGCATTTTTGTTGATATGTTTCATATCATTTTTCTAAGGTTTGCAACATGCTTATGTGAAGTGCTCACGTAAGATGTTGTAGTTTCAGAACTAACGAGAGTCAAGTCGAGGACTTGTGCTTGGAAGTATTGGTTGTTTATTCATGTGCAGGTGTTGCTTGAGTTCAAGACATGGCTGGTGACGGGATCCACTGAACTAGTCTTAGGGAGAGGATGAGGTTCAACAACCAAGTTCGGGAGGAATTGTGGTTGAGTTGATCGGGAGGTCGCGCAACATGTATGAATCAAGAACAATGCATATGAATGTATCGTGGACGTCGTTGGAAAATGATTGCACATGTGCAAGGAGTGCATGGACATGGATACATGGTTCTAAGACTTGATGAAGAGATGTGGACGTAAGGAATTTGTCGGAAAAGTCCAGCCGACTAGGTTATGGACTCAGGCTGCGGCTGAGTCGGGTTTGACTCAAATATGAAAAGATTTGAGTTGGTTATGATAGGAATTCATGTGGTTCACGAATTTGGGTTGTTTTAGGAATTTGGGATACGTTCCTAATGTGTTTGGAAGTCTTAGGATTTCTTCTATATGTGTATAGAAGAGTCCTAAATAGTTACGGAAAGTTTTAATTCGTGATTTAAGTAGGATTAGAGTCCTAGTTGATATTGGGTTGGCCTAAGGGCTGGTTATATAAGCAAGGGAGGCCAGAGCTCCTGGTGCACGACTTTGGGGATGTTCCTCTTGTGTTCTATTGAATAAAATTCATAGTTGAAAGGAAATTTTGTGCCTTGTTCGTCCGACTTGTTCCAGACAAGTTTTTCTCGTCGAGTTTCTGCACAGCATTACCTTTCTTTGGTGGTTTTATCATAACTCGAGTTTTACAGATCCGATTGACGTGATTCTTTTTGGTTTGTCTTCACAACTTAATTTTATATCATCTGTCAAAATTTCACGATCATTGGATTTGTGATTTCTGATCTACACGAGTTTCTTTGCAGTGTTCCAGAACTGTTTTTCTCGGGTAGGACAGATTGACCTTTGTTCGATCTTTCAATCGTAACTTGAGTTTCTCTCAACGGATTTAAGTTATTCTTGTTGTTTCATTGTCGTGACTTGATTCTCTATGATATATATCAGTTGTGTCACGATGAAACACGTTTAGATTAGTCTCACACATGATTTCTTTAACAGATCATTTTCTACCGAGGGGTTTCCATTGCTTCCGCTGAAAAAGTTTTAATTTACCATTCACCCCCCCTGGTAGATTTTCACGTGCTCTTCAATTCTACAATTGGTATCAGAGCCACGATGCTCTAATCTTTGTGATTTGCACGTGTTTTGACTAATCATCATGGAGAAATACTCCGCAAAACCTTGTGTCTTTAGTGGTGTTGATTTTCAGGTTTGGAAGGCATGTATGGAAGCCTTCATCCAGGATCAAAGCTTCGCAATATGGGAGAAGGTATACAAGCCTTACAAAGTGCCATCAAACGATCAAGTTACAGCTACAAATATGAGAGATGTTGACAACAACAACAAGGCTCGAAACTTGATCATATAAGGATTAACTCAAAGCGACTTCGATCGTGTTGCACACCTCCAATCTGCATATGATGTGTGGAAAGCACTTTGTGACTACCACGAAGGATCCAACATGATCAAGGAGGTAAGACAAGACATGTTCAAGAAAGAATACATGCACTTCGAGATGCTAGCCCGGTGAGTCTATTGATGACCTTTTTGCTCGCTTTAATAAAATTCTCAGCAACTTGCGTAGTGTCAATTTAATTTTTTAGATGTTGAAAATGCTAGGCAATTGTTAAATGTATTAGATATGTCAATTTGGGAGATGAAAGTCACATCTATTCGAGAATCTACAGTCATGAGTACACTCACTTTAGATGTGCTATATTCCAAGTTAAAAACTCATGAAATTGACATAATATCACGTAAGAACCCCAACAAGTTTATTGCTTTTGTTTCTCAACGTGATATGCCTAGCTCTAGCCAATCTTCATCTTGTGGTACACTTGCTTTTTAGTCCTCTCTAACCCTTGAACAGATTGAGGAGTTTCCAGAGGAGGAGCTAGTACTTCTCTCTACTATGTTCTTGAAAGAATTGCAAAATGTGAGAACTAGAAGGAGAGGAAGCTCCGGACCTCAACGATGTTTGGAATGTGGTAAGACAACACATTTTCGTTCATATTGCCCTAACCTTTCAGGTCCTACTTCCCGGGACGAAAAGCAAACAAGGATGAAGCACTCCTCTGAAAAAGATACGAAGAAAAAGAAGGGTTTTACAGGACGTCAATTGGTGAGCAGTTTTATCTCCGCACTTCAAGAACTTGGCTCAAGCGATCTGGACATTGGAAGTGATGAAGATGAAGATGATTTGACAAACTTGTGCTTCATGGCGGGCAAGTCAAGATCAAGTATGGAGGAGGCTGAACACAACAGCGACAATGAAGAGGTATGTCCTACTTGCGAAGAAATGTGTGATGCTATTTCTCGTGCCACTGTTATAGTTAAGAAAAAGGACAAAAAGCTTAGGGACAATGCTGTTAAAATTAAGTCACTAGAATCTGAAATTAATCGTTTGAAATCTTTGATTCCTAGTGATGATTCATTTTTCTCATGTGAATTAATATATGAACAATTGTCCTCATTAAGAAGTGTGCACACCTCCACACTTGATAAACTTGAGTTAGAAATTGAAAAGAACAAAGAGCTTGCTGCACTTAATGATAAAAACTTGAAAGATGTTAGCTGTTCTAAAATTGATTTGCATTGTTCTACTTGTCATGATCTTGATAAGAAACTACAAAATGCTATGAATGAAATTTCTATATTGAACAATGATTTACGTTCTCATGAAGTTAAATATTGTTCCAATTGAAAATTAAAAGGAAACACTTCATGTGGAAATTTCCTTGATCTGTCCAATAAACTTGATAACATGCATAGGACATTAGATCAGTTTTGTAATGGGAATAAGAACTTAAACTTGCTGCTGAATTCTTCCAAGTCTTGCAATGATAAAACTGGTTTAGGTTTTGATTCTCATGCTCATGCTAGGGAACATCCACCTAAAATTGTAAGAACATTAGGAAGTGGTTTGATTCAAACAGCTCCAAAACAAGAAGAAGTGGTTTTCAAATCTGCAGGAGTGTTGTCTCATTCGGTGTCAAATAAAAATGTTGTTTGCTCATCTAGACATTAACACAAAGTTAAATTTCATTGTACCTACTGTGGTAGAGATGATCATGTCATAGATTTTTGTTATAGACTAGCTAAATAACAGAAAAAGGAAAAATGATTGCTAGATCACATAACTTTCATGCAAAATTTGCTGCACTTGCTAAACCGAATGATAGAAACATGCAATCTGCTGTAATGAGTCGAAAACATGCAAAGGTTGCTCCCAAACCTACTGTTTTTTGTGCTACACATGTAACATCTCGTAGGACAGTAGTTGGGTAGAAAAATCCTCAAGCTTTGGCTCATAAACCTGCTGATTTATCTTAGCTTTTGCGTGTTATTCCTGCTGGACGCTGTGTGACTCAGTACTGGATTCCTAAATGCCTTTTGACTAACCCCAGTATTGAGTCATCGACGTATTGTAATTCAGGTTGCTCACGCCACATGACCGGTAACAAAGAATGTTTCTCCGCTCTCTCTTTTGTGTCACATGTAGAGAATGTTACTTTTGCCGATAATTCTTCAACTCCTATAATTGCTAAGGATTCGGTTAGAGTAAATAATCACTACACTTTGAAGGATGTGGCACTTGTTAAAAATTTGAAATACAACTTGCTTTCTGTTTCACAACTGCTAGATGAAAATCTGGAAATTATTTTTACTAAAAATTGCTGCAAAGTTGTAAATTCAAATAGTGAGCTTATTTTTAACATGTCTCAATTTGGAAGAGTTTTTAAGCTGATTTTGATATGTCTTCCTCTAAGCATTGGTGTCTAGTTGCTAATGATTCAAAGGACTTATATTTTGGCATCGTAGACTTTGTCACGTAGGCTTTGATCATCTAACGCGTGTTAGTTCTCTTCATCACATACGTGGGCTGCCTAAGCTTAAAGGGGACAAAGAAATTGTGTGCTCTTCTTGTAGACATGCTAAGATGGTTGCAGGATCACATACTCCTCTCACAATGATCACGACAACTGAACTGGGTCAACTTTTGTACCTTGACACCGTAGGACCTTCACGCGTTCAATCCTTCGGAGGTAAATGGTATGTTCTTGTGATTGTTGATGATTATTCTAGATACTGTTGGGTTTACTTTATGGCATCTAAGAATGAAGTTTTAGTCACTTTAGAACTTTATTTCTTAGATTATCAATTGATCACCCATGATCTTTAAAAGCAATTAGAAGTGATAACAGAACCGAATTTAAAAATCAATCTTTTGATCACTTTTGTGCTAAAAATGGAATAGATCATCAATTTTCTTCACCATATGTACCTCAAAAAAACGGTGTTGTAGAAAGAAAGAACAGAACCTTAGTTGAGATGGCTAGGACTATGCTTGATGAATATCAAACACCTAGCAAATTTTGGGCTGATGCGATTGCAACTGCTTGTTATGTCTCAAATCATGTTTTCTTGCGCGCTAAGCTAGGTAAAACACCATATGAGCTCCGGTTTGGACATAGGCCTAGTGTTACACACTTTCGGGTCTTTGGTTGCAAATGCTTTGTTAATAAATATGGTAATCTTGATAAATTTGAACCTAGATCCGTTAATGGCATGTTTCTTGGTTATCCATCTCATACTAGAGGCTACTGTGTGCTTTTACTTGACACTAACAAAATTGTGGAGACTTGTGAGGTGTCTTTTGATGAAGCTAGCCCAGGTACTAGCTCAAACATTGCAGATCCAGATCCATATCCGCAGGGGGAGAGCATTTTCATTGAAGATGAGGAAGAGGTGGAGCTGCTGCACGAAAATTCAGTAGCTAATGACATTGTTTCAGCTCCTGATTTTGATTCACAGTCGGCACCGACGACCACCATTGCTGGTCCAGATTCTCTTCAAGTCACAAGCTCATCGATTTTTGATGAACATGAAGAAGAAGAAGCTTGTGAAGTGTCCACTCCCCTCTGGGTTCTCAAAAGTCACCCTCCACAACAAATTATTGGAAGCTTGCACGAACGAGTCACACTGTCCAGGTTTTGCAATCCAAACTATCATGCTAATTCTGCTTTTGTTGCTTCTTTTGAACCCAAAGATATATCACACGCAATCACTAATGAATCTTGGATTATTGCCATGCAAGAAGAGTTAGAAAATTTTGAAAGAAATAATGTTTGGAAACTTGTACCTCCACCTCAAGGTCACACTTTAATTGGAACTAAATGGGTGTTTAAAAATAAACAAAGTGAGGATGGGGTTGTGGTTAGGAATAAGGCTAGGTTGGTTGCTCAAGGTTTCACTCAAGTTGAAGGTCTAGATTTTGATGAAACTTTTGCTCCTATTGCTAGATTAGAAGCCATAAGAATTTTGTTAGCTTTTGCTGCATCTAAAGATTTTATGCTTTATCAAATGGATGTTAAAAGTGCTTTTCTTAATGGCTACATAGATGAGGAGGTTTATGTCAAACAACCACCGGGTTTTGAAAATTCGGATTTTCCTAATCATGTTTACAAACTATCCAAAGCCTTGTACGGTCTCAAACAAGCCCCTAGAGCATGGTATGATAGGTTAAAAACATTCATACTTGAAAGGGGTTTACCATGGGCAAGGTTGATAAAACTCTTTTTTTTGCTTAAGCACGGCAATGACTCATTATTCGTTCAAGTGTATGTGGATGATATTATCTTTGGTTGTGCTTCTCATGATCTTGTGTCCAAGTTTTCAGCTATGATGAGTTCAGAATTTGAGATGAGTATGATGGGGGAACTCACATACTTTTTGAGGATGCAAATCAAGCAAACCAAGGAGGGTACATTTGTGCATCAAACAAAGTATACAAAAGACCTCCTAAGGCGCCTCAACATGGATAAAACCAAGCCTCGTCGAACACCAATGGGAACAGCAATAACACTTAAACTTGATGAAGATGGTGAACCCGTAGATCAAAAAAATATAGAAGCATGATCAGATCACTTTTGTACCCCACGACATCAAGACCGGACATACAATTCAGTGTATGCCTTTGTGCAGGGTTTCAAGCCTCCCCACGTGCTTCACATCACCAAGCCGTCAAAAGGATTCTCGAGTACTTACATAGAACTCAAGAATTTAGCATTTTTCTTCCTTCTTCCTCAACCATTACTTTGAAAGCTTTTTCGGATGATGATTTTGAGGGTTGTAGGATTGATAGGAAAAGTACTTCTGGTGCTTGTCATTTTCTTGGTAATTCACTTGTTGCTTGGTCCTTTAGAAAACAAAACTCAGTTGCACAATCCACAGCTGAATCTGAATATGTAGTTGCTGCTAGTGCTTGCTCACAAATGCTTTGGATTGTTCAAACACTTAAGGACTATGGGGTCGATCTACATAGTGTTCCACTGTTTTGTGAAAACACTATGCCATCTGCATTGCTAAAAACCCCGTGCAACATTCTAGAACTAAGCACATTGACATTAGGTATCACTTTCTCCATGATAATGTTGAAAAAGGAAACATTGTACTTCACCATGTAGATACCGAACAACAATTGGCTGACATTTTTACAAAATCTTTGGATTTCACTCGTTTTTGTTTCATTCGTAGTGAAATAGGGGTTATGCATCCTCATGGCTTACATTGAGGGGGAGTTTTGAAACTTGAGAAGTCTATGTGTGAATCTCAAATTAAAATAATATGAGCATACTATTTCATACATATATGACTTTGTGATTCCTTTTACATGTTGAAAGTTCTTACTACATTACTTGTGTTATACATTTTGTAGTTTTTGCCATGTGTAGTAATTGGAATAATTACTTACACTAAATCTGGTCATGGTCGAACTTTCTTGCTGTTTTGAACTTGTTGCATGCTCACAAGTGCTCTTAATCATAAAGAATTAATCAAGTAATCAACTCACATGTTGAGTTTTTATGAACAATATAAGTTGAGAAAAGATCAAGAGAATATGCATGCATCGCACTTCTTCTTGTATGAAAAGATCATACAAGGGGTTAAGGCATCGATATACCGGACTAGTCCGGAGAGGCGGACACTATGCGGACTAGTCTGAAGTGTGCGACTAGTCCGTGGTCACCTGGACAGGAAAGAAAAAAAAAACCTTTTGTATATATATCCGAAGGTGCCTCATAAATAAATAGAGTACAAATACACACAAATATTCTTGATGAATATGATCAGTAAACACACAACAATCGAGCTATGACCATCATTCATCAAGATCTAATAATTAACATAGTTTGAGGAGAAAAAAGGGAAAGATGAGTTTTCAACAAAAAGAACTTGATTTTGAAGATGGCATACAGATATGCAAGATTTCAAGCCACGTTCCGAGAATCAAGGATATTTAGTTCATTTTGAAGCTCACAAAAGCATTTTTCATCAAGTGCCTTTGTGAAGATATCGGCTAGTTGTTTCTCTGTTTTGACATGGGAAATGGCCATGTCTCCTTTCATTGAACGGTCTCTCAAAAAGTGATGTCGGAAATCAATATGTCTGGTTCTAGAGTGCTCAACGGGATTGTGTGCAATTTTAATGGCACTCTCATTATCATAAAGGAGTGGAATATGGTTCATATTGTAACCTTAGTCCCTTAGAGTTTGTCGCATCTAAAGGAGTTGTGCACAACAACTCCCGGCTGCAACATACTATGCTTCGGCTGTGGACAGGGTAATGGACTTTTGTTTCTTGGAGGACCAAGAAACTAGGGACCTAACCAGAAATTGGCAAGTACCAGAGGTGCTTTTCTATCTACCTTGCATCCGGCATAATCTGCAACTAAGTATCCAATGAGATTGAACTTTGAACCTTTAGGATACCAAAGTCCTAGGTTTGGTGTATGAGATAAATATCTAAAGATCCTTTTTACGACCGTCGAATGACATTCCTTAGGATTGGCTGGAAACCTTGCACACAAACATACACTCAACATGATATCTGGCCTAGATGCACATAAATAAACTAGAGAGCCAATCATGGAACTGTATACCTTTTGATCCATGTTAGGTACATTTTCATTGAGGTCTAAGTGTCCATTTATCGCCATGGGACTCTTTATGGGCTTCGCTTTGTCCATGCCAAATTTCTTGAAAATGTCTTGGATGTACTTTGTTTGCCTTATGAACGTTCCTTCCTTTAGTTGTTTCACTTGGAATCATAAAAATTATCTTAGCTCTCCCATCATAGACATCTCGAATCTATGTGCATGATTTTACTAAATTCTTGACAAAAAGATTTGTTAGTTGAACCAAATATGATATCATCAACATAAATTTGACAAATGAATAGATCATCAGCAAAGTGCTTGCTAAACAAGGTGTAATCAGCTTTACCAATTTTGAAGCCATTTTCAACTAGAAAATCTCTAAGGCACTCATACCAAGCTCTAGGAGCTTGTTTGAGGCCATAGAGAGCCTTACGCAGTTTGAATACATGGTCAGGGTACTCTTGATCTTCACACCCAGGGGGTTGCTCCACGTACACCTCCTCCTTGATCGGTCCGTTGAGGAAGGTGCTTTTGACGTCCATTGATATAGCTTAAAATCATGGTGAGTAGCATATGCAAGTAATATACGAATTGTTTCAAGCCTAGCTACTGGAGCAAACATCTCGTAGAAATCCAAACATTCGACTTGTGAGTAACCTTTGGCCACAAGTCGTTCCTTGTTCCTTGTCACCACTCCTTGTTCGTCTTGCTTGTTGTGGAAGACCTATTTAGTGCACATGCCGTTGGACTTGGGTCTTTCAACAAGTTCTCATACTTCATTCCTCTTGAAGTTGTTCAACTCTTCTTGCACCTCCATCACCCAGTCAGTATCTCTTAATGCATCTTCAACCCTGTATGGTTCCAAAGAGGATACAAAAGAATAGTATTCATAGAAATTAGCTATACGAGATCGAGTTGTCACTCCCTTTTGGATGTCACCAATTATGTTGTCAACGGGGTGATCTCTTTGTATGCTTTGTTGTACTCTTGGATGTGGCACTTGTGGTCTTGAATCCTCATGATCATCATCTTCTTTGTCTCCCCCTGGATAGTTGCCCTCATTAATGTTTTGATTATCTTGATCTCCTTGAGGTTAATCTTGTGTAGAAGCTCCCCCTTGATCATTTTCCTTCGTTCTTGGTTCATCTTCTTCATTCGGATTTTGAGATGATGCTTGTGGTCAAATATCACCCAGTGCCATTCTTCTCAATGCTTGACATGGAGCTTCTTCTTGATCTAGCACACACTTGTTAACTTGCTCTACTTGAGAGTCATTACTCTCATCGAACACTACGTCACGTGCTACTTCAACAACTCCAGTGGCTTTGTTGAAGACACGATAACTGTAGGAGTTCGAATCATAGCCAAGCAAGAAACCTTCATCGGACTTCGAAGCAAACTTCGAAGCCCTAGGCTTCTTGTTTAGAATATAACACTTCGAACCGAAAACTCGAAAGTATGAAATATTTGGTTTCTTACCAGTGAGTAGTTCATATGAGGTTTTCTTGAGTAAATTATGAAGGTATAGTCGGTTTATACCCTGACAAGCAGTGTTAATCGCTTTGGCCCAAAACTAGTCTGAAGTCTTGTATTCATCGAGCATTGTCCTCGCCATCTCAATGAGTGTTCAGTTCTTACTTTCAGCCACTATGTTTTGTTGAGGAGAATATGGTGCTGAAAATTCATGCTTTATTCCTTCCTCATATAGATACTCCTAACCTTGAGTATTCTTGAATTCTGTTCCATTGTCACTTTATATGTTCTTGATCGTCAATGAGAATTCATTTTGAGCTCGCCTGGGAAACTTCTTGAGTGTTCCTTGAGTTTCTGTCTTATAATGTAAAAAGAAAACCCACGTGAAACGTGAAAAATCATCGACAATGACTAAACCATATTTATTACCGCCAATGCTTATGTAAGCAATTGGACCGAATAGGTCCATGTGGAGGAGCTCAAGTGGTCTTGTTGTAGTCATGACATTCTTCGCAGGATGAGGAACTCCTACTTGCTTCACGGCTTGGCACGCGCAACAAGGTCTATCCTTCTCAAAAACAACATCCTGCAAACCTCGGATGTGATCTCCTTTTAGAAGTTTTTGTACATTCCTCATACCAACATGTGCTAGCCGTATATGCCACAGTCAACCCATGTTAGTTTTTGCAATCAAGCATGTGTCAAGTTTGGCTTTACCTTTGTTGAAATAAAATAGATAAAGTTTTCTCTTTAACACACCCTTGAATGCAATAGAGTTATCACTCCTTCCAGAGACGGTTACACCCTCGTTAGTGAATAAAAAAATTATAACCTTTGCCACATAGTTGAGATATGGACAAGAGGTTATAATCTAAGGAATCAACATGTAAAACATGAGAAAGTGTATGCTTTGACGAAATTGCAATTTTACCAGTACCTAGCACCCTTCCTTGACTATTATCACCAAAATAGATGCATTTGCTTGAGTCTTCATTTGGTTCATAGTCCACGAAAATTTTTCTTTCTCCGGTCATGTGATTTGTGCATCCATTATCTAGCACCCATTTTGCTCCACATGATGAGTAAGCCTGCAAAAAGAAATCATGCTTTGGTCTTAGGTACCAAAGCTTGCTTGGGTCCTTTGAGGTTAGCCACAAGTGATTTGTGCACCTACACATGAGACATGGTGTTCTCATGGCGTGGCCCAACATATTTAGCATAAGTTTTTCCATAACCATTTTTCATAATCACATATGAAGCATCAAAGGTTCTAAACAAGATTTGTTGTCCATATGAGTTCACAATGTTCAATTTATTAATGTTATTATGTTTTCCAACTTGGGAAGGGTTTCCCTTGACAAAAGCAATGTGATCCTTGTCATTCTTGTGGCTTCTAGCATTTTGCCTTTCACCATGAGAATACCCAATGCCATATTTAACATTAGGAGGTCTTGTGACTGAGTATGCACTACGTGCATACTTAACCATCTCCTTGTAAAAAAATGTAACTTTGGGAGGGATGCTTGTCTTTTGTCATATTGGACTTTTCATTCAAGTTGGTGTTATTTTGCACATGTACAACTAATGACAGTTTCAAATTTGATATGTTGAGAAGGTGAGTTTGAAGAGGATGAAGAACTACTTTTCTTTAGTGACTCAACTTGTGTCTCAAGGATCTTGTTAACTTTGGTTAAGTTAGCAAGTTCATCCTTGGTAGTCACGTTTGAGTCTTTTAACTTCAAACAAGCTTCCTTGCTTGAAGCTAACTTAAGTTCCAGTGATTTACTTCGCTCCTTTTCAAGCTCAGGGAGCTTTTCCATCTCAAGATATTCCTCCTTTTGGAGAATGATCATATCTTCTTGGCGATTGACTAGCTCCTCCTTATCAATAATCTTATCCATTAGAAATTTCATTTTAGCTGCAGTCTTTTTATTTAAACCACTAAGCATGTCTTCATCATTACTAGAATTATCGGTATGACTAGTAAGAGAAAGCGAGGAGGAAGATTGAGTTATGACCTTTCTTTTTCCTTCCTTGGCCATTAAACATGTGTGGTCTTTGTCCTTCCATGCGTCCATGGTTGGGAAAAGAGTGGACTTCTTGGTAGGCTTCTTGATGGCTATAGTGGCCATCTCCTCTTCTTCTTCAGATGATGACTCATCATTGGAGTCCCACTCCTTCCCTATATGTGCTGGGCCATATTGCTTCTTTTTCTTGAATACTTTCTTTTGTTGAGGCTTGTTGTCTTTACTTTTCCTCTTATTATCCTCATGTGGACAATCAACTATGAAATGATCATACTCTCCACAATTATAGCATGCACGTCTCATCTTAGGTCTTTGTTTGTCCCTATGTCTTCCTTCGTTTGAGCCGCCACCCTTTCTTCTTCTCATCATTTTCTTGAACTTCTTCATGAACAAGATCATGTCTTCTTCATCGACATCACTGCTTTCATCATCAACATCATCTTCCTCAGGAGCTTCTCGAGCTACCTTTGATGCGGGCTTGCGGGTTGCCTTTAGAGCAACTCCTTTCTTATTTGCCAAGGTAAGGTCGGCCAGTTCCTTGACATGCTTGGCTTCCTTCTTCATTATTTCAAAGTTCATGATCTTGCCAAGAATTTTGTCCGGGGTCATTTTTTGATACCCTGGGCTCTCTCTAATCATAGAGAAGAGCGCCAAGTTCTGAGGCATGAATGCCCTAATAATCAGTTTCACCACTTCATGATCTGTTCACTTCTTGCTATCGTAAGCCCGAACATTGTTGACAAGAGACTTCAGTCGATTTTACATGTCTTGGGGTGATTCACCTTCTTCTATAGTAAATATTCCCAATTCACCTTCAATCACCTCAATTTTAGCTTTGCGTACATGACGATCACCTTCATGTGCAGTTTTGAGAGTATCCCATATTTCCTTGGTAATCTCGAGTCTAGCCACCTTGGTGAACTCGTCTCGGCTCAATGATAATGTGATGACAGCTGCGGCTTGAGCATTTCGATGAATAGCTTGCTCTTGACTTGGAGTTAGCTCTTCCTCATCATCTGGAATATCTATCCCTGTACGCACTATGTGCCAAAGACTTGGGTTAAGAGATATGAGATGCATTTTCATGTTTTGTCTCTACATTGAGTAGTCGTTTCCATCAAAGTAGGGTGCTTTGCCTAAAGGAATTGACAAGTAATGACTATTATTAGCTGTCGGGAGTAGTTTGTGTGACTAGTCCCCTTTTTCTTCTCATCTCCAGTCTTCTTCTATCCTTTTGGAGAGAGTGCCTTATTCTGTAGAAGAGCCTTGAGTTCAAGCGTCTCCTCCTCATCATCATCACAGTCTTGAATGGCATCAAGGAGTTGTGACACCCGGTTCCGAAAATGAACCAAGTGAACGCATATGTGTGCCCAGGATGTTCAACACACTTACACGAGTGCATTCACAAAAGGATATACAGAAGATTACCACAGAACAAGACTAATTAACCATTTTTCTTACACAATTTATAATCTTCTCTAATAAAAGCCCTAATGAATATTAATGATAAGTTTCAACTAATGCAGCAAAAATAAACTAAACTGAGCAAACTAAGTGAAGGGAACAACGCAGCTCTAACACTCCACAGGCAAAGCTGACCGTAGACACGTTCTAGAACTCCGCATTATCATCATTAAACACCCAATTCTGACCTGCCACTGTTGGTGGGGGAATCACAAGGGTGAGTACATGTCGTACTCAACAAGTGTGGGAAAGTATGACATGTAGCTGATTCAAATGACGTATATAATAATAGCTAAGTGCTGAAAAATACATTAAAATAATTGAAAAGCAATATATTATATGTATGTGAATAAAACCATCATAAACCATAAGTAATAACATTATACTGGTCCATATTCCATATCCATCATCATTATTCCAGATTTCACCATTGCCATAAGCCATGTCCATTGCCATAATTCATAATACCATCCATAACCATAACCAAACCATCCCAAATTCCGATTTCCCTCTAATCATGTAGGTCATCCAGGCGCTCATAACCGGGAGCACGGCTATCATGATAGTTTCATTAGACTATGCAGAGTTTGTACCACTTTACCCAAGTGTTCGTGATTTCATCACCCGTTGGCGACTGAAGAACCTCCTTTACGCCAATTACACTTCCTTTGGTGTATGGACAAGAGATCACAAAATCGCCTTTATAAAGGGATTACTAGCCTATTTAGACCGCACTAAGGTTTCATCAGTGGCGATGCCTCCAACTGAGCACATCTTCAACCATGGTCCCCCTCTTGAGCCATTCGGATCCCAGGGTAGTCCCACCAATCATCAACAAATCCAATCCGACTACCCCTTCCCCGAGCATCTTTAATTGTCCAAATAGCACTAGCAAAACCCTAATTAATCAGCTATGCCGCACCAATACTTGGCCTCATGGTGGCACTGTAGTACTGACTTATTCTTGCATGAACCTGTCCTTAGATCTAAAGCAAGCGAAACCACCATAACATCCCATCCATTCGCATACCATGCTTGATTAGATCACCCATTACCATATCATATTAACCAGTTCATATTAATCAAATCTCGTAAATGCATAATTAAGTTAAGTGGTATAGTCCTTTTCCCATCCCAATTAATTAAGCATAGCAAAAAGGTAAAGAACCCATCCCGACTCTCTACCATAAATTCCAGGTGACAAGGGTGGTCAAACAAATCTAGTAAACATCCTACCATAGGATTTCCTCTAAAATTGACACAAGCATGCAGTTTGCAAACAAAACATTTATTTTAGAAACAGAATCAATATGCTTCAGGGACACTTGCCTTGCTCTTAGGATTGGTTCGGGTCGAAGCCTTCAAACTCTTGGTGCTGTAGATCCTTAGCAGCACTCTCTAGCGCAAATCCGTCTAATCCACACAGTAAACATACAAGACAAGAAACACAATCAAAGAGTGCACAAATAGTACTTAATATGACATGATATGCATGATTAATGCAAATGCAGGGTGAAACTTGTTAATGAGTTGATTTTAATGATCACTAACTAGTTCTAATAGCTTTTAACAAGTTTATACAGGTTTGGAGTTGATTCGATCTAATCTTGGAATTAATTTAATGCAATTTAACCAGGAAAATTGGACTAGACCACTAGGGACCGGACAAGTCCGCACTTCATTGAACTGGCGAACTAGGGTTTTCTAGATCAACGTAAATTTGGAGATCTTGGGCTGAATTCACGTAAGGGAAAGGAAATAGAAGGTATACCAAGTGTCCAAGACTGCAAAGAATCAAGAGTTTTGGAGACAATACTTGGATCTTGACGATCCAGGGTTGATGAAGAACTTGATGGTGAATTGTTGATGGAGAACGCGAAGTTGATGGAGATCTTGATCCTCTTTCGTTTCCTCCTCTTCTTCTTCTTGCTCTAGATCTCTTCTTCCTCCTTGGTGGCGGCTATTCACGAGCTAGGGTTTGGGTGGGGTGGAAAAGTGGCAAATAGATGTCAAGCCAAGGGGTGGGGTTGTTTATATAGAGGTGGAGGCTAGGGTTAGATGGATTTCGAGTTTGAGATTAGTAGAGGTCGGTTTGGGGTCCCACATGGGCTCTAAAAGAGTTAGGCACGACGTCCCTAGGCCCACTTAACGTTAAACCCAGTAAACAAGTCGTGAAATAAGAGATCAACTCGGAGTCGCGATTTATCGGACAAGTCCGAAAAGGGCCAGACTAGTCCGAAGTTGGACGGAGAGATATCGGACAAGTCCGTAATGGACATCGGACAAGTCCAAACTTATCCAGATGGGAAAAACAGACAAGTCTGGCCAAAATCAGACAAGTCCGACTTTAGTCAGAGGGAAAAACGTACAAGTCCACTGGAACACCGGACAAGTCCAGGGACTTAGCAAAATTTCCAAGGAATTGGAATACCAAACTAGTCCGCATAGGACCGGATAAGTCTGAAAGTGTCCAGAGGAAAAACAGACTAGTCCGCAGCAAAACGGACAAGTCCATTTGAAGTCAGAGAGAAATCGGACTAGTCCGCACCAAAATCAGACTAGTCCGCACTTCCCAGAATTCTTAAGTGTGGTTTTGTTTCTAATTAATTTTAAACCTGTTCCTTTCTATGTTGCTCAATGTTAAACATATATTAGAATGTATGCAATGCATGATGGATGAAAATGAGGGTGTTACAAACCTACCCCCCTTAAAATGAATCTCACCCTCGAGATTCGATGCGGAAGAGATGATATAGGGAAATTCCTTGTTGAGTTCATCTTCCAGCTCCCATGTCGCTTCCGATCCTGTATGATGCTTCCATTGAACTTTAAACCATCTGATAATCTTGTTCCTTGTGATCCTCTCCTTGGTTTCCAAGATTTTGACCGGTTGCTCGGCATAAGTCGAATCTTCCTCAAATTCCAATCCTTCCATTGACACTTGTTCTTCCAGAACCCTTAAACACTTCTTTAGCTAGGAAACATGAAAGACGTCGTGGACATCCGAAAGATGAGCCAGCATCTCCAACTTATATGCTACGTCTCCCCTTTTGTCCAAAATCTTGAATGGTCCAATATAGCGAGGTTCTAGCTTGCCTCATATGTTAAACCTCTTATGACCTCTCATTGGTGACACCTTGAGATAAATGAAGTCTCCCACTTCAAAGGCTAGTTTTCTCCGCCTATTATCCGCATAGCCTTTTTGCCTTGATTGAGCAGCCCTCAAGTTCTCGCGAATGACTTGAACTTGTTTTTCAGCTTCCTGCAACGCATCGGGTCCAAATACTTGAGTTTCTCCTGTCTCATTCCAGAATAAAGGTGTCCTACACTTCCTTCTATAAAGTGCTTCATAGGGTTACATTTTCAAACTTGATTGGTAACTATTGTTGTATGAAAATTCTGCATATGGCAAGCTCTTGTCCCAACTTTTCCCATGCTTTGAAGCACAAGCTCATAACACGTCCTCTAAAATCTGGTTGGTCCTCTCGGTTTGTCCATCCGTCTGAGGGTGATATGCTGAACTAAAATTCAGCCTTGTTCATGCATTTTTTGCCAAAACCTTGAGGTAAATTGAGAACCTCTATCCGAGACTTTCTTCTTTGGAACCCCATGTCGACATACAATGTGCTCCATATATAGCTCTGACAGCTTCGCGGTGGTATAGGTGGTCTTGACAGAAACAAAAGGAGTTGGTTTGGTCAATCGATCGACAATTACCCAAATTGAACCATAACCGAACTGAGTACGCGATAAACCAACTATAAAGTCCATACCGATCTCTTCCGACTTCCACTCCGGAATCTTTAATGGTTGCAGTAATCTAGCTGGCCTTCGGTGTTCTGCCTTGACTCGTTGGCACACATCACACAATGCTATGTATTCAGCTATGTCCTTTTTCATGCTAGCCCACCAATAACATGTCTTCGAGTCCTTGTACATCTTCGTACAACCGGGGTGAATTGAGTATGGCGAGTCATGTGCCTCCTTTAATATTGTCTCCTGAATACGCTTCATAGTAGGCACGACAATTCTCTTTCCAAACCATAAGGTACCATGTTCATCCTCATCAAACCTAAATTTCCTTCCTTCTTGGGTCCTTTCCCTGATTTCTTGGATTTCCTCATCCTTTGTTTGACTCTCTCGAACTTCTTGATCCAAGGTCGGATTTAACTCCATCATCCCCATCTCACTCACAAATTCAAGGTCAACCATTCAAACTCCTTACATAACTCGGATGGCAACTCTCGAACTGCGAGTTGGTGACTTACTCCTTTTCTACTCAAGGCATCGGCCACTACATTGGCTTTTCCTGGGTGATAATTAATTCCCAAATCATAATCCTTGATGAGCTCCAACCATCTTTTTGCCTCGAATTCAGTTCTATTTGTGTGAATATGTACTTGAGACTCTTATGATCCGTGTAAATTTCACAACTATGTCCAAGGATGTAGTGTCTCCAAATTTTCAATGCGTGTACCACGGATGCAAGTTCCAAATCATGCGTTGGGTAATTTTGCTCTTGTTTCTTCAATTGTCTTGATGCATAGGCGACCACTTGACCTTCTTGAATCAATATACATTCAAGTCCTTGTCTCGATGCATCACAATAGATACAAAACTCTTGCTCACATCTGGCAATATCAAAACTGGGCCTGTTGTTAACCTTTTCTTCAACTTCTCAAAACTATCTTGACAAGCTTGAGTCCATTGAAATGCTTTCCCCTTCACTAGTAACTCCGTCATTGGCTTGGCTATCTTGGAAAGGTCCTTGATGAATCGACGGTAATATCCATCCATCCCAAGGAAACTCCTTATTTCCTTTACGTTTTGTGGGGGCTCCCATTTCAACACATCCCTCACTTCTCCGGAGTCGACCGATACTCCTCCTCCCGAGATGATATGACCCAAAAACGACACCTCTTTCTACCAAAACTGGCACTTGCTGAATTTAGCGTACATTTGATTCTCCCTCAATTTCTACAGTGTGAGCCTCAAGTGTTCCTCATGTTCCTTCTCATCCTTCGAGTAGATCATAATATCGTCTATGAACACCACAACGAACTTATCCAAGTACTCCATGAAGACCTTATTCATGAGGTACATAAAATAGGCAGGTGCATTGGTCAATCCAAAGGACATCACAGTGTACTCATAAGATCCGTACTGTGTCCTAAAAGCTGTCTTAGGTATGTCCAACGGTCTAATCTTCATTTGAAAGTATCCCGACCTCAAATAAATCTTGGAGAAAACACAAGCACCCTTCATCTTATCAAACAAATCCTCTATGCGTGGCAAGGTGTACTTGTTCTTGATTGTCACCTCATTGAGAGCTCGGTAATCCACACACATCATTTGCGATCCATCCTTCTTGTCCAAGGAAAGAACGGGCGCTCCTGAAGAACTGGAGCGAATAAAACCCTTCTCTAGTTGCTCTTGAATTTGCTTCTTGAGCTCGTCTAATTCTTTAGGCGGCATCCTATACGACCTCTTATCTATAGGTGCAGTTCCAGGTATTAAATCAATAACAAACTCAATGTCTCGGTCAGGTGGCATACCTAGCAACTCATCCGGTAACACATCCAATAATTCACACACCACTGGAATCTCATCAATTGTGGCACCATCCATGTGGTTCAGCTCCAATTGGTTTGGTGCGTGTTGACATGCTTCAAACTCTATGGTGATCCCTTCCTTATTGGTCAACTTCACCGTCTTCAACACTCAATGACTCCAATGTGCTTCCTCATCTAGTCCATACCAAGTATAACATCCAATCCTTGAGAATCCAAAAAAATGAGGTGGGCAAAGAAGTCTACCCCCCTTATTCTATGGCCTACTTCTGGACATACTCTATTTGTCCCCATCTTCCTCCAGGAGACTTAACCAATAGAGTAAACATCATATGAGAGATAGGAAAACTATACTTGGAAACATATTTTGATGTAATGAATGAATGTGATGCTACATAATCAAATAACATTGTTGCTGGGTTGGACTTTGTGAGAAACATACCAATCACCACGTCATCCGCTTGTTGCACATCCTCCGTAGAGACATGGTTCACGTTGTCATGAGCAAAATTCTGCTGTCCACAGTATTCTTGCGGCTGTCCTCCATTGGGTCTTGGCTTTTGTCTTCGAGCATGGCTTCCTTGACCAAGGCCTGACTTAGGACATTGATGTGCAAAGTGTCCAGCTTCTCCACAAGTATAACACTTCTTTGCTGCACTAGAATTTGGACGGACTTGATTTTGAACAATTGCACCAGGAAAGTTAGCGCGAGGTGCAAAAAGCATTGGAGGCCTAGGAGCTTGCATAACAGGGCGTTGCTGCACAAACTGAGTTGGATGTGGTGTATAACCAGGGCGAAGAGCAGGCGTAGAAGAGCCGAAATAAGGCGCACTTGGCGGTGCAAAGCGAGGGCGCAAATTACTTCCTTGTTGCTGTCCTTTATATGGTGCCTTCCTCTGTTGTCTTGCTCTATCTCACGGACTTTGTTCTCCACAGCAATTTCTTTGTCCACAAGCTTCTAGAAGTTGGCATAATCACAATTGAGCGATTGCACTTGGATCTCATTGTTAAGGCCCCTCATAAACATATATTGCTTCCGGCTATCCCGGCTCACATCCTCAGGCACATACCTTGAAAGTTGAGTGAATTTATTCAGATATTCACCCACACTCAATATTCATTGCTTCAAGTTCTCAAGTTCTTGCCTCTTCAAGATCATAACTCCTTCTGGCACATAATGAGAATGGAAGCTCTCCTTGAATTTGACCCAAGTAATCCTCTCTTGGTTCTCATGAGCATTGCAATAACCATCCCACCAATCCGCAGCTGCTCCAACTAGTTAATGAGAAGCAAATAGAACCTTCTCCCGGTCACTGCATTGGACAATAGCTAGCTTCTTCTCCATGGACTTGAGCCAATCATCAGCATCTATAGGGTCAGCGGCTTGAGCAAAGGTCGTCGGCCTAGTCCTCATAAACTCTCCCAACCGGTTATGAGGCGGTTGGGGTGGCGGTGGAGGCATGTGAGGCTGATTGTTGTTGTTGCTAGCTTGTAGCTGTCCCATAGTTTGTATCATGGTCCGCATGAGTTGGTTCTGCATAGCCAAAAGCTGCTCGATGTTGATAGCTCCATGAGCAGATCCTTGTCCATTGTTGTTCTGAGGTGCTCCATTATTCTCCTCCTCATCGTTGCCATCCTTCTGGTTGCGAGTCCTCACCATCCAAAGAAAAGCAAGAGATGAGAATTTAGAAATGTCCCCAACTATATGCATCAAGTGATATGAAACTAAGCAACTACCTACACTAGCCTACATGGATATGGCAATGCTAAAGCATCAAAAAATCCTCTATTAAGCACACAGGCAAACAATATATAGCAAACAACACACCAAACAAAAACACATCGATTCCAGAGGGCCCCTATGTGCTCTAAATTGTCCATTCTATCTAGATTGCGTCCTGCGGTCAACCTGTGGCTCTGACACCATTTTGTGACACCCGGTTCAGAAAATGAACCAAGTGAACACATATATGTGCCCAGGACGTTTAACACACATACACGAGTGCATTCACAAAAGTATATACACAAAATTACCACAAAACAAGATTAATTAACCATTTTTATTACACAATTCATAATATTCTCGAATACAAGCCCTAATGAATATTAATGACAAGTTTCAACAGTAGAAATAAACTAAACTAAGCAAACTAAGGAAAGGGAATATCGCAGCTCCAACACTCCACTCCGCATTATCATCGTTAAACTCCCAATTCTGCAAGGCTGAGTACATGTCGTACTCAGCAAGTGTGGGAAAGTATGACATGTAGCTGATTCAAATGACGAATATAATAATGACTAAGTGCTGAAAAGTACATTAAAAACATTGGAAAGCAATATATTATATGTATGTGAATAAACTCATCATAAACCATAAGTAATAACATAATACCAATCCATATTCCGTATCCATCATCATTATTCCAGATTTCATCATTGCCATAAACCATGTCCATTGCCATAATTCATAATACCATCCAGAACCATAACCAAACCATCCCAAATTCTGATTTCCCTCTAATCATGTAGGTCATCCAGGCACTCATAACCAGGAGCACGACTATCGTGATAGTTTTATTAGACTCTGCAGATTTTGTACCACTTTACCCACGTGTTCGTGATTTCATCACCCGTCGGCGATTGAAGAACCTCCTTTACACCAATTACACTTCCTTTGGTGTATGGCCAAGAGATCACAAAACAACATTTACAAAGGGATTACTAGCCTATTTAGACCCCACTAAGGTTTCACCGGTGGCGATGCCTCCAACTGAGCACATCTTCAACCAAGGGCTCCCTCTTGATTTATTCGGATCCAAGGGTAGTCACACCAATAATCAACAAACCCAATCCGACTACCCCTTCCTCGAGCATCCTTAATGGTACAAATAGCACAAGCAAAATGCTAATCAATCAGCTCTGCCGCACTCATACTTGGCTTCGTGGTGGCACTGTAGTCCTGGCTTATTCTCGCATGAACCGGTCCTTAGATCTAAAGAAAGTGAAACCACCATAACATCCAATCCATCCGCATACTATGCTTGCTTAGATCACCCATTACCATATCATATTAACCAGTTCATATTAATCAAATCTCATAAATGCATAATTAAGTTAAGTGGTCTAGTCGTTTTCCCATCCCAATTAATTAAGCGTAGCAATAAGGTAAAGAGCCCATGCCGACTCTCTTCAATAAATTCCAGGTGACAAGCTCATGAGTAGATTTAGGCCCGATCTTCCGAAAGGTATGTCGATTGGGGTGGAGAACTCGACGTTGATGATCCGTGGCACTCGAGCGGTTCGAGTACCCCTGCAATCACTACACCACGGCTCCGTTGGTTATCAACCGTGCTGCACACGCTTGACCTCGCCAAGAAGGCTAATCCCTGCAAGTGCAACCGAGAACACGAGCAAGAACGTCGAAGACACGATCGGAAATTGTGAAGTTGGGGTCTCATAAACCGTAGAACGGCGATATTATTGATCTAAGCAAAACCCACCAAATATGACCGGTGGCTGCAGTATTTATAGGCTAGGGTTCGACCAAAACATTATTAGACGCGTCCCTAATGGACTCTTACGGGATACAAGGTCCAAAGGCTCGATTCGGTGGCGCAGCACCGGACAGAAATCTGGACTCGACTTGTTTCGACGATTCCCAATGACTCCAGAAGAATTTTGAGGTGGGACCAGAACTATTGGAATATTTATCTTCTCCTCTTGCCGTACATAAGTAGAACGTCAAAAACGGAGTCTGTATGCCTCCTGGGCGTCCGTTTTAAGGTGGACTGCTCCTGGACTCCGAGTTGAACTCGAGTCCGAGTTGTAAACTGTTTCCATCAACTTGTGGACGTCCCAGCTGGTTCTCCATGCTCCCAAGGCCTCTTTCCTTCACTTATTGATCTTCTCCATTATTCCTAATAACAATTAAATCATCACATAGCAATCTATTCTCAAACTCACATGCAAAAGAAATTAGGAATGAATTCACCTGCTGATTTAATAACCGTGCTCGTGCTCTTGTGATTGGTCCTTGCAGTTCAATGTGCGTCTCCGCTGTTGTGATGTCCACATCATCCCCCCTCTTGAATTGGAGTCGTCCTCGACTCAAGTTCATCTTCTTCTACCAAGTACGGTCGCAAATCTGAAATGTTAAATGTAGGACTAACCCCAAAATCGGGAGGCAATTCAAGCTTATATGCATTATCACTAATCTTTTCAATGATCTTAAAAGGACCAGCAGCTCGTGGCATAAGTTTAGATTTTCTCAAGTTGGGAAATCGCTCTTTTCTCAAATGTAACCACACCAAATCACCCGGTTCAAGTTTTACTTCTTTTCTACCTTTACTACCTGCAATCCTATACTTCTCATTCATCATTTCAATATTTTTCTTTGTAGTTTCATGCATCTTAAGAATGAATTCAGATCATTGTGTAGCATCCCAATTTATAGTTTCAGAAGGAGGCAAAGGTAATAAATCAATAGGAGCACGGGGATTGAAACCATACACTACCTCGAATGGACTTACCTTTGTCGTGGAGTGAACGGATCTGTTGTAAGCAAATTCTATATGTGGTAAACACTCCTCCCACAACTTCAAATTTGTTTTCAAGACAACCCGCAACATAGTGGATAAAATACGATTAACTACCTCGGTCTGTCCATCCATTTGTGGTGACATGTAGTTGAAAACAGCAACTTGGTTCCAAATTTATACCACAAAGTTCTCCAAAAATGACTTAAAAATTTTGCATCACGATCAGAAACAATGGTATTTGGCACACCATGTAAACGAACAATTTCCGCACAAATAAATCAGCAATGTGTGAGGCATTATCATTCTTATGAAAAGGTATAAAGTGTGCCATTTTGGAAAAACGATCAACAACTACAAAAATACTATCCCTCCCCCTCTTAGTCCTAGGCAATCCCAAAACAAAGTCCATAGAAATATCCTCCCAAGGTACACTAGGAACAGAAAGAGGCATATAAAGACCATGAGGGTTAAGGCGAGACTTAACTTTGTTGCAAGTAGTGCATCGTGACACGTAGCGCTCAACATCACGCCTCATCTTTGGCCAAAAGAAGTGTGTGGACAGCACATCTTCAGTTTTCTTCACTCCAAAATGTCCCATCAAACCTCCTCCATGTGCTTCCTGCAAAAGTAATAGATGAACAAAGCTAGTTGGAACACATAGCTTGTTAGCACGATAGAGGAGACCCTCTCGCAACACATATTTATTCCAAGTTCTTCCTTCTCTACAATTTTCAAAAGTATCTTTGAAGTCCAAATCAGTAGGATATAACGCTTTAATTGTTTCCAAACCAAAGATTTTAAGATCAAGTTGGGACAGCATGGTATAACGCCTAGATAATGCATCGGCAATGATATTTTCCTTCCCTTTCTTATACTTAATGATGTATGGAAACGACTCTATGAACTCAATCCATGTAGCATGTTGTTTATTCAGATTGGTTTGACACTTAAGATACTTCAATGATTCATGATCAGAATGTATGACAAACTCCTTAGACCAAAGATAATGTTGCCAAGTTTGTAATACACGCACTAAGGCATACAATTCCTTATCATAAGTAGAATAATTCAGAGAAGGACCATGAAGTTTTTCAATAAATAAAGCAACGGGTTTACCTCCTTGTATGAGAATACCTCCAACACCAATGCCGCTTGCATCGCATTCTAGCTCAAAGGTCTTGTCAAAATCAGGAAGTTGTAGCAACAATGCTTGTGTAAGCTTCGATTTGAGAGCATCAAAAGCTTGTTGCTGCTGTTCGCCCCATCTAAATGGAACTCCCTTCTTCGTTAGCTCATGTAGAGGTGCTGCAATGGTGCTGAAATCCCGCACAAAGCGCCGATAAAAACCTGCAAGACCAAGAAAACTACGAACCTGTGTGACGGTTGTTGGGGCTGGCCAGCTGGTGATTGCTTCAATTTTTGCCTCATCCATCTCAATTCCCTGCAAGGAAATGACATATCCAAGAAACGAGACTCGATTGGTGCAAAAGACACACTTTTCGAGGTTACCAAACAAACGTGCATCTCTCAAAACAGTAAAAACAGCACGTAAATGATCAAGATGTTCATCATATGACTTGCTGTAAATGAGGATATTATCGAAGTAAACCACCACAAATTGTCCAATGAAAGCACGTAAAACCTCGTTCATTAATCGCATAAAGGTGTTGGGTGCATTAGTTAAACCAAAAGGCATGACTAACCACTCATAATGTCCAAACTTGGTTTTAAATGCAGTTTTCCATTCATCTCCTAGTGCCATTCTAATTTGGTGGTAACCACTACGCAAGTCAATTTTTGTGAAGGTGATAGCACCACTCAATTCATCAAGCATGTCATCTAATTGAGGAATAGGATAACAATATCGAATGGTGATGTTATTAATCGCTCGACAATCAACACACATGCGCCAACTACCATCTTTCTTAGGAACCAAAAGAACAGGAACGGAACAAGGGCTAAGGCTTTCAAGAATGTACCCGCGGTTCAAAGGATCTTGGACTTGTCGCTGAATTTCCTTAGTTTCTTGTGGATTCGCCCTGTATGCTGCGCGATTTGGCAAACTTGCTCCTGAAATCAAATCGATCTTGTGTTCAATGCTTCTCATTGCTGGTAAACCAGGGGGTATCTCGGAGGGAAACACATCCCCAAACTCCTGCAAAAGGTCAGCAACAGCAGGGGGCAATGCAATAGACAATTCATGAAGTGAAAACATAGCTTCTTTGCAAACTAAAGCATAGAACATCCCTTTAGCATCGAATAAATCAGCAAGCTCAGATTTAGTTGCAAGCAATGATGGTGATTTTAACTTAATAACTTGCTGCTTTTCAGATTCTAATTTTGTTGCTTTTCCATCACGAATTTTACTGTTCTGAAAATGCACAATTTTAGCAGGAGTCATGGGGAGCAAAGTGATTTTCTTTCCCTTATGCATGAGAGTATATTTATTGGTTCTACCATGATGAATAGCATCTGTATCAAATTCCCACGGACGATCCAATAAAAGAGAACAAGCATCCATAGGAACAACATCAAAATCAGCAAAATCATGGTATGAACCAATTGAAAAATGTATTCTCGCTGTTTGTGTTACCCGAACCTTACCGCTGTTGTTGAACCATTGAATGTGGTACGGATGAGGGTGTGCTCTTGTTGTCAAACCGAGTTTCTTGACGACGTCCGTGTTCACAAAGTTATTGCAGCTACCTCCATCAATTATAGTGTGTACACGGCAGTCCTTGATGACGAGAAACATGTGGAAGAGGTTTTGTCGTTGTAGCTTGTCGTCGGTCTCCACTTTGGAGCTCAAGGCACGCTGCACAATGATGCTCCTATAGTTCTCCGTAGCCGCTGTACCAAGTACCTCTTCTTCGGTATGTTCATCATTTGGATCTGTAAAGTCAGTAGCAAGAGAATATTCATCTTCAACATCCAAAGTACTATCATACCCGCCATCGCTGCATGCTATGTATGCTCGTTTGCTTGAGCAATCTCTCATCATATGGCCAAGTCCCTGGCAGCAGTGACACTTAATGTCGGAAGTACGACCCGTAGAAGGAGTGGACGACGAAGGCTTGAATGACGTCGTCTTGCTGCCTTCCGACACGCGAGAAGGTGGAAGAGCAGGTATAGTTTGTTGGCTGCCATTGGGTGGTGTAGTCGCTGCACGGGGGGTCAAAGATGGTGCCGTTTTGGATGGTGTAGTCGCTGCATGCGGCGTGAAGTTGCTCCTCGTGCGATGTTGCTGTTGTTATCGGCCCTGCAATTTTTTTCTGCCAACATAGCAAGCTGAAACAATCTATTAACAGTATCATATTCCTTGTAATCAACAATGTCCTGAATTTCACGTCTCAACCCCCCATAAAAATGAGCTATTTTATCATCCATGTTCTCTACTACCCCACAACGCAGCATACCCTTTTGTAACTCTTGATAATACTCCTCTACGGACATGTTACCTTGGTCTAAGCGCTGCAATTTTTTGCGAAGGTCCCGCTGAAAAGATGGAGGAACAAATCGAACACGCATAGCTTCCTTTAATCTATCCCATGTTGGAGGATCAGTTCTAGTTTTAACAAGTTCATTCCACCATATGATAGCAAAGTCCTTAAATTCACTAGTGGCTTGACGAACTCTATGTACGAAACAAAATCGATCTAATGTAAGGAAAACAAAGATACCTTACGGGCAACCTGGAAATCTGATACCAATTGATGAGTAGGTTTAGGCCCTATCTTCCGAAAGGTATGTCGATTGGGGTGGAGAACTCGACGTTGATGATCCGCGGCACTCGAGCGGTTCGAGTACCCCTGCAATCACTACACAATGGCTCCATTGGTTATCAACCGTGCTGCACACGCTTGACCACGCCAAGAACGCTAATCCCTGCAAGTGCAACCGAGAACACGAACAAGAATGTTGAAGGCACGATCGGAAATCGCGAAGTTGGGGTCTCACAAACCGTAGAACGGCGATATTATGGATCTAAGCAAAACCCACCGAATATGACCGGAGGCTGCAGTATTTATAGGCTAGGGTTCGACCGAAACACAATTAGACGCGTCCCTAATGGACTCTTACGGGATTCAAGGCCCAAAGGCCCGATTCAGTGGCGTAGCACAGGACAGAAATCTGGACTCGACTTGTTTCAACGATTCCGAATGACTCGGGAGGAATTTTGAGGTGGGACAAGAACCATTGGAAATTTTATCTTCTCCTCTTGCCGTGCATATGTAGAACGTCAAAAACGGAGTCCGTATGCCTCCTGAGCGTCTGTTTTAATGTGGACTGCTCCTAGACTCTGAGTTGAACTCGAGTCCGAGTTGTAAACTGTTTCCATCAACTTGTGGACGTCCCAACTGGTTCTCCACGCTCCCAAGGCCTCTTTACTTCACTTGTTGATCCTTTCCATTATTCCTATTAACAATTAAATCATCACATAGCAATCTATTCTCAAACTCACATGCAAAAGAAGTTAGGAACAAATTCACCTGCTGATTTAATAACCGTGCTCTTGCTCTTGTGCTTGGTCCTTGCAGTTCAATGTGCGTCTCCGCTGTTGTGATGTCCTCATCACAAGCATGGTCAAACAAATCTAGTAAACTTCCTACCATAGGATTTCCCATCAAATTGACACAAGCATGCAGTTTGCAAACAAAACATTTATTTTAGAAACAGGATAAATATGCTTCAAGGGCACTTGCCTTGCTCTTGGGATTGGTTTGGGTCAAAGCCTTCAAACTTTGGTGCTCCTCCATGGAACTCTATAGCGCAAATCCATCTGATCTGCACAATAAACATACAAGACAAGAAACACAATCAAAGAGTGCACATATAGTATTCAATATGACATGATATGCATGATTAATGCAAATGCAAGGTGGAACATGTTAATGAGTTGTTTTTAATGATCACTAACTAGTTCTAATAGATTTTAACAAGTTTATACAGGTTTGGAGTTGATTCGATCTAATCTTGGAATTAATTCAATACAATTTAACCAGGAAAATCGGACTAGTCCGCTAGGGACCGGACAAGTCTGCACTTCGCAAAACTCGCGAACTAGGGTTTTCTAGATCGACGTGAATATTGAGATATGGGCTTGAATTCATGTAAGGAAAAGGAAATTGAAGGTATACCAGGTGTCCAAGACTCCAAAGAATTAAGAGTGTTGGAGACAACACTTAGATCTTGACGATCTGGGGTTGATGAAGAACTTGATGGTGAATTGTTGATGGAGAACGCGAAGTTAATGGAGATCTTGATCCTCTTTTGGTTCCTCCTCTTCTTCATGCTCTAGATCTCCTTCCTCCTTGGTGGCGCTATTCATGAGTTGGGGTTTGGGTGGGGTGGAAAAGTGGAAAATAGATGTCAAGCCAAGGGGTGGGGTTGTTTATATAAAGGTGGAGGCTAGGGTTAGAAGGATTTCGAGTTTGAGATGAGTAGAGGTCGGTTTGGAGTCCCGAATGGGCTCTAAAAGAGTTAGGCACGACATCCCTAGGCCCACTTAATGTAAAACTCAGGAAACATGTCGTGAAACAAGAGATCAACTCGGAGTCATCAACTCGGTGTCGTGATTTATCGGACAAGTCCGAAAAGGGCCGGACTAGTCCGAAGTTGGACAAAGAGATTATCAGACAAGTCCGGACTTATCCAGATGGAAAAAATAGACAAGTCTGGCCAAAATCGGACAAATCGGACTTTAGTTAGAGGGGAAAACGGATAAGTCCGCTGGAACACCGGACAAGTCCAGGGACTTAGCAAAATTTCCATGGAATTGGAATACTGGACTAGTCCGCACAGGATTGGACAAGTCCAAAAGTGTCCATAGGAAAAACAGACTAGTCCACAGCAAAATGGACAAGTCCATTTGAAGTCAGAGAGAAATCGGACTAGTCCGCACCAAAATCGGACTAGTCTGCACTTCCCAGAACTCTTAAGTGCGGTTTGGTTTCTAATTCCATTTAAAATTGTTCCTTTCTATGTTGCTCAATGTTAAACATATATTAGAATGTATGCAATGCATGATAAATGAAAATGAGGGTTTACAGGAGTCTCTCTAGTTTTTGGTTCCTTTCATGATCACCCTTTTCGTTGTTGAAGCTCTTGTGTTCATCCTTGATGTCTGACATCGTCTCTTCGAGCGGTGAGTCTCTTTTGAAGAGTTTGGCTCTGATACCAATTGAATGCGGCCTAGTGGGTGGGGTGAATAGGCTTTAAGAGCTTTTATTGGTCCCTAAAACACTTAACAAACAGATCAAATGCAGGGAGGTTGGACTAGTCTGGTATGGTGCGGACTAGTCTGGTATACGCGGACTTGAGAAACAAAGTAGATCGTTAATTCTACTTCTAGTAGTCTACGCAGCGGAAAGCAATTGACAACTTAAGTATATTATGATGATGAAGTAAGATATTGCAATCATCAAGTTTAATCCAATGTTTCAATGTGAATCGCACAAGACTATGCAAGCCCTATAGTATGATGAAAATAGAACAAGAACACGAGACACAAGATTTTATCCCGAGGTTCGATTCCAAGAAGGAACCTACATCCCCGTTGAGGAGTCCACGGAGGACTGGGTCTTCACTAACCCTTCCCTTGTTGAATCGCCACGGAGGCTGATTCACAACCACTAACCACAAAAGGGAAAATAACTTGTTCATGGGGCCTTCTCACAAGTTGAGGGCTCCCCCAAGATTACAATGATCTAACACTACCATACACACTCAAAAGATGCACAATAAACAATGAGAGTGCACGACAGATCAAACAAAAGAGCTCAATATCGTGTAGAACAAGTTCTCTCCTTTGTTCAATCCCTAATCCTCAAAGATTTGATCATTCTAGGTTTAGAATGAGTGGAGATAAATGTTTTTGAGCTCTTGGGAGGTGTTACGGCGCAAGGAGTCGAGACTTGTTGATGTGTGGTCGTGCCCCTCTTTTTATACTAGGTGAAAGTTGCCTAGAGGGGGGGGGGGGGGGTTGAATAGGAAATAAGACCTAAAATGGCTTAATCAAATAAGATTAAATAACTGAGGCCGGACTTGTCTGGACGGGGCCAGACTAGTTCGCTCAGCACAGGGATAAAACCTAAAAACTTTATTTCTATATGTTATTTGCGGAATTTAAGTTCACTAAAGATGTATTCAATGTATAGTAACCTAGTACAACTTAGATTGACAAGTTAAAGCAATTAGGTTACAAGATTTCAACAAAGATCAATATGAAGAACAATATGAACCCTAAAAGTAATTCTACTGATCACCAAATGTAAAGGGACACGAGAGACAATATTTATCCCATGGTTCAGCTCCATGAAGAAGCCTACATCCACGTTGAGAAGTCCAAACAAGGATCAGGTCTCACTTCACCCTCTTCTCACCAAGCCACCACAATGGCCGGCTTGGTTTCCACTATATCAAAGGGTAATCACCAAGTTTCTTGGGGCTGCTCACAAGTGGAGGCTCCCACAAATCAATACAGCAAGAAGCTTGAATCTCAACTCACACAAGCCACAAAACACAACATGATGTGCAAGAAATCAAACCAAGAGCCCAAGTGTGATGATCTTCCTTCACTCTCCTTCCCCTAATCTCTTCAAGATTTGGTTTTAGAGGGCTAGTAGGATGAGTAGAAGGCTTTGGAAGGCTCTAAGTCAGTTGTGGCGGTGCTAGGGTTCGAGGGTTGTCAAATAGGGGTCGGGGGTCCCCTTTTTATAGGGGTCCTGACAACTAATCGTTGCCACCAGGGCAACCCCAGACTAGTCCGACCTACTGGGACCACCGACAGTTTCACGTCATCAAATGACAAAACAGATGATGTGCTCACCAATGTTTGAATTTCAAACGGCCACTGACAACATGGACTAGTCCGGCCAACAACAGACTAGTCCGAAGTCCAACAAAATGGTTTAGTCCATCACAAAACAGACTAAACATGGCAGGCCCGAACTAGTCCGGCCTTTGGGGCGGACAAATCCGGCCTTCTAGGTTTTTGCTCAGTTTCTCACACTAAGTCTCAAACGGACTAGTCCGTGCCACAACAGACAAGTCCGAAGTCTTCCAGAATGCTTTGGTCTGTCCCAAAACGGACTACTCTTGTGGGTCCGGACTAGTCTGGCCACTTTGGCGGACAATTCTGGCCACCTGGGACTTAGCTCCATAACTCACAAAGAGAAGAATGGACTAGTTCGTACCCGTACAGACAAGTCCGAACTCATCCAGAATGTTTAGTCTGACACATAACAGACTATTCTGACTGGCCTGACTAGTCTGGCCTGAGGCCCGAACTAGTTCGACCTCCTATTGTTTTCTCTCATTTTTTGCTTCTCACTTAGGTTTTTCTCTCAACGACCACTTTGGTCCCTCTAGAATGATCTCAATGCACATGATACAACCACCCTCATACCTGATACGGCTCGTCTAAACTCAACACCATAGAAACCCTAATTTCTACGCTTGAGCCTTTGACGCCCATTTCAACCTTTTTCCTTTTTGAGGGATTTTGTCTCCTGTCATTTATCACACCTGTGCTTAAGATAAACTTAGCTCCTTAGTCTCTTAATTGTCTTCATCAATCATCGAAAACCCACGGGGATGCCTAGATGCACTTTCACTAGGGTTTCCAAAAGTTACCGCTCCGGTTTGCGAGGTCCGGACTACTTCGTGGTGGGCACCGGACAAGTCCGGTGTGCGTGTGTGAAAAAACCTAAGTGTTTATGGATACCGGACTACTCCGTTGAGGTGCATACTATTCCGATTATAGTTAGAGACTTTTCGTACTAGTCCAGTGGATATCGGACTTGTCTGGTGTGATGAAAAAAGTGTGGAACTGAGGACAAGTCTGCACTTGGAGGACTTGTCCGATTTTAGTCAGAAATTTTTTGGACCAGTCCGGTGGATATCGGACTTGTCCGATGTGGCGAAAACATGTAGAACCGAGGACAAGTCCACACTTGGAGGACTTGTACGATTTTAGTCAGAGAGATTTTGGACCAGTCCGGTGTATATCGAACTAGTCCGCTCTTCCTGATATTTGTGCAGTGAGTGCAATCTTTTTCACTTGAGCTCTTGATGTGTGTTTCTCCAACACACTCCTTACAAAATAAATCTATTCTTTTCAAGTCTTGAGCTCTTTTCCTTTTGGATCCTCATTCTCATTTCTTTTTTTCATTTCCTTCTAATCTCCCTAAAACCTGCGCTCACCTCAACAATTTTGTTAGGATCTCATTTGCTTGTCATTAATCAACCAAAACCCACAAGGGATTCCTAGATGCAATTTCAAAAGCCCCTACCTCGTGCGCCAAATGTTGAAGTGTTCTTGCAACACTTCCCCCAAGACCTGCTTTGAAAGCAGCCAGCAAAGGTTCTTGATCGACAGGGCTTAGTCCTCGGGTGAGGTTGCACGTCTGAGAGATGGTGAGATTGTGATTTTACGTGGTTCAGGCCGCCGGAGTGTAATACCCTACTCCACGGTGTGATATGTATTGCTGGTATGAATGCGTGTGTTCAATGTGTATGAGTTGAGATCCCTTGTCTGAGTGGACCAGAGAAGATCCCTCTAAGTCGGAGGCTGCCCAGTCCTTTTATAGTCTATGGCCAAACAACTTACAAGTGGGGTCTGCGGCCTGACAGGTGGCCCCAAGGTGATCTTCTCTTGTACAAGATCTAAGGCATCTTGCATACGATGCCTCTGACCACGGCTTGAAGACCCATCGCACGGCAGGGGATGTCCTGTCTGTTTGTCTTGTCGCCGTAAGTTATCCACCTGCCGGAGTGGGGTAGGCTTGCAGCGCCTTCACTGTGATGTGATTGCACGTAGCAGTACCTGACAGGAGGCGTGTGCCATACCTGGATGCCTGGGGAAGGCACCTGCCTTCAATGCGTGACCAGATAGGATGCACCGCCATTTACTCCTGCAACCTACCGCCCAGGGCAAGTTGCAGAACGTGTAGCTGCCCTGAAGCCCTCCAAGGTGGGAGCAAGGGTTCGGAGCTGGAGGACGTGTGGCAGCTCCGGAGCCCCCCTCGGTGGGAGCAAGGGGTCGAAGCAGGAGGACACATGGCAGCTCAGGACCCGCCTCAACGAGAAGGCCGGGTTTGGAGCTTCTTTTAGCTTCTACGCGGGGGTACCCGGTTTGTAGAGTACCGACAACCTCCCCCTATTTATGCACTCACTAATGCGGTTGCGCCTGCTAATCACCTGGGCTTCCACTTACTCCCATGTCAAAGAAGCTACAAGAGGTCGACATCTATGAGTGGAGCGACTTTGGCGCGCTTATGAGTTCGGTCGAACCAGGAGTTCGACCGAACTGGGGGAGGCCCCATTTGGGTCCCAATTGCTCTAGGTCACTGATGTGGACCCTTGTCGACTTTGTAGATCAATCTCGATGAAAACGTGTGTGTAACCATTTGTAAGTGGGCCATTGGATCCGTGGAAGGCCACGTGGCAGTGTCTGATTGGTCAGAATTGTGTTTTCCTTGCCATGTGGACATGTATTCACCATAAATCTGTATATAGTACCTGCATGCACCATTTTCTCCAAGTACAAGTGGAACTACGTTATTTTTAAAATCAATACGTGTAAGAAATGTATACTACATCACATAACTGAGATATATTGACGGTCAAAATTGGTATTTAACGACCGTCAACAAACTTTCCCAAGCTTATTGTTTGCTCGTCCCGAGGCAAATTAAAGACTTAGATTGTTGACCAGGAGTTGCTACTATACTCTATGCTTCAACACTACCAAATGCACATTAAACATTCTACCCTATATTGAATAAATTGGCAATGGTACTCACCCTTTACCTAGTCGTCACGGGGCTTTTGCCTTCTCCTCTCCCTGGGTGGTTGAAAGATAAAACAGCTCACAAAGCGTGCATTATTCCTATTATCTAAGTTCTACTCAAATCTTAGAGAATTTCAAATGATTTTCAGAATTGGGCATAATTTCCTCAAATGATACTCTCAATCACTCATTCGTGTAAGTGGAGTTTTCCTCACCAATACAATGCATTTCTTGTCCTATATCTTAATAAGGTTTTTTTGTGGATCTTGATAGGGAACAAAAGTAAGCATATTTGCAACACATATTATCGATATTTCGTAAACTGATTAGTAAATTTGTATTGAATCACATTAGTCTTTGTATGGCTAGCTACACAAGAGAAGAGATTTATCCTTATTCGGGCAAAAAGGCCCTACGTCCAGAGGGAGTCTATCTGTGTTCTTTGTTAGCTCAAAAGGCGAAAGAACATATTACAAGTGACCATTGCTTGAGTACATGCACTCTAAGAAAGTAAGAACTTCTATGAATGTTATGCGTAAGAGAAAATGCACATGGGTGTATGACAATGTGGCACAAACGCAAGTGCATCAATGGAAAAGCGCGTAAAGGAAATGTGTAAGGTAAATTTTTAAGGTAAAATGCATAAGTAACATGAGTACTAAGTGAAACATCCTCCCTCGCGGAAGGCCTTGGGGGTTCTGTTATAGGGGGACGTGGTGGTCCTATCTAACCGACATTCCTCATAGTGGGACCGGATTTACAAGTGTTTGTTCTATGCATCTGATCTGTCGAGGTGCGAAAGCTTCAGTCTTGACTTCATCTTGGTCTCTAAGTCACTATCTTGTGTGTGGGCAATCATCACTCTGCAATGGATGGTATATATGACAGGCTTAGCCTGCAACGTGTCACGTCGCTTGTTCATCCCCTACCGAAGTTACCGCACCCACGGTCCATCATAAATTCGCCCAACTACCCATCTCTCTCGAGTAGGTCGGGGTGTTGCTGGCGGGCCCCTCCTCGAGACGGATGGTAGCTACGGTTCATAGCTGCATAGTGGTCACGTACCATAGGTCCCATATGTCTGGTACCCCGGGTACAGAACTTCATCATATATATTGCTAAGTCAAAAGAGTAAGCTTTAGGAGAAAACAAATCATAACTTTTGATCAAGATTGTGAACTGTGGTGGAATAATTGTGGTGGTCGAAGATGACTCCTTTTTATGCACTCTCTTTATTGTAGGGATGAAGCATGGCTACTTTTTTATGCTCATTTCTTGAGAGCATGCTTTATTCTTTTTCCTTTTCGTAGTCATTCCTTCTACTCCCTTTCTTATCAAATAAAATTGAAGAGAGTTTTTGGTATTTAATATATGGAATATCTTTCGGAGGTGAAAAATAGAATAATGGAAAATTCGCTAACTTTTAGTGTAGAAGTTTAGCACGTGCACGTGTGTTATCTTGATTATGGAAGTATGAAAAGATCCCCACATAGGTCTATACTAGTGTGACTAGGCTCAATGAGAAAAAAATAGCATATGCATGGGGTTTATCAATTTAAAATACCATATGGCTTTGGTAGGAATTTTAAATCAAATGAGAAACTTCATTTTAAAACGATTTGGAATTTTCTCCGGTGATCATGTTTCACTTTGATTAGGAAACTAGCAGTCATATGTTCTATATCATATCTCGCAACAACCTAGATCTGTATGATGCTTATGCTACCCAAAATTTCAAAGTTCAAGGTGAAATAGTTATGCGACATCCTTGCTCAAGGCTTAATAGGATTGATAGAATACTCATACCACCAAGGTATACCTTCTTTTCTGAAAGCCCACCTACGAAGAACTCCGAGGTTAAGCGTGCTTGGCCCTGGAGTAATTTACGGATGGGTGACTGTCGAAGGGTCAATGTGACACTTCACCTGGATCTGCTAAGGAGCAGCCCGCGGAGGGTCTTGTTCGGCGGGGCTTAGGCCTCAAACTAGTGTTCTAGCGGAAGGGTATGAGATAGTGAAGTTTTTACGTGGTTCAGGCCGCAAGGAGCATAACACCCTACTCCACGGTGGATTGTATTACTTGGTGAGTGTGTATGCGAGTGTGTGTGTATCGGGGATTCTGAGTCTCGTCCCCTTGTAGCGATGGAAGTCCGAGCCTTTTATAACCAAGACCGGACGCCTTACAAGTGGGGTCCCGGGGCCCAACAGGTGGTCCCGGGGCGATCTTATCCTAAAGATCTAAGGCTTCTCGGATAAGCTTCCTCTGAGGGTGGCAGTGGAGACTCGCTGTCTTGCCACCTCCCTTGTTAGTAGCCCACGCGCCTTTGCTGACAATGGCAGAAGGTTTCCCATCAGCTTGTCTTGGTGCCGCAAGCTACCCACTTGGCTGAGTGGGATAGGCCTGCAGCACCTTCACTGTGATACGATTGGTCATAGCGGTCTCTGACCGTTGGCGTCCCCCACATCGTACGCCAGGGGTGGTTGCAGTTATTCAATGCTTGACTGGAGCGGAGCGCTCCACCTTTTAACTCCCACACCTTACCGTTTGGCGCGAGCTGCGGGACATGTGGCAGCGTCGGGGCAAGTCCTCGGAAGGAAGGCTTGCCCCAGTACTTTGTGATGCATGGCGGCTCCAAGGCTCTCTAGGGTACGTGGCAGCTTCGTGCTTCTTCCCTTGCGGGGTACTGGCCCTTGCGCTCCATGCCACGTGGCTGTTCTGGGGGCACTCCCCCAAGGATGGGTGAGGTCCCGTCCCTACACGTGGCATCTCGGGAGCCCGTCACACCTGAGGGGCCAAGTCCCATCTTCAAGGCTTACGTGGCAGCGCCTCAGCTTGATCTTTGAGGGAGGCAAAGGCCTTGGGCCTATAGAACATGTGGCGCCTCTAGACTCGCCTTGCTGTCTTCATCCTTTGTGCGAGGGTACCCCATTTGCAGGGTACCGGCAGTGGCCCCTGGGTCCACCTTGGGGCGTGGTGAAGAGCCCAAAGGTGGAGCCCTTTCCATGTCTTCCCGCACTCTGCTTTAAATTCTATCTTGGATAACTGAAGCGGTGGGTGCTTTTGCCAATCGTCGCCACGCGTCCTCTTCCGTTTGAGAGACTATAGCGATGTGATCTTTGCTCGCTGTAATATCTCTGTCTTCTGCTACGACTTTAACGGAGACGGCTCCTGGTGCAGCTATAGTACTTTTGTTTGCTTTGCCATTATTGGAGTCGCCTTAGCGGCTTCCCTGGACGGCTGGCTGACGTGGCCAAGACGGCAGTGTGGGGACGTAGGGCCCATTGTCATGGGTGTCGGGTGTTGATCAGCGCGGTTTGAGCCTTCCCCCGGAGTACTCAAGCGCTGCGGGGGTGATCAAAAGGAAACCTTTGTTAGAGGAACGGTTCCTCCCTTACTCAATTCCCACAGCCTGAGATTTTGCCTTCTTCCTCGAAAGCCCGATCCTTCTTCACCTCTTTCGCCAAATCCCTTTCCTTAGCTTAATCCCATGGCTTCCCTGTTGCCTCCTTCCTGCTTTCGACCGGTTAGAGATCTGGTGCCGATGAGGCAGCTCCTTGGCTGGGCGTCTTCAGAGTGTGGATGGATGATCCGCTGCGGATCTCCCTACCTTCAAGATCTACGTAAGGACGAGATTGTCCTCTTTGTCGCCTACGCCACTGCTGGGTTTGCACTCTCGTTTTCAAGGTTCTTCCTTGCAGTGTTGGGGGAGTATGGGCTGCAACTTCACCACATGTGGTCAGGACATCACTTCTATGGATACAAACAACACTCCATTGAACATACAAGATGCAATCAATAGAGTTCATACGCAACAATTAATTTCAGAGGTGAGCTCGTTCTTATATGTTTCCTTATATGTTTTTGAGCATAGATTGCTACCTAATGATTTAATTGTGATTAGGATCAATGGAGAGGTTCAAGGAGTACTTGGAGGAAGTATTAGGGACGTGGAGGACCAGAGAATTCGTTCAAAGACAATGGAAACTGAGCCCAACTCAAAATCGTGTCCAACTCGGAGTCCAGGAGAAGTTTGCACTAAAACAGACGCAAAGGATGCATACGAACTCTGTTTTGGACGTTATACATATGAACGGAAAGGGAAGAGGATAAACTTTCCAACGGCGCTGGTCCCATGTTAAAATTCCATCGGAGTTGACGGGAATCATCGAAACAAAATCAAGTTCAGAATCTGTCAGGGTGCTGCGCCACCGTATTGGGCCATTGGGCCATGTATCAAGTCTAAGTTCATTATTTTCGTATATTAGGGTTAGGTCAAGAACCCAATACCCCCTTGGACGTCCTCGCACCTATATATACTCCATAGTATCCGCCATGAACAATTGGGGGTTTTTCTTAGATACAATCTGTCATTGAACAGTGTTGCCGATCATCGGTTGTGAGACCCCAATTTTGTAATCAATTCAGTTTTGATTGCAACTTCTCTGTTCTTGCTTGTGTTCTTGATTGCGCTTGCAGGGATAAGCCTTCGTGGCGAGGTCACTTGTGTGACACAGGTGATAACCAACGGAGCAGTGGTGTAGTGATTACGGGGTTTCATTCGTTCGGAGCCTTGGATCATCAACATCGAGATCTCCACCCAATCAAGTTTACCATACCTCTCGGAAGATCGGGACCAATTTTCCTATCAATTGGTATCAGATTTCCAGGTTGCCCGTTATGTAATTCATCTATCCATTACACTAGTTTTGTTTTTTCATACCTAGAGTCCACAAAAAAGCCACAAAAAACTTGCAGTTTAGTAGATCTGTTCATTACTTTGCCCAAACCACCATTGAGCCTTTGCAACTTTCATTTTCAGTTTGGTTTTGTTGAGTTTGTTTCTGTCGGTGGTTTTGATCCGGCAGATCTCCCGACACTACTAATAGTGTTTGCGGAGTTTGAAGTTCGGTGTGGGCGCGCAGAGATTCAAGAAGGTGAAATGTAAAAATGACACAGGAGACACAAAGATTTACGTGGTTCGGGCCGCCTGAGCGTAATACCCTACTCCACGGGGTGTGTTGGTGTTGTATTGGATGTATGAACTCAACTCAGGTGATGTGAGTTGAGACCGCGTGTGAGCCGATCAGACCAGATCAGATCAGATCAGATCATATCAGATCTATGTATCGTCGGCCTGTCCTTTTATAGTACAAGGATAGGCCGTTACAAGTTGGCCTGGCCCGACATGGGGCCCCGGCAGCTACTAATACTGATACACATTTGATGCGCTTAATTACCCTTAATGACCGAGTTACGAGCTTTGACAGCGTCGTTACTGGTAATAAGGGTCGTCCGATCGTGTGTCATTAACATAGTATTAATGACACTTAATCGGTCTTGATGTCCTTGATTCCCCTTTGAAGATCCGGAGCTGTTGTGGAGTCTACCGGAGGTTCGAGGCTGAAGATCCGACAGTTGGACACGTGGCAGCTCCGTAGCATACTGTGGGGAACAGATAGGTCCGTTGCCACTAGACACGTGTCAGTTCCGGAGCTTCCCTCGATCTGGGGTTAGGTCCGGGGGTGCCGTTATGGTACATAGCCCGGAGCTTCCCCCTTGTGGGCGGTAGCTCCGGTTTGATGGTACATGTGGCGACCTTGGGACTAACCATGTTGGGGAAGTGAGTCCAGTTATGTCTGACATGTGGGCCTCCGAAGGTCTTCAAATCAAGTATATGACATTTCCTTGAGATCTTTGCAATCTCAAGGGGTATACGGTACTCAGGGTACCGACAGTGGCCCCCTGGGCCCACCTCTAGGGAAGACCCCTTGGGTGAAGTCATTCCGCCGGAGGTGGGTCCATCCTTCGACTTTTGAGACGAGTCTTTAACGGTCTTCAGATGTGCTGTTGGCGATAGTTTTGGAGTTAAATCCTCGCCGCGTGGCATATCCCGGCTGCGGCAAATGAGATCTTTGGCGTGTAGATCTCACGCAATTGAAGGTCGCCGGTTCCCGATACGAAAATCGTATCGGTTCCGCGCGCCTTGTTAGGCTGCCGCCTTCGGGCTTCCCGCCTTTCATGATGACAACCGTTCGCCTGGGTAAGAACCTCGACTTGATCGTCGGGGTGGTCCCGGGCCCTCTTGTCATCGGCAGGGTGAAATTTTTGAATAGTATCTTTGGCTTCCCTGCGGTTTCCATCCAAGCGTTGCGGGGGCTTACTTAAGAAGGAAAGCACGCACCGTCTGGGGTTCTTTACGCCTCTCATCTGAACTTGCGCTCGAACTCCCAAACATGCGCTTGCTTTTCCTCCCTTGCCTCGCTGTGCTGCGATGGAGTTGGGTCTCCGCAAGAGCTGCTTGAAGACCGAAAGTGACCTGAAGAAGGTCCGGGCCCTCAAGGGGTGGTCCTCGGACTTCTTCAACCACCTGGTCCGCGCCGGGGGAAAGCTCCCATTCGAGAAGGAGCACGCCGGCGAGATGGTGTACTTTTCTGCGTACGCCATAGTGGGGTTGATCCCACCTTTTTCCTCCTTTTTCTTGATGCTGCTAGACTTCTATGGTCTGCAGCTGTACCACCTTGGCCCCCACTCCATTCTTCTAGTGTCTGTCTTCGTCCACTTCTGTGAAATGTGGGTGGGCATCCCCCCCTGCATTGAGCTTTTCTGTACCTTCTTCACCGTCCATACCACCGGAAAGGGTGATGAGTACCTTGGCTTCTACTACTTTGTGAAGCGCAAGAAGTGCCCATTCAAGTACCTCCGGTCGTTTCCAATAGAAAGTGGGACAATTGGAAGAAAGAATGGATAGTCATCCGGGTGGAGGAGCACGAGAAGCTGGAGCTGCCGAAAGGCCTCCCCATCATTGACACTACAGTCTGGAGTGAAGCTCCGGTGCTGTCGGATGCCTTCAACCCTGCTCTGACCAGGATCCGCCATTGTGTGGAGGGAGGATTAACTCCTCAGGCGGTATTTTGCAATTTCCTGGTCAATAGGTGGGCACCACTGAAGAGGAGAGAAAAACTCGCTTGGACCCTCAACAGTGTGATGGACGACGACCGGGTCGAGACCGGGCTGAAGTCCAACATGGAGGGGGCAACCTTGGAGTTTCATCTCAAGAAGTTCCAGCACGGCATCGACATCGTGGGTGATGACTTGACCCCGCCACCAGCTTCCCTCCCTCTCAACGTGGAAGTACAGTTCAGCAGGGAGCTCCGGCGGACGATGCCGGTGCTTGACGACCTCGGTGTCGTCGAGAGATGATCGACTTCCAGGGTAGTGATCCCTGGGTCTTCTGAAGGTGGCTTCGCCCTTGCCCCGAAGCCAAGGACCGAAGTCGTCGGCAAGGGCAAGGAGCCGGCGGCCGAACCCTCGAGCCGGAAGAGGAAGCTAAAGCATGCCGATGGAAGGTCCATCAGGCCTCCACCCTCTGCAATAGCTCCTTCTCCACAGTGGCGGATGTCTTCTACAACTGCGGCGACTGTACCTGCAGCAGTGTCTTCCCGAGGTGCTAGCCCCGGGCATGTGACTCCAGTACCAGGGCCAGCTGAGGTCTCTGGGTCCAGAGGTCCTTCCCGGTCGAGGGGGGCCTTGACTAAGGAAATGCCCGTGGCTGTAACACGTTCCGGGGGGCCTTCCGGAGCTACCACGCCGGCGGCGGCCATGGTCAGTCCAGAACGCCCAGGAAAGAGATTCCATGCAAGCTGGTGCGGAAGCCTTTCGAGGTAATTTTTAATCTTTACCTCAGACAGTTGTTTTGTTGTAGTAACTGTTTTTTAAGTTTCTTCATTCATCATCTGCAGCGTCCCCAAGAAGAGGAGTGAGGCTCCGCCCTCAGCCACAACCGCTGAAGCTGTGAGGGCGGAGGCTTCTGCTCCTGTCCCGGTGCCGCCCCAAGTGGTGGTTGAAGCTGCGGCAGCTCCGGCACCAGCTGTCATGGTCATGGACCTCGACTCATCCCCCGAGACTCCCGTGGTAGCGCCGGACCACGGGAGAGAAGATGCGCCAGCGGCACCTGCCCTGGAGGTTGAAGCTCCGGGTCTTGATGCTGAGAGGTTGGAAGCTTCGAACGCTGAGCTAGAGGAAGCAATGATTCCGGCCCCAGAGCTGGAAATTGTCGAAGCCCCGACGGTTGAGCTGGAGGTTATTGAAGTCCCGGCGAGCGAGCCGGATGTTGAGGAAGTCCCGGCGGTTGAGCCGGCTACCTCCGAAGCTCTGGCCTCAGAGCCGGTTGCTGAAGCTCCAGCTGCAGAGCTGGTTGCAGTTGAAGACCTTCCGGCGCCTGAGCCAGTTGAGGTTGAAGCTCTGGCCTCAGGGCCGGTTGTTGTTGACCTTCCAGCGCCCGAGCCGGTAGTTGCGGAGGCATCAGCACTCGAACCCATGATGGTCGAGGCGCCAACACCCGAGCCACCAGCGGAGGAGCCCAAGCCGGAGCCAGAAGTAGCCCCAGCTCCGGAAGTGATGATGGCGGAGGTGCCTGCTGCTGAGCCAGGGTGCCCTGATGAAGTCGCTGGCCCCCTGCCTGAGGGGGCAAATGAAGACCTGGCGGCAGGGCCTTCGGAACCACTTCTGGAGGTCGGAACTTCTTTTGCGGGACCCTCCTCGGTGGCGACTGAGGCTATCCCAGAGGACGACCCTAGTGCCATGGAGGCCCAGGGGACCACTCTTGTGGAGTGGGACCCAATTTTTGTAAGCGAGAACCCGCTGGAACCAGCGGAGGAGACCCCAGCAGGTCCGAACCCTATTCCCCTATCTTTGTCCATTGACAACGCTTGCTCCAGTCTGCGTCAAGTTCAGCTGGCGTTCTACCACGACAGCAAGGCTCTTGAAGAGGAGCGCCAAACCCTTAGGCGGTGGCGTAATTGGCTCTACTTCGAGACCAAGCTGGCGCAGTCGAGGCTAGTAGACGACAAGGAGTGGATCAAACAGGAGAAGGTCCGCCTGGAATACTAGGGAAAATTATTGGATGATAGGGAGAGCTTGACTCATGCCCTCGACACTCAATCCCGGGCCATTTATAAGCAGGCCAAGGCAACTAATAGTGCAGCTGATGATCGCCAAGAAATGCTTGAAGCCATTAACACTAGCCTCGTCAAGCGCCGGGAGGCACTTGAGGAGAGGGAGAAGAAGCTCAAAGATGAAGAGCAAAAACTCCTAGAGCTGCAGGATGATGTCTTGAAGAGGGAGGAGCCCGCCGAAAAGGTGGCTCTGGCTGACAAGGGCCTCGAGGAACGCACCAAGAAGTTGGAGGAGCATTGCGTTGAGGAGGAGGAGAAGGCCTGGGTGCGGGGGCAGGAACTCTACAAGCAAGAGTGTGCCATCACTGCTAGGGAGAAGAAAGTTAGGGGTCGGGAGAAGGACCTGGTCGACCGCCAGAACAAGATCCACCTCTGTGAGGAGGAGCTCGGAAAACTCGAGAAGCAGGTTGCCGAAAAGATTCAGCAAAATGCCAAAGAGGTTGAGCGCCTTGCTCGTGAGAATTCTGAACTGGCGGCGGCCAAAAGATCCTTGGAGGAACTGAAGGGCTTGAGGATTGCGGACTCCCTACAGGTTTGGGAGTTCCTGAGCAAAGCCAACGATGCGCTGACACCAATGGGATTCAGTCCCGTGCGTCCGGATGATCCGGAGCCGGAGCCGGACTTGGCGTTGCAAGCGTTGAGCTCGGCGGGTGACAAACTCTCCAAGGTGGGTGACGCCATCGCGGACCAGTTGGAGGCTGAGGGTTAGTCCCTAGCGAAGAACATCGCAGAGTATGTGCTTACGTGCTACACCAGCCGGGATCCCCAATTTCCTCTGGACCCGGTGCTTGAAGGTTCCGTCGAAGGAGAAGGTGAAGCCACCCGAGCCAACGTGTCGGAGGTTGCTCAGAAGGTCGTCCAGTTCTTCCATAGGGTCTAGAACCATCTATGTAGCTCCCACTTGTATTCTCTCTTTTTCTTCCCCAATTTTGTAATCCCTTGTCTCCAGATGAATGAAATCCACAATTTGTTAATGAATTTCATTTTTTGTCTTCAACACTTCTGTCTTCACTTGGCCCCCTGGTAGATGTACACAATTTGATTGTGAACATGTACCAAGAGAATATTGTATTTTGTTGAAGACTCGTTTGCTTTGAACTTGTACAGTGTAGATCTGAAGTCTTCGATAGTGAAGGCCCCCTGAGGTTGTCGGAGCTCAGAAGCTCCGACATTGACTACCTTCGGAGCTTAGTAGCTCCAGCAATAGTCACTATCAACGCGTAGAGCATCGATAGTTAGCCCTCCGGGGTGTCAGAGCTTAGTAGCTCCGGCAGTGACCTTTGCCAACGCGTAGCTTGTCGGCAGCAGACTCCGCTTGTGGGGTCTTCTCACCATCTTTTATTCTGCGTCGACGGCTGGCCCCCCTAGCTTTGCTGGAGCTTGGTTGCTCCGGTAATGCTCGTTTTCAATGTTTAACATCGATCACAAGCCACCTAGGGGGAGTCGGAGCTTTGTTAGCTCCGGCTTTTCTCCATCAACGTGGATTCTTTATTTTTCCTGCACACTGAAGCTAAGAAAAATAGTAAAATTCGTTCCTTGCCTATAACTTCATTGCGGCTTACGATTCCCAAGAATGTTTTAGGTCAAACACAATTCTGAATACAACCGAATGCGTTGCCTTCTTTCTTCCAGATCCAATTGTACTTGGACCCGCCTTACTTCGGCCTGGCGGGGTGTAGGTAGAGTGGCGTACTTAGGGTGCTTGACCAGGCTAAGTCGATAGCACACTCCAGCCCTAGATTGGCTTGGTGGCATTCAGGCGAGTGGGCCATGAACAATATTTGAATCCAAAAGAATTGACAACACAACTCAAATTGTACATGAACTGGTCGAACTAAAATTTCTTAAGAATTGCACAACTTTGTTATAGACAAGAAAGAGAAAAATAAAAAAATGTTGAGCATGTACAAAATAAATGCACGTGGAGTCTGTTTCACATGAAGATGTCTTTTATTATAGTTCCGGGGTACAGGGAAACAAGTACACTCTTAGGGTACGAAACCAGGCTAAGCGTGTTTCATTTCTCGTTTGACCCAGGGTAGCTAGCCACACTTTTAGTTCTGAGACTGTGACAAGTGTTGCATGAACTTTGCGGACCTTCCGGGAAAGGTCTGGCTGTTCTCCTGGAGGAACTACCCAACTCTGTACAATGACTCTATAACATACACCTCAAGTTACTACAGACTCACCTCTGTGATATTAAGTGTGGAACTTACGGAGGTGCTCAATACTCCAAGGATTTGGGAGAGGTGTCCCATCCTCGGTAGCCAAGCGAACGCTTCTGGGATGGTATACTTTAATCACTCGGAAGGGTCCCTCCCAGCTGGGGGAGAGTTTGTTTAACCCTTCTGTGGATTGTATTCTCCGTAGCACCAGATCGCCTTTCTCAAGCTGTCGGTTGTGTACATGCCGCTGATGATAGCGCCGAAGGGATTGGCGGTATTGGGCATTCCAAACAGCTGCTTGGCACCTTCCCTCCTCAAGGAGGTCTAGGTCTTCACGCCGGAGCTGGTCCTGCGTGGCTTCATCGAAGGTCCGGACCCGGAGTGACCCCAAGGTGATTTCCGGAGGAAGGATTGCTTCAGCTCCGTACACCAGGAAGAAGGGTGTCTCTCCAGTTGACCGGTTTAGAGTTGTCCTTTTTGCCCATAGAGTGGGCGGAAGCTCTTCAATCCAGTTGGCTCCATGTTTTTTCAAGTGCTCATAGGTGCGCGTTTTGAGTCCTTTCAGGATTTCAGCATTTGCTCTCTCGGCCTGGCCATTGCTTGCCGGGTGAGCTACGGAGGTGTAGCAAACTTGAATGCCGAGGTCTTCGCAATATCCTTGAAATGTAGAGCTTGTGAATTGGGTCCCGTTATCAGTAATGATTTTGTTTGGGACTCCAAATCTGCATACAATGGACTGCAAAAAGTTGATAGCAGATTGCTTGTTTATTGTCAAAACTGGAGTTGCTTCCGGCCACTTGGTGAACTTGTCAATGGCGACATACAGGAACTTGTAACCTCCGATGGCTCTTGGGAAAGGTCCCAAGATGTCCATCCCCCACATAGCGAAGGGCCATGTAGGAGGTATCATTTGTAGAGGTTTAGCCGGTGTGTGAATTTGCTTTGCATGAAATTGGCATGCTTCACATTTCTTCACCGGCTCAGTTGCATCCTGGAGTGCTGTAGGCCAGTAGAAGCCATGCCGGAAGGCTTTACCGACCAGCGTGCAGGAAGACGCGTGGTTCCCACACTCGCCTCCATTGATTTCTGTGAGGAGCTCGCAGCCTTCTTCCCTTGTGATGCACCGCATTCGGACGTCGTTGGCACCGCGCCGGTAGAGATCCCCTTCTACCAACGTGTATCTTTTAGCCAATCTGACTATCTGGTCAGCGAATACATCATTGTCAGGAAGGATGTTATCTTTCAAGTAGCTCCGGATCCCCGAGATCCATGCATCGGAGCTAACTTGAGCATTTGAGTCTTGCGTGCTGGGTTGCTCGGAGCTTCCGGCAGCACCTACGACCCTTGATGGCTGCCATGGTAACAGGGCCATCGGGACCGTCAGCTTCGGGATGCTGATCTCGCCCCCTTCGCTTAGTTCGGCAGGCTGAGCTGTGGGTTTTGACAACCTCCGGACAAAAGTTCCGTCAGGAGCTGAAGCTCCGGTTGACGCTTTCTTCGAGAGTTCGTCGGCTTCAGCATTGTGGACACGCTGGGCATGGTGGAGGTCTAGGACTTCGAAGTCCTTTTGAAGCCTCTGGACTTCAAGGAGGTAAGCAGCTAGCTGGAGATTGTTGTAGGAGCATTCACCCTTCACTTGTTTAATGATGAGCTGTGAATCTCCCTTGACCAGCAGCTGCTTGACACCGTATGACAGTGCCACCTTTAGTCCGTAGATGAGTGCTTCATACTCCGCCATGTTGTTGGTCGCCTTGAAGTCAAGGTGTACCATGCATTTTACCTTCTCCCCGGTTGGTGCGAGGAGAAGGATTCCAGCTCCGGCCCCCTGTTTTTGCATGGAGCCATCGAAGTAGAGGGTCCAGTGAGGCTCGGTGAAGACCGGAGCCTTGTGTTCCGGCTTCTGCTCACTGGGGCTCCCAGGGTTTGATGTAGAGGGAGTCCATTCCGCCACAAAATCTACCAATGCTTGACTCTTGATTGCTTGTCTTGGAATGAATTCGACATTGAATTCGGCCAATTCCACTGCCCACTTTGCAATATTCCCAGTTGAATTGGGATTATGCAAGATTGCTCGAAGTGGGTAAGAAGTCACCACTAAAATCTTGTGAGCTTGGAAGTAATGGCGAAGCTTCCTGGTGGCGATAAGAACTGCATAGAGCAGCTTATGCACCTCTAGGTATCGAGTCTTGGCGTCATGAAGTACTTCACTGATGAAGTACACTGGGCGCTTGATGGTCCGAACCCTCCCGGAGGGGCCCGAAGCTTCCTCTTCATTGACCCGGATCCTCCCGGAGGGATCCGGACCTTCTTCGGGGACCTCCGGGTCCTTGCTGGAGGGACCCAGAGCTTCTTCAGAAGCGACCTGGACCCTCCCGGAGGGGTCTGGGTCTTCTGAAGTAACTTCTATTGGACTCAAGTCTGGGAACTGGGACCCAGACTCACTTTCAGGAACCTCCGGACCCTCCCGGAGGGGTCTGGATTCCTGAGCATGGGATAGTTCTGGTCTCTCCGCAACCAGGACCATACTGACGACTTCGTCAGTTGCTGAAATGTAAAGCAGCAAAGGATCACTAGGGTTCGGAGCTACCAGAGTTGGTAGGGTGGTGAGGAACTGTTTTAGCTCCTGGAACGCCTTTTCTGCTTCATCAGACCATTGGAATGGTGCGGACTTCCTCAATAACTTGAAGAAGGGAAGTGCCCGTTCCGCTAGTCTTGAAATGAACCGGCTGAGGGCTGCTAGACATCCAGTCAGCTTTTGGACATCCTTGATGCGGGCTGGTGGCCGCATGTCTTCAATGGCTTTGATCTTCGCCGGATTAGCCTCTATGCCCCGGTGATTTACCAGGAAACCAAGAAGTTTTCCGGAGCTAACCCCGAAGACACACTTGTCTGGGTTTAGCTTTGTGCGGGTGATTCGCAGCTTGTCGAAGACAGCCTGTAAGGTGTCAAGGAGTGACACCTTGTTCTTGACCTTGACCACGATGTCATCGACGTACACTTCCACTATGTCTCTAATGAGTTCTTCAAAAGTTTTGTACATAGCTCGTACAAAGGTTGAAGTTGCATTCTTGAGGCCAAATGGCATGGTTGTATAACAGTACAATCCATCTACTGTGATGAAAGAGGTATGCTCTTCATCTTCCCTAGACATTCTGATTTGATGATACCCAGAATATGCGTCTAGGAAACACAGTAATTTACACCCAGAGGTGGAATCCACTATCTGATCTATTCTAGGTAGTGGGAATGGATCTTTTGGACATGCCTTATTTAGTTTTGTGTAGTCAATACACATCCGAAGCTTCCCGCCGGCCTTGGGCACAATGACTGGGTTTGCCAGCCATATTGGATGGAAGACTTCTCGGATGAATCCAGCTTCGAGCAACTTCTTCACTTCTTGTCGAATGAAGTTCTGTCGCTCCACGGATTGCTTCCGAGGCTTCTGATGCACAGGCCGGGCGTCAGGGTAGATCTTCAGATTGTGCTCAATCACATCCCTGGGGATCCCAGGCATTTGTGACGGTTGCCAGGCAAACACGTCGACATTAGCCCGGAGGAAAGCGATGAGCGCGAGTTCCTATTTGTCATTTAGTCCCCCTGATATACGGGTGGTCTGAGCGGCATCAGAACCGATTTGGACAACTTTGACGGGAATGTCGGTGTCGCCGCTTGGCTGCACATGAGGTGCAGAAGTCGAGCCTCGTTGACGAATGCTCGGGGGTTTTGGAGCTTGCTCCTGCCCGGAGTCCTCCTCTTCTTCCGTAGTAAGCGCATGAAGTTCTTCTAGAGCGGTTACTCCGGCAGTGCGATCTCCGTGGATCCGAAGAACGCCTATTGGTGTTGGCATCTTTAACACCAGGTAGCCATAATGAGCAGCTGCCATGAATTTGTACAAGGCAGGCCTACCCAAGATGGCGTTGAAAGGTAAGTTGATATGAGCAATGTCAAAGACCAACTTCTCAGTTCGATACTTCTCCCGGGTCCCGAAGGTAACCGGGAGAGTAATAGCACCGAGTGGGGTAATGGCTCCCGGACCTACTCTGGAGAAAGGTCGGGAGGGGTGAAGATCCGAAGGTCGGAGCTGAAGCTTGGTAAAAGCTTCGAAGCTTATGAGGTTCAGCCCCGAACCTCCGTCTACCATAACATGGTGGAGCTGAATGTTATTGATGGTAGGAGATACCATCAAAGGTAACTGGCCTGCTCCAACCATGCTTCGAGGGCAGTCCGAAGCATCAAAAGTGATGGTTGTGTCCATCCACTTCCGATGAGGCTCCACCCTGGCTGTAGGAGCTACAGCGGCCATGTACCGACTGTAAGACCTATGTGTGCTGAATACATTGGCTTGTAGTGAATACACTTGGCTTTGATGATAAAAGTTTTTAATATCACCAAAACACTTTTTTATCAAGGTCCGACTCTAGCTCCGAGCTACAGCAAGGTCCGACGATAGGTCCGGCTTGTTTTGGGTAGCTCCGGCTATGGTCCGGCATCTTAGTAAGGTCCGACTAGCTTTGGTTAGCTCCGGTGAGCTTTATCTTTAGCTCTGGCATGCTTTCGTTGGCTCTGGCATGCTTTTGCCAAGCTCTGACTTACTTTGTTCTAGCTCCGGGTTTTGGGTTGACTAGTTCCCACTAGTTTTGATAAGCTCCGGATCCAGGATCTACTAGTTTTGGTAAGCTCCGGCAGGTGCTTCATTGTACTAGTTTTGGTAAGCTCCGGCAGGTGCTTCTTTCTACTAGCTCTTGTTAGCTCCGGCTCAAGCTCCGGGTTGCTCTGGCAAGGTCCGGAACTTGACTGCAGTGTTTCTTGTTAGCTCCGGCTCAAGCTCCGGGTTGCTCTGGCAAGGTCCGGAACTTGACTGAAGTGCTTCTGCCTTTCATTTGCAATATTTCGTACTTGCTTTACTTGTTAGGAAAGATTGCTTAGTATTCATTTGCTAAGTTTTTGGTGCGTCTTGGATGATACGGCTGATATCGTTTTGCTATGCTTTGCAACATGCTTATGTGAGGTTCTCACGTAAGGTGTTGTGTTCGGAACTAACGTGAGTCAAGTCGAGGACTTGGGCTCGTATGGATTGGTTGTTTGTTCATGTGCAGGTGTTGCTTGAGTTCAAGTCATGGCTGGTGACAGGATCCATTGGACTAATCTCAGGAGGAGATGAGGTTCCAACAACCAAGTTCGGGAGGAACTGTGGTTGAGGGGGTCAGGAGGTCGCGCAGGATGATTGAATCAAGGGCAGTGCATATGAAGGTCGAAGGAAGGTGTTCGCACGTATGCATGAGGTGCATGACGTGGCAATATGCTTCTAGAGACGGATTATGGAAGGAAGATCTGATCGGAAGGATCGGATCGTATCGGTTGAAGACTTTGGCTGCGGCAGAGTCGGTTATGGCTCGGTATGGGAAGTATCGAGTTGGTTATGTTAGGATTTCGTGTGTATCACGAATTTGAGTTGTTTAGGAATGTGGGATACGTTCCTAAGGTGTTTGGAAGTCTTAAGATTGCTTCTATCTGCGTATAGAAGAGTCCTAAGCAGTTATGGAAAGTTCCGATTGTGATCGGATTAGGATTAAGAGTCCTAGTTGTATTGGGATGGCCTAAGGGCTGGTTATATAAGCAAGGGAAGGCCAAAGCTCGTGAGAGACGACTTTGGGGCTGTTCCTCTTGTGTTCTATTGAATAAAATTCGTAGTTTGAAGGAACTTTTGTGCCTTGTTCGTCCGACTTGTTCCAGACAAGTTTTACTCGTCGAGTTTCTGGACAGCACTACCTTTCGTCGGTGGTTTTATCATAACTCGAGTTTTACACATTCAATTGACGTGATTCTTTTTGGGTTGTCTTCACAACTTGATTGTCTATCATATGTCAAAATTTCACGGTCATTGGATTTGTGGTTTTTGATCTACACGAGTTTATTTGCAGCACTCCAGAAACTGTTTTTCTCGGGTAGGTCAGATTGACCAGTGTTTGATCTTTTGATCATAACTTGAGTTGTTCTCGACGGATTTGAGTAATTCTTTTTGTGTTCTCTTCGTGACTTGATTATCTCTGATATATATCACTTTTGTCACGGTGAAACACGTTTAGATTAGTCTCATATACGATTTCTTTAAACAGATCGTTTTTCTACCGAAGGGATTAGGGTTTTATTGTTTCCGCTGCGTAAGATTTTTAAATCTACCATTCACCCCCCCCTCTGGTAGCTTTTCACGTGCTCTTCGATCCTACAATTGGTATCAGAGCCACGGTGCTCCAATCTTTGAGATTTGCACGTGTTTTTGACTAATCATCATGGAGAAGTACTCCGTCAAACCTTGTGTGTTTGCTGGTATTGATTTTCAGGTTTGGAAGGCACGCATGGAGGCTTTTATCCAGGCACAAGGCTTTGCAATATGGGAGAAGGTGTATAAGCCTTATGAAGTGCCACCCAATGATCAAGTCACAGCCACGAACCTCCGGGACGTCGACAACAACAACAAAGCCCGAAATTTGATCATCCAAGGACTCACTCAAAGCGACTTTGATCGTGTCGCACACCTCCGGTCAGCATACGACGTTTGGAGAGCTCTCTGTGATTATCATGAAGGCTCCAACACAATCAAGGAGGTAAAACAAGATATGTTCAAGAAAGAATATATGCGTTTTGAGATGCAACCAGGTGAGTCGATCGATGACCTCTTTGCTCGTTTCAATAAAATTCTCAGCAACTTACGTAGTGTCAATGTAAATTTTTCTGATGCTGAGAATGCTAGACAACTTCTTAGTGCATTAGACATGACAATTTGGGAGATGAAAGTAACATCTATTCGTGAATCAACTGTCATGAGTTCTCTTACATTAGATGTACTTTATTCTAAACTAAAAACTCATGAAATTGACATCCTAGCACGTAAGAACCCAAACAAGTCTATTGCATTTGTCTCACAACGTGATATGTCTAGCTCCGGCCAATCATCATCCTGCAATACTCTTGCCTTGTTGTCCTCACTAACCCTGGAACAGATCGAAGAATTTCCAGAAGAGGAGTTGGCACTCATCTCTACTAGATTCTCAAAAGCATTGCAAAATGTGAGAACTAGAAGGAGAGGAAGCTCCGGACCTCAACGTTGTTTTGAATGTGGTAAAACAGGACACTTTCGTACAGAATGCCCTAACCTTTCAGGTCCGACCACCCGGGAAGAAAAACGAATCAAGGTCCGGACCTCCTCTGGAAATTCCAACAAGAAAAAGAAGGGTACCATAGGACGCAAGATGATCAACAGCTTCATCACCGCACTTCAAGAGCTCAGTTCAAGTGACATTGATTTTGAAAGTGATGAAGAGAATGATGACTTGGCCAACTTATGCTTCATGGCGAGCAAAGCAAGATCAAGATCAAGTCAGGAGGAAGCAGAACACAACAGTGACGATGATGAGGTATGTTCTACCTGCAATGAAATGTGTGATGCTATTTCTCGTGCAACTATTATTGTCAAGAAAAAGGACAAAAAGCTTAGGGATAGTGCTGCTAAAATTGAATCACTAGAATCTGAAATTAACCGTTTAAAAACCTTGATTCCTAGTGATGATGCATGTCCCTCATGTGACTTAATCTATGAACAATTGTCCACATTAAGAAGTGCACACTCCTCCACTCTAGATAAACTTGATGAAGAAATTAAAAAGAACAAAGAGCTTGCTGCACTTAATGATAAAAACTTGAAAGATGCTAGCTGTTCTACAATTGACTTGTATTGTTCTGCATGTGAAAACCTTGATAAGAAACTGCAAGATGCTATGAATGAAATTTCTATGTTGAACAATGCTTTACGTTATCATGAAGTTAAATTTTGTTCCAATTGCAAACTAAAAGGAAAAACTTCATGTGAAAACTGCCTAGACTTGTCCAAGAAACTTGATGACATGAATAGGACACTAGGTCGGTTTTGTAATGGGGATAAGAATCTAAACTTGCTGCTGAATTCTTCCAAGTCTAGCAAAGATAAAACTGGTTTAGGTTTTGATTCTCATGTTCATGCTAAGGCACATACACCTAAAATTGTAAGGTCATTAGAAAGTGGTTTGATTCAAACAGTTCCTAAACAAAAAGAAGTGGTTTTCAAATCTGCAGGAGTGTTGCCTCATTCGATTTCAAATAAAAATATTGCTTGCTCATCTAGACATGAACACAAAGTTAAATTTCATTGTACCTTCTGTGGTAGAGATGGTCATGTCATAGATTTTTGTTATAGACTAGCTAAACAACAGAAAAAGGAAAGAAAAATTGCTAGATCGTATAACTTTCATGCAATTAGAAAAACACAACCTGCTTTAGTGAGTCAGAAATTTGAAAAGGTAGCTTCCGGACCTTCTGGTAAGAAATCTACAAAGGCAGCTCCGGTAGTTATGATAGCTCCGAGAGTTACCGGATCTTCTGTTGTTCCCTCCAGAGCTTCAGTTTTTGCCTCCGGACCTTCTGCTTTTACCTCCGGAGCTATTGGTTTTCACTCTAAACAAGTAAAAACTTCTAAATCAAATAATAAAAAAAGAAAACCTCAATCCTTGACTCATAAACCTGCTGTTTTATCTCAGCATTCGCGTGTTTTTCCTGCTGCACGTCGCGTGACTCAGTACTGGATTCCTAAATGCCTTTTGACTAACCCCAGTATTGAGTCATCGGCGTATTGTGCTTCTATGTAGGCTACACGCTTGAGGAAGGAGAATATTTGGATTGTGGATTCAGGTTGCTCACGCCACATGACCGCTAACAAAGATTGGTTCTCCTCCCTCACCTTTGTGTCACGTGTAGAGAATGTTACTTTTGCCGATAATTCTTCAACTCCTATAATTGCTAAGGGTTCGGTTAGAGTAAATGATCACTACACTTTGAAGGATGTGGCACTTTTCAAAAATTTGAAATATAACTTGCTTTCTGTTTCACAATTGCTAGATGAAAATCTTGAAATTACTTTCAATAAAAACTGCTGCAAAGTTGTAGATTCAAATAGTGAGCTTATTTTTAACATGTCTCGGTTTGGAAGAGTTTTTAAAGCTGATTTTGATATGTCTTCTTCTAAGCATAGGTGTCTAGTTGCTAATGATTCAAAGGACTTATATTTTTGGCATCGTAGACTTGGTCACGTAGGCTTTGATCACCTAACGCGTGTTAGTGCTCTTGATCGCATACGTGGGCTGCCTAAGCTTAAAGGGGACAAAGAAATTGTGTGCTCTTCTTGTAGACATGCTAAGATGGTTGCAGGTTCACATACTCCTCTCACAATGATCATGACAACTGAACCATGTCAACTTTTGCATCTTGACACCGTAGGACCTTCACGTGTTCAATCCTTCGGAGGTAAATGGTATGCTCTTGTTATTGTTGATGATTATTCTAGATATTCTTGGGTGTATTTTATGGCGTCTAAGAATGAAGTCTTTAGTCACTTTAGAACTTTATTTCTTAGATTATCAATTGATCACCCAGGATCATTAAAAGCAATTAGAAGTGATAATGGAACTGAATTTAAAAATCAATTCTTTGATCACTTTTGTGCTGAAAATAGAATAGATCATCAATTTTCTTCACCATATGTACCTCAACAAAACGGTGTTGTAGAAAGAAAGAACAGAACCCTAGTTGAGATGGCTAGGACTATACTTGATGAATATCAAACCCCTAGGAAATTTTGGGCAGATGCATTAGCAACCGCTTGTTATGTCTCAAATCGTGTTTTCTTGCGTGCTAAGCTAGGTAAAACACCATATGAGCTCCGGTTTGGACATAGGCCTAGTGTTACACACTTTAGGGTCTTTGGTTGCAAATGCTTTGTGAAGAAACATGGTAATCTTGATAAATTTGAACCTAGATCCAATGATGGCATGTTTCTTGGTTATCCATCTCATACTAGAGGCTACCGTGTGCTTTTACTTGACACTAACAAAATTGTGGAGACTTGTGAAGTGTCTTTTGATGAAGCTAGCCCAGGTACTAGCTCCGGTGTTGCAGGACCAGATTCATATTCTCAGGGGGAGGGTATTTTCGAAGATGAAGAAGAGCCGGTGATACTGCCTGGTAGTTCCGAAGTTGACACGTGTCCAGCTCCAGACATTGAACAAGCTCCGGCTGTCACCTCTGCTGGTCCTGATCATCCACAAATCACAAGCTCATCAATCTACAATGAACTTAATGAAAAAGAAGCTTGTGAGACATCTGTTCCCCTACGTTTTTACAAAGATCATCCCCCACAACAGATGATTGGAAGCTTGCATGAACGAGTCACACGGTCCAGGTTTTGCGATCCAAACTCTCATGCTCATTCTGCTTTTGTTGCTTCTTTTGAACCCAAAGATATATCACACGCACTCACTAATGAATCTTGGATTATTGCCATGCAAGAAGAGTTAGAAAATTTTGAAAGAAATAATGTTTGGAAACTTGTACCTCCACCTCAAGGCCACACTTTAATTGGAACTAAATGGGTATATAAAAATAAACAAAGTGAGGATGGGGTTGTGATTAGGAATAAGGCTAGGTTGGTTGCTCAAGGTTTCACTCAAGTTGAAGGTCTAGATTTTGATGAAACTTTTGCTCCTGTCGCTAGATTAGAAGCCATAAGAATTTTGTTAGCTTTCGCAGCATCTAAAGGTTTTAAGCTATATCAAATGGATGTTAAAAGTTCTTTTCTTAATGGCTACATAGATGAGGAGGTTTATGTCAAACAACCACCAGGTTTTGAAAATCCAGATTTTCCTAATCATGTTTACAAACTGTCCAAAGCCTTATATGGTCTCAAACAAGCCCCTAGAGCATGGTATGATAGGTTAAAAACATTCTTACTTGAAAAGGGGTTTACAATGGGAAAGGTTGATAAAACTCTTTTTGTGCTTAATCATGGCAATGACTCATTATTCGTTCAAGTGTATGTGGATGATATTATCTTTGGTTGTGCTTCTCATGATCTTGTGTCCAAGTTTTCAGCAATGATGAGTTCCGAATTTGAAATGAGTATGATGGGTGAACTCACTTACTTCTTGGGGCTGCAAATCAAGCAAACCAAGGAGGGTACTTTTGTGCATCAAACAAAGTATACCAAAGATCTCCTAAGGCGCTTCAACATGGACAAAAGCAAGCCTCTTCGGACACCAATGGGAACAGCAACAACACTTGAACTTGATGAAGATGGTGAATCCGTGGATCAAAAAGAATATAGAAGTATGATCGGATCACTTTTGTACCTTACAGCATCAAGACCGGATATACAATTCAGCGTATGTCTTTGTGCACGGTTTCAAGCTTCCCCACGTGTTTCACATCGTCAAGCCGTCAAAAGGATTCTCAGGTACTTACATGGAACTCAAGAATTTGGCATTTTTCTTCCTTCTTCCTCAATCGTTTCTTTGAAAGCTTTTTCGGATGCTGATTTTGGGGGTTGTAGGATTGATAGGAAAAGTACTTCCGGTGCTTGTCATTTTCTTGGTAATTCTCTTGTTGCTTGGTCCTCTAGAAAACAAAGTTCAGTTGCACAATCCACAGCCGAATCTGAGTATGTAGCTGCTGCTAGTGCTTGTTCACAAATTCTTTGGATTGTTCAAACACTTAAGGACTATGGGGTTAATCTAGATAGTGTTCCACTGTTCTGTGATAACACTAGTGCTATTTGCATTGCTAAAAACCCCGTGCAACATTCTAGAACTAAGCACATTGACATTAGGTATCACTTTCTCCGTGATAATGTTGAAAAAGGAAACATTGTGCTTCACCATGTAGATACCGAACAACAATTGGCTGACATTTTTACAAAACCTTTGGATTTCACTCGTTTTTGTTACATTCGTAGTGAAATAGGGGTTATGCATCCTCATGGCTTAAATTGAGGGGGAGTTTTTGAAACTTAGGAAGTCTAATTGTGAATCTGAAATTAAAATAATATGAGCATATTATTTCATACATATATGACTTTGTGATTCCTTTTACATGCTGAAAGTTCTTACTACATTACTCGTGTTATACTTTTTGTAGTTTTTGCCATGTCTAGTAATTGGAATAATTACTTACACTAAATCTGGTCATGGTCGAACTTTCTTGCTGTTTTGAACTTGTTGCATGCTCACAAATGCTTTTAATCATTAAGAATTTATCAAGAAATCAACTCACATGTTGAGTTTTTATGAACAAATATAAATTGAGAAAAGATCAAGAGAATATGCATGCATCGCACTTCTTCTTTCGAGATGGCCTGTCATTGCACTTAGGTATGAACTTGGAAGAAGTTGTGTATGACTAAAACCATGTCCTTAAGCTTCTGATTGTCAAATGACATAGGCTTGGCTTGGTTGGTTAGAATAAGGCAGATGCGCATATAATCTCTTGCAAATATCATATTATCTAAATTTATGCTTTGAAAAATAATAAGATGCAGCAACAAATGTCATGCTTTCAGGTTTTGAAATAGTTGAGTTTGTGAGATCATGACCTGCTAAAATTGAAAATCACACTTGCTTTCTAGCATGGCTTACACTACATTATGTATCTCATTGATGTGATAGTGTAAGTTACTTGATAGTATGACTTGGGTGAGCTTTGTTTATATGTATATGTTATAATATACTCATAACAACTAAAGAGGGAGAGATAATTTGTTTATATCCCATAACAATTAAAATTTCTCTTTTACCTTGCTGAATACATTGTCAAAGGGGGAGAGATAAATCACACATTCAAAAAAAAGGGAGAGATAATAAAGGGGGAGAGATTTTCATTTACTTTTGTTTTACAAAAGGGGAGAAATTTTTTTTCAAAACTTTTATTTGAATAAACCAACATTCGGAATTTTAATGGTGTTGCCAATGCATTCATCAAGGGGGAGATTGTAAGACCTATGTGTGCTGAATACATTGGCTTGTAGTGAATACACTTGGATTTGATGATAAAAGTTTTTAATATCACCAAAACACTTTTTTATCAAGGTCCGACTCTAGCTCCGAGCTACAGCAAGGTCCGACGATAGGTCCGGCTTGTTTTGGGTAGCTCCGGCTATGGTCCGGCATCTTAGTAAGGTCCGACTAGCTTTGGTTAGCTCCGGTGAGCTTTATCTTTAGCTCCGGCATGCTTTCGTTGGCTCCGGCATGCTTTTGCCAAGCTCTGACTTACTTTGTTCTAGCTCCGGGTTTTGGGTTGACTAGTTCCCACTAGTTTTGGTAAGCTCTGGATCCAGGATCTACTAGTTTTGGTAAGCTCCGGCAGGTGCTTCTTTGTACTAGTTTTGGTAAGCTCTGGCAGGTGCTTCTTTCTACTAGCTCTTGTTAGCTCCGGCTCAAGCTCCGGGTTGCTCTGGCAAGGTCCGGAACTTGACTGCAGTGTTTCTTGTTAGCTCCGGCTCAAGCTCCGGGTTGCTCTGGCAAGGTCCGGAACTTGACTGAAGTGCTTCTGCCTTTCATTTGCAATATTTCGTACTTGCTTTACTTGTTAGGAAAGATTGCTTAGTATTCATTTGCTAAGTTTTTGGTGCGTCTTGGATGATACGGCTGATATCGTTTTGCTATGCTTTGCAACATGCTTATGTGAGGTTCTCACGTAAGGTGTTGTGTTCGGAACTAACGTGAGTCAAGTCGAGGACTTGGGCTCGTATGGATTGGTTGTTTGTTCATGTGCAGGTGTTGCTTGAGTTCAAGTCATGGCTGGTGACAGGATCCATTGGACTAGTCTCGGGAGGAGATGAGGTTCCAACAACCAAGTTCGGGAGGAACTGTGGTTGAGCGGGTCAGGAGGTCGCGCAGGATGATTGAATCAAGGGCAGTGCATATGAAGGTCGAAGGAAGGTGTTTGCACGTATGCATGAGGTGCATGACGTGGCAATATGCTTCTAGAGACGGATTATGGAAGGAAGATCTGATCGGAAGGATCGGATCGTATCGGTTGAAGACTTTGGCTGCGGCAGAGTCGGTTATGGCTCGGTATGGGAAGTATCGAGTTGGTTATGTTAGGATTTCGTGTGTATCACGAATTTGAGTTGTTTAGGAATGTGGGATACGTTCCTAAGGTGTTTGGAAGTCTTAAGATTGCTTCTATCTGCGTATAGAAGAGTCCTAAGCAGTTATGGAAAGTTCCGATTGTGATCGGATTAGGATTAAGAGTCCTAGTTGTATTGGGATGGCCTAAGGGCTGGTTATATAAGCAAGGGAAGGTCAAAGCTCGTGAGAGACGACTTTGGGGCTGTTCCTCTTGTGTTCTATTGAATAAAATTCGTAGTTTGAAGGAACTTTTGTGCCTTGTTCGTCCGACTTGTTCCAGACAAGTTTTACTCGTCGAGTTTCTGGACAGCACTACCTTTCGTCGGTGGTTTTATCATAACTCGAGTTTTACACATTCAATTGACGTGATTCTTTTTGGGTTGTCTTCACAACTTGATTGTCTATCATATGTCAAAATTTCACGGTCATTGGATTTGTGGTTTTTGATCTACACGAGTTTATTTGCAGCACTCCAGAAACTGTTTTTCTCGGGTAGGTCAGATTGACCAGTGTTTGATCTTTTGATCATAACTTGAGTTGTTCTCGACGGATTTGAGTAATTCTTTTTGTGTTATCTTCGTGACTTGATTATCTCTGATATATATCACTTTTGTCAAGGTGAAACACGTTTAGATTAGTCTCATATACGATTTCTTTAAACAGATCGTTTTTCTACCGAAGGGATTAGGGTTTTATTGTTTCCGCTGCGTAAGATTTTTAAATCAACCATTCACCCCCCCTATGGTAGCTTTTCACGTGCTCTTCGATCCTACACCGACGCATTGTCTTGAGGACGCGGCGGGAGGTGATGTCCCATGATCCACCAAAAATGGTGTTCATGGTCTTCCGACGCTCGTTGTCAGAGACGTCAGAATCGTCGTCGACCGAGGTGTAGACGGCCTTCAGGACCTTTTTAGGATCCTGAAAACCTAACTCCTCTTCAACCGGAGCTTCGTCAACTTTTTGTTTTCCTTCCCTCTGTCGGAAAGGAACTTCTTCCCAGCGCTTGTTGTAGCGCTCGGCAAGGTTTTGGACCTCCCGGCAGTCTTCCAAACTGTGACTGTCTGTCTTATGAATTGGACACCACACCTTGGGTTTGCCACCATCTTCAGAAGACGGTCAAGGTCGATTCTCGAGGCGTGGCCCCTGGCCACCCAGAGCTGCAGCAGCTGCAGCATTAGAAGCGTCGGCCGATGGCTTTTTCTTGCCGTTGGTCTTTTTCTTCTTTTTACCACTCCCGAAGGTAGTGGCTTCTCCTTTGGAGGATTTCTTGCGATCCTTCGGAGGTGGTTTGGAGTGCATTTCATGACCCTCTGCAGCTCTGGCACATTTGTCGGCCAAGCTGAAGAGTTCCGTGACACTGGTGATCTCCTTGATTGCCAGTTTCTCCAAGATCTTCTTACCCCGTATGCCCTGTCTAAATGCCACAATGACAGAAGCGCTAGAGATAGAAGGGATAGTGTTTCGTACCTGCGAGAATCTCTGGATGAATGATCGCAGGGATTCTCCCCCTTTTTGCACGACTGCAAAAATGTCCAGTTCGGTGCCTGGTCGGTTGTATGAACTCCGGATGTTGGCGGTGAACTGTCGGCACAACTCCTCCCAACAGTTGATGGAGTTGGGTGGAAGGCTCATAAACCAGGACCGGGCTCATTTCCTCCAGCTGGAAAATAGTTGGCGATTACGACCTCATTTCCTCCAGCTGCCACGATAGTAGTGGAGTAAATCTGAAGAAATTCGACGGGATTAACGGTCCCGTCAAACTTCTCTGGCAGGTGAGGCCGGAATTTCTGTGGCCACCTGAACATACACAAATGCATGGCCAGGGCTGAACGGCCTCCTCCTACTCGTTCAGGAGCAGGAATGTTCTGAGCTTCTCGTCTTTCACGAGCACGCTCGATATGGACTCGGCCGTCTTGTTGACGGTATCGGCGATCAAGCTCCGCCCGAAGGTCATGGGTTGAAAGCCTTGATACCATGTGAGTGTGTCGCGCCCTGGAGGGCAACGACGTCACTTGCTGTGACACAGCACGTCTCCTTGTGGGCGGTAGCTCCGGTTTGATGGTACACGTGGCGACCCTGGGACTAACCATATTGGGGAAGCGGGTCCGGTTATGTCTGACATGTGGGCCTCTGAAGGTCTTCAAATCAAGTAGATGACATTTCCTTGAGATCTTTGCAATCTCAAGGGGTATACGGTACTCAGGATACTGACAGTTTCCGTTGTTGAGTCATATTGCTGGTTTAGAAAGTGTTTTTGGTCTTAGTTTGAGTTTTGCATTGTGTTGATTTATCCTTTTGATTCACGTCATCACGTTCAGATTTGATTCATCGCTGTCCAGTTGGGTATTTTCATCATATAGCACTCATACGAACTCGGATATTGAAGTTCTTGTACTTTTCAGAAACCTTTAGAAGTTCTCTACAACTTTCGTATTCATAGGTTTCCCAGTAAACGGAGCTATCATGGTCAAAAGTTTATTAGATGTGAATCTATTCTCGACCAAGAATTTTTGAACAGTTTGTATTTCGGGGACAATATCTTCTACTATTATTGTCCAAAATAGCTCTTCCATATATTGAAATTAAAGAGGAGAGATATATATACAATATTGTAGTTGTATGTTTTCTATTTAGAGCCTCTAAGTGTGCCTATTGGTCCTTGGAAGATTGAGCAGAAAATCTGCGACAGACACACGAGATATCTTTGATTGGTTTTTATTGTGTTCTTCATTTGCAGCACATTCTGAAGAAAAAAAAAAGAAAAAAGAAAAATGCAAGTGCAAAACAGGATACAAAAGCCGCACAAAAAAAGGAGAAAAAAACAACAACAAAAACAGAAGTGCTTGCATTCTTTATGTCATCTAGTTTTGTCTCATGTCTTGCTAGCTTGAAGTACCAGGAACACATTTAGGCCAGCAACTTTGACAAGTACTTTGTACACCTATTAAACTTTACTATCTTATTTCATCGTTGCTATCCTTGCTAATATAAAGTGCCATCCAATATATACTTTACTCTTAACCAGAATCGATACACCTTTGCAATCATCCCACGCTTCATTGGTTTCTTCATACCGGCCACCGTTTGCCACCTGCAGTGTCGGTAAGAACACTTGTAAGAGCGTGGTAAGACACTTGAGAGTGTGTGATTCCACTTCCACATTGCCATTATCCTTTGTAGTTGATAGGGATAACATATTTTTTTGTTGTCTTCTGTTTGCTACTAACAATATCAGGTCAAAGCAAGAATCAGGCATTATATGCTGAGATGATTGACATGATGAAGACGGAGATGGAGTTGCTCGCTAAGAATCAAACATCAACCAAGGTTTCACATGGCATTCAGACCATCTTTACAACTCCTTCCATAGAAAGTAATTATATTCTTCCATCTCTTCCTTCTTATGATGGTTTTGATTACGATGAATATATTGCTTGGGAAATAGAGTTGGATAAATTTTTTTGACAATGTCATATGTGTGATAGGAGAAAAATTAGAAATGTTGCAAGTGCATTAGTAGGTTGTGCATTAACTTGGTGGAACAATCTAAATTATTTAGAAAAACCTCGAACATAGAAGGATATGAAAATTCTTATGCAAGAAACTTTTGCTAATGTATCTATGTGCAAAGAAGAAATTCAGCAATTTGAGGAGCAGGTCCTTGTTGTACGTCCTCCTGTGGCTACTCTTTTGCAGGACAATGTAGAAAGGAATGCAGTTGGTGCAAAAGAAAATGAGGTGATACACAATTTTTGTGAACTTTCAGATTTATCCATTCATATTTCACCAACAACTACTGCTGAAAATGAGAATGAAGGTAATGCACCTGATACTACACTTACCGATGTTGAGAAGTTTTTGAATGTCTCAAATTATTCTCTCAATCATTCTATTGGACAACAAAAACTCGAGGAGCCTTTTCTGAAAACACCATTATACCTAGTTGATTTTCCTACTGATTCTTACGGTAAAAATGAGTTGTATGCTAATAATTATATTGTACCGATGCTAGAACAAGTCAATGAATTTGATACTTTATTACCCACTTGTGCTTAATTTAAGAATTTGATTCCAATTACTTGTTAAAATGATGAACATAAATTGTTGTCTTCTCTAAATACCTTAGGATATATTGAATTTGGCACTCTTTGTGATCTAGATATTGTAGAGAGGAGAATATTTTCCCAATCTGAATGGCCTTTGTTAAGTAGAAATAGTTTTCATGCTAAAGGAAACTATGAAGATAGTGGTGAATTTATGGTGCACAAAGTTTACATATGTTCCAATGTGCAAGCTCCTTCTGTGCTGCAACAACATGGTAAAGTAAATAAATGCACTAATGCTAATAATGCCTTTTCATGTTTTTCTAGTATTTTTTCCTTGCAGCGGAGACAACAAATAAAAGAGAAGCATTGTTTGCTGCGGTTGTGCAATATGGACATCGCTCATATTATCCCCAAAAGCCTCTTTCCTGGACATACGAGCACGCCGAGGACGGCTTGTCATAAAGAAGTGGAGAATGATGAGATCATGCACATTATCATTGCACCTACAAACATGATATAATGTTTATTTACTTGGGATCCTGGCTCAAGTGAAGGTGCACTCTTATTTTATGGACAAGATCAAGATGGCGCACTATGTCGTCCACCACCTTGGCCTCCTCCATTCATGCATACAAAAAGATTTGATGGTGTTGCACAATTGGACCAACACATGAGAGAAGATGAACTTGAGTCGATGACGACTCCAATTCAAGAAGGGGAGGATGATGAGGACATCACTTCTATGGATACAAACAACACTCCATTGAACATACAAGATGCAATCAATAGAGTTCATACACAACAATTAATTTCAGAGGTGAGCTCGTTCTTATATGTTTCCTTATATGTTTTTGAGAATATATTGCTACCTAATGATTTAATCGTGATTAGGATCCATGGAGAGGTTCAAGGAGTACTTGGAGGAAGTATTAGGGATGTGGATGACCAGAGAATTCGTTCAAAGAAGATGGAAACCGAGCCCAACTTAAAATCGTGTCCAACTCGGAGTCCAGGAGCAGTACGCACTAAAATGGATGTGCATGACACATACAAACTCCGTTTTGTACGTTCTACATATGCACGGAAAGGGGAGAGGATAACCTTTCCAATGGTGCTGGTCCCATGTTAAAATTCGATAGGAGTCGACAGGAATTGTTGAAACAAAATCGAGTTCAGAATCTGTCAGGGTGTTGCGCCACCGTATTGGGTCATTGGGCCTTGTATCAAGTCTAAGTCCATTACTTTAATATATTAGGGTTAGGTCACGACCCCAGTACCCCCTTGGACGTCCTCGCACCTATATATACTCCATAGTAGCCGCCATGAGCAATTGGGGGTTTTGCTTAGATACAATCTGTCATTGAACAGTGTCGCCGATCATCGGTTGTGAGACCCCAATTTCGTAATCAATTCAGTTTTGATTGCAACTTCTCTGTTCTTGCTTGTGTTCTTGATTGCGCATGCAGGGATAAGACTTCATGGCGAGGTCACTCGTGTGACACGGGTGATAACCAACGGAGCAGTGGTGTAGTGATTGCGGGGTTTCGTTCGTTCGGAGCCTTGGATCATCAACGTCGAGATCTCCATCCAATCAAGTTTACCATACCTATCGGAAGATCGGGACCAATTCTCCTATCAACCTGCTACCGAACTCCATTGCTCTGGTGGTTGTATTCGTCCACCTATGCGAGGCATTCGTGGGCTGCCCGCCCACAGTGGAGCTATTCCGGCATTTCTTCGTGATGAAGACAAATGGAAGGAGCGGGACGACTCAAGTGGGGCCCTACTACTTCCGCCATAGGGACAATACCTCTTGGGGATACATTGCCTCATTCAAAGGGGGCTGATGGAGCAATTGGAGGGAAGACTGTGCGATTGTGAGGACAGACCCGCATCCCTCGCTAAAGATGCAATCTGGCGGTCCTGGCTCCAACCCTACCACCTGGGAGGCATCCCATGGTTTGCCAGCGGAGTACATGCCCGTCTTGAGGAGGATCCGGTTCTTGACTGGCAAGGACTTGACTTCCATGGTGGTTTTGGCAGACTTCTTGCTCCGCCGTACCGCCCCTCTTCAGCAGCACCTGTACAGGGCCTGGGTCTTCAACGGCGAATATGACGAATGCCGGCTGATTCCGGACACCCCGACTCCCAAGATGTTGTAGGAGATGATGAAAACAGTGACCTCCGACGTTGTTGATGACGAGCACGTCTCCATTCCAGATGACTGCCAGTTGCTCTATATGACCACCGACGGGAGGGCTGAACTGCGGAGCTCAATGTCGGAGGTCAACATGTTTGGCCTCGCTCGCGTGCATCCCGAAGATACGGCTGGGGCCTCGGGTGTCCTGAAGTGGTGTCGTGAAGCTGCACATCCAGGGTTGGGGTCTTCCTTGCGTCCTTAGGCAAGGGCGGACGAAGAGCCCTCAGCTACCTGTGACTAGGCAGCGGTTAGCCAACCGGCATCAGCTCCGGAGCTGAGAAAGCGTTCCCTCACTTTGGTTATGGGCTTCGTTACCTCTATGTTGAAGAAGCGGAATTTATTTTGGTGTGGGGACGGAACCCCCATCTCCCATTACCAGGGAGCCGGTGGGGCTGAAGCTTCTATCGTAGACTTAGCCTCTGATTCCAGCAGTGGCCTTGGTTCCGAAGGAGGTGTCGAGGGGCCTGCGGAGACTACCACGCCTGCTCGGGTTGGTCGGGAGTCAGTACCAGAGAAGGCGGCGCCGGCCTTGTTGTCAGATCCCGACGATCTTGATCTATCGCGCGGGGTGGGAGGCCAGGGTCATTGGAGCGTCCTGACTCGCCGGTAAGTTGCAGTTTTCTCCCCTCTGCTATTTCTCTTATTTCCTTTTTCGTTCTTGATGAAGCTTTATATTGGTTTCTTAGGGTTTCGTCAGCCAATTTGGCGCCCTTGGTCCTTCCAGGGGTGGGCTTGATAACCCCTGTCCTTCCCAGAGCTGGAATGGGGTCTGCAGCGTTGCATCCTACGCCCGAAGGTGCATCAGCCTTATGTGTCGTTGATGACTCTGCACCCCCATCTGATCAGGCGGGTGTGACAGAAGTGGCACCAAGCTTGGGAGTGCCATGCGAGGGGGTGCTTGGCGAGCAGGTGCCAAGCGAGGAGGTGCCCGCTGAGGAGGTGCCAGGCGAGGAGGTGCCAAGGGAGGAGGTGCCCAGTGAGGAGGGGTCTACCTTGGCCGAGGCTTCGGTGCCGCCCAACAGCATGACAGTTCTTGGGGCTCCATCCAGGGAACCATCTGATCCCCAGGAGCTGGTGTCTGCCATGGCGCTGGCAGGAGGGGCAGAGGGGCAGCCGCTGGTGGCGACGGTTGAGCCAATCCATCTTGCTGATGCTGTTGCCGCGGCCCAATCCACCTTGCGCCAAATGCAGGTTGCTCTCGCTCGAGATTGGGATCATCTTGCGGAGGAGAGACACATGGTTAAGTTGGTCGACGCCAAGAACAAAGGGCTTGAGGTGAAGGCCTTGAAGGCCCATGCTGCCACCGATGCCCGCCTGAAGCTGTGCGAGGATCAACGGCTGGAGTTGGTCCATCGCAAAGTGGTCGTAGCTGACACGGAACGGGAGTTAGCGGCAAAGGAGGAGGAGGTCTCCCGGGGCCTGTAGGAGAGACGTCGAGCTTTGTAGGACCTAGAGCTCGTCATCAAGTGCCAGGAGGACGATCTGGAGCGTCGTGCTCGGGAGCTCGCTGACCGGGAGGAGGCTGCGCAGAGAGAGATGGAGAGCCTTCAGGCCTCCCGTCTAGCTGAGGCCCAAGGGGTCCGGAACTTCCTGGCCTATGTTGGGGCGGTCTTGGAGCCATTTGGCCTTGGTCCCGTGCCGCGTGGGGAGCCATCTCAGGGGATGGCCCATCCGCTTCCTGCCTTGGACTCCCTCTATTCGTCATTGGGGTCGGTGAACACCGTCCTCACAAGATAGCTGGAGGCCGAAGGAAAGGAGCTGGCTGAGCTATTGGCCTGCCATGTCCTGGTATGCTTCCGAAGTTGGTACTCAAAGATTCTGCTGGAGGCGGTGGAGAAAGGTCCCCTTGGTGAGCGGGAGGATGAGGCTAGGGCCGTAGTCCAAGACCTTACCAAGGATATTGCTTCTTTGTTCCAGCGGAGTTGAGGCTGGGAGCAAGGATTTTGTATCCGGGGATGGCCCTCTTGTGTAAATAGACGAGACTATTTGGATTCATTTTGTTTTGTCTGCTGGCTTGTTGCGTGCTTTGAGATTGTTGCCCCAATTCCTTCTCTTGAGTAAGGTCTTGAAGAGCCTCTTTTCATGTTGTTAGCCTTTTAGGGACCAACGCTTGCACAATTGATGCGGCCGATTTATCGCTAGATGACGTCCTGCCTATGGGATCCCCCTTAGAGGTCCCTTGGTAGGCTTGGCCAAATTGCTGGGTACACCTGCCACTTGAATGTAGAATGTCTTCGACTGGCCCCGTCAAAGTGAGGGAGCATGAGTGTTATCGTTGTTAGTAGCCAGAGCTGGCTGCTCCGGCTCCGCCCTCCATCGCTGTGAAGTCGTCAACGGCAGGCCCCCTAGGAAGTGTCAGAGCTGGGTGCTCCGGCGTTGCCTACCATCATCGTGTAGTCGTGGAATACGGGCGCCTGGTGGACAGGATACCACAAACGAACTTTGTTAGCAGCAGAAATAGGGCAGGAGAGTGCACTCACTTGTTCGCGCTTGTCGCTGTCACTGATGTGTTGGGACATCGACGACAGGTCCCCTGGGGGGGGGGGGGGCTGGGGCTGTATGCTACGGCGTCGCCCAACATTGTTGTAGAGTCATTAATGGCAGGCCCCCTGGGGGGTGCCGGAGCTGGGTGCTCCAATGTCGCCACCATCTTCGTAAAAACGTCGATGGTAGGCCCCTTGGGAGGTGTCGGAGCTGGGTGCTCCAGCGTCGCCCACCATCTTCGTGGAAACGTCGACGGCAGGCCCCTTGGGAGGTGCCGGAGCTAGATGCTCTGGCGTCTTCCACCATTGTAGTAGAGTCGTCAATGGCAGGCCCCTGGTGTACAGACTATCGCAAGGGAACCCTGTTTGCAACAAGAGCGGGGCAAGAGAGTTTACTCACTTATCCATGCTTGGTGCTGTTGTTGACGGTTTGGGACGTCGATGGTAGGCCCCTTGCGAGGTGTTGGAGTTGGGTGCTCTGGCATCGCCCATCGTCTTCGTGGAAACGTCGACAGCAGGCCCCTTCGGAGGTGTTAGAGCCATATGCTCTGGCGTCGCCCACCATCTTTCGTGGAAACATCGACGGCAGGCCCCATGGGAAGTGTCGGAGCTGGATGCTCTTGCGTCGTCCACCATCTTCGTGGAAACATTGATGGAAGGCCCCTTGCAGGTGCCAGAGCTAGATGCTCCGGCGTCACCCACCATCTTCGTGGAAACATTGACGGGAGGCCCCTTGGGAGCTGCCAGAGCTGGATGCTCCGGTGTCGTCCACCATTGTCCTAGGGTCGTCAACGGCAGGCCCCTGGTGTACAGGCTATCGTGGGGGAACCCTGTTAGCAACAAGATTGAGTCAAGAGAGTTTACTCACTTATGCACGCTTGGTGCTGTAGTTAACGGTCTGGAGCATCAATGACAGGCCCCTTGCAAGGTGCTGGAGCTGGGTGCTCTAGCGTCGCCCACCATCTTCGTGGAAACATCGATGGCAGGCCCCTTGGGAGGTGCCGCAGCTGGATGCTCCAGCGTCGCCCACCATCTTCGTGGAAACGTTGACGGCAGGCCCCATGCAAGGTGTCAGAGATGGATGCTCCGACGTAACATGCTTTGTATGTCCTGCACACATAACAGAGGTGCATATTGTTTTGCTCGCTGGTGATCTTTTCCTATCCTTAAGTATTGTCACGTCTTACAGTCCTTGTCTGGTACACGGGATTTTGGTAATTCTGTGCATTGGAGCTCAGGGTCCGACTTCCTTCTTATTCGGGGGTCTGAGCATCTTGGCCCTCGGTACTTAGCGGCAGCACAGGGAGGAAAAGCGCACACGCTTAGGGTACAGGACCAAGCTAAGCATGCTGCACGCCCTGGACCTCCAGCTCAGCGTTGGCCTTTCGCAGGGAACCATTTGGCACCAAAAGACCCCAAGTAAGAGGGAAGCTGTGAGGATCCAAGACACCTTGTAGGTACCTCAAATACATCTGCCTGCAGTAGGGTTGCATGACTCTACTAGGGGTGATATAGAACAAATTTCACCAAGTATATGAAGACAGTATACGAATAACGAGACTAGTTTGATTGATCACAAAATTAACATGTAATTTTAAGTGGACATAAGAGAAAGTACATAGTAAGACACTGAATTCTTCTTATTGGTGATCTCAAGAGTGGATTGGCTTTACAACAAGGCAACGACCCACTCCAGTTGGCTAGGGAGGTAGAGTGTTCATGCTTAGTGTATGGAACCAAGCTAAACGACTGTACACTCTGGACCTTACCCCCAGAGTTTGGTTGTCCTAAGTGCCACTCCTTGGCACCATGACACCCTACACTTTCCTGCAATTTATGCTTTAAGGGTAGAACTTATAGAGGTGATCTATGTTCCATGGGTTGGGGAGGGGCTCTCCTTCTTCCGTGGCGAGGCGGACACACCAGGGACGAGATACTTGTATCACTCGGAAGGGGCCTTCCTAGCTGGGGGAAAGTTTGTGCGACCCTTCTTGATAGAGTATGCCCCGCAGCACCAGGTCACCTATCTTGAGCTTTCTACTCTGCACGAACCGCTCTTGGTAGTGCCTCAGCGCCTATCGGTAACGTGCATTTCGTATGGTGGCTTGCCACCTTGCTTCGTCGATGAGGTCGACATCTTCTCGTCCGAGCTGATCTTGTGAGGCTTCATCGAATGCTCTGACCCTGAACGAGCCGACAGCGATCTCTGGGTGGAGGACGGCCTCGGCCACATACACTAGAAAGAAAGGTGTTTCTCCTGTGGCGCGGTTGGGTGATGTTCGGCTTGCCCATAGTGTACAAGGGAGTTCGTCGATCCACTTGGCACCATGCTTATCCAAGCTGTCATATGTGCGTGTCTTGAGGCCCCTGAGGATCTCAGCGTTGGCTCGTTCAACTTGCGCATTGCTCTTTGGATGAGCCACAGATGCATAACAAATTTGGATGCCTAGGTCTTCGTAGTAGCCCTGGAAAGCTGCACTGGTGAACTGGGTCCCGTTGTCGGTGATGATCCTGTTCGGGACCCCGAACCTGCGGACAATTGATTTGATGAACTTGACTGCGGACTCCTTTGGCCACTTGGTGCACTTATCTATGGCGACGTAGAGGAACTGGTACCCTCCGGCTACCTTGGGGAAGGGTCCCAAGATATCAAGCCCCCAGACCGCGAAAGGCCAGGAGGGCGGGATCATCTGCAGTAACTAGGTCGGGGTGTGAATTTGTTTGGCGTGAAACTGGCATGCCTTGCACTCCTTGACCAGTTTGACGACATCTTGTAGTGTTGTTGGCCAGTAGAAGCCATGTCGGAAAGATTTGCCAACCCGTGTGCAGGAAGCTGTGTGGTTCCCACACTCACCTTTGTGGATTTCTGCGAGCAAGTCATAGCCTTCCTACCGGGTTATGCACGTAGCAGTACGCCATTGGCAACACATCGGCAGAGATCACCTTCTACCAGCATGTAGTGTTTCGCCATCCTCACGATCCTCTCAACGGATGCAGGGTCCTCATGGAGGAGGTTGTCCTTCAAGTAGTCCCGGACCTCTGTGATCCACGCGTCGGGACTCTCCTGAGCTTCTGAATCTTGGGCGCTTGGTGATTTGGGACCCCTGGTGACGCTTAAGAACCTTGGCAGCACCCATGGTTGCAAGGCTACCGTGGTTGCCCCCTCCGTGGAGATGGGCTCACCTTCTTCATCAGGCTCTGCCAGCCTAGCGGTCGGCCGCACCAACCTCTTGATAAAGACCCCTTCTGGAATGGGGTCTCCCGTGGACACTATGGTTGACAGGGCATCAACGATGGAGTTTTCGATGTGCGGCACATGGCAGAGATCCAAGGCCTCGAATCCAGCTTCTAGCTTCTTGACATGTATCAGATATGCCGCAAGCTGCGGGTCTTTGCAGCAGCACTCACCTCGGACTTGCATGATGATCAACTAGGAGTCTCCCTTGACCAGCATCTGCTGGACACAGAGACCCTACGCAGCTGTGAGTCCGAAGATGAGGGCTTCGTACTCTGCCATGTTGTTGGTAGCCTTGAAGTCGAGGCGCACTGCGTACTTGGACTGCTCCCATGTCGGCAAGGTGAGCAGTACACTGGCTCCGACCCCTTGTTTCCTTGAGGATTCATCGAAGAAGAGCGTCCAGTGAGGTCCAGTAAGCACTGGAGCCCTGGGCTCCAGCTCACTCATCTTCTGGCCTCCTGGGTTGCTCGGTGAGGGGGTCCACTCGGCAACGAAGTCCGCCAGATCTTGACTCTTTATTGCATGTCATGGCAAGAAATCAAGCTCAAACTCTGCTAATTCAGCCGCCCACTTGGTGATATTGCCAGTTGCGTTCGGGCTACGTAGCACTGCTCCTAGTGGGAACAAAGTCACCACTGATACTCGGTGTGCCTGAAAATAATGGTGGTGCTTCCTTGACACAATTAGCACCGCATAGAGCAGCTTGTGCACTTCGAGGTACCTGGTATTTGCCTCATGCAGGACTTCGCTGATGAAGTAGACCGGATGTTGGATGGTCCGAGACCTTTTTCGGGAGTCGGGCTCATCTTTTTCCCTCTGTTCCAGGTCCATTGACTCCATGTCTCCTGGGCCTGGTGCTTCCTTTGGGGGCTGGGACCCAAATATTCTGGGCTTCCGGGGCCCCCTAGGGGGACCCAGACCTCCTCTGGGGGCTGGGACCTAGAGGTTACTTGGTCTCCGGGACCCCCTTGGTGGACCCGGACATCCCTTGGGGGCTGGTACCTAGAGGCTCCTTGGTCTCTGGGGCCCCCTAGGGGGACCCGGACGTCCTCTGGGGCTGGGACCTAGAGGCTCCTTGGTCTCTAGGGCCCCCCAGGGGGACCCAGACATCCTCTGGGGGCTAGGACCCAGAGGCTCCTTTTTCTCCGGGGCCCCCTAGGGGGACCCGAAAATCCTCTAGGGGCTGGGACCCAGAGGATCCTTGGTCTCCGGGTCCCCCAGGAGGACCCGAACATCCTCTGGGGGCTGGGACCCAGAGGCTCCTCTGTCGTTGGGGCCCCCTGCGAGCTCCAAGCCCTGGGGCTCAGAACTAGCTATAGGGGCCCCTTCCTTTCATTGGCGCTGCTGGGGGCCGGCCCATTCTGCAACCAAAACCATACTTATCACCTCGGATGTGGCAGCGATGTAGAGGTACAAGGGCTCCCCAGGCTCCGGTGCCACCATTACTGGTAGCGACATCAGCTACTGCTTCAGCTCGTGGAATGCCTTCTCCGCATCTTCAGTACAGATGAATGGTGTGGATTGGCGCAGGAGTTTGAAGAACAGAAGAGCCTGCTCTGCCAGCCTAGAGATAAACCGGTTGAGCGCTGCCAATCACCCTGCAAGCTTCTGCACGTCCTTGATGCGGGTTGGAGGCCGCATCAGCTCCACCACTTTGATTTTTTCTGGGTTGGCCTCAATTCCTCAGTGTGAGACCAAGAACCCGAGGAGCTTCCCGGCTTTGACTCCGAACACGCACTTGTCTAGGTTGAGCTTTGTGCGTGTTGTTCACAGTCTATCAAAGACTAGGGCGAGGTTTTCTAGCAGTGATGTTTGTAGTTGGATTTTTACTACAATATCATCAACATATACCTCTACTAGGTCCCGAATGAGGTCCCCAAATGTTTTATGCATGGCATGTACACAGGTGGGGAGGGCGTTCTTAAGACCGTAAGGCATGGAGACATAGCAGTAAAGGCCATCTATAGTTATGAAAGCGGTATGTTCTTCATCCTCTCTAGACATTGGGATTCGGTGGAACCCTGAATACACATCTAGAAAGCATAGCATATCGCACTTCGAAGTTGAATCTACGATTTTATCAATTCTACAAAGAGGGAAAGGATCTTTAGGACATGCCTTGTTGAGCTTGGTGCAGTCAATGCACATCCGAAGTTTACCGCCAGCCTTGGGGACAACAACTGGATTGGCCAGTCATCTGGGATGGTGGACCTCCCGTATGAAGCCAGCATTGAGGAGCTTCTTGAGCTCCTCGCGGATGAAGTTCTACCACTCGATGAACTGCTTATGGGGCCTCTGTTCCTACGGTTGTGCGTCGGGGTAGATCTTCAGACGGTGCTCGATCACTTCCCCGGGATGCCTGGCATCTGTGACGGTTGCCAGGCGAAGACGCCGACGTTAGCTCACAGGAAAGTAGTGAGCACCGATTCCTGCTCGCTGTCCAGACTCCCCGCGATACGGGTGGTCTGAGCCACATTAGAGCCAATCAGGATTGTCTTGATGGGTGAATCGTCGTCGGCGGAAGGCTGCACTCATGGTGTAGCAACGCAGCTGCGCGCACGTGGGTCTGGCGAAGGCTCAGTCGACCCAGCATTGCTCAGGACAGGTGTTGGGGCTGTCGCCAGCGCTCGGAGCTTCTCCAAAACTGTCACCGCAGTAGCACGATCTCCGCAGATCTTGAGGACGCCGGAGGATGTCGGCATCTTGAGGATGAGGTAGCCCTAATGGGCTACAGCCATAAACAAGTACAGGGCTGGCCTGCTGATAATGGCGTGATAGGGGAGGCTAACCTCTGTGACGTCGAATAGGATATTCTCCATCCTGAAGTTCTCGGATGTTCCTAAGGTCACCCGGAGGTGGATGCAGCCGTACGGAATAACACTCTCTGGATCCACTCCCGAGAATGATCTTGACAGGGCGAGCTTAGACACGGTGACCTTTAGCTTGCCGAAGGCCCCGTGGCTGATGAGGTTGAGGCCGGCTCCACCATCTACCAGAACGTGGTAAAACTTTACATTGACCATGGTGGGGGCAACAAGGAGGGGCAGTTGCCCGGCTCCCGCCATGTTCTCTGAGCAGTCGGAGGCGTCGAAGCTGATCGGCGTCTCCATGCATTTGTGATGCGGTGTCGGGGCATGCTTAGAGGCCATTGAAGCCATTGCCCAACGCAATGTCTTGACCGCATTCTTGGATGCGGGTTCCCAAGAACCTCCACAGATGATGTGGAGTGCCTTGTGATGCTCGTGGTCACTGTTGAGGTCGAAGTTCAAAAAATGGTGTACCATTTCCACGGCGCATTCTGGCCTTTGGAACTCCTTCTCCACGTGTTTGTCAACACGGTTGTCGACCTTTTGTGGCTTGATCTCGCCGCAGCTCTCAGGCTTGATGAACACCATGGTTAGTGAAAGCGCTACCACTTTTTTTAGAGAAAAAGCCCCTACCTGGCGCACCAAATGTCGAAGGGTCAATGCGACACTTCCCCCGGATCTGCTAAGGAGCAGCTCACGGAGGTTCTTGTTCGGCGGGGCTTAGGCCTCAAACTAGTGTTCTAGCGGAAGGGTATGAGACAGTGGAGTTTTTACGTGGTTTGGGCTGCAAGGAGCGTAACACCATACTCCACGGTGGATTGTATTGCTTGGTGAGTGTGTATGCGAGTGTGTGTGTATCGAGGATTCTTAGTCTCGTCCCCTTGTAGCGATGGCAGTCCGTGCCTTTTATAACCAAGACCGGATGCCTTACAAGTGGGGTCCTGGGGCCTGACAGGTGGTCCCAGGGCCATCTTAACCTAAAGATCTAAGGCTTCTCGCATAAGCTTTCTCTGAGGGTGGCAGTGGAGACTCGTTGTCTTGCCACCTCCCTTGTTAGTAGCCCATGCGCCGTTGCAGACGGTGGCAGAAGGTGTCCCGTTAGCTTGTCATGTTGCCGCAAGCTACCCACTTGGGTGAGTGTGATGGGCCTGCAGTGCCTTCACTGTGATGCGATTGGTCATAGCGATCTCTGACCGTTGGTGTCCCCCACGTCGTGTGCCAGGAGTGGTTGCGGGTCTTCAATGCTTGACCGGAGCAGAGCGCTCCACCTTTTAACTCCCGCACCTTACTTTCTAGGGCGAGCTGAGGGACACGTGGCAGCGTCGGGGCAGGTCCTCGGCGAGAAGGCTTTCCTCGGTCCTTAGTGATGTGTGGTGACTCTGGGGCTTCCCAGTGTACGTAGAAGCTCTGTGCTTCTTCCCTTTTGGGGTACTAGCCTTTGCACTCCGTGCCACGTGGCTGTCTTGGGGGCACTCCCCAAAGGATGGGTGAGGTCCCGTCCCTACATATGGAGTCTCGAGAGCCTATCACACCGGAGGGGCCAAGTCCCATCTTCAAGGCTTACGTGGCAGTGCCGCATCTTGATCTTTTAGGGAGGCAAAGGCCTTCGGCCTATAGAACACGTGGAGCCTCTGGATGCGCCTTGCTGTCTTCATCCTGTGTGCGAGGATACCCCATGTGAGGACCGGAGTCCACACATCCGAGGATCTCATTGGGTGGTGCCGTGCGATGCGGCACCTAACAGCACACACGAAGAGGATACCAACACGTACAAAATTTTCATTTCAGAATAATCAGAGTTTACAAAAGAGTGTACAACAGGGGTACACACGCAGTGGAAAATACATACTCATAATCTCACCTAGCTCATTAGCAACAAAAAGAACATTCAGCAGCAGCGTGGTTCACATGAGACTTATCTCGATACCTCGAGATCTCATGTACAACCTGAACAGCAGAAATAAACCTAATGCCTGCAAAAATCATTAAAGCGCAAACGTGAGCATAAGGCTCAGCATGACTAACCCGTCTCACTAGACATATGCAAGGGTGAGTACTAAGCATAGGTAAGGAATAGCATAAATATACTCGCCTACAAGTGAATCCTTATAATCATGTTTTAAGTAGCAAATGACATTATTCAAGCACGACACATCATAGACTCCACAATCAAACAAGAAACGCTTTGCTGATGATATGACATGCTCAAAGCACATAATGCTATTACAGCTAAAGTATGCGGAAACTGTGAACTTTAATTTTGCTATCTCTAAGTCATACAAGGTTGCCAAGCAATTATAATTCAATACAACATATTTTTTTGGCTTTTTTAGTATTTACTACGTCACGACAGCGACGGACAAGTGGTACTCTATTACCGCGAGGGGCGGTGATTGCAATCAGGACACACCCGGACTGCATGAAACGCACACCCGCGTGGGAGACACATACGTGCTCTCCTACCCGCGTCATACATGACCACCTTTTACCCAAGACCCGAATGCCGACAAACCTCTTCATCCCGAGCAAAAGGTCCCCTACACGGACACGTCAAAATGTTCCGCTAGGAGATTTACACCTTTCTGCCTTCGTATCTCCATTCAAGGACAACCAAGGAGTCTCCACACTACAGTCTGGAGTTACATCAGTTTAATGGGCCCATATACCATTATGCAACCAGTACAGTTCAAGCTTGCCCAACGGTGCCGCAAACAGCATGGTCCTCAAGCGACACAGGCAGGGCTATGCGCCCGAGATTCCAGCTTGTCGTCTCCTATTCCCCCTGCCCGGTCTCGTATTCATTTCATAAGCCATTTCTAATCTTCCACCCTCATGTGAACTGTTATTCCTATCTCGCGAGTAGATTCCAACTACTCGACTTCTATCGAGTTTCCTATACATTAGCAAAGCAGTTACTATAGGTCAAACTTTAACCCGTTCCAACCAAACCCTAGGATTCGTGGTCATGCAAGTGGAGTATCAAACACCTTATACGTAATGCACAATATCAACTAAAGACATAAGTGAATAAAACTGGAAAAATTCTGAAAGGCTCTTAAATGCAAACCGGGGCTTGTCTTAGTTTGCGACTCGATCAAATGTCAATTGTTAGTGGTCCTTCTCTGAAAACTCCGCCAAGGACTTCAAGTGGACACCCTTGCCTTCTCCTCCAAGCGACACTTCTCGTCAATATCGATCACTACACGACATGCATATGCAAATGCTAGTAAATTAAAAATGTAGATATAGTTCGTAAGCTTCCAACTATGGTTATAGGGAGTGAATGATCTTCTTTGGCTTTGGGATGTTTATAGTAGATGTTAGGGACTACAAGAAATACTCTTGCAAAGAACAGGAGATGATAAAAGTAGTTTGTTGTCTCTAAAATTATGGCAAGCAATAAACTTCCAAGAATTTTAGAGAAGAAACTGTAGCTTGAATATAGCTGCCAGTTGATGATCATGATAGATGATGTTGTTCTGGTTCTATCAAAATTGGTTTCATAAATTTCTGAGCCTTGGTGAAGGAGATATTAAATTTCAAAGTTGGCAAGAATTTCTGGAATCATTTTATATCTGAATTTTAGATTTTCAATTAACATTAAGTTGGCAACTGAATTAGAACCAGGAACCTAAGTCAATTATATCCCAAATTTTTACATAGACTAGTGTATGACTAACGGAAGGTTCAGTCCAAATTTGGGACACAATAAAGCAACAGCACATCTGTAATAATTCAATGAGTGAAAAAGGTAATTGAATTATACAGACGGTTATACAGGTGCAATGGCTCCCAATCTTTTTTTAGGAGTCAAGAATAGGATAATGTATTTTATGTGAATTTTGGGGATTTGTCCAGTTGACAGTTCATCTGGAAAAATTGTATTTGTATTTGGAAAGATTGTTTTCTACAGAATTTTAAAAAGTAAGTTTCACAAAACCTAATTGGTACTAACAGAAACTAGAGCTCAAGGGCTTTCAAACAAAATTGGTTTGAAGATTTTTGGAGCAGTCTACAGATAGTTATGGATTTTCTAAATTGGAGCCAAATCTGGAATTAAATTCTAACTTGAATTAAACCATGGGCTCCACCGTTTTAAAATGGACAAATGGCATTCACACCACACAGGGACCACAGAGAAAACACCGCGTAGCCACAACATATCTCGTGGCCACACCAGAACCGATGGGGGTTAACAGACGCTGACGCGTGGGGCCTGTGGCGTCGTCGTCAACCTCCCGACGCGGGCGGCGCGCGGGGCTGCAACGGCGGCGCGCTCCGGCGAGCCTCACCAAATCTGAGTTCCCGGCCACCGCAGCACCTAATCTTGGGTGCCCAACCCTAAAATCATGCACTGAGCATGATGGTGAGGTCGGTGAGGCTTGCCGACGGTCGGAAACAGCGGCGCATCAGCAGCGGCGGCAGCTAGGGTTCCGGCCATGTCGGAACCGTCACTCCGTGGCTAAAACTCTTCTAAAAAGGCTGGTGAAGTCTTCTGGAACCACGAGGAAGGTGATGGGAAGGTGAGATCATCGTGCAACGGCCGGCAAAGCAATCGTCGACGGCGACAGAGGCAACTTCTTAATGGCGGAGGGAAGCACTCGTGATTCTCGAGCTACGGTCGATCATTTTTGGTGATTCCGGTTCTAGAGGATGCGCAAAGAAGTGTAGAAACTATTTGCTAGCAATTGTGGAGAGTGATTAAGTGTGGAACTCGAATTGAATGAAAAACCGAACAAGTTCATAAGCTTCAGCCGAGAGTAAAACTTTGATAACTTGCTCGATACTCACGTAAATGAGGAACGGCTTTCACCGTCGTGCAGAGCTTGTCCAGGCGCACCACTTTGCTATGGGAGTCGAAGCACGAAACTGCTTGCAGCAGCCTGGCACCGTGGAGCAGAGACGGCGCACGGTGACCATGACGGCGAGCTCCGGTGTAGCTTCAAAATACTGGCCAAAATATCAACGAAGGAACGAAAGGAGTGAACCAGAGGACAGAGGAGGGAGTGGGGAACAACCTCACTGTTGAGAGCTTGGTGCGAGAGGCCTCCGGTTGGCCGGCAACAGACGCGTGGCGCCGGCGGTCGGAATCTTGCGCGCGGTGCGAAAATGGCGCAGACTCTCGGCTCAGCGTGAGGGAAGACGATAATCTCGACCGTGGGGTGATAAGGAGGAGCCAGGGGCGATATTTGTAGTGCTCAAACGGGAGCAGCTCACCGCTGTCTCGCTGAGCATGCACGCCGTCGCGGTGGCACGTGCAGCGCGCGCTGGATTGCGGCGCACGTGTTGTTGCTGACTGGTGGGCCCCACCAGTCAGCCTTACAGCTACTGCCACTTTAGTAATTCATTTAGAAATAGTAAATGAACTCCAAAAATCATGAAACTTCATGGCTAAGTCAAGAAAAATGTGCTGAACACAAAGGTGTGTTTAGATATTTATGTTCAAGTATATTTGACCAGATTTTGAATTTCAATTCAAACTTGATTCAAATTTGCTGATCGTCTCAAATAAAATAACAAATGGACTCCAAAATTCATGAAACTTTCCAAGGATGTTATTTGAAATTTTAAAAGACTATAGAAAAATTTATAGCCTCAGATTTGAATGTTCTTGACAGGGCATGTGTATACAGTAGCTATATGCTATTTTTTGATTTGAGTAGATGAGGTACAATAAATTGATTTGCCCAAGCAAAACCCCATTCAAATACTCCAAAATTTTTTAGAGATGATATTTGAATTATTTTAAGATTATTGGTGAAGTATGTTTCTCATGTTATTAAAATTTAAAACACGAGAAGAAAAAGGAATTGAATAGGTTCAAGTTTATGCACATGACCATATCTTGAACCCAATTAAATTTGAATTTAACTGACCACTGAAATTTATATTTAGAATTAAGTGGGATTTTACATTCCCCCCTTAAAAGAATTTCGTCCCGAGATTATAATAGGAAGGATAAAAGAAAAAGATCTAATGAACATATGCCACTAACAAGTCCGGATAGTTCGATTTATGAAAATCCTCGCTTTCCCAAGTTGCTTCTTCAGCGGTATGGTTATTCCACAAGACTTTGTAAAAGTGCAAAGTGCGGCTTATTGTGGTACGAGTCTTCTCATCGATGATCTTGACCGGGTGCTCAGAATAAGTGAGATAAGGTTGTAGAGCTTCATGATCTTCCATGCGGACTTCAGCTGGGGATTTAAGACACTTTGAAAGCATCTAGGCCCCCAAGAGGTATGGTTTCGGTGATTAATGACAACCGTTGGATTTTACTAATGAATTTGTGGATGCAAGGTCTCCCATATCACTCATCACTCAAATGAAATCTATATGAATATCATCTACTGCTCATTGGATATAATTGGAGACCCCTAAACAACCATTCTATGAGGTCAATCGATTTTTATAAAGACTAGAAGAAAAAGCTCACATGTCAAAATTATTCAACCAATATTGACAGCACTCAATGCTTAATAATCATCAGAAGAATATTTCCATCCAATGTCTAAGAGGTCAATCGAGTAAATTACAAAAGAATCACTCGAAGCAAACTTACCGGATCCACCGATGTTTCCAGAAAACAACACATCGGTCGAGTTGGTTCAGCAGAAGAAGAAGACCTTAGAACTAAGTACTCACCGGATAATCTAATGATAAAGGGCATGTTACATCGGTCCATCAGTACAGTAAGCAATATACCTGGACCAAGTGTAACACAGGATCATCCGATGTACAACTATAAACACATCGGTCAATCACTCCAGTAAGCATCAAGTCTTAACAAATTCTGGAGGAAGTGCCACCGGATCATCCGATGAGAAGAAAAGTGTAACATCGGTCTAAAAACGGTCATATCTGACACAGTGACATTAGCTAATTTGGATTTGACCGATGATAACTGAAGGGGGAGCATCGGATCATCCGGTGTTCGCAGAACAGTGATGTCAGCCTACTTTTCCAACGACTATTTCGTGGAGGCTGGCTATTTATACCCCTTCAACCAGTCTATTCGAAAAGTCTTGACTACCAGACATACTCTACACATTCTCAAGCATTCAAGACATTGTGCTACCACTTCTACATCATATACACCACTTACACACCAAGAGATAGGCTAGAACTAGCTAGAGATAGTGCTTGTGTGCCTCCATTCCTGGTGATTGGAATCTCTAGTGTAGTGAGAGCAGTAAGGGAGTGTCCCTTGGTGATTGTAATTGAGAGAGACTTCCAGAGCTTGCCAAGACGGTTGTGGAAGCCCGGAGAAACCAAGTTGTACAAGGCTTGAGCTCCATCTTGCCGAGGTTGGCAAATGGAGAAGAATAGTGAAGATCCCTAGTCTCGGTGACTTGGGTGTGGCTATACCCTTCGTTGGGTGCCACAACGTGGATGTAGGAAGATCTTGACGATCTTGCCGAACCACGGGATAAATCTTCGTGTCTCCTCGAGAGTTTGCATTCTCTTACTCTCACTCTACACTTATGCATTTCATATACCGCAAAGTTACTAGTGACTTGAATGCATAGGTTGTTTGCATAGGGAATTGGGCTTTTAGTAATTAAGTGGTATTGCTTTAATTCTTGAAAAGAAGCCCAATTCACCCCCCCCTCTTGGGCCTTCGATCCTTTCACACTTCCGCAACTGAGAGATGTGGAATACATTATGAACTCCAAAGAGAGACGCTGATAACTCCAGACGATAGGCCACAGGTACGCATTTCTCAGTGATAGCGAGCGGCCCGATGAATCGTGGAGCCAGCTTTCCCTTCACCCCAAAATGGTGAATCCCTTTCATTGGAGATACACGAAGGTAGACGTGATCCCTAATGTCAAAGTGAAGAGGTCGACGTCGTTTGTCTGCATAACTCTTCTATCGAGATTGAGCAGCCTTGAGATTGGCTTGGATTACTCGCACTCGTTCATCCGCTTCATTGACCAGATCAATACCATATGCCACTCTTTCACCGAACTCACACCAATTCAATGGTGTGCGGCATTTCCTTCCATAGAGAGCTTCATATTGCGCCATCTGGATACTAGCTTGATAGCCATTGTTATATGAAAACTCCGCCAATGGTAGATGATCATCCCAATTTTTACCATGGTGAATGGCACAAGCTCGTAGCATGTCCTCAAGGACTTGATTTACTTGCTCCGTCTGACCATCAGTCTGCGGATGATAAGTAGAGCTTCGAATCACCTTGGTACCCAATGATGCGTGGAGCTGCTCCCAAAAGTGAGCAACAAATAAGGCTCCACGATCTGAAATGATAGTGCGGGGTACTCCATGTAGGCACATGATCCTCGTGATATACAACTCTGCATACTTGGGACCTCGATAGTTGGTGTTGACAGGAATAAAATGAGCTGACTTGGTCAACCGATCAACTATCACCCAAATCGAATCATGCTTACGGAAAGTGAGGGGTAACCCAACGATGAAATCCATGCTGATGTCTTCCCACTTCCATGCCGGTATGTTTAAGGGTTGTAACTGTTCGGCTTTCCTCAAATGGTCGGCTTTCACTCGCCGACATGTATCACATTCGGATACATACTTCGCTATCTCTCGCTTCATCCGGGACCACCAAAATTTCTTCTTCAGATCCTGGTACATCTTGTTGCTACTCGGATGAATAGAGTACTTGGATAAGTGTGCTTCATCCAAGATCATCTTTCGGAGCTCCATGTCATGGGGTACGACTATACGGTCTTTAAACCAAATAGTACCGTGATCATCACATCGAAAGCATTTCATCTCCCCCTTCTTCATTCTGTGTCGAATGTGCGACATTCCCTTGTCTTCCTTTTGAGCCTCTACAATATCTTCCCTGATGGTAGGGATGAGAGCTAGATTGTAGAGCACTCCATATGGAACCAAGTATAAACTCGGCTCATCCTCTTACATTGAAATGATCGATAGATAATTGACATGAGACTTGCGGCTCAACGCATCTGCAACCACATTTGCTTTGCCAGGATGGTAGTGGATCTCAATCTCATAGTCTTTGATCAATTCCAACCATCTTCGTTGTCGCATATTCAAGTCTTTCTGCGTGAAAATGTACTTCAAACTCTTGTGATCAGTGTAGAGATGCACTTGATTGCCTAATAGATAGTGCCTCCACATCTTCAATGCGAGCACCACGGCAGCGAGCTCAAGATCATGAGTCGGATGATGTTGTTCATGATTCTGAAGCTGTCGGGATCCATACGCGATCACCCTTCTATCTTGCATGAGTACACAACCAAGACCAATGCCAGATGCATCACAATAGACATCAAACAGTTTGGTTGTGTCCGGCTGAGCCAAGACCGGTGTTGTTGTGAGGTGTTTCACCAAAGCTTGAAATGCTTCTTCACATTCTTTAGTCCATACATATCTTGTTCCCTTCTTCAGTAGTTCTTTCATTGGTTTAGCTATCTTTGAGAAACTCGGAATGAACCTCCGATAATAGCCAGCCAAAGCCAAGGAAACTACGAACTTCATGTACGGACTTGGGAGATTTCCACTCCAGGACTTGTACAATTTTGCTTGGATCAACGGCAATACCATCAGCCGAGATGATGTGCCCTAGAAATGGCACTTGGCGGATCCAAGACTCACACTTGCTGAACTTTGCATACAGTTTGCGATCTCTTAAACGTTGCAACACAATATGCATGTGGTTAACATGTTCTTCTTCAGATTTAGAATACACCAAGATGTCGTCAATGAATACCACGACAAACTTGTCCAACTCCAGCATAAACACCGAATTCATGAGATACATGAAGTGAGCTGGTGCATTGGTCAACCCAAAGGACATGACGAGATACTCATATAGCCCATACCTCGTCGAAAATGCGGTCTTTGAAATGTCCTCAGGTCGAATCTTAATCTGATGATAACCTGAACGAAGGTCCATCTTTGAGAATACCTTAGAACCCACTAGTTGATCGAATAAAATATCAATGCGTGGTAGTGGATACTTGTTCTTGATGGTGACCGCATTCAGTGGACGATAGTCCACACACAACCTCAAAGTCTCATCCTTCTTCTTCACAAACAACGCGGAACAACCCCAAGGTGATGAACTTGGGCGAATAAAACCCTTGCTCAATAAGTCATTAAGCTCCTCCTTCAATTCTGCAAGTTCCTTCGGTGCCATCCTATGCGGCTTCCTTGAGATTGGCATGGTTCCTGGCGTAAGTTCAATTTTGAACTCGACGTCACGTTCTGTTGGCATGCCCGGGAGATCGTCAGGAAACACGTCTGGAAATTCACACACTACGGGTATATCCGCAAGCATCTTGGCACTTGTGTGATGCACCGCTGAAACTCTTGGTGCGGTATTCAAAAGATTTAAAGTGTTGCTACCATGGAATTGAGAATTCAGTTGGACAGTCCGCGAGCTGATATCAAAGATAGCTCCATGATGTGTCAACCACGACATACCCAAGATGAGGTCAATCTGCTGACCTTCCAAAATGATGAGGTTCACCGGATAGATACTCCCACCCATGCACAAAGGTGCTCGAGAAATGACCTCATTAGCTGAAATATTGACTCCAGGTGAACTGACACAAAAAGGATGTGAGACAGTCACAATTGGCACTTGATGTCTCAACACAAAAGATTTGCTCACAAAGTTATGAGTAGCTCCAGAGTCAAACAGAACGACTACTGGTTGATCATGTAAAGTAAACATGCCTGCTAAAACAGGTTCTCCTTCTGGAATGTCCTCAATCGCAGCATAATTAACACTAGCAGACTTCGATGAGGTCTTCTTTTTAAATTTATGGTGCTGATCAGAATTCTTGGGAAAGGACAATTGGACACGGTCACGTTCCGTCTTGCGATGTTCCCGTGCTAAATGCATTCTGTGCTTTCCACTGAATTGGGGTGGACTGACAACATGCACATCTTGCAGAGATTGGGCTGCAAGAGTGAGATCATACTGCTGCGATGGTGAATCAGGACACACTTGCACGCTTTGTTGAGGTGCAATTAAAGTCTCCACTGGATAGGAGTGATACCGAACCTGTTGTGGCTACTCACTCGAACAAAGCACTTGACAAGACGGTAAGCAATATACCACTCGATCCTCCTGAGGAATATCACTGATAATTTTCAGTGATGTCTTCCTCTTCCTCTTCTCTGCCTGATAGCAAAGAGTTGCATCCTCCCGAACAATAGCGGCACCAACCAAGTCATTGTAGTTTCCATTATTGAATAACACCAGTCGAGCTCGAAGCTCGACGTTCAGTCCTCGAAAGAAACAATCACACTTCAATGCCTCGATATCCACATATTCAGGTGCATATTGAGCCAAATGATTGAACACCTTGGAGTATTCATAAGCACTCATTTCTCCTTGCTTTAACTCCACAAACTCCTCCAACTTGGTTTTAATCATCCCTGTAGAAATGTGACGTGCACGAAAAGCATCACGGAACTCCGCCCAGGTCACACGATGACCGTCAGGGAGAGTGGTGAGATATTCAGACCACCAAGATCCTGCGAATCCGTGAAGTTGTTGAGCGGCAAACAAAGCCTTCTGATACTCATCATACTGGAGTAACCCAAATTTGGCTTCAATCACCCGGAGCCAATGTTTCGACTCCAATGGTTCCCAGGCTTCTGCAAAAACCGGTGGTTGAGTTGCCAAGAAATCCAGATATGTGACTTGAGGTTGATCAAGTGGTCGAGCCTCAGGTTGTACACTCTGCTGTACCAACATCTGCAGAGACTCGGCCATCCTTGCTAAGACTTCTGCCAATCTGGTTGATGATGGCACTGGTGGTAGAGTTGAGTCATCTCCACCATGAGCAGAATTACCCGGTTCACCCTCAAAATGAGTGTGATCCATGCTGAAAGAGTGAGCATTACGGTTAAGATCCAAAGTTGCAATACCAATTGGAATCATGATAAAGACCGTAATATGCATCACTTTACAATGTAGTAGGCAAGGTGTAAATAAGGATTAGAACATTGAACTAGACCCAAATAAGTGATACTGCCCCCCAATAAGTTAACATGGTGTTTCAACTTTATGTTAATCAATTAGGTGTAGTAATCACCCCTAGACCTGATGAGTGTCATAAGAAGGTGAAACTAAAACCATTTGAGTTCATAACATCGCATACTGGTATGCCGTCCAGTTTCTGGTCCATCAGACCAGTCTGCAGAAATGTAATTATTTCTCACAGTTAAATGCAGAATTTGGTCTGGAGTTCAACTACAAATTTATAGTAAACTCAAAAACCTTTCCAGAATGTATTACTTTGTCCCCATTGCAATTCTGGAATGGAAGTTATAGAAGCTTGATTAATGGTTACAAGACAGTTCAAACCTGGAATATGAACTTCAGTTCTGTTCCAGCAGACCATCCTGTATAAATTCGAAATTTGCTCCCAGTAAATGGCAGGAATAGGATTTGAGTTGAATACTAAAGTTTTATAGCACTTCATAAACTTTCCATATTGTACTTGAACACCTACAGTTGAGCTCTGGATTAAAAGTTATACAGGTCTGAAGTTGACTAAAATTTTCTGGAAATTTTGACAGAACCTCCCCTGTATATGTGGGTTTTGTCCACAGTTTATACAGGTATATCAAAACAATATCTTGAGGTAATGACAAAATAACCATGGTACCAAATCATGTTAATATTCCAGAAATAGATTTGGTTCAGGCTTACAAAGTCGTTATACAGGTCAAAGCTCGCAAATTCCAACTATGCACAAATAATTTCTGGTCCTGGACTGCCAGGACAGCATTTGCGACCATTGGAATTGGACTCCGGTAATGAAAGATTCAGACCAGGAGTTGAATAGAAAGTTGATAGAGGACTTCCTAAGCTTTCCGAAAATGTGTATGTATGACTATGTCAAGTTTAATATTAGGAAATATGACTGTCTAAAGTTGACAGATGAGTTGACTGGTTTTCTGCCAGCAGATCTGTAGTGTACCAGTTTCAACCTGGGATTTGGATTGGTTCAGTGTCGAATTAGAAAACACTTCAATTTACAAAGTTGTAGTTATGCTTCTGCCCTCTCCAGATATGTATCACAATAGGATAGAAGATTTTTCTACAAGAAGTTATGGTGAAAGAACAGAGACTGTGTAATTGGGGAAGACATTTGTAGTTGTTTTTGTGGAGTTCAAATTACGCCAAGGTAGGATCATTTTCAGTCCTAAAGACCAAAATGAACTTTGTAGTGGACTTGATGATCTTTCTATCCATATAGCATATCCTTATGTTATTTTTCATCTAATCAAGATTGCGACCTGGCGAAGTTGAGCAAACTTCTGCCAGAAATAAAGAACCTTGATTCTTCACGAGTTATGAGTGATATTCACCTTGCAATGTCCAAAACCTACCAGAAACTGGTAGTCGGACTTTCCAAAATGTAATGCAACCATTTTGACGTTGGGGATGGTCAAGTATCAAAGTCGATACTGACGGTACTACGTGCCTCACCAAAGAAAATTCTAACCGGTATATCCGGATACGTTTATAGGTGGTCCTAATATGGTTCACTCGCAAACGTGTGCTACACGGGTCGCTACCGTAGTCAATGCTGCAAAAGATAAACAATCCCCTTTCACACCTTCACACCTCAAGGGCGGCACGGGGAAACACGACAGGCAGTCACAATAATATATACAAAAGTAATTGCATACGACTCTGGTGTGAGTCGCCCTCTAGCGATGTCACGTATCGATGTAAATGGCTGTAAATACGTCTGTACAGCAAAGACTCCCGTACGAACCGGCTTATACACGCTCGGGCATACGTGTTTCGCATGCTCCCACAGAATATGAATGATTCTAGAGAGCCATACTATCGGGTTATACACCACCCGACGGGGGCTCCCACTAACTTTGAAGCACACTGGGGTACCGCGTGTCATAGGTTCTCAGAAACATGGAAAGTTTTAGAGACTCCTATTAACATTTCCGTTCCAAGCCAAGGAAAACTTTGATGCTACCTCTCGCATGGTGAGCTACTGCAATTGATCCGTTTACGGTGGCGTACCTTACCTCTTACCTGACGTCAGAGCGTCGTTACAGAATTAATAACATATGAGTTAATTTACCACCTTTAAAACTTATACTAGTAATAGTTCTTAATGGGCATATAGCTAATCCTCACTCGACTACTTCGGAGTTTTTGAAAATAGGCTCTTTTCGAACGGCTATTCCCAATGAAGCTCTGATACCATGTCTGTGGGGACCGGAGTCCACACATCCGAGGATCTCATTGGGTGGTGCCGTGCGATGCGGCACCTAACAGCACACACGAAAAGGATACCAACACGTACAAAATTTTCATTTCAGAATAATCAAAGTTTACAAAAGAGTGTACAACAGGGATACACAAGCACCGGAAAATACATACTCATAATCTCACCTAGCTAAGTAGGAGAGAAGACGTCCATGCCCTAGGACGTTTCCCATTAGCAACAAAAAGAACATTCAGCAGCGGCGTGGTTCACATAAGACTTATCTCGATACCTCGAGATCTCATGTACAACCTGAACAGCAGAAATAAACCTAATACCTGCAAAAATCGTTAAAGCGCAAACGTGAGCATAAGACTCAGCAAGACTAACCCGTCTCACTAGACATATGCAAGGGTGAGTACTAACCATAGGTAAGGAATAGCATAAATAGACTCGCCTACAAGTGAATCCTTATAATCATGTTTTAAGTAGCAAATGACATTCTTCAAGCACGGCACATCATAGACTCCACAATCAAACAAGAAATGCTTTGCCGATGATATGACATGCTCAAAGCACATAATGTTATTACAGCTAAAGTATGGGGAAACTGTAAACTTTAATTTTGCTATCTCTAAGTCATACAAGGTTGCCAAGCAATTATAATTCAATACAACATATTTTTCTGGCTTCTTCAGTATTTACTACATCACGACAGCGATGGACAAGTGGTACTCTATTACCGCGAGGGACAGTGATTGCAATCAGGACACACTCGGACTGCACGACATGCACACCCGTGTGGGAGACACATACGTGCTCTCCTCCCCGCGTCATACATGGCCACCTTTCACCCAAGACCCCAATGTCGACAAACCTCTTCATCCCGAGCAAAAGGTCCCCTACACGGACACATCAAAACGTTCCGCTAGGAGATTTACACCTTTCTACCTTCGCATCTCCATTCAAGGACAACCGAGGAGTCTCCACCCTACAGTCTGGAGTTACATCAGTTTAATGGGCCCATATACCATTATGCAACCAGTACAGTTCAAGCTTGCCCAACGGTTCTGCATACGGCACGGTCCTCAAGCGACACAGACAGGGCTATGCGCCCGAGATTCCATCTCGTCGACTCTTATTCCCCCTGCCCGGTCTCGTATTCATTTCATAAGCCATTTTTAATCTTCCACCCTCATGTGAACTGTTATTCCTATCTCGCGAGTAGATTCCAACTACTCGACTTCTACCGGATTTCCTATACATTAGCAAAGCAGTTACTATAGGTCAAACTGTAACCCGTTCCAACCAAACCCTAGGATTTGTGGTCATGCAAGTGGAGTATCAAACACCTTATACGTAATGCACAATATCAACTGAAGACGTAAGTGAATAAAACTGGAAAAAATCTGAAAGGCTCTTAAATGCAAACCGGGTCTTGCCTTAGTTTGCGACTCGATCAAATGTCAATTGTTAGTGGTCCTTCTCTGAAAACTCCACCAAGGACTTCAAGTGGATACCCTTGCCTTCTCCTCCAAGCGACACTTCTCGTCAATATCGATCACTACACGACATGCATATGCGAATGCTAGTAAATTAAAAATGTAGATATAGTTCATAAGCTTCTAACTATGGTTATAGGGAGTGAATGATCTTCTTTGGCTTTGGGATGTTTATAGTAGATGTTAGGGACTACAAAAAATACTCTTGCAAAGAACAGGAGATGATCAAAGTAGTTTGTTGTCTCTAAAATTATGACAAGAAATAAATTTCCAAGAATTTTAGATAAGAAACTGTAGCTTGAATATAGCTGCCAGTTGATGATAATGATAGAGGATGTTGTTCTGGTTCTAGCAAAATTGGTTTCATAAATTTTTGAGCCTTGGTGAAGGAGATATTAAATTTCAAAGTTGGCAATAATTTCTGGGATCATTTTATATCTGAATTTTAGCTTTTCAATTAACATTAAGTTGGCAACTGAATTAGAAACAGGAAGCTAAGTCAATTAAATCCCAAAATTTTACAGAGACTAGTGTATGACTAACGAAAGGTTCAGTCCAAATTTGGGACACAATAAAGCAACAGAACATTTGTAATAATTCAATGACTGAAAAGGATAATTGAATTATACAGAGGATTATACAGGTGCAATGGCTCCCAAACGTTTTTTGGAAATCAATAATAGGATAATGTATTTTATGTGAATTTTGGGGATTTTTCCAGTGGGTCGTTCATCTGGAAAAATTGTATTTGTATTTGGAAAGATTGTTTCCTACAAAATTTAAAAGTAAGTTTCACAAAACATAATTGGTACTAACAGAATCTAGAGCTCAAGGGCTTTCAAAAAAAATTTGCTTGAAGATTTTTGGAGCAGTCTACAGATAGTTATGGATTTTCTAAGTTGGAGCCAAATCTGGAATTAAATTCTAACTTGAATTAAACCGTCGGCCCCACCGTTTTAAAATGGACCAATGGCATTCACACCACACAGGGACCAGAGAGAAAACACCGCGTAGCCACAACAGATCTCGTGGCCACACCAGATCCGACGGGGGTTAACAGACGCTGACGTGCGGGGCCCGCAGCATCGTCGTCAACCTCCCGACGGTGGCGGCGCGCGGGGCTGCAACGGCGGCGCGCTCCGGCGAGCCTCGCCGGATCTGAGTTCCCGGCCACCGCAGTGCCTAATCTCGGGCGCCCAACCCTAAAATCATGCGCTGAGCACGATGGTGGGGTCGGTGAGGCTTGCCGACGGTCGGAAATAGCGGCGCATTTGCGGCGGCGGCAGCTAGGGTTCTGGCCATGTCGGAACCGTCACTCCGTGGCTAAAACTCTTCTAAAAAGGCTGGGGAAGTCTTCTGGAACCACGAGGAAGGTTATGGGAAGGTGAGATCGTCGTGCAACAGCCGGCAAAGCAATCGTCGATGGCGACAGAGGCATCTTCTTAATGACGGAGGGAAGAACTCGTGATTCTCGAGCTACAGTCGATCATTTTTTGTGATTCCAGTTCGAGAGGGTGCGCAAAGAAGTGTAGAAACTATTTTCTAGCAATTGTGGAGAGTGATTAAGTGTGGAACTCGAATTGAATGAAAAACCGAACGAGTTCATAAGCTTTGGCCGAGAGTAAAACTTAGGTAACTTGCTCCATACTCACGTAAATGAGGAACGGCTTTCACCATCGTGCAGAGCGTGTCCAGGCGCACCTTTGCTATGGGAGTCGAAGCACGAAACTGCTTGCAGCAGCCTGGCACCGTGGAGCAGAGACGGCACACGGTGACCACGATGGCGAGCCCCGAGGTAGCTTCAAAATACCGGCAAAATATCAACGAAGGAACGAAAGGAGTGAACCAGAGGACAGAGGAGGGAGTGGGGAACAACCTCTCTGTTGAGAGCTTAGCGCGAGAGGCCTCCGGTTTGCCTGAACCGGGCGCGCGGCGCCGGCAGTCGAAATCTTGCGCGCGGGCGAAAACGGCACAGACTCTCGGCTCAGCGTGAGGGAAGACGATAATCTCGACCGTGGGGTGATAAGGAGGAGCCAGGGGCGATATTTGTAGTGCTCAAATGGGAGCAGCTCGCCGCTGTCGCGCTGGGCATGCATGCCGTCGCGGTGGCACACGCAGCGCGCGCTGGATTGCGGCGCACGTGGGGTTGCTGACTGGTGGGCCCCGCCAGTCAGCCTTACAGCTACTGCCACTTTAGTAATTAATTTAGAAATAGTAAATGAACTCCAAAAATCATGAAACTTCATGGCTAAGTCAAGAAAAATGTGCTGAACACAAAGGTGTGTTTAGATCTTTATGTTCAAGTATATTTGACCAGATTTTGAATTTGAATTTAAACTTGATTCAAATTTGCTGATCGTCTCAAATAAAATAACAAATGGGCTCCAAAACTCATGAAACTTTTCAAGGAGCTTATTTGCAATTTTAGAAGACTATAGAAAAATTTATAGCCTCAGATTTGAATGTTCTTGACAGGGCATGTGTATACAGTAGCTATATGCTATTTGTTGATTTGAGTATATGAGGTACTATAAATTGATTTGCCCAAGCAAAACCCCATTCAAATACTCCAAATTTTTTCAGATATGATATTTGAATTATTTTAAGATTATTGGTGAAGTATGTTTCTCATGTTATTAAAATTTAAAACATGAGAAGAAAAGGGAATTGAATAGGTTCAAGTTTATGCACATGACCATATCTTGATCCCAAATAAATTTGAATTTAACTGACCACTGAAATTTATATTTAGAATTAAGTGGGATTTTACACCCCATCTGCAGGGTACCGACAGTGACCGACCGGGAAGTTTTCCCGGGTGCGCACGAGTGAGGACGAAATGCGCAAAAAAGACAAGTTTTGGTCTGTGGTGCTAGTCTCTAATCCTATAGAGCTATCAGGAGTAACGACCACTAGGCCCGTAGTGGCTGGGGTGTTACAAATGGTATAATGATTGTGACATTCTGGCTCAAGGATTAATAGGATTGATAGAATGTATACTTTCTTTTTTCGGAAGCCCACCCGTAAAGAACTACGAGGTTAACTGTGCTTGGCCTGGAGCAATTTTCGGATGGGTGACAAACCGGGAAGTTTTCCCGGGTGCGCACGAGTGAGTTAAAAATGCACAGAAAAGACTAGTGTTGGTCTGTGAGGTTAGTCTGTGATCCTAGAGAGCTGCCAGAAGTAGCGACCATTAGGCCCAAAGTGGCTGGAGTGTTACGAAATGGTATGAGAACCGACCCTTGCAGTTTCACAATAATGTATGGGTTAGGGATGTGGGTACATACGCATGACGTATGTGTCCTCTAGGAGGGCCACAGTACGGTACGTATGCAGTACTGAACGTATGGACGTGGCTAATAGGAGATGTTCCTGGCTTGGTGGTTGACCGACAAGGACGTCGGTCTTCTAAGAGGAGTGGATTCTGACATCTTGGATCAAGGCTTAATAGGATTGATAATATACTCATACCATCAAGGTATATATTCTTTTTTGGAAGCCCACCTGTAAAGAACTCCGAGTTTAAGCGTGCTTGGCCCAGAGCAATTTTTGGTTGGGTGACCGACCGGGAAGTTTTCCCGGGTGCGCACGAGTGAGGACAAAACGCATAGAAAAGACTAGTGTTGGTTTGTGAGATTAGTCTGTGATCCTAGAGAGCTGCCAGAAGTAATGACCGTCAGACCTGTAGTGGCTTTGGTGTTACAATTTGAAGCCAATAAACTCAATAGTTAGAGAATATCAAATTGTAACTTAAATACTAGAGGAGAATAGAATATAGCAACTATTCATCATTTCAACTTATTAATGACTCAAACATTCTTACCGCACATATTTTATAAAAATCCTATCCTAAGTTTTTTTATTTAAATGCAATGATGTGAAAAAAAAGGAAAATGAAACACAAGATGGGATGTGATACAAGTTACCTCAAGTGGGGTCCCCCAAGCTTTTTCTTGGTCAAGGTCCGCGATAGGGGTTGAAGCTCTAACGGAGGAGGTAGGTTGGAGGTCAGTCTTACCTTGTTGCAGCATGGCTTCAACATTGGGAGGTTAAGTATCTATGTTGTGTTGCCTTCTATGCTGCCATGAGCATGGTCGAGAGAGTGTTGTAGATGCCGGTCATCCGCACCTCAAGTTCTCCCATGCATCGGCTGTCATCCATCATTCCTTGGCTAAGGTCATGATAACCTCTAACCACAAATGAACAAGGTGCACCCAATAATGGAGGCAACTCCCTCGAACTTGAATGAGTACTTAGAATAGTTGGGAGCATAGTGATCTCACTTATTCATTGCAGCCCATTGTCGCTCATGGAGGGTTTCCATGTCAAATTCCCGACCTCGTATAGCTATGAATGACCTTCGGGTTTTATTTCCGATAGGCTGCAACCATGCTTATTTACTTATTGGCCAGGAGATGTTGAAATGGAACCTCAAGTCTTAATTCAACAATCGACTTCGTGTCTACCTACATAGAAATTTACTCCTGCAAGCTTGCTCTCTTGTATGGAGAGGGATGGTTAGCTCTCAGTACTTGTACAAATGAAACTTCAAGTTAGGTAAGCGAATTTCATTTGTACATTCGAGGAAGAAAAACAGCAAAGATCCATTGGGTCCAATTTCAAGTACATCCATAAATATTGTACTTATTCATTGATATAAGAGTAGAACTTTATAAATTAATGAATTTTGACATTTTCTAAAGCTCTTACTTATAGCAATGCAAGTGATAGATGTATACTCTATGAGTCCCTTTATCTTGAATTTTCTAACCATCTTCACTTTTTTACAAGAGCAAAATTTATCATTTGGATCATGGCAAAGAAGATTATCGGTTTATTCTCCTGAATATTTCTAATGTCTTGTTTAGGAATTTGAAATCTAATGATCCATATATAAATGGGTTTCAAATGAAAATTATGGACATCACTATTCCTAGGCTGCTATATGCCAATTCACCCATCAAGTTATTTTATTAGATTTGTTTACTAAACCTAGACAGGGAATGACAAAGTCAATTAAACAATGCTTATGAGATTGTAGGCACTTGTTTAAATTCCTTCCAAGTAAGGTGACATGCCTTTTGAAAAGTCAAAACGCAATGCCAACACTTACTCTCGCGAGGGTGCATAAGAATCGAATGATGAGGAGGTGTAAACCTTCATTTCTAAGGCAAGAACAAATTATATAATCATAATGCAATCCAAATGACAGAAAATTTTAAACTTGTACCTCATATGAAGAGTAGTTTGGGCTGAAGGTTTTTGTGTGGGAAATTTAGGACCATGGTTTTTGGTGTAGCCTTCATGTTGGAATTCTATTGCCAAGTTGAGGTTGGAGTTGAATATGAACGAATCTTCATCTTGCTCCTCTATCGGGCCATCATCTTGAGCATTCCTCCACCTGGAACTCAAAACGAGATCGGTGGAGGGATATGCGCTTGAATCCTTTCGATGGTGCCTTGATCTTGATGAGGCTTGACTTTTTCTAGCCAAACAACATCTTTACACACTTCCTCCTGGCTGCAATAAAAATAGGAAAAAACAAAATAACTCGAAAACAAGTTACGTTAGCCAAAAGCAACTGAACCCTTTGTCAAACTGTTTTGCCCAACTAGAAACAACTTGCAAATGCAATGAGGAATAAGAGAAATCTTTTTTGTTTGGATTAGGATAATAAATTCAAGTGGTTATGCCCAAAGTTCATATCCAAATAATTTTTTTCACTAATTCAAAATTTTAGTTTTATGTTGGTTGGAAATTTTACTTTTCAACATGCAAGTGTCAAAATTCAAACATGCTAAATGCAAATGCAAGGTTTGATGAGAAATTCAAATATGCAATTAGGAAATCAAATATGAGATAACTATCAATTAACTTATTAGCAAGGACTCACCAATTTTTAAAATCTGTTGAGTGAAACTTACCTCCGTCCTGTTTAACATAATGGAGTGTCGTCCATACCTGGAGATGAAGGTGTGGATCACTTCTCTTGTTGACATGCCAAATCTCCTTTGACTATCATTTGGACAAGTGGGGCACGTGGTGGCTTCAGCCTCTTTGTCGCATTGATGGGGAATTGTTTATGATGTGATGACTTTTTTTATTGAAGATATTCTTTCATGAAATTTGTGAGGCTTGTTCTTCTTCTGCTTCTCTTTTTGGTGGCTTGGGCCACTTGGATGGCACAAGCTTTTCCGTATTGTAAGAATGTCATCATGGATGAAATGACGGAGTCTCCTTATAGCCTAATTTCTTCATAGAGGCCACGAGGTTCCCCACTTATGGGGGTCACTTTGACCTTCAAGATGTTCTTTTGATTCAACACATACATGATCTTGGATCGAAGGCTTCCTTGGGCACAGCGACATATGGACTCCACAATCAAACAAGAAACGCTTCATCCACGATGTCGCTTGCCTAAGGTTGCACTGGTTTGGTCGAAGTGTAGGATCCCAATAAGTAATAGTGGAACACCTTGGATCTTGAATGCTTTTCAGATGTCTTGTCCTTGGCCAATGTTGTCATTGGTTTCTTCTTGGCCACGAACAAGATACTTCAAGGTTGGCTAGTTGAAGTTGAATTCATTTGAATTCAAATTCCCATAGCCTCCATGATTGCATTGATTCCACCCTTGACCTCCTTGTTGGTGGTGGCCATTGGAGTTGTTGGTTGGAGATAAAGATCCTCATTGGTGTTAGGGAACTAAATCCCCAAGGTCCCTTGTTGACATGGGTTTTCACAAATCATGTGAATATCCATGGCTTTGATCATCAAAACAATGCTCATTGGCTTGACCTTCTTGATCTTTCAATAGGAGTTCTAGTTCCATGGCTAGCATGTCCACCTTGTCAATGGTGTGCATGCCATGCTGACAAAACTAGAACATTCATTGATCCACCCCTTGAATGGTGACCATCTTCTCAATTAATCCTCCTCATGATCATTGAGAAGATGTCACCTCCATCTTTAGCGTGAATGTGATCGCGGATTGATGATGTCAACCCGTTGTAGGAGTGTAGGATCATGAGCCAACTATCCATCTCCATGGTGAAGCCAAACAAAGATATAATCTTTGAGCCTCCCCCAAGCTTCGGGGAGAGATCCCTTTGGCTCCTGCTGGAAGCTGGAGAATCCTTCCATTGTGGGCAATGGTGTTGCCCAACGAAAAGAAATTGTCAAGGAATGCCTTGAATTGTTTTTGCAGTTGAGTACTTGCATCCTCGTTAGCCTTCCTATGAAATGGGTTAACCAAACACTACTCTGTTTTTATATCACGGGGAAACACACGTAAGGGTAATCCTGTCTAATAACTACTAGTACTTATAGCTCAATCATAAATGATAGTTATCCTTTGCTTTCTTTGTCTTCCCCAGCAACAGCGCCAGAAATGCTTGTTGGTATTTCTTAACATCACAGATCATCTCTGGTGAGAGATGAAATCCACAAGAGTATGGAAGATACTATTGTAGCATTTCACCCATGAGTATTCTCAAGGCCATCGTATTTAACTCAAAGGAAGGCGGCGAAGTAAAGTAAACACTATTCTTATGATCAAGGTATAGGATAGTAAGTAATTATCACAATAGGGGTAAGATGGTAATAGGGGAAGTGTGACACACACCTAAGAAATCTACTCTTAGAGATAAGGTTGTCCAAGTGAGGGTTAAACTACAAGAAGGGGTTGCTCCTACTTTGCTCTAATTACACATATACATAGCATAATAATATACACATGAATTATTAATGATGAATACTAGGGCTACTAGTCTCACACATTGGGAACGGGTGTACCTCTGGCAAAACCAGAATGATTCTCGCTAAGAGCCTGTGGCGTAGCTGAATATTGGGGAGTGCAAAGGACAAACAGAGCTGTCACCAACTGTCGCCTACCTCTACAACCCATTGGTCAACGATACATCCAACACTACTCAACTATCTAAGCACTACGCTTACATGTTAAGTAAATATCTTAAGAGCTACAGTGCAAGTACCTTCCTAAGGCCATGACTAACCTAAACGTCATTGAACCAATGTTGGAACCAAACATTACTTTATTCATATTAACATAACTATGTTATTATGTAATTAGACTATATGGAGGTATATGGTGTTTATGATAACATAATATGGACATTACTGTTGGATCATAATAACACCTACACCTATCACATACATGAACTCCACAATCAAACAAGAAACGTTTTGCCCAAGTATATGAATAAAGATATACTAATAATAATATTATTATTATGTATAAAGCCACAAAAGGAAGAAAAGATACACGAGCCATACATTTTCCAATTTGGACTTGGGACTAGAGGCTCCTCTCTACAGACTAACCTCCAATAAGGACTAAGAGAACTAGTGTATACAATGGAGTGAATGCTCAAGTGGTGTGTGTGTGAAGTGAGGCACCTTCCCCCTATTTGTACACTCAATAAGACGGTTTTACGCTGATCTCCATGACTTTCACTTACTCCTGCGTTAAGGAAGCCACCAGAGGTCGACATGTGTGAGTGGAGCAAGTTTGGTGCACTTATAGTTCGGCCAAACCAGGGGTTAGACGGATCTGGGGGAGGCTCCATTCGGGTTCCAGTTGCTCCAGGTCACTAATATGTGGACCGTTGTCAACTTTATAGATGATTTCCAATGAAAACGTGCATGCACCCGCCTGTAAGTGGGCCATTGGATCCATGGGAGATCACTTGGCAGCGTCTGATTGGTCATAAGTGTGTTTCCTTGGACATGCATTCACCTCAAATCTGTATAGAATAATTGCATGCACCATTTTCTCCAAGTACAAGTGGAACTAGATTATTTTTAAAAGCAATGCATCTAAAAATGTATACTCTGTCATATAATTGAGATATATTGATGGTTGAAATTGGTACTTAACGACTGTCAACAACGGATCTAGCGCCTTTCGTGCCTCAACGTCTCATGAGTGTGTCATGACTCAATGTTCTGATCTACACCTTTTTTGTACCATTTCAAGTGCTTGGTTGTTCTTTTTGAGAAAAACAGACGCTTCAACTGAGGTGTCACAAGTAAGTAACAAAGCTGCTTATGTGCGACTTTTGTCATCACATTATCACCGTCATCATTAACAACTTCGACAAACCTTGTTTGTTCTATTTGGCATGCTCTTTCTAGAAAAGCATGCAGTTGTCTTGACACAAATCAATCTTCTTATATTTCATACCGAGACTAGAGAGCAAATCCTTCACGAAATACATACCTTTAGGCACTTATGAGGTGGTCGAAGGATATCGCTGATCAATTTGATGAGGTTGTTATAGCAGTTATTCTAGAAGAAGTACTGAGACTCAATTGTCATAAGTATAGCCATGAAAGTGAGGAGGGTCACTTCAGTGTATTCATGCAGCGGCTCTTCTGATGCTTTGAAAAGCTTGAGGAACGCTTCAACTTCTGTTGTAGGAGGATCCTCTGTAAGCTCTGGTTCTATAGCTTCTAGCATTTCATACATCCTATGAACCTTTGTGCTATCATCGTCCTCTTCCACTTCTTGTATAGCTTGAGAAATTGTCTCGTCATGGAAGCTCCACACTTCATACATGGGCACCACACCTTATCGATCGTTGACAATGAAAATTCTCGATCTATAAAATCTTCTGTCTTGACAAACCACTCATCTGAGTGACCACCTTTCTTGTTCCAACCAGTATACATACAACTGTGATCTTCACCTATGTTTGATTCTACAGTTTAATGTAATAGAAATTATTGTTACTTTATACTTTATTTAATGTCACGACCGTATATCTATTGGATAGGATATGTCCTAAATCCACCAATGAGTGACCAAGAGAAACATGCTTATGACAAGATGCAGGGTCTAGATTCAGACAAAATTTTGGCAACATAAACCCGCTGTTCTCCAACTGCATGCCAAAAAATGGTGCAACGGAAAATATTAGTATTACACCATCAAAATCTCCTTTAGATCCAGACTTCGTGTCTCCTGATCAGCATGCCGCCTGGATTACTCCCAAGCTGTACAAAAAGGGATAATCCTGAATCTACACGCCTCACATGCGTAACGCATGTGAGACGGGTCGGTTCGAAACGGGTGACGCATATTGTATAGGTTACGTTAATATTTTATTTTTTATCCATTTACGGGAGAGAGGAAAGAAAGATAGAGAGAGAGAGGAGGAAAGACCGAGAGAGACAGGGAAGTGGGTCAGCCGTCCTAAGTTATGCCCCGTCGAGGCCTGACGTTAACTTTCGACAGCTTTAGGGTTAGCCTTCATACTGAAAGTGCATCTAGGTCCCTTGTGGGTTTTGGTTGATTAATGACAAAAAATTAAAGGGCTAATGAATTTGTTTGAGTTCTTGCAGAGATTTTAGTACGGAATGAAATTCATGAAAAATGAGAAAATGCATGAAATGGGGAGTAGAAATAGGTTTTGTATTTCTCCTTGAGTCATAGGAAAATCCATACTATTAAGAGGGACATGACGCGTGAAAACTTAGTTAGTCAAATGGGAGCTCAAACTCTTGGTTAGGTTTTAGGAAAATCCTTTGTGTCTAAGTCGGACTTGTCCGATGCCTTGGGTCGGATAAATCAAAATTTCTTTTGGTGGAATTCAGACATGTTCAAACGGTATTTCAGACATGTTAGAAACTTCTTTGGTTGAATTCAGACATGTTCGAATTTGTATGTCAGACATGTCTGAAATCTCTCAATTGATATTTAGACATGTCAGAAGTGGGTCAGACATCTTCGAGGTACATGACTTAGAAAAATCTTCTAAGTGTCTGAAACTCAGAATTGTCTGAGATGGGTGTTCATACAAGTCCAGGAAGTCTCTGTTCGTGTTCAGACATGTCCAAAGTGGGTCGGACATGTCCGAGGTGGGTTTCTCTGGCTTACTGCCTAGGATAAGTCTGAGTTGAAAAACCTCTCCTTGTGTGTCGAACTTGTCCGATGTTAGTCGGACTTGTCTGACGCGGCTTTTGCGCATGGATTCAAGTTTGAGCGGTTAGCCGTACTGATTCTGTTGCTAGTCTGTCGGATTTGCCCGAACTTGGGTCAGACATGTCCAATGTGGGCTGTCAACTAACGACTAAAAACACTTTTTGAGTATAAGTTGATGAGGGTTTCATTCCCAATCACAACATAACCATAGAGAGACTCTCAGAGCTGCCTCAAGCCCTCAAGAAACCCTCCTCTCTCGTTCTTCATCCTCTTGAGCCCAAATCCGAAGTTTTTGGGGAAGAGTGAAGGAGAGATTGTGAGACTTGGCAAGAGAAGTCCATTAGGGGTTGAGCATCGTTTGATTTGCTAAGTTTCTGATCGCGTGTTTGTTACTCTTGGGGTTCTCCCCTAGACGGTTAGGCGTCGCCATGAAGATTTCTTGCGTGATTTCTTGATCTGGGGAAGTTTGTAATCATTGTGATAGAGGAAGAACCAAGTCTTGACCTTTGAGGCGTCCTGGCGAGGATAGGGCTATTAGGCCAGACCCTTTTTAGGTTCCTCAACGGGGACGTAGGTTTCTTTGTGGAACCGAACCTCGGGAGAAAATCCTTGTGTTCATTGTCTCCATTTACATTTCCGCAAAGTCCTTACCTTATAGTCATCATCTAGGTTTACTTCGTTTCTAGCACCTAATCTTATTTCCATCATCTACTAGAACCGCTAGGACGCATTTCCATTCACTTAGATTGCGTAAAAACTTCATTTTGTCACTGCCCTGTGAATTCATTCGGACTTATCTGATCTGAATTAGACTTGTCCGACTTCAGTCAGACAAGTCCGATTCTAAGTCAGACAAGTCCAACTTGTATTGACAGGACATATTTTAATTAAGTCTAGATTTTGGATTATCGCCTATTCACCCCCTCCGCTCTAGGCTAATTTCAATTTGTATCAGAGCAGGTCTCTCTACCAAGAGTCTAACAACTCAGAGAGGAGATGTCCAACATAGGTGACAAACCGGTGATCGTTGATGGAGATGACAAGACGAAGAACGTCGATGTGCTTCAAGATGATCCAAATGACGACGAGGAAGTGAGCCTACTCAAGGCGCGACTTCATGAGAAGCTGAGCTTTCCCAAGAAGGAGACCAACAATGCCAATGGGAGTGGCTCACAATACTATAATTAATATCCTTACAATTATGAGCGTCTAACTCATAATAATCATTACTTGTCTATTTCAATTGGGAAACCTCCTCAATTTGATAGAAATGATTATACTATGTGGAAGCATAGCATGAAGATGCATCTCATTTCCTTAGACCCTAGCTTGTAGCAAAATGTTTTGACAGGTGTCCATCTTCCCAAGAATGAGGAAGACGTGACCCCAGACCAAGCCGTCCTACTCCACTGCAATGCTCAAGCGGTTGGAGTGATCACCTCGTCCTTGACTCGAGAGGAGTTCAACCGAAGTGACGGGTTGGAGGTGGCCAAGGACATTTGGGACACCCTCAAGACGGCGAATGAGGGCAATCGTGTGATAAGGCAGGCCAAGATTGAGATGATCGATGGAGAACATAGGAGGTTCACTATCATGGATGGTGAAACCCCCCAAGACATGTACAACTGCCTCAAGATTTTCATTAACAAGAGTCGCTCTTATGGAAGCACCCGATAAACGGACCATAAAGTGGTGAAGAGGATGATTCAGGCATTCGTGCCTCAAAATGTCACTCTTTGCTCCTTGATTCGTGAAAGTTCGAGATTCCACAAGATGACATCTGAAGAAGTGCTAGGGAGAATCATCAACCATGAGATTATGGAGCAAGAGGCCATGTTCTACAGCGACCTTCAAAAGCTCTCCTCCTCCCCCCAAGAAAAAGAAGAGAGTGATGAAGAGAGACCCAACACCGATGAGAAAGAGGCAGTCTTCATCAAAAAAATTCAATAGGATGATGAGAAGGAGGAGGGGGAGCTACCATCGTGAAAGCAAGAGCAAAGACAAGCCCAAGACAAGATCAAAGAGGGCTTGCTACAATTGTGGGGAATATGGCCAATTCATTGTGGATTGCCCACATGAAGAAAACAAGAAGAATAAGGAGGGCAAGTCCTAAGAGAAGAAATACTTCAAGAAGAAGGAGCAATCGGGACAAGCTCACCATGAGAAGGATGTAGATTCAAATGAAGACTCCTCCTGGGATGAAGAAGATAAGATAGCAACAATTGCCATGAATAAATCAACCATGGAGAACAAGCTCTTCCCCAACTTGGAGACTCGAGGCCAAATTACCTCATGGCCAACGAGGGAAGAAAGAAGGTTAAATCTAAACCATCTTCTTCAATTTCATCACATGATAACTTTGATAGTGCTAGTAAAAATGAATACATGCTTAAGGACATGAGTAAGAGTATTTTGAAAAGGTTGAAGATGTTGTCGGATGAGATATTTGAGAAGGAAGAGCTCATCAACCGTCAAGAGGACATGCTCATCCAACAAAAGGAGAGATGTCAAGAGTTTGAGGAGCACTTGGAGCTTGAAAGAGAAAGAAGAAATTCACTTGAGCGTGAACTCGCTTTGAGCAAGGAAACTTTCTCAAACCTTGAGAACACTACAATTGTGCTAAAGGATGAACTTGTTAGCTTTACGAATGTTAACAAGATCCTTGAAACACAAGTAGAGTCTCTCAAGGTCAATGCACCTTTTTCCTCTAAAAGCTCACCTTCCACAAATATCAAATCTAAAACACATCGAGCTTGCAAGTGCTCCAACTTGATCCTAAAACTAAAAGATGAGCTTAAGGTGGCACAAAACAAGCCACCAAAAGTTGGCATCTTTGACAAGGATAAGATGGCATATGCACGTAGTGCATACACCAACACAAGACATCGTCTTGTAAAAGATGGTCTCGACTATCCTAGGGAGAGGAAGCAAAATGCTAAGACTCCCAAGAATGGCAAAGACTTGATTGTTTTTGTCAAGGAAGGTTCTTACCACAACAACAAAGGAAAGAACATTGCTACTTCACGTGATATGCCTAAAAATGAACCTCATCCATTGTTCCATGATTTTGATGCTTCATATGTCTTGTTAAGGAACAAGTTTGGAAAGCCTTATGCTAGGTATGTTGGGACACGCCGCAAGAGTCCAAAACCTTGCGTGTGGGCGCCCAAGTGCCTCTTGACTAACATCAAAGGACCCAACACCACTTGGGTACCTAAAGCCAAGGCTTAACTCTATTTTGTAGGCATACTCCTTTGGTGGAACCAAGTGGGTTCTTGGTAGTGGATGTACAAATCATATGACTGGAGAGAAGAAGATGTTTGTGGAGTATGAGGAAAACGAAGATCCGTGTGAGGGAATCTACTTTGGGGACAATAGCCAAGGGAAAAACTTTGGCATTGGTAAAATTGATGTATCCCCTAATCATACTCATTAAAATGTTTTGCATGTTGATTCACTCGATTATAATGTTTTTTCCATATCACAACTATGTGACAAAGGTTATAATTTTGTTTTCACCAATGAGGGTGTGACCGTCACAAGAAGGAGCAATGGCTCAATTGCCTTTGAGGGTGTGCTCAAGGGAAAGCTTTATCTTGTGGATTTTTCCGCGGACAAATCTGAACTTGGCACAAGCTTAATGGCTGAAAAAGCATCTGGGCATCCCTTGTGGGTTTTGGTTGATTTATGACAAACAAACGATATTGTAACAAATTGTTGAGATGAGCGCAGGTTTTAATGAAATTAGAAAGCGCAAAAAGAAAGGAGTATGAGGACATCATTGTGTATGGAGTGTGTTGGAGAAACACACCCCAAGAGCTCAAGCAAAAGAAATCTCACTCGCTGCACAATTCACAAGATAATTGGACTAGTCCGATATCACCACGGACTAGTCTGATATGTCTCTGACTAGAAACAGACAAGTCTTCCAAGTGCGGACTTGTCTGCTAGTACACCTGTTTTCACAGCACCGGACTAGTCCGATAACACCACGAACTAGTCCGATATCTTTTTGACTAAGAATGGACAAGTCAACCCTAGTGCAGACTTGTCCTCAAGACATCACACTTTACACAAAACAGACATGTCCGATATGATCACGGACAAGTCCGAAAACTCTTTTACTAAAATTGGACAAGTCCTCCAACTGCGAACTTGTCCTCAATTCTACATGAGGTTCACCATATCGGACTAGTCCAATATGAGCCGAACTAGTCCGAAGAATTCCAAAGCCCAAATCGAACTAGTACGCCCTTTGCCGGACAATTCCGATATATGAGAACACTTAGGGTTTCCCACACGCCGCACATCGGACTAGTTCGGAGTCCACCACGGACTAGTCCAGATATTGCAAACCCTAACGGTAACTTTTGGAAACCCTAGTATAAATAGAGGTGTACGGCCCTACAACCATATCTCTCAAACCCCTACATCGTCACACCTTCCAAGAGCCTAGAATACACGTCTCTCCACACAATCTAACCCTAGAAAGATCAAATCTTCGAGGATTGGTCATTGATCAAAGGAGAGACTCGTTCTACACATCTTTAGCACTTGGGTCTGAATCTCTCGCACACACTCATTGTTTTATTGCATATCTTTTGAGTGTGTTTTGTGGTGTTTTCAATTGTAAATCTTGGGGAGCCCTCAACTTGTGAGAAGTCCCCTTGAACATGATGATTTGCCCCCTTTGTGATTAGTGGAAGAGAATCGGCCTCCGTGGCGATTCGACGAGGCTAGGGTTGGTGAAGACCCGGTCCTCCTTGGACTCCTCAACATGGACGTAGATTTCCTCTATGGAATCGAACCATGAGATAAAAATCTTGTGTCATACTTGTTCTTACTTTTCATCATATTCTAGGGTTTACTCGATCTTATACAACTTACGTTAAAACATTGAAACCAAAGTTAGTTTGTTCCATACCTAGTTTCATTGACGTAATACATTCAAGTTACAACTCAATTTCTGCTGCATAGAGTACTTGAATTGAAATCATTGATCAAATTTGATCAATCTAGTCCGCACACACCGGACTAGTCCACACCCTACCGGACTAGTCCAATTTTTCTTTATTTGATCAAGTTGCTAAGTGTTTTAGGGTCGGACGAAAGTTCAAAAAGCCTATTCACCCCCCTCTAGGCTACATTCAATTAGTATCAGAGCAGGACTATTAAAAGAGACTCATCGCTCAAAGAGAAGATGTTGGACATTAATGATGTGCACAAGAACCTCAACCAAGAGAAGGTTGACGATGAAAAGACTCAAAAGTTGGAGAAGCTCCTCGACGCCATCCAAGACTGCGTGGATGATGATGAGGAAACGCTTGAACTCAAGGCACTCCTAAGAAAGAAGGCACTCTCCAAAGGGAAGATTAAGATCGAGGATGAAAAGAAGAAGAAGGGGAGTAGTCAAACCGACTACTCCCGATATCCTTTTAACTATGATCGGTTAAATTCGAACAATAATCATTACTTGTCTATTACTCTAGGGAAAGCCCCATACTTTGATGTCAATGATTATTCAATGTGGAGGGAAAATATGAAAATGCATCTCATATCACTTAACCCCATCTTGTGGCATATATTGTGTACAGGGATAGATATCTCGGATGATGATGAAGAGCTCACATCAAGCCAAAAACAAGCTATTCATCGAAATGCTCAAGCTGCAGCTGTGATAACATCCTCACTGAGCCGAGATGAGTTCACCAAGGTGGATGGACTTGAAATTGCTAAAGAGATATGGGATACTCTACAAACCGCACATGAAGGCGATCGTCATGTGCGAGAGGCCAAGATTGAAATGATCGAAGCCTAATCGGGAACATTTGCCATAGAAGAAGATCAGTCACCGCAAGACATTTACAATCGGTTGAAAAATCTCATCAACAAAGTTCGATCATATGGAAGCAAGAAGTGGAATGATCATGATGTGGTGAAGCAATTCTTAGAGCCTTCATGCCTCGCAACGTAACCCTATGCTCGATGATTAGAGAAAGTCAGGTATCGGAAAATGACCCCAGATGAACCGCTTGGAAAGATTATCAATTTTGAGATGATGGATAAACAATCAAAGCATGTCAAAGAGATTCCGACCTTACCTCGGCAAAGAAGAAAGGATTCACTTTCAAGTCCACTTGTAAGCCTATGACAAAATAAGCTCGAGAAGATCAAGAAGAAGACGACAACGACAATGAAAGCAGTTACATTGATGAAGAAGATATGATCCTAGTCATGAAGAAATTCAACAAGATGATGAAAAGAATACAAGGTGGTAGATCAAATGAAGGAAGACATAGAGACAAACCACCAAAGATGAGGTGTGCTTCCTATAATTGTGGCGAATACGACCACTTCATAGTTGATTGTCCTCATAAAGAAAACAAGCGGAAGACCGACAACAAGCCTCAAACCAAGAAGATGTTCAAGAAGAAGAAGCAATTCGGGCAGGAAAATCTAGGGAAGGAGTGGGACTCAAATGATGAGTCCTCATCTGAAGAGGAAGAGGAGATGGATACCATAGCCATCATGAAGCCTACCAAGAAATCCACCCTCTTCCCAACCATCGGCGCATGGAAGGACATCGATCGTACGTGTCTAATGGCCAATAAAGGTAAAAGTAAGGTAACAACCAAATATTCCTCCTTTCATTCTTTTCCTAGTGATAGTGATGACTCTAGTGATGATAAAGATATGCTTATTGTTTAGATAAGAAAACTGCTGCTAAGATGAAGTTTTTAATGGATAAGATTGTTGATAAGGAGGAGGTAGTTGATCATCAGGAAGATATGATCATCCTACAAAAGGAAGAATATCTTAAGATCAAAAGGCTCCTCAAGCTTGAAAAGGAGTGACGCAACTCACTGGAACTTGAGTTAGCTTCAAGCAAGGAAGCTTATTTGAAGCTAGAAGACTCAAACATGGCTATCAAGGATGAACTTGCTAACTTAACCAAAGTTAACAAGATCCTTGAGGTACAAGTTAAGTCACTCAAGTCAAGTGGTTCTTCATCCTATTCAAGCTCATCTTCTCAACTTAAAAACCTAAAACTACTATTGCTTGTGAATGTGCTAAAATTGACACTAACTTGAAGGAGAAGTCAAACTTGACAAAGGACAAGCATCCTTCCCAAAGTGGCATATTTGACAAGGAGAAGGTCAAGTATGCACACAGTGCATACTTGGTGTAACACCCTCATTTTCATCCATCATGCATTGCATAAGTTCATATACACGTCTAACATTAATCCACATAAAAAGGAATAAGTTAAAAATGAATTGATAGCAAAACCGCACTTAAGAATTCTGGGAAGTGCAGACTAGCCTGATATTGATGTGGACTAGTCCGATTTCTCTCTGAATTCCATCGGACTTGTCCATTTTTTCTGTGGACTAGTCTATTTTTCCCCCCTGGACACTTTCGGACTTGTTCGGCCCATTGCGGACTAGTCCGGTATTCCAATTCCTTGGAATATTTGCCATGTCCCTAGACTTGTCCAGACAAGTCTGGTATTCCAGTGAACTTGTCTATTTTCCCTCTGACTAAAGTCGGACTTGTCCAATTTTAGCCAGACTTGTCTGTTTCCCCTCTGGATAAGTTCGGACTTGTCCGATATCCAGTCCGGACTTGTCCGATATCTCTCTGACTAACTTTGGACTAGTCCGACCCTTTTCGGACTTGTCCCATAAATCGTGACTCCGATTTGATCTTTTGTTTCACGACTTGTTTTCGGGTTTTACCTTAAGTGGGCCTAGGGATGTCGTGCCTAACTCTTCTAGAGCCCATGTGGGACCTTAAAACCGACCCTTACTCATCTCAAACTCAAAATCCATCTAACCCTAGTCTCCACCTCTATATAAACAACCCCACCCCTTCGCTTGACATCTATTTGCCACTTTTCCATCAAACCCAAACCCTAGCTCGTGGATAGCACCCACCAAGGAGGGAGAAGGAGATCTAGAGCAAGAAGAAGAAGAGGAGGAAACAAAAGAGGATCAAAATCTCCATCAACTTTGCGTTCTTCGTCAACAATTCACCATCAAGTTCTTCATCAACCCTAGATTGTCAAGATCCAAGTGTTGCCTCCAAGATCCTTGATTCTTTGCAGTCTTAGACATCTGGTAAACCTTCTACTTCCTTTTCCTTACGTGAATTTAACCCCAAATCTCCAAATTCACGTCGATTTAGAAAACCCTAGTTCGCCAAATCTGGGAAGTGCGGACTTGTCCGGTCCCTAGCGGACTAGTCCGGATTTCCTGGTTAAATTGTGTTGAATTAATTCTAAAATTAGATCGAATCAACTCCAAACCTGTGGACTTCTTAATAACCATTGTAATTGATTAATAAACATTAAAAGCAACTTATTAACTAGTTTTGCTTCGCATTTGCATTAATCATGTATGTCATGTCATATTTAGTAATATTTGTGCACTCTTTGATTGTGTTTCTTGTCATGTATGCTTATTGCATGGTTTAGACGGATTGGCGCTAGAGAGTGCTGTGGAGGATCTCCAGCACTAGGAGTTTGAAGTATTTGATACAAATCAAGCCCAAGAGAAAGACAAGTGCCCTTGAACATATTGATCATGTTTTAAAATAAATGTTTTGGTTGCAAAACTGCATGCTTGTGTCAATTTGATGGGAATCCTATGGTAGGAAGTTTACTAGCATTGTGTAACCACCCTTGTCACCTGGAATTCATGGTAGAGAGTCGGGATGGGCTTTTTACCCTTTTTGCCTCGCTTAATTAATTGGGATGGGAAAACAGCTATACCATTAATTATACATTGATGAGATTATGGTTAATATGAACTTGTCAATATGATATGGTAATGGGTGATCTAAGCGCCTGGTATGTGGATTGGGTTGGATGTTATGGTGGTTTGCTTGCCTTAGATCTAAGGACCGGTTCATGCGAGAATAAGCCAGGACTACAGTGCCACCACGAGGCCAAGTATGGGTGTGGCGTAGCTGATTAATTAGGGCTTTGCTAGTGCTGTTTGGACCATTAAGGATGCTCGGGGAAGGGGTAGTAGGATTGGGTTTTTTGATGATGGGTGGGACTACCCTGGGATCCAAATGGCTCAAGAGGGGGCCCTTGGTTGAGGATGTGCTCTGTAGGAGACATCGCCACCAGTGAAACCTTAGTGGGGTCTAAATAGGCTAGTAATCCCTTTGTAAAGTCTATTTTGTGATCTCTTGGCCATACACCAAAGGAAGTGTAATTGACTTAAGGGAGGTTCTTCAGTCGCCGACGGGTGATGGAATCACAAACACGTGGGTAAAGTGGTACAAACTCTGCAAAGTCTAATAAAAGTCGTGCTCCTGGTTAAGAGCACCTAGATAACTTCCATGATTTGACAGTATTTGGGATTCGTGATGCTTATGGTTGGTAATGGTTATGGATGGTTTATGGCTTATGTTTATGGATATGAATTTGAGTTATGGTAACTGGACATGGATAATGATGATGATAGCAATAATTGGATATGATTTCATATTATGTCAATATGATGGATATGATGGGATTATCTCACATAGACATAGTATAATGCTTTTTACTTGTTTAAATGTACTTTTTAACATTTAGCCTTTATTCTATTCCTCATTTGAATCAGCTACATGTACCACACCTGCTGAGTATGACATGTACTCACTCTTGCTATTCCCCCACCAACAATTGCAGGTCAGATTTGGGAGTTTAATGATGATAATGTGGAGTTCTAGGTCGTGTCTACCGTCAGCTTTGTCATTGGTGTTGATTGGAGCTGTGCTATACCCTATTTGCTTATGTTGCTTGGATTGCTTAGTTTGCTCAGTTTAGTTTATTTCAACTGCATTAGTTTAAACTTGTCATTAAAATTTCATTAGAGATTGTATTCAAGGATTTTACGAATTGTGTAATAAAAGTGGTTAATTAACCTTGTTCTGTGGTAATTTCCGTATATCCTTTTGTGAATGCACTCGTGTATGTGTGTTGAACATCCTAGGCACACATATGTGTTTACTTGGTTCATTTTCAGAACCGTGTGTCACAATTTGGTATCAGAGCCACAGGTTGACCGTAGGACGCATCCTAGATAGAATGGACACTTTAGAGCACATAGGAGCACTCAGGAATCGAGGTGTTTTCGGTTGGTGTGCTGTTTGATTTATATTATTTGCTTGTGTGCTTAATAGAGGATTCTGGGATGCTTTAGCATTGCCATATCCATGTAGGCTAGTATAGGTAGTTGTTTAGTTTCATATCCCTTGATGCATATAGTTGGGTACGTTTTCTAAATTCTTATATCTTGCTTTTCTTCAGATGGTGAGGACTCGCAACCAGAGGGATGGCAATGATGAGGAGGACAATAATGGAGCACCTCAGAACAACAATGGATAGGGACCTGCTCATGGAGCTATCAACATTGAGCAGCTTTTGCCTATGCTGAACTAGCTCATGCAGACCATGATACAAACTATGGGACAGCTACAGGCTGGCAACAACAACAATCAGCGCCACATGCCTCCACGGCCACCCCCTCCTCCTCATAACCGGATAGGAGAGTTTTTGAGGACTTGGATGCCAACCTTTGCTCAAGCCGCTAACCCTATGGATGCTGATGATTGGCTCAAGTCCGTGGAGAAGAAGCTAGCTATTGTCCAATTCAGTGACCAGGAGAAGGTGCTCTTTGCATCTCATCAACTTGTTGGAGCAGCTGCGGATTGGTGGGGTTATTATTGCAATGCTCATGAAAACCAAGAGAGGATTACTTGGGCTGGGTTCAAGGAGAGTTTCCGATCTCATTATGTGCCCGAAGGTGTTATGATTTTGAAGAGGCAAGAATTTTAGAACTTGAGGCAAGGAAGATTGAGTGTGGGTGAATACCTCAATAAATTCACTCAACTCTCAAGATATGCGCCTGAGGATGTGAGCCTGGACAATCGGAAGCAATATTTGTTCATGAGAGGCTTGAACAATGAAATCCAAGTACAATTGCTAAACTGTGATTATGCAAACTTTCTGAAGCCTGTGGATAAAGCAATTGTTGTGGAGAACAAAGTCTGTGAGATGGAGCAAGAAAACAAGAGGAAGGCACCATATCAAGGACAGCAACAAGGAAGTAATGTGTGCCCTCGCTTTGCGCCACCAAATGCACCATATTACAACTCCTCTCCTCCTGTATAGTACCCTGGTTATGCACCGCGCCCAACTCAGTTTGTGCAGTAGTGCCCTGTTATGCAAGCACCTAGACCTCCAATACCTTTTGCACCTCGTGCTAATTTTCGTGGAACAAATGTTCAGAACTAAGCTCGTCCCATCAATTCTGGTGCAGCAAAGAAGTGCTATACTTGTGGAGAAGATGGACACTTTGCGCATCAATGTCCAAAGTCAGGCCTTGGTCAAGGAAGCAATGCTCAAAGACAGAATCCAAGACCCAATGGAGGACAGCCGCAAGGGAATCGTGGACAGCAGAATTTCGCTCGTGGCAACGTGAACCATGTCTCTACCGAGGATGCTCAACAAGCGGGTGACGTGGTGATTGGTATGTTTCTCGCAAACCCCAACCCGACAACCCGACGACTATGTTATTTGATTTTGGAGCATCGCATTTATTCATTGCATCGAAATATGTTGCCAAGTATAGTTTGCCTATCTCTCATATGAAGTTTACTCTATAGGTTAAGTCTCCTGGAGGAGAGATGAGGGCAAATATAGTATGTCCAAAAGTAAGCTATAGAATAAGGGGGGTAGACTTCTTTGCCAATCTCATTGTTTTGGATTCTCAAGGATTGGACATTATACTTGGTATGGACTAGTTGAGGAAGCACAATGGAGTCATTTAGTGTACCATGAAGACGGTGAAGTTGACCAATGAGGAAGGGATCACCATAGAATTTGAAGCATCTCAACACGCACCGAAGAAATCGGAGTTGAACCACATGGACGGTTGCTCTTGAATCTGCTTCTTGAGCTATGCTAACTCGTTAGGAGGCATCCTATAGTGCCCCTTAGCTATAGGTGCAGTTCCAGGTATCAAATCAATAACAAATTCAATGTCTCGATCAGGTGACATACCTGGAAACTCATGCGGGAACACGTCCAAAAATTCACATACCACTGGAATCTCCTCAATGAGGAAGGGATCACCATAGAATTTGAAGCATCTCAACACGCACCGAAGCAATTGGAGTTGAACCACATGGACGGTACCGCAATTGAGGATATCCTAGTGGTATGTGAATTTTTGGACGTGTTCCCGCATGAGTTTCCAGGTATGTCACCTGACCGAGACATTGAATTTGTTATTGATTTGATACCTGGAACTGCACCTATAGCTAAGGGGCCCTATAGGATGCCTCCTAACGAGTTAGCGTAGATCAAGAAGCAGATTCAAGAGCAACTAGAGAATGGTTTTATTCGCCCAAGCTCTCCACCTCGTGGAGCGCCCGTTCTATTTGTGGACAAGAAGGATGGATCACAAAGGATGTGCGTGGATTACCGAGCTCTCAATGAGGTGACCATCAAGAACAAGAACACCTTGCCATGAATAGAAGACTTGTTTGATCAGATGAAGGGTGCTTGTGTCTTCTCTAAGATTTATTTGAGGCCGGGATACTTTCAAATGAAGATTAGACCGTCGGACATACCTAAGACAGCTTTTACGACACGGTATGGATCCTATGAGTACACCGTGATGTCCTTTGGATTGACAAATGCGCCTACCTACTTTATGTACCTCATGAATAAGGTCTTCATGGAGTACTTGGATAAGTTTGTTGTGGTGTTCATTGATGACATTATGATCTACTCGAAGGATGATAAGGAGCATGAGGAACACTTGAGGCTTACGTTGCGAAAATTGAGGGAGCATCAGTTGTACGCCAAATTCAGCAAGTGCCGGTTTTGGTTGAAAGAGGTGTCATTCTTGGGTCATATCATCTCGGGAGGAGGAGTATCGGTCGACCCCGGAAAAGCGAGGGACGTGTTGAAATTAGAACCCCCGCAGAATGTAAAGGAGATCCAGAGTTTTCTTGGAATGACTGGTTATTACTGCCAGTTCATCAAGGAATTTTCTGTAAAAGCCCTAAATTAAAAATGCAAAGTCCAGATGGGAGATATTGAAAGTTGGAGGGGGAAAAGAAATCAAATTGGAATATGAAAAATTCAAACCAATTTAAACCTCAATTGAGAGAATTCAAAAAAGTTCAATTTTAGCTCCTGTTAAAACTTTGCCAAAATTAAAATCTAAGCTCACCATTAAATCCAAAATATTTCATATAGCCTCTCTGCAAAGTTTCAAAATTTTTGAAGCTCATTTGCTATTTAATTCAGTGGCTCCTTTGAATTGTATCTGAAATTTATCCAAATTTGAAATCCAATTTCAGAATCATAATCTCTATATTTAATTTGGCCTCTCCACAAAAATCTAGCATTTTTGGACATGTTTAGGTGGAAGAATTGAAGTTCCATAGAAGGATTGGGATGAAAAGGGTAGTGGGACCCACTGTCAGCCTCTCCCACTCGGTGAACCGACGGAGCCCCTCTGTTTATGGCTGTCCCCACGCTTCCACGCCGGGAGAGCTCACCACCACGACAACGGCATGCAAAGAAAGCAGCTGCGTGGCCTAAACCGACCTCTCCACTTTGCTTAAGCACCGGATGACTCCCCTTCGACGTTCACTGTTCATTTCTTCCAAACACAAACCGCCGGCGCCATCACCGACCGCCTCCCTCTTCTCCACTTCATCCGGCCGTTCTAGCCCTCGGTTGATTGAGCTCCAAGCATCAAAAAGTGACCCAGCTCGTTGCTCTACCTTCTCCAAATGTTGGTTCAACGTTTCCTGACCTATATCTGTGGTATTGCTCAGTTTCGCGGACGCCGCTGGAGTTGGGGACGATTGTTGCATCTGTGCCACCATTGTAAGCCCTCGACAAGCGGTGTCATGCCTCAACTCCAACAGCAAAAGGCATTGCCATCACGAGCTCTTTCTCACGGTAAAACCCATGCTTCACTTCCTTAAGTATCGAGCATAGTATTCAAGTTTTTCTTTCTGCCGCTGCCCATGAACTAGCTAGCTTCTCAGTTCAATTCTGTTTCTATGTGTAATAATTCTTCAATCCAATTAAGGACTATAATCCGTACCTCCTAGCGCACCCCTCTGCCAAGAATTGACAGAAACAATCGAATGATTGCTGGGATATTCGAGTTTTCTCTCCGCCATTGAAACCTCCCCGGTTCACCGACGAACTTGTACTTACCGGCGGTTCCACATCGTTTACACCACCTAGTAACCTTCCTCATGATCACAGGAGCCCCCCCCCCCCCCCCCGACCTTTTTTCGATGCATTTGCGCCATTTCCTTGCGAGTTTGACACAGCCGAAATCCTAGCCGCCGCCGCCGTCATCGCGCCACCATCTCCGGCCGTCGTCGCCACGATTGGACCCCCACCATCGTATTGCGCGGTCGATTTTAGGGTTAGGCGGTCAAGATTGGTCTGAGAGGAGGTCGACGCAGCCATCCCGGCGAGCTCGCCGGCGCTGCGCCGCCGCGGGCAGCCCGGGCGCCGCCCAGGGCTCGAGGTAGAAGATGACCTCGCGGGCCCCGCAGGTCAGTGGCTGTTTCCCCTCCCCTTGGATCTGCTGTGGCCACCGGATCGACTGGTCTGTGCGGGTTGATTCCTATGGCCCATGTGTGGCCCAGCTGCAATTGGGTCATTTTAAACAGTGGGACCCATTTGATTAATTCAAACATTTCCTTTTCCCATTTAATACCAGATTTCATTCAAATTTCTAAAATCCATTACTCCTTGTATATTTGCTTAAAAATTTCCAAATAAATTCTGGTAGACTCACTTGTTCTCAACATTGCAGTGGTCAATTTGTTGGACATGAAACTCCCAGAATTTTCATAATTATTTCCTTTGAGCTAATTTCATGGGAAATTACTTACTCCTGTTATGTTAATTGGAAAATTCCCAATTTTGGTCAGAAAACTCATAAAAATACACTTGATCTCCAGTAAGTATTTCAAGTTCATTGGACTTAATTTACTAGGTTGATCAGTGTTCCAAATCTCTATGTAGTTGAAAATTCAGAAAAGTACAGAACCATTTTCAGTTTTTTCCCCAAACTTGTAAATTCAATTTCTCCCTGTAGGAAGCTTAGACAATTATGATACAAATTTTCATAGAACCAGTGGAACCTCCTCTACCATAATCACCTACTGTTATCCATGACAAAGCTACATATTCAGCACCAAAGTTCAGAGAAACCTTTTTTTGTTGGAATTTTAGAGACAACAAGCTTCCTTGAACATATCCAATTTTTTGTCCAGATCTTCCTCATAGGTCCTAGTGTCCACTGTAAAAATCCCAAGCCCAATTAAAATAATTTAGATACCTGATAAGTATTTATAATCTCCCTTCTATAGTTTCTATATCACTCATGTACTTTATATATTGCATATCATATAGTGGTTGAGATCGAAGAGGACCCAGAGCCCTTGGAGAGTCAGCTTCCAGAAGCTAACTTCCCCTCTAACTCATAGCCAGGCAAGCCTCAGTTTGCATTTAAGTGCTATTTAAATTTTTCTATTTGTATCACTTATGGCTAGGATGGATTTTGTGCATTAGGGCTAAGGTGCTTGTTACTCCACTTGCATGACCCACAAATCCCATGTAGTATTGGGTAGGTATACAGCCCGACGAGTAGAAAATGCCATGCTTATGTTCATAGGGATCCAGTAGAAGTCGAGTAGTTGGAATCTACTCGCGAGATAGGATTTTATCACACGGGATGAATTGAATCAAATAATGGTTTAGAAATGTGAAATTAAGACCGAGCAGCGGGTAGGATGCAGCGAGACGTGGTCTCACGTGTGTAGCCCTGCTTGTGTCGATTGTGGACCGATCCGTGTGCGGCCCTGCTGGACAAGTTTGAACAGTACCGGATGCATACTGGGCATATGGAACCTAGGAAACCGATGTAACTTGATAACTTGGATCGAGGCATAGCCCATTGTAGATAGGGGTGGGCTGAGGGTAGTAAGGTGTATATTTGCCGGCGGTCACGTACATGCTCCGTGCGGGAACCTTATGCGTGCGATGGTGGGACCGGTCCAGCATTTTATGTTCTCTTGTGAAAGGTGGCTGCGTATGACGTGGTGAGGAGCACGACACGATCCTTAGGCACGGGTGTACGTGACGTGTTATTCGGGTGTGTCCTGATTGCAATCACCGCCCCTCGTGGTTATTTGAGTACCGCTTGTTCACTGTGCCGTGACGTAGTAAATACTGAAGAAGTCAGGCGAATACGATGTATGGAAATATAATTGCTTTGCAACTATGATTGCTATAGATTAGGCTCACTAAAGTTACAGTTATAAAACAATTAAGTTGCTGCTATTAATTTGTAAAATGATGATCAACATATAAGCCAATCATTTATTGCTATATCAATTCCTATGTTAAGTAACCCTGCATATAGAGTTTCATGTTTAGGTGAGACGGTTAAGTCTTGCTGAGCTTTCGTGCTCATGGTTGCTATATTAAGTTGTTTGCAGGTGAGACGCATGAGGAAGGGCCCGAGGACGAGGCGATGCCCCCGTCGGGTTATACCGCTGAATGGGAGCCCTGCACATCGTAGTAATTTTGTGTGTGGCTAGTGTGTAGTGTCCACAGGCTGGACGGCTGCCCTTTTGCATAGCTAGACTGAGAGTTTAGCTATGAATATTATCGTCCGCTGTATATTAAGTATTGTAAAAGACTTTCGCTGTTTATATAAATAAAACTTTGTATTTTGTCGTATTCTTTTCGTGTGTGTTGTTGGGTGCCGCATCGCACGACACCACCCTCTGCCATTCCTGGAATGTGTGGACCCGGTCCCCACAGCCTGGTATCAGAGCCGCATTGGGAATAGCACGCTTTAAAATGGCATTTTTTGAAAACTTAAGAGTAGTCGAGTGAGGATTAGTACTATTCCCAGATAAGGTCTATTATAGTATTAGTTACTTAAGGTTGCAAGTTAACTTATGTGTTAATATATTCTGTAGCGACGCCCCTACGTCAGGTAAGAGGTAAGATACGCCACTGCAAGCGGATCAATTGCGGTAAGCTCACTATGCGAGAGGTGGCATGTGATTGTTTATATGGCTTGGCACGTAAATGTTAATATGAGTCTCTGAAACTTTCCATGTTTCTGAGAACATATGACATGCGGTACCCCAGTGTGCTACAAAATTAGTGGGAGCCCCTCTCGAGTGGGACATAACCCGATGTGCCCCCTACAGGTGCAGCACTATGCAAAGACGTGGGACCCTGTCGAGTGGTAGAAAACCCGGTCATGTACCTCAAGACGTGGCTTAACTCGGGGCGGCCCGTATGGAATGAAACGGGACGAATATTTTTACTTTTATATATACTATTGTGAACTGTTCGCCCGTGCTGGCTTTGCCATACGACACCATATATTTGATCTATCGCTTGTGTGTTGATGCAGTACACTAACCACATTTAAGTAGCTCGAGTAGAAAATGTTTGCGAGTGAACGTCATTACAGCCACTGTTGAGACGTATGCCGGAATACCGGCTTAGGATTTTCTTTGGTGAGGGCGTAGTACCGGCATTGCAGTCGAGTTTCATCAGGCACATCGACGACGCTATCCGTTCTGGTGTTATTACTCGACAACAAATAAAAATTTCCAACTTAGGACTAAGTTGAATATGTAATCTCTGTTTTGGGAGCGTGCTGGTCAGATTTACATTTGATCGTGTGGTTGCTTGGATAAGCAGACATATGGTATGGGAAATTTAGGAAGTCATACACAAGTTTCATTTTCAGCTGCAAGACAGATTTTAAGATTTAAAACTTGAAAACTTCTTTTGAACTTAAAGTGCCCAGTTCCTGGTTCGAAGTGTGAACTGGACAGAAAAATTAACTAAGTTTGGAACAACTTAACTTCCTGTATATTTCAAACCTATAGGTCCAACATACATGGTTGTAAATTTTAGATAGTCCTCTAAAACTACTATTTTCAACTCCAGATCAGAATCCCCCTGTAAACTAATGAAAAATTCAAATTTCCAAACTCTGTTAAATCTGGACAGAGACTGGACAGTTTCTGTACCCTGTCACTGTCTTGATCATATCTCTTTGTAGAATCGACGAATGACTTCATATAATACATTTATGTAATCCTGAGGATGTATACAACAATGTTGTAATTTATGATTTTCGCATATATTGATGTTTTGTATCTGGAAAAATGTGGACAAAATCAGTCTTAAACAGAGGAGGTGCTGTCAAAATTTTTCCAGAAACACTGTCAACTTGTAAAAATCATATCTCCTTATACATAAATGATCTGGAAGCAAATAAATACATTCTGGAAATCTATTTGAGTTTACGACAATTTTGTAGTTTAACTCAAGTCCTGAATGTGCCTCTAACGGGATGAAAACTTAGAATTTCTCCAGACTGGTCAGCAGGAACAGAAACTGTGACAGCATTCCAGTGATATGTTCCATTTGGCAGTTGAATTTGAATTCACTTTCATAATTCAATTTTCACATCCATGATCTGTTTATCAACAAAGTTTGTTGAATTTGAGTATTTGACTCCTTCAAGTAGTTGTTTTATAGATGACAGATGTGATGCTATTACCGAACGGATGGGTGTTCTCCACGTGCGCTAACCGTCCGGGCTTCCCGAGCATGCTGCGGGAGGTGCTCCAACAGTCTGGCTTCATCGATATGCCATGCTATTGGGGTCAAGAAGCGGTTTACAGAGGCATACTGTCATGTACCGTCCTGGTCAACATCCCGGCTAGTTCGCGTTTTTATGGATGGGCTCCTTTCTCGGTCACGATCCAGGGAGCTCGTTTGGAGGACACGTGGGCCTTTGCAGTGGGCGAAGCACTTATGAAGCTTTGCGAGCTTCATCAAGATGCCATGGATGGGACAAAGTTTGCTCTTCTCCCGGTCCGCGGTGCTGATGGTTTTGAGTGGCAACGTCGTATGGTTGCGGCCTATCGACCATATGGCAACACAACCTCGACAACACTTGGGACATTTGCCGCTGCATCCATCATGGTGGTTCTTGCACAAGGTGCAATCATGCAGGAGCAAGTCGAATCCTTGAGTCAAGGGACTGAACGGGGTGACACTCTTGATTATTTCAATGAGAACCTACGTTCATTCCTGGCTCCGAGGAATCACCTACTAAATCAATGCAAGGATCAGTTGCATCACACTCGCACTAGACTGCGGAAGGCTCGTGCCGAACTGCGGCCAGCTCACAAGAATCTGCAGCAAAATCATGATGGACAGCAGGCGATTCAGTTGGAGGTGCAACAACAGCAAGAGAAGTTGTTGGTATTCACCGAGGAATGAGACGAAGCCATCGAGGAAGCTCAGAATTGGGAGTATGTGGCAGAGCAACTTCAGGATAATTTGATTGAGGCCGAAGCACAATTGCAACCAGTTGTGTATCCACCGGCTCATAACATGCCGCTGAACATGGGTGAGCAAGTACCTTCAGATCCAGAGGAAGAGGAAGATCCAGAGATAATTGAGTACGCCGATAATGATGCATCGGAGTAGGATGGGGTAGCACTACTGCCATCACGGGGCAACGTATAGTTAGTGGTTGCTCGTGTTTATTTTGTAACCATGTTTGTGTCATTATAAATAGTAGTGGGTGTGTAGAAGAGGACAAGGTGTGTATGACGACTCATCGAGACCAAGTATAGTTAAGATGCACTTCCATACAGAGAGTCCGTCATTTTTGGAGTTCACTATTGTACACTTGGTCATGAGATAATATATCTTGTATAAAGTTTGTACTTTATCAATATATGTGAATGTTATGTAATTATCACATTGTCAATACTCGCACTACTATGATATAAGATGCATGAAGAAAACAAACATGTTGCTGATCTAAATCATGTGAATGCAGAATGGTGTGTATGCGTTCGACGCCCGAAATGGGAGGCTCGAGCCGGGGTCGTGAGGATAAATCCCTGACCCGGAAGCAAACCACGACACCACAGCAACAAGTCCCTCCGCCACCACCACCTGAACCTCCGAGGACGCTCGCGGAGATTCTGACCGCAGTACTCGGCTCGCGCGACGAGCAAACCGAGTTACTGTGGATGTTGGTTCAAATTTCGTCCCGTCAAGGGGGACATCAAGACAATGGGCAAAGCTAGCCCCAACAAAGCTCGTATTCGGATTTCTTGGCAACACATCCATTGGTCTTCACGGAGGCCGAGGAGCCTCTGGATGCGGACAACTTTATCCGCACCCTCGAGGTGAAGTTCGGTTTGCTGCGATGCACCGAACAGCAGAAGGCGCTGTTTGCAGTCAACAGCTTCAAGGATCCGCCGGTGCTTGGTGGGCGAACTTCATTGCCTCACAGCCGGCCCGTCAAGTGGTCACCTGGTCGGAATTCGGGGAGGCATTCCACCTACCATGTACCTCCCGGAATAATGAAGAGGAAGCTTCAAGAATTTTTGGAGCTAAAGCAAAGCGGGAGGAGTGCCCACGAATACTCCCGCGTGTTCAATCACTTGGCGCAGTGCGCACCCGACTATGTGGGGACGGAAGACAAAAAGTGAGACATATTCTTCCGGGGCCTGAATCCGAAGATGAAGGTCCAACTCGCACAATGCAACCGCGGCACCTTCAACGACATCGTCAATGCCGCTATTGTACAGGAATATGCTCAACGCAAGCTCGTTTCTGATAAGAGGAAATGGAGCGCGCCGTCGAGCAGCAGCAGGGGTGGTCCGCAGAAGTATTGTGTGGTGTATCGCTCACCATCCGGTCAGCAATGGCAGCCACCGGCGCGACCGCAGCAATTCCACGGTCGATCATTCAAGGCGCCGCATTTTCAGCCGCCATCTCCACAACAACAGCAGCAGAAAAGGATGATTCACGTGCACTGGGATTCCGTCCGCAGATTGGAGGGAACCCGACACAGTACACGTGATATACGTGTGGCCGTGCCGGGCATTTTGCGAGGGACTGCCCCGAGCAGCGTCAAGGCAGCGGGCAAGCACCATATCGGGGTTCCGTTCAACCCCACAACCATCCCAAGAATCCAGCACCAAAACCCGGCAACATCCACCACTTAGATCTCAAAGACGTGCCTGAAGGCGAACCCATTCTCGCGGGTATGTTTTCTCTACTCCAAAATCTCGTAGTCATATTATTTGACTCCGGTGCCACCCATAATTTCGTTAGCCAATTATATGTTATCCAACATCAATTATCTATCACGCCCACAGAAAGTCCATATTTGATTTGCTCTCCGGGTGGCAAAATAGCAGCGGACATGAAAGTCCATAAAGCACAACTTAAGATGGGTGGGAATATCTATCCGACTTCTCTAATTATATTAGAGGGTCAAAAGCTCAATGTCATCTTAGGGATGTCGTGGCTGCACCGTCATGGTGCAGTTCTAGACACTGTTCCACGTGTGGTCCATTTGAACTCTCCACTATATGAACCACACGCTCTCATTGTAGACCGCCTTATCCAAGAAATTCCAGCCACCTACAACACGGAAGCCACAAAGCTTGAAGAGACTCATGTGCTCCATGACTATGCGGACGTGTTTCCCGAAGATCTTCCGAGTATCACTACAGGAAACACTGATACTTACGTCGGCTATAGAAAACCGACGTAAGTAAGTTAACCTACATCGGCTGCCGACGTAAGTAAGTAGCCCGACAACAGTAAATGTACACTTACGTCGGCCTGGACAACAAGCCGACATGAATAAGTTGGCCGACATAAATAAGCCTTAACTTACGTCGGCTGGTAGGATGGCCGTCGTAAGTTATATTGGCCGACATAAGTTTATTATTTAGCCGACGTAAGTTACGTATTTTAACCTACCCTGCGCGCGCCTTCTCTTTTCTTCCTTACCCGCCGCAAGCCGCTTTCTCTCTTCTCCTCGCCGCCCGCGCCCGACGCCGCCATGCCCGACGCCGCCGCTCCGCAACGCCGTCCGACGCCGCCGCCGCTAGGTATCCTCCCCTCCCTGACCGCCGGCCCGGCTCCCCCGCCCCCTCCCCTAGCTAGCGCCGCCCCGCCCTCCCTCCACGATCGCCGCCATCCGGCCCTCCCTCCCCCTCCCCCTCCCCCTCCCCTCCACCTCCCATCCACGGCCAAGCGTTGCCCCCCTCCCCCTCCCCTCCCCGGCCCCCTCCCCCTCCACCTCCACCTCCCCTCTCCGCCCCCCTCCCCCTACCCTCCCTGGCCGACGGCCACCCTACCTCCCCTCCCCGACCCCGCCTCCCCTCCACAGACCCCCCCACTCCCTCCCCTCCACAGACCCCCGCACCCCCCCTCCCCAGAACAGACCCCCCACCCCCCACCCCCTTCCCCCTCCACAGACCCCCTCCCCTCTATTGAAATTTGAATTTCATTGAATTGCTATGTTTAAATTTGAATTGAATTGAATTGAATTGAATTGTTCAATTTTGAAATTGAATTGAATTGAATTGTTTAAATTATGCTTAAATTGCTTAATTGTTTATTTAATTATACTTAATTAGTTAATTTGCCTACTTTAGATTATTTAATTATGCTAAAGTGGTTAAGTTGCTTAATTGTGCTTAATTTGCTTAGTGTAGATTATGCTTAATTAGTGTAGTGTAGATTATGCTTAATTGGTTTATGTCGAGGGTGGCGTTGGGGGCGGCCGGCTCTCGGGGCACTTAGGTTCTGTTGTGGCTATAGATGGCCAATGGGCTGTGCCGGGCTGACCCGACCTGAGCCCGACCGGTCTTGTGCATGAAAACATTATGCCCGGCGCGGCCCGCAAATTTGCCGTGCCAGGCCGGGCCGACACGACGAGCCATAAGCCAAAGCCAAGCACGACGGATCCCATTTTCCCCTGTCTGGCCGTGCCAGGCCCGTTCGCGGGTCGAGCGTGTCATGCCGGCCCGAAGCTTGGCCGAGGCTTGGTATATATGTAGCGTATATACAGCCCATCGGGCCCAACCCTTGCGTATATAGGCAGTGTGGGTCACAATCGTGACCTGTGACTGGTGACATGAGGTGAATCGTTAGAGTTAAGTGTATATGGGTCGGGCGGCCCATTACTAACCCTGAAAGTCTGTAGCTAGGTATCTCTTCGCCGCAAGGACCCCCGTACGTTCACATCGGAGTGTTTGTGAGTACGTATAAGTCCATAAAAACTCCAAAAACAGATGTTGCGAGTATTTGTCCTTGACCCGCAAGACCCGTAAGGAAACAAGTTTCCGAGCTAACTAGTTGCCCCCCTTTGTACTTTAAGAACTGCACCGGATAGGAGGGTGTAGTGTTAAATATATGGCATTATGCTGCCGAAATTTTGTGATTTCTGAGACGAATGATAATCAAACAATGATGAATCATTAGGGTTAAGTGACCAACCCAGATCGGCACGACACGCAAAAAGTGTGATCGTGCCGTGTAGACCATTGTAGTCGTGGCCTCTTCCACAGCTTCTTCACCAATACTTTCATCGTCTCGCCGGGGTCCTCGCCTCACCTCCTCTGGGCGAGAGTCTAGGAGTCGTCGCTCGTTGGGATCGCCTCGCATCCTCATAGATTCAATACAAGGCGAGGGAGCCGAGGGTGGCCGAGATGGGTCTAAGGTCACGCCCGAGCATGGACCGTGTCGGGCTTCGAACTGGCACGGACCCAGTTCACTGTCTCTCTCATTATTTCCTCTATCATGCATAAATTAATGAGAAACCAATGGTAATTTGTCCGGCTATTAATTACAGAGTAAAACATGGGCGAAGATCGTAGTTGGATGTACACTGGTTGGAAGAGCAGAACTGGTGGTCACTCAGATGACTGGTACGCCAAGACAGAAGCTTTTGTGGAACGAGCTTTTTCGTTGTCAAATAGCGATAAGGCGCGGTGCCCATGTACGAAATGCCAAAATGGAACCTTTTTGGACAAAGTGGAACTTACGATGCACTTATGTTGAAACGGTTACGTGTTATATTATGAGTTGTGGAACTTCCACAGCGAGACAACTTCTCAAGCTGTACAAGAAGTGGAAGCGGACAATGATGATGCCACGGAGGTTGATATGATGGATGAGATGTTGGAAGCTATACGACCAGAGCTTACAAAAGATCCTCAAATAACAGAGGTTAAAGAGTTCTTCAAACGTCTCAAAGATTCAAAAGAGGCACTGCATGGACACACTAAAATGTCAATCCTCAATTTTGTGACTAGACTTATGGCAATTAAGTCTAAGTTCTTCTTTTCTAACAATTGTTACAACATGCTCATCGATTTGTTCAAAAATGCCCTTCCACAACCCAACAAAGTGCCTAAGGATATGTACAACTCGAAGAAAATTCTTTCTGGTCTTGGTATAAAGCACAAGAAGATTGATGTGTGTCGGACAACTGCATGCTTTTCTAGAGAGATCATGCCAATGAGAATACATGTTTGAAATGTGGTCAACCGAGGTTTGTCGAAGTTGCTAATAATGATGGTAATATTGTGACGACAAAAGTCGCATGTAAGCAGCTTCGTTACTTACCTGTGACACTGAGGTTGAAGCGGTTGTTCCTTTCAAAAAAAAACGGCCACACACATGAGATGGCACAAAGAAGGTGAGCGTGAGAACAATAGAGTCATGACGCACCCGTCTGATGGTGAGGCAGGGAAGGCGCTGGACCGGTTCGACCCATAATTCGCTCGTGAAGCGAGAAATGTTCGCATCGGGTTGGCAACAGATGGGTTCACGCCGTTCAGCACAAACGCCGCACCATACTCCTGTTGGCCCGTCTTTGTCATTCCGGACAATCTTCCACCGGATTTTTGCATGAAGAATGAGTTAATGTTTCTTAGCCGCATTGTACCTGGGCCAGATCATCCTGGGTCACATCTCAACGTGATGTTGAAACCGTTGATCGAAGAGTTGAAAATGTTGTCGACAGGAGTCGAAGTGTACGACTTTTACAAGAAGCAGAAATTCAACCTCCAAGCTGCTTATTTGTGGTCCGTTCATGATTTTCCGGCATACGGCATGTTTTTTGGATGGAGCACTCATGGTCAGTTGACGTGTCCGATATGTGCCTCGAATACTAATTGCTTTCGACTTACCCATGGAGGCAAGATATCTTACTTCAATTGTCATAGACGTTGGCTGCCTCCGAATCACTTGTTTAGACAACAGAGGAATTTCTTCAAAAAGAACACCGTTGTCAATAAAGGACCACCGAAACGTCTTAACGGGTCAAAAATATCTGATATGTTGGACAAATTGGTGCCAGATAAAGGTCGTCCAGGATATTTCGAAGATTACGGAGACAAACACAATTGGACTCACATATGTGGACTTTGGGAGTTACTGTATGTGAAGTCGTTGATTCTAAGGAACAACATTGATGTTATGCATCAAGAGCGTAACATGGACGAACGTATCATAAGAACATGCATGGACATGACGGGCAAAACAAAAGACAATTTAAAGGCTCAAGAGGATCTTGTCGAGCTTTGCAATTGTCAAACTCTTGAGCTCTCTGAAAATGGTGGTAAACCACGCGCTCCTTTCTGTCTTCGACCTAAGGAAAAAAAAAGAAGTTCTTGAATGGTTGCAAAGGTTGAAATTCCCAGATGGTTATGCAGCTAGTCTGAGACGAGCCGTGAATGTGAAAACGGGAAATCTCATTGGGTTGAAGAGTCATGATTATCACAAAATCATGGAAAGACTTCTGCCTGTTATGTTTCGAGGCTATTTTGATGATGCAGTGTGGAAGGTGTTAGCCGAGCTTAGCCACTTCTATAGGCAACTCTGTGCTAAAGAAATAACGCCAGAGATGATGACTAAATTGGAAAAGGAGATTCCGGTACTTTTGTGTAAGATGGAAAAAAATTTTCCTCCAGGATTTTTCAATCCAATGCAACATCTCTTAATTCATCTTCCATTTGAAGCGAAAGTGGGCGGTCCCGTGCAATATAGGTGGATGTATCATATTGAAAGATCACTTAGATATCTGAAACCAATGGTTGGTAACAGGGCAAGGGTTGAAGGTTGCATCGCCGAAGCTTTTACTCTTAAGGAAGTAGGATACTTCTCAAGTGTTTACTTTGCAGAGGAACAGAACGTTAATACTTCTGTAATGCGGTACAATATGGATGAGCAACCTCCTTGTAGCGATCTCTCCATTTTTGCAACAAGAGGCACTACTGTTGGTAGTTACACTTCCTACGATGTTAGCGAAAAAGAAAGGCTTGCTGCATTCTTCTACATGTACGCTGATATGGAAGAAATGAATGAATATTTCAAGTAAGTGTTTCTCCTACACTTATGCTTTTCACCATCTTTTCCGACACATGTATTCTTAAAGGTTCTCTATTTACTGTAGTATGTTTGACAAGCAAAATTGGAGACATAGACATCAACCCACGAGCAAGCAAATAGAACAGATTCGACGGGAAGGAATAAACGGGGGATCTAATTTTCTCTCCTGGTTTCGAGATCATGTAACATTTTCTCGATAACTAATCAATGTTAACAACATTTTCTTATAACTTAAGAATGCTTACGTTTTCTAATAACTCCATATCTTGGACAGTGCCAAAAAGATGCCAACGTCCATGAAGATTTGCTGATTTGCGACAACTATCCCGTGGAGTGGTTATTGTTAGAAGTTATGGTCGATATGACGTCAACAGCTTTCAATTCCGTACAACTCAATTTGAATCTCTTCGTCCTCTTGCGGCAACATGTAATACCGGAGTTGTGATAAGGGAAATCGATTCGCAAGATCATGAAATGCAGTACCACGGGAGTTTAAAAAAATCCTTGAATTCACTTTTGTCGCAAACAAGCCAATTCGGGCGGTATTATTTGACTGCGAATGTTTGATTCCATTCATGGAATTTGAGTAAACGAATTTGGCATGGTCGAAGTAAAACACAAGGAACGGTTGAAAGGATTCGATTCATTAGTTCTTGCACACAAAGTAGAGCAAGTGTACTATCTACCTTATCCATGCAATAAATTCAAAGCTTGGTGGGTGGTACATAAGGTGAATCCTCGTGAGCGGTTATACGCTCCAGGAGATGATGATTACCACGATGATGCTGAGGTTGATTGTGTCTACCAAGAGGAAGAGTTGCCAGACTCCTTCTCAGTCGAGCCCGGTAAGGACTCGATGACTTAGTTGGAGACGCTCAAGATATCGAGGCTAGCACGGAAGCGGAAACAGAATCAGAATCGGGAACTAAAGACATCGATGACATAGTCAAACCTGCTGATTTGCGCAAACGAAAACGATATGCGGAAGAAGAAGATCCATGGGCTGGTTTAAGGAGTAGGGTGCACGATCGTGATGTTGATGAATTTTGAAGTAACGTCTTATTCACTAATTTAACATTAATTTTATATATTATATTTGCATATTAATCATTTATTCCTTGCAACAGGATGTCGTCAAAGGGGAAGGGGAAGGGGAAGGGGAAGCTAGTGAGAGGGTTTGAGCCGCCACGAGACCCTTGCTGAGGGACCTTGTTACCTTCGAGCCGACGTTCCCTCTTTCTGGCGCACTCTCAACCCTCAGCTGTCGTGTGCTTTCAGTGGACGAAGGTAAATTTTAGTTTACAATAAAGTTATTTTAGAAATTGCAGTTGTTATTAATTATTTATTGTCAATCTTTTATTTTGTGCGGTCTGACTCAGAGACTTCTGAGTTAGAGTTAGAGTCAGAGGCTAGGGGGCCACTACAGGAGCCTGACTCAGAGGCAAGGGGGCCACTACAGGAGCCCTCTAGCGCCAGCCTCCCTTCGGAGCCGGCTAGCGCTAGCCTCCCTGTGCAGCCAGCTACCACTAGCCTTCCTTTGGACTCCAGTGGTTCCGCAGAGCCTTCAGGGTCACAGGACGCGGCAGCGTAGCAGCAGAGGCGACGGACGAGGAGGACCCACTTTGCGGCTCCTCCTCCGGTTACTACTCAGCAGACCACGATCCGCCCTGTTGGAGACAGGTAAATACTGTATATAGTATATTAAATATTAGATGTTGTTTTCCTTTACTTAATGATTTAATATATTTTGTAGATGTTGGTACGACTTTTCGTTCACAGGGGCTGAGAAGCACCATAGGCTGGTTAAAGTGTCCTGGGTGCTATCGTGAAGTTGCACTACCCCGATGTAATTGACAGTTTTCTTGCCCTGTCGTAGGATGACTACGCTCGTGTCTCTAACCCGGTCCACGACACGGTTCAGGGAGCCGTGTGGCACGATTTTATGGTAAGTTTAACTGTTTCACTTTTTCAACTCGTTTGAATTGTTAATGCATATCACTTAAATATTTGTTTGCTTAAAGCTGAGGTACAAAGTAGAGGAACCGGGCATGGAGGACCACGTGAGACGTGTGCTCCATTACAACGCTCGGAAGCTCACCACGGCGGCATTGTCGTATGCCCGGATTCAGGCCGTCAACACGTACTACAAGCGGCACCCCCAATAGCAGGAGCAGGAGCAGCAAAGGGGTGTATTTAGGAAGGACTCCGACTCGTACTTGACAGAGGAGTAGTACGCGGAGGTAAGTTTTTAATATTGTTAAATATTTACAATATCTACGTATGTTAACTACGTTGATGAGAAATGAAATATGTGCAGGTTAGTATTTCCTGGTTACAGGGTAACATCGAGGCGTACTTAGCACTCTATCGGTACTGGGCTAGCGATGCTTTCATCAATAAGTCCACAAAGGCTAGACAATGCCGCATGGGGTCCGAGGGAAAGCATAACTATGGTGGCGACGGCTACTTGCGTTTGGCTAAACGCATGGTAAGTACCTTTTCAATTTATGTATGTGTTCCTAATATATTACTTATCTCACTAACACGGTTGTACAGGAGCGAGAGATGGGTCATGAGCCGACCCCGACCCAGGTTTGGAAGAGAGGTCACAAGGGAAGTGACCCTTCTCAGCCAGGGCAGTGTGGTCTGGTCGCAGCTGACCGACTGGTAAGTTTCTGAAATTCATCAATTTCATTATAACTAATACTATTATTGACATGCTTACAAGATTTATTTGTTTTGTAGGCAAAGTACGCACAGGAGGTCGTGAAGATACACGGTGTAGATTACGATTGGGAAAGCGCGTTGATCGACCCCCACGCCGCGTATGCAAGCGGAGGCGGGAAGGCCCACGGACGGTGAGTTCTTCGTGTGTTTCATTTCTTTTTCAATTAATCTTCTTCTACTTAGTGTTTTCATTCTTTTGCAGGTTTGCCATTTTTGATGGAGTTGTCGACTCGAGGTCGACGCGACCTTTGAGAGGCGCTTCATCATCGCAGGCTTTGTCTGTTGGGACCAGTGGTCGTCTCTTGCAGACCCAGTTGAAGCTCCAGGCCATGAGGGAGACGCTGAAACAAACCTAGGGAGAGCTGGAGAGGACGAGAGCGGAGGCAAGGGAGGAGCAGCAGAGGACGGCCTTAATGATGGCCCAGATGCAAGCAGCGGTGGCGGTAAGTAATTTAAAGTACCGTAGTTAAATTTCACAGCACTTCAATAACATATATCTTCTAATATTTTGCAATGGCAGGCTCTTGCTCGACACAGCGGTTAGGATATCGAGATTCCTACGCTTCTGCTGCTGTAGACACCGGAGCAGGTGATAAACTCTCTCTCTTTAATATGTTGTATCCATTTTAGTATTTTACATAGAGAGATAAGGAGGTAGAACATAGAGGTAGATATTGATGACTTATCAGATATTGATTCCTATAGTGGTGAGGAAGTTAAGTGTATCTAATCAAGCTTTAGTAGTTTCTGACCATGGAAGAAATGATTAGTATATAGTCAATAAGTTGTGATCAGTGCTTCCATTTAACAAAGGGCTAGTGGTTCATAAGCTTGACCTGTTACGTAAAGTCTCCAACCTTGATACCTGCTAGTTTGCTATTTCTATATGCAACATTAATTCATTTGAAACTACAGCATGCTTCCTTCTTTTGTCACTAATGTCCTTGGACTCTGATGTTATCACTGAGTTGACATTGATGCTTACTAGTGATTATGTTTCTTTTGAAGGGTTCGGAAACGCGCCGAGAAGATCCCGGAGGCAGTGGAGGGGCTAGCGTGTAGCCCAGTGGACGTTTTGTTGTTTTTGATATTTTGGAACTTATTTTGCAACTGTTTTGCGTTCTGTATACTGTTCTATGTATCTCTCTACTTGTATATATCTGTTCTGTGTTCTCACCATCGAGCGAGGTAGTCAATTTCTATTTTTTTTAAAAAAATCGAAAACTTAACTTACGTCGGCTATGGCCGCGCTGACATAAGTTAGCCCAGTTTAACTTACGTCGGTGTGTCCTAACCGACATAAGTTATATCACCTAACTTATGTCGGTTTGTTTCAACCGACGTAAGTTGTACCACATAACGTACGTCGGCCTGCTATGGCCGACGTAAGTACTCCGGCCCAGCCCGCGGCCCATCCCGATACGTGACTTACGTCGGTTGCTGCAGACCGGCGTAATTAAGATAACTTACGTTAGCGACCGACGTAAGTTACCTAATTACGTCCAAACTGCTACGTCGGCTAGCCGCCGATGTAATTAAGGAAAAACCGACGTAATTAAGTAACTTTCATCGGTTCAGGCCTTAATTACGCCGGCCTTGACCGACGTAATTGATCGATATTCCTGTAGTGTATGCCACTGGATAGGGACATCGTTTTCAAGATTGAACTCATTTTGGGAACCACGCCTATTTCTCGGAGGCCGTACAAAATGGCACCAAATGAGTTAGCCGAATTAAAGGAGCATTTGAAGGACCTGCTGGACAAAGGTCTCATCCACCCAAGTTCATCACCTTGGGGCTGCTCCGCGTTATTTGTGAGGAAAAAGGACAAGACGTTACTGTAAGGATCGAATGCCCAAGAGGGGGGTGAATTGGGCTTCTTTTTTGAAAACTAAAGCAATAAAAACTCAACTACTAAAAGCCCAATTCCCTATGCAAACAACCTATGCATTTAAGTGAATAATAAGTTTGTAGTATATGAAATGCATAAGTATAACGGGAAAGGAAGAGTATGCAAACTCCCGAGAAGACACGAAGACACGATGATTTATCCCATGGTTCGGCAAGATCATCAAGACCTTCCTACATCCACGTTGTGGCACCCACCAAAGGGTGTAGCCACTCCCAAGTCACCAAGACCAGGGATCTCACTAAAAGTCTCTGTTTGCCATCTCTGACAAGGTGGAGCTCAAGCCTTGTACAAGTTTGATCTTCCGGGCTTCCACAACCGACTTGGCAAGCTCCGGAAGGATCTCTCCGATCACCGACTGATACACGGTGAATGCAATCACCAAGAGACACTCCCTTACAGCTCTCACTAGACTAGAGACTCCAATCACCGAGAATGGAAGCACACAAGCATCATTTATAGTAAGTTCTAGCCTATCTCTTGGTGTACAAGTGGTGTAAATGATGTGGAAGTGGTTGCTCAACGTATTGAATGCTTGATAATGTGTAGAGTGGCTCTGGGCATCAAGACTTGTCGAAATGACTGGTTGAAGGGGTATAAATAGCCAGCTTCCATGAGATAGCCATTCGAAAAGTAGGGTGACATCACTGTTCCGCAAACACCAGATGATCCGATGTTCTCCCTTCAGTTGTCATCGATCGAATACAAATTAGCTGAGGTCACTGTGTCAGATATGACCGTTGATCGAACGATGTTGTATACACTTGTACATCGGATAATCCGGTGACACTTGGTTCAGGATGGTCCAGAAATAATGCTTACTGGAGTGATCGACCGATGTGGCATATTTGTACATCGGATGGTCCGATGTTACTTGGTCCAAGGAAATTGCTTACTGGAATGATCAACCGATGTAACACACGCTTCCACATCGGATGATCCGGTGTATACCCAGGACTGAGGTCTTTTTCTACCGCAGAGCCAACTCGACCGATGTAGTATTTTCTGGATTCATCGGATGATCCGGTGAGTTGATTTTGTCTGCTTCGAGTTGTTCTAAGTGATTCTTTTGGAATTTGTCCAAGTGACCTCTTAGACATTTGTTTGAAATGTTCCTCTGATGACAACTAAGTCTCGTGTGCTGTCAATTTTGATGGAATAATTTTGACATATATGTTTTTCTTTTCAGTCTTCATGAAAACCGATTGACCTCGTAAAATAGTTTGTTGAGGGGTCTCCAATTGTATCCAATGAGTAGTAGATGATATAGATATAGTGTCCATTAAGTGTGATGAGTTATATGAGAGACCTTGCATCCACAAACTTATTAGTGATATCCAATGGTTGTCATTAGTCACCGAAACTATACCTTATGGGGGCCTAGATGCTTTCAATCTCCCCCTTTTTGGTGATTGATGACAACACAACGAGTAAAGCATAATAGTAATGAAATTAAGAATATGATACTCAAAAAGATATGTAACAAGTACAAGATCCAACACACGAAGCTCGAAGACCCAAAAACGATCAATAAAACATAAGAGAATTAAGTAGCACATGGATACTCAAGGATAGCAAAAGAATAGCAAAGCTCCAAAAATACAAAAGCTCCCAAAAATACTCCCCCTACAACTAGGACTCCCCCTAAGACTATGCTATCCCTCCCCCTGACTCCGACTCTTCTCCCCCTTTGGCATCAAGACACCAAAAAGGGAAGTCGAGTGCCTAAGGATCCTGAGCGCTTGAGGCGATGACGAACTGGTCACCGTCGGGGGTGCTGTCGTCGGTCCCATCTCTTGGAGAGGTGGAGCTGCCGCATGCTGCTGCTGAGGCTGGAGTGGAGGAGACCGGGGCTGCGGGAGACGCTGTCGGTACTGAGGGTGCCTGCTGAGTCGGGACTGCCGGTAGCGGGGCACTGACAACCGAAGCTGGAGTCTGCTGGAAGAGGGTCGTAGCCGGCAGAGGAGAGTGAATCGGTGCGCCTGGGGCAAGCAGTGGTGACATGCTGATAGTTGGTATCGGCGTGGTCGACACTGGAGCTGAGACTGGTGCTAGGACAGGTGGACCTGGAGCTAGACCAGGAAGCTGTGAGGGCAGGGCAATCCCGGTCTGAGTGTAGAGGTTGGTGATCAATCCCAGGATGCCCATCATGGCCTGCTGCGTCTACTGCTGCTGGTCAAGAGTACGCTGATGCATCTAGTCAATGAGTCCAGTGAGCCTGTCAGTGTCCTCTCGCCTCTTGCAGGCTATCTGATGATGCATCTCCTGCTGCTGCTGTTGGAGCTCCACAAGACGTGCAGCCTACTCAGCTCTGGCCTGCTCAGCTGCAAGTCGATCCTGTCGCTGCTGCTTAATCATCTGCTGTAGTAGAGATGTAAGCTTGGATGGCTGAGAGACATGTGCCTCGAACACCGGAGGTGGGGTAGGAGGTCGTGGTATAGTCGAGCCTCCAGCCTCTGCGTCTTGCTGCCTGGGTGAGGGGGGAGGTGGAAAGTACTCCTCGACACTGTCAGTAGTATCACTCTCTGACCAGATATGTTGTAGATCCCCTCCCTGAGCCTCAACCTATGCTAGGATCTCGTATTCCTTTTCTAAGTCTGACCAGTCTTCTTCTGAAAGTCGAGCTCGGACCTAACGCTCAACTGGGCAGCCAAGGCGGTGGTCTCCAGGAGCTGGAGCACGGTAGTGTCCGAACCGGGTGACACTCTCGTCGGTGAGACTGTCACGCACGACTGATCCCTCTGGAGCCAACAGGTAGAGCAAGTGACTGATTCAGTGGCCAAACACGAGGTGTCTCATCATCCCAACTCCATTTTTGATGACATCGTCCATATCACGGATGAGGATATCCATGATGTCAAACTGCATCCCGTTCATGACATAGAACAGGAGGGTCCGCTGCAAACTGGTAAAGCCCTCAAAATCCTGACTTGGGTAGTAAGTGCGGCGCAAGGCAAGGTGAACAGTACGTGCAGCCGGAGTGAGTAGAGCAGGTACCCTAGGCTGGTCAGGTGAGAAGGGTTGAGCAAACAGTGACCGAATATCCTCAAAAGGTGGTGACCCACCTCCAGTGAGTGGCCTCCTCGGTGGGTCAGCCTGTCCATATAGTAACTCGTGTAGGCGGGTGTCATGGAGATCCACGCCTAGTAGCTGCCCCAAGGTCTGTCTAGTCATATAGTGATGCTGGCCCATGAACATAAAGTCAATGGATCTGCGGCCCTCTGAAACGTAGAGTGTGGCATAGAAAACTCGGACCCAGTCCTCCACGTAGGCACTCCGCTGGAAAGACATCAGCTCCACTAGCCCTCTGTACCTCTCAAACAAAGGGTGAATCTCAGTGCTGGCTGCAAACGCGAGCTGATCCCAGTCAATGAAGTTGTGCTAGAAAAGTTTATGGCCTCGACGTCTGTAAGTCTCATACAGCGACGCCTGTGTTAGGGTCCTGAAGCGGCTGTCCACAAGTGGCTCTCTGGGCTGCGGGAACCACTCCTCAAGCAGAATGCTCCATCGAAGCTTCATGAGCTGCTTTGCCTTCATCTTCTGGTAGTCAGTCAGGCGGACACCCTCACCAACCCAGACATTGGTGTCCATCTCATAGACGGATCTCTCGGCCGCTCTGTCTTTCCGAAGCTCAGCTGCAGATGGTCTCTGACTCGGGGCTGCAGCTGGACAACCTCCACGGGTCGTGACCGTGCACCGACGAACAAGCGGCTCCTCAGATTCCTTTGTCTGATGTGGTTGTAGCTGCCTCTGTCGGGACTCCCGGATCCTCAGGGATCCTCTTCGGCCACGCTCACGCTCCTCAGCGACGCGAGCGGCCATCTTAGCTTGTCTAGCTTCTTTCATCTCTTTTGATAGCTTTTGCTTCATAGTTGCCGGTTCCTCAATGGCTTTTCCCCTTCCTTTCTTGTCACGGCCCATCTTGATGAGAAGAGTGAAGATGGCGAAGATGAGATTGCGGGACGACGATGTCGGGCGCACGAGATGGCGACGCAAAGTACGACGCGGCCAGGCGCGAGGAGCAACGGCTCAGAGGCGCTGAGGGCTGCGGCGCTGAGTGCGACGGCGGGCGGTGGCAGGGCGAGGGGCGCGGAGCAGCGGCGGCGTCTCTGTGTGTGGCGGCGGCCGGAGGGCGGCGGCAGGGCGAGGGGCGCAAAGCGATGTCGGTGAAGAGAAGAGAGAGAAAAACGAACGAAAACGGAGAGGCGGGCTAAATAGGTGCAGCCCGAACCCTACCTCAATTTTTAACATCGGATGATCCGATGTGAGTTGAGAGGGTGCATCGGTCGAGTGGTACAGTAAGGTTATTCCAGAGGCACCTTCAGCATCGGATGATCCGATGTGGAAACGTTTATCATCGGTTGAATTTGGCAAAACTCTAGAAATGTAAACATTAGATGCTCCGATGTTTCTCAGAATGAACTCATCGGTTGATTGGACTTTCTGTCTGAGCTAACCCTTGTACTTAAGCACAAACTGATCCGATGATGCTTCTGCCCTAAGCATCGGATAATCCGATGACTACAAAAGATCAGCAGCAACCCATATATGTCCTTTGACTTAAACAAACAAAGAGAAACACAAGTCTCAGGACTTTTCGGGCAACCCCTAACCCCTCAAAAGGACTTTAACGCTAGTTGCCAATAACTTGGCTAAGCCCTAAAGCAAATAGAACACCAAAAAAACCAAGGGAAAAAAATCTAAACAAAATGTAAGGCCCATGCTTTGTGAGCTAGAGGATGAATACTTCTATCTCTTTAAAGCATGTTCCTATAGACATTAACACACCTAACACTTTGTTCTTTCCACATCATATGAGTTGAGATATTGCATTTCAAACAAGTCTCTTTCTCATGAAGTGGGTTCCCCTTTGTGACAATCTACCGTATGCAATACCAAACAATTTTTAATGCAGGATATTAAACGTGAGTGCAAGTCTATATGGTAGGCATCATGCAAGACATAAATTAAATCTATCTTGCCAAATTTGAACCTTTCAAAGGCTTCTTCAGGGAGAGCCATTCTCCAAGTCTTGGGGATACCCAAAAGAACCGCCATCCCAAGCTAACCATTGCTCGCCCCTATCCTCTTAAAGTTGGACAAGACCTATATGTGATGCATTATTACATGACCATGGCAACTTACATGACGTTTGATGCATCTAGCACATTTAATTCACTCCTTAGTCTAGAAAAGGTTTTCTCATCAAGTGGTTTAGTGAAGATATCCGCCAATTGTTCTTCAGACCTAACACCTTGCAAGGAGATGTCTCCTTTAGCTTCATGGTCCCGCAAGAAATGATGGCGAATATCAATGTGCTTAGTCTGGGAGTGTTGAACGGGGTTTTTAGAAATCTTAACCGCACTTTCATTGTCACAAAGGAGAGGCACACAACCAAATTTAACACCAAAGTCCAAAAGGGTTTGCTTCATATATAGGATTTGGGCACAACATGCACCAGCCGCTATATACTCCGCTTCAGCAGTTCACAAGGCAACGGAGTTTTGCTTCTTACTAGACCAAGATAATAGGGAACGCCCAAGCAAGTGGCACCTTCCGGAGGTACTCTTGCGATCCACACGGCATCCGGCAAAGTCCGAATCCGAGTAACCTAAGAGATGGAAGTTAGCACCTTTGGGGTACCACAGGCCTACACTTGGGGTATGCTTGAGATACCGAAGTATCCTAAAGACCGCCTTCCGATGCAATTCTTTAGGTTCCGCTTGAAAGCGAGCACAAAAGCATACACTAAACATGATATCGGGCCTAGATGCGGTAAGATAAAGCAATGAACCAATCATGGAATGGTAATTAGATTGGTCAACAGGATTACCGTCCTTATCCGCGTCGAGATGACAATTTGTTGCCATTGGAGTACTTCTTGAGCTACAATCTCCCATCTCAAATTTCTTCAAGAGGTCCTTGGTATATTTTTCTTGATAGATGAAGGTCCCCTCTCGAAGTTGCTTGATTCAAAATCCAAGGAAGAAGTTAAGCTCTCCAATCATCGACATCACAAATTCCCTAGACATCATTTTGCCAAACTCATCGCTAATAACTTCGTTAGTTGAACCAAAAATAATATCATAGACATAAATTCGACAAACAAATAATTCTCCATCAATGTCTTTGGTGAAGAGTGTAGTGTCCATCCTCCCGATCTTGAATCCTTGGATGATCAAGAAATCCCGTAGTCGTTCATACCACTCTCTAGGTGCTTGCTTGAGCCTGTAGAGGCCTTGTGCAACCTATACACATGATTAGGATTCCTCGGATCTTCGAACCCGGGAGGTTGTTCAACATAGACAAGCTCGTTAATGTAACCATTAAGAAAGGCACTTTTCACATCCATTTGATAAAGCTTTATATTATGATGTAAGGCAAAAGAAAGAAGTATACGGATGGCTTCTAGTCGAGCGGCCAGAGCAAATGTTTCCAAAGTCTAGTCCTTCAACTTGCGAGAAACCCTTGGCCACAAGTCTTGCCTTGTTGCAGATCACAACACCGTTCTCGTCTTGTTTGTTGCGGTACACCCACTTTGTCCCGATGACGTTCTTGTCCTTGGGTCGCTCCTCCAACACCCAAACTTCATTGCGGATGAAGTTGTTGAGTTCTTCTTGCATGGCCATTACCCAATTTGGATCTTGGAGTGCTTCCTCAATGTGAGTGGGTTCTACACATGAAACAAACGAGTAGTGCTCACAAAACGTAGCGAAATGGCGAGAACGTGTACTTAGTCCCCTTGACGGACTACCGATAATTTGATCAATCAGATGCGCCTTGGAGATGCGTCCATGCCTCATAAGTGGTTGTGAAGCACTTGGCGGTGGTGATGCGTGTTGCTCTTCTTGTGGTTGGACTTGATCATGGACTTGTCTTCTTCTTGATGTTGTGTGGCTTGTGAATCTTGTGTCGGCAATGGAACATCTTTTTCTTTTTTGTCAACTTGAGGTGCCATAGATGTGTTCATGTTGGAACTCGAATCTCCCCCTTGATCATGGCTCTCCTCAGCTTTAGGCTTAATGTCTCCAATGGTCATGTTCTTCATAGCTTCTCATAGAGGATCATCATCTATTTCATCATGACCAAAACTCTCCTCTTGGGAGCCATTAGTTTCATCAAACTCAACATCACAACTTTCCTCAACTAAACCGGAGGTTTGGTTGAATACTCGATATGCTTTTGAGTTTGATGCATAACCAAGAAAGATACCAACATCACATCTTCTTTCAAACTTACCGAGCCTTTTCTTGCGGTAGATATAGCACTTGCACCCGAAGACTCGGAAATAGGAGATGTTGGGCTTTCTCCCAATGAGGAGTTCGTACGGGGTCTTTTGAAGTAGTCGATGTAGATAGACCCGATTTGCGGCATGGAGTGCCGTGTTGATTGCTTTGGCCCAAAACTTCTCGGACGTGCCATAGTCATCAAGCATTGCTCGTGCAAGAGTGATGAGAGTCTTGTTCTTCCTTTCAATGACACCATTTTGTTGAGGAGTGTATGTGGCTGAAAATTCATGTTTCACGCCTTCATGATCAGACCACTCCCCAATGTTGTAGTTCTTGAATTCGGTGCCGTTGTCACTCCAGACCTTGATGATGGGAAGTCGAAATTCCCTTTGAGCACGTTTAGCGAAGGTCTTGAACAATTCCAGAGTTTCACTCTTGTCACCTAGAAACAATGTCTAAGCATACCGAGAGTAGTCATCAACTATAACAAGACAATAGAGATTACCACCAAGACTTTGATATGTGGACGGTCCAAAGAGGTCCATGTGGATCAACTCAAGTGGCTTGGAGGTTGACACCATTGTCTTCATCGGGTGGTGTGAAGCAACTTGTTTCCCGGCTTGACAAGCGCTATAAAGCTTGTTCTTCTCAAATGTGACATCCTTCATGCCAGTCATCATCCCGAGCATGAATGACTTCTTGAGCTTGCTCATTCCAATGTGAGTGATGCATCGATGCCATATCCAACCCAAATTTGTCTTGGTGAAAATACAAGTGGTCAAGTTGGCATCCTTGTCGGAGAAGTCTACTAAGTAGAGGTGTCCATGCCGAAACCCTTTGAAGATTAGTTCTTTGCTTGTTTCACTAGTCACAACAACATCATTCTTGCCAAAGATGCACGTTAGTCCAAGATCACATAATTGTGCAATAGAAAGCAAATTGAAACTAAGTGAATTAACATACAACACATTGGAAATAGATAAATCATGTGAAATTGCAATCTTACCCAACCCAACTACCTTCCCCTTGAAGTTGTCACCAAAGGTAACTTGTTCATGATTGCCAGGGTTCTCTATGGAGGTGAACATACCATCATTGTTGGTCATGTGTTGAGTGCACCCGCTATCGAGTACCCAATGCATTCCTCCGGCTTTGTAGTTCACCTACACACATGAATTCAGTTTATGATTTTAGGCACCCAAGCTAACTTAGGTCCTTGTATGTGTGATACAAGTGTTTTTGGGACCCAAAGGTTCTTGGGAAGCTTCCCCTTCATGCCCTTCATGTCCTTGCCGATGAACCTTGCCTTCACCTTGCCATCTACTTTACTCAAGAGATAATAGTGATCATCAAAGGTGGACTTGTAGTTAGTAGGCAATTTTGGAGAAGGCCGGTTAGGAAGAGGACACTCCCTTGTGTGGTGATCGGTGACCTTGCAATGTTGGCAATAAGAACCAACTTCCTTGATGAAGCTTGTTTTAAGCTCTGGTGAGGGCACCTTTCCTTTGTTAGGCACCGGGAAGGATGCAAGTCCTCTCTTGTTGAAGGCCTTTGCTTGTTGGAAGAGGATTTCTTTGTGCTTGACTTCACTCTTAGATAGTCTTGCCACACTAGTGCGGAGACTTTCAATTTCATCCATCAAATCCTTCTCCCTAGCATTTTCTTTCAAAGGCAAAGACTTATGCAAGACATTAGTGGCATGTGAAACAATGGATACCTTATAATTAAGGGTTTCTTTCTTTATGGTTTTCAATTCTTGATCAATGACTTCATAGGCAAGGTTAAGTACCTGATGCTCTTGGATTAACTCATTGTGCTTTCCCAAGAGTGCTTTGTGTGCTAAGTCAAGCTCATGATGATCTAGCTTGATTTGAGCTTTATCTTCCTCAACTTGCTTGACATGAGATTTGAGCGTGTCATGCTCCTTAAGTATGCTTTCATACTTGTCAAGCAAATCAAGGTTACCACTCTCAAGCTTAGCACGAGCTTGTTCAAGAGCCTTGACCTTACTCTTTTCCCTTTTAATGATAGTGTGGTATTCATTTATCATTGAAGCTAAGTCATCGGGGGAAAGCTCATCATCACTAGAGTCATCACATACCTTGGTGTTACCTTTTGCCATGAGGCACATGGGAGGTGGACGAAGAGATGAATCATCATTGTTGGCAATGGTAAGGCCGGCCAAGCTCTCTTCTTCAGCTTCACTCTCTTCATCACTAGATTCTTCGTCGGTGATCCATTCATTTGCCTCACACATGAACACCTTTTGTAGACCTTTTCTCTTCTTTGGAAAAAGTTTTGCCTTTTTTCCTTTGTCATACTTCTTCTTCCCAAAGAATCTTGGCTTGGGCTTGACCTATTCTTCATCATCCTCACTATCCTCAAGCTTGCGATGCTTGCCCTTGTGGTTCTCTCTTCTTTTGTCCGGTTTTGGACAATCATAGGAGATGTGGCCTTGATCACCACAGTTATAGAAGGTCTTGTTGTCATCTTTCCTTGGTAGAAATGCTTTCTTTTTGGGATCAAAGGTGTATCCCTTCTTGGCAATCTTGGAGTTCAAGCGAGAGAATTTTCTCATCATCAATGCAAGCTCATCATCGTCATCTTCACTTGATGCTTGCTCTTCTTCATTTGAGCTAGGCTCGATCAATTTCTTTTTCTTGAGATTTGTTCTCTTGGTCGAAGCCATTAGAGCAATTGTCTTTGAAGATGATTCCTCCATCATCCCAAGCACACTCATCTCATGAGCGCAAATCTCTCCAATAAGTTCAGAAACATCAATGTGATCAAGAGATTCCTTTTGAAGCATGGAGTTGATGATGTTGTACTTTGGCTTAGGAAGGAGCCTAAGAATATTGCGGTTGATGAGTCCCTTGCTAAGAGAAGCAATATCAAGAGAATTAATTTCCTCAATAAGAACATTCAAGTGAGAAAACATTTCATTGACATTTTCATGAGGTAGCATTTTGAACTCATCATATTTGGCCTTAAGCATGTGATACTTTAGTTCTTTAACACGAGAAGAACCCTCATAAATTTCAATCAAGCAAGCCCAAATTTCACAAGCCTTTTCTTTGCTAGCAATCCTAGCAAACACATCTTGACTAATGCATTCGTAAATAGCATTTCTAGCCTTGGCATCCCACTTGATTTGATCACCTATGTAGTTATGCTCACCAAACCCTGCATGGGTCGCTTCCCATACCTCGGGAGCAATAGCCTCTAGATAAGCACGTATACGTGCTTTCCAATAGGCAAAGTTCTAGCCCTCGAAGATGGGAACCGAACCCCCAATCTTGGCCATTTTGGCTCTCTAGCGGTGAGGCTAGAATGATCCAATGAGAAGCCTTGCTCTGATACCAATTGTAAGGATCGAATGCCCAAGAGGGAGGGGGGTGAATTGGGCTTCTTTTTAAAAACTAAAGCAATAAAAACTCAACTACTAAAAGTCCAATTCCTTATGCAAACAACCTATGCATTTAAGTGAATAATAAGTTTGCGGTATATGAAATGCATAAGTATAATGGGAAAAGGAAGAGTATGCAAACTCCCGAGAAGACACGAAGACATGGTGATTTATCCCGTGGTTAGGCAAGATCATCAAGACCTTCCTACATCCACGTTGTGGCACCCACCAAAGGGTGTAGCCACTCCCAAGTCACCAAGACCAGGGATCTCACTAAAAGTCTCCATTTGCCATCTCTGGCAAGGTGGAGCTCAGGCCTTGTACAAGTTTGATCTTCCGGGCTTCCACAACCGACCTGGCAAGCTCCGGAAGGATCTCTCCAATCACCAACTGATACACGGTGAATGCAATCACCAAGAGACACTCCTTACAGCTCTCACTAGACTAGAGACTTCAATCACCAAGAATGGAAGCACACAAGCATCATCTCTAGTAAGTTCTAGCCTATCTCTTGGTGTACAAGTGGTGTAAATGATGTGGAAGTGGTTGCTCAATGTCTTGAATGATTGATAATGTGTAGAGTGGCTCTGGGCATCAAGACTTATCGAAATGACTGGTTGAAGGGGTATAAATAGCCAGCTTCCACGAGATAGCCGTTGGAAAAGTAGGCTGACATCACTGTTCTGCAAACACCGGATGATCTGATGTTCTCCCTTCAGCTGTCATCGGTCGAATACAAATTAGCTAAGGTCACTGTGTCAGATATGACCGTTGATCGACCGATGTTGTATACACCTGTACATCGGATAATTCGGTGACACTTGGTCCAGGATGGTCCAGAAATAATGCTTACTGGACTGATCGACCGATGTGGCATATTTGTATATCGGATGGTCCGGTGTTACTTGGTCCAAGGAAATTGCTTACTGGAATGATCGACCGATGTAACACACGCTTCCACATTGGATGATCCGGTGTATACCCAAGACTGACTTCTTTTTCTGCTGCAGAGCCAACTTGACCGATGTAGTGTTTTCTGGATACATCGGATGGTCCGATGAGTTGATTTTGTCTGCTTCGAGTTGTTCTAAATGATTCTTTTGGAATTTGTCCGAGTGACCTCTTAGACATTTGTTTGAAATGTTCTTCCGATGACGACTAAGTCTCGTGTGCTGTCAATTTTGATGGAATAATTTTGACATATATGTTTTTCTTTTCAGTCTTCATGAAAATTGATTGGCCTCGTAAAATAGTTTGTTGCGGGGTCTCCAATTGTATCCAATGAGCAGTAGATGATATAGATATAGATTCCATTAAGTGTGATGAGTTATATGAGAGACCTTGCATCCAAAAACTTATTAGTGATATCCAACGGTTGTCATTAATCACCGAAACCATACCTTATGGAGGCCTAGATGCTTTCAGTTACGCCTATGTGTGGATTATCATCTGCTTAACGCCGTGACGATCGAGAACAAATATCCACTACCGCAAATCAATATTTTATTCGATCAACTAGTGGGTGCTAAAGTATTCTCAAAGATGGATCTTCGGTCATGATATCATCAAATAAAAATACGACCGGAGGATATACCGAAGACAGCATTCTCGACGAGATAGGGCTCTAAGAATATCTCGTCATGTCGTTCGAGCTTACCAATGCACCGGCTCACTTCATGTACCTCATGAATTCTGTTTTCATGCCGGAGTTGGACAAGTTTGTCGTGGTCTTCATCGATGACATTCTGGTGTATTCAAAATCAGAGGAAGAACACGCCAAACACTTGCATATTGTGCTCCAACGATTGCGGGATCACAAGCTTTATGCAAAATTCAGCAAGTGTGAATTTTAGATCAGCCAAGTGCCTTTTCTTGGTCACATTATTTCAGCGGAGCATATTGCTGTTGATCCTAGCAAAATTGTGCAAGTGCTGAAATGGAAACCAACATCCGTACACAAAGTTCGCAGCTTCCTCGGGTTAGCGGGATATTTTCGGAGGTTCATTCCGAGCTTTTCAAGAATCACTAAACCAATGAAGGAGCTGCTGAAAAAGGGGACTAAATATATTTGGAGCAGGACATGTGAGGATGTATTCCAAGCATTGGTGAAACATCTCACAACAGCCCCGATGTTAGCTCAGCCAGATACGACCAAATCTTTCGACGTTTATTGTGATGCGTCCAGCATTGGTCTCGGTTGCATGCTAATGCAAGAAGGCCGCGTGATCGCGTATGGATCACGGCAGCTCCAAAATCATGAGCAGCATTATCCAACTCATGACCTTGAGCTCGCTGCCGTGGTACTCGATTTAAAAATGTGGAGGCGTTATTTACTCGGAAATTTAGTGCACATCTACACCAATCACAAGAGTCTGACATATATCTTCACTCAGAAGGAACTGAATATGCGACAGCGAAGATGGTTGGAACTGATCAAAGATAATGAGATTGAAATTCATTACCATCCTGGCAAGGCAAATGTAGTTGCCGATGCTTTGAGCCGCAAGTCTCACGTCAACAATCTGTCCATTACCCCGATGGAAGAGGACGAGCCGAGTTTATACTTGGTTCCATATGGAGCATTATATAATCTTGCTCTCATCCCTACCATACGAGAGGAGGTTATGGAGGCTCAAAAGAAAGACGTGGGTATGTCGCACATTCGGAGGAGGATGAAGAATGGGGAAATGAAGTGCTTCCGGAGTGATGAACATGGTACCCTGTGGTTCAAGGACCGTATTGTGGTACCCCGTGACATAGGACTTCGGAAGAAAATCTTGGATGAAACTCACTTGTCCAAGTATTCTATTCATCCGGGCAGCAACAAGATGTATCAAGATTTAAGAACCAGATTTTGGTGGACACAGATGAAAAGAGAGATTGCAAAGTACGTATCCAAATGTGATACGTGTGGGCGGGTGAAAGCCGACCACATGAAAAAAGTCGGACAGCTGCAACCATTAAAAATCACGGCGTGGAAATGGGAGGACATTAGTATGGATTTCATCGTCGGGTTACCTCCCACATTCCACAAGCATGATTCGATTTGGGTCATTGTCGACCGACTAAACAAATCAGATCATTTCATCCCTATACATACAAAGTACATTGCAAAGAAATATGTGGAGTTATATATTGCAAGAATCATGTGCTTGCACGGAGTTCCCCGGACGATTATTTCAGATCACGGGGCGCTGTTCATTGCTCGTTTTGGGAGCAGCTGCACGCGTCATTGGGGACAAAATTGATCCGAAGCTCCGCATATCACCCGCAGACCGACGGTCAAACTGAACGGGCGAATCATGTTTTGGAAGATATGCTACGCGCTAGTGCCATCCACCACGGTAAAAATTGGGATGATCATTTACCGTGGTGGAGTTCTCATATAACAATGGCTATCAAGCTAGCATCAAGATGGTGTCGTATGAAGCTCTTTACGGCCGAAATGTAGCACACCACTCAACTGGTGTGAATCCGGCAAGCGGGTTATATAGGAATTGATCTTGTAAATGAAGTCGAAGAACAAGTGCAAGTGATCCAAGCCAATCTCAAGGCTGCTCAATCTCGTCAGAAAATCTATGCGGACAAAAGACGTCGACCTCTCCACTTCGACATCAGAGACCACATTTATCTCAGTGTCTCTCTGATGAAAGGGATTCATCGTTTCGGAGCGAAGGGAAAACATGCTCCACGATTCATCGGTCCATTTGCCATCTTAGAAAAATGCGGACCCGAAGCCTATCATTTGGAGTTACCAGCGTCACTTTCAGGAGTTCATAATGTATTCCACATTTATCAGCTGCGGAAGTGTCTTAAATCCTCAGCTGAAGTCTGCACCAAAGACATTGAAGCTCTCCAACCGGATCTCACTTATTCTGAATATCCGATCCGGATTATCGATGAAAAGACTCGCACCACAAGAAACCGGACTTTGTACTTCTACAAAGTCTTGTGGAGCAACCATACCACCGAGGAAGCGACATGGGAAAGCGAGGACTATCTCCGATCAAACTATCCGGAGTTATTATCATCGCATATCCAGTAATATTTTTACCTCCGTCTCTTTTATTTCTAATCTCAGGACGAGATTCTTTAAAGGGGGGAGGAATGTAAAAGCCCTAAATTAAAAACGCAAAGTTCAGATGGGAGATATTAAAAGTTGGAGGGGAAAAAGAAATCAAATTGGAATATGAAAAATTCAAACCAATTTAAACCTCAATTGAGAGAATTAAAAAATTCAATTTTAGCTCCTGTTAAACTTTGCCAAAATAAAAATCTGAGATCACCATTAAATCCCAAATATTCCAAATATCCTCTCTGAAAAGTTTCAAAATTTTTGAAGCTCATTTGCTATTTAATTCAGTGGCTCCATTGAATTCTATTCAAATTCAAATTTGAATTTGAATTGTATCCGAAATTTATCCAAATTTGAAATCCAATATGAGAATCATAATCTATATATTTAATTTGGCCTCTCCACAAAAATCTAGCATTCTTGGACATGTTTAGTTGGAAGAATTGAAGTTCCAGTGAAGGATTGGGATTAAAAGGGCAGTGGGACCCACTGTCAGCCTCTCCCACTCGGTGAACCGACGGGGCCCCTTTGTTTACGGCTGTCCCCACGCTTCCACGCTGGGAGAGCTCGCCACCGTGACAAGGGCATGCAAAGCAAGCAGCTGCGTGGCCTAAACCGACCTCTCCACTTTCCTTAAGCATCGGATGACTCCCCTTCGACGTTCACCGTTCATTTCTTCCAAACACAAACCGCCAGCGCCATCACCGACCGCCTCCCTCTTATACATTTCATCCGGACGTTCTAGCCCTCGGTTGATCGAGCTCCAAGCATCAAAAAGTAACCCAGCTCGTTGCTCTACCTTCTCCAAACCTTGGTTCAACGTTTCCTGACCTAAATTGGTGGTATTCCTCAGTTTCGCGGACGCCGCCAGAGTTGGGGACGACTGTCGCCTCTGCGCCACCATCGTCAGCCCTCAACAAGTGGTGTCACTCCTCGACTCCAACAGCAAAATGGATCGCCATCACGAGCTCTTTCTCACGGTAAAACCCGTGCTTCACTTCCTTAAGTATCGAGCAAAGTATTCAAGTTTTTCTTTCGGCCGTTGCCCATAAACTAGCTAGCTTCTCAGTTTAATTCCGTTTCTACATGTAATGATTCTTCAATCCAATTAAGGATTATAATCCGTACCTCCTAGCGCACCCCTCTGTCAAGAATCGACGGAAACAATCGAATGATTGCCGGGATATTCGAGTTTTCCTCTCCGCCATTGAAACCTCCCCTGTTCACTGATGAACTTGTACTTACTGGCAGTTCCACGTCGTTTACACCACCTAGTAACCTTCCTTATGATCCCAGAAGCCTCCCTGACCTTTTTCCAATGCATTCGTGCCATTTCCGTGCGAGTTCGACATAGCTGAAACCCTAGCTGCCGCCACCGTCATCGCGCCGCATCTCCGGCCGTCGTCGCCACGATTGGACCCCCACCATCGTATTGCGCGGTTCATTTGAGGGTTAGGTTGTGAAGACTGGGCTGAGAGGAGTTCGACGCAGCCATCCTGGAAAGCTCGGCGGAGCTGCGCCGCCGCGGGGAGCTCGGGCGCCGCCCAGGGCACGAGGTAGAAGACGACCTCGCGGGCCTCATAGGTCAGTGGATGTATCCCCTCCCCTTGGATCTGCTGTGGCCACCGGATCGACTGCACGGGTTGATCCCTATGGCCCATGTGTGGCCCAGCTGTGATTGGGTCACTTTACACAGTGGGACCCATTTGATTAGTTGAAACATTTCCTTTTCCCATTTAATTCTAGATTTCATTCAAACTTCTAAATCCATTACTCATAGTATTTTTGCTCAAAAATTTCCATATAAATTCTGGTAGACTCATCTTGTTCTGAAATTTGCAGTGGTGCAATTTGTTGGACATGAAACGCCCAGAATTTTCATAATTAATTCCTTTGAACTAATTGTTTGGAAAATTAATTACTCCTGTTATGTTAATTTGAAAATATCCAATTTTGGTCAGGACACTCATACAAATACACTTGATATCCAGTAAAAATTTCAGGTTCATTGGACTTCATTTACTGGGTTGATCAGTGTTCCAAATCTCTATTTAGTTGAAAATTAAGAAAAGTACAGAACCATTTTCAGTTTTTTTGCCAAACTTGTAAATTCAATTTCTCCCTGTAGGAAGCTTAGAAAATTATGAAACAACTTTTCATAGAACCAGTGGAACCTAATCTACCATAATCACCTACTGGTAGCCACGAAAAAGCTACATATTCAGTAGCAAAATTCAGAGAAGACTTTTTCTTGTTGGAATTTTAGAGACAACAAGCTTCCTTGAACATCTCCAATTTTTAGTCCAGATCTTCCCCATAGATCCTAGTGTCCACTATAAAAATTCCAAGTCCAATTAAAATAATTTACAAACCTGATCAGTATTTATAAGCTCTCTTCTGTATTTTCTATATCACTCATAAACTTTATATATTGCATATCATATAGTGACCGAGATCGAAGAGGACACGGAGCCCTTGGAGACTCTTCTTCCAGAAGCTAACTTCCCCGCTGACTCGCAGCCAGGCAAGCCCCAGTTTGCATTTAAGTGTTATTTCAAATTTTCTATTTGTATCACTTATGTCTAGGATGGATTTTGTGCATTAGGGCTAAGGTGCTTGTTACTCCACTTGCATGACCCAAAAATCCCATGGAGTATTGGGTAGGTCTACAGCCTGATGAGTAGAAAATGACATGCTTATGTTCATAGGGATCCGGTAGAAGTTGAGTAGTTGGAATCTACTCGAGAGATAAGATTTTATCACACCGGATGAATTGAATCAAAGAATGGTTTAGAAATGTGAAATTGAGACCGAGCAGTGGGTAGGATGCAGCGAGACGTGGTTTCATGGGCGTACCCCTGCTTTTGTCGATTGAGGACCGTTCTGTGTGCGGTCCTGCTGGACAAGTTTGAACAGTACCGGATGCATACTAGGCATATGGAACCCAGGAAACCGATGTAACTTGATAACTTGGATGTTGGGGCATAGCCCATTGTCGATAGGGGTGGGCTGAGGGTAGTAAGGTGTAAATAAGCCAACGGGGACAAACATGCTCCATGCGGGAACCTTATGCCCGCAATGGTGGGACCAGTTCGGCGTTTGAGTTCTCTTATGGAAGGTGGTCGCGTATGACGTGATGAGGAGCACGGCACGCTCCTTAGCCACGGGTGTACGTGACATGTTATTCGGGTGTGTCCTGATTGCAATCACCGTCCCTCGCGGTTATTTGAGTACTGCTTGTTCACTGCGCTGTGACGTAGTAAATACTGAAGAAGTCAGGAGAATATGATGTATGGAAACATAATTGCTTTGCAGCTATGATTGCTATAGATTAAGCTCACTAAATTTACTGTTATAAAACAATTAAGCTGCTGCTATTAACTTGTAAAATGATGATCAACATATAATCGAGTCATTTATTGCTATATCCATTCCTATGTTAAGTATCCTTGCATATAGAGTTTCATGTTTAGGTGAGACAGTTAAGTCTTGTTGAGCCTTCGTGCTCACGGTTGCTATATTAAGTTGTTTGCAGGTGAGACGTATGAGGAAGGGCCCGAGGATGAGGTGATGCCCCCGCCGGGTTATAACGCTGAATGGGAGCCCTGCACGACACAGTAATTTAGTGTGTGGCTAGTGTGTAGCGTTCGCAGGCTGGATGGCTGCACTTTTGCATAGCATGGCTGAGAGTTTAGCTATGAATATTATCGTCCGTTGTACTATTCCTCGGTGATTGAAACCCAAAGATCTATGAACCTGACCATGGATTTTTTTGTTTTGGTATCTCTGGAATATGAGTGTGTGACTTGTTAGAATTGACTTCCGCTGTTTATATAAATAAAACTTTGTACTTTGTCGTATTCTTCTCGTGTGTGCTGTTGGGTTCCGCATCGCATGGCACCACCCTTTGCGATTTGTGGAATATGTGGACCCGTTTCCCACAGCCAAATTATGACATCTTGGCTCAAGGCTTAATAGGATTGATAGAATAACTCATACCACCAAGGTATACCTTCTTTTTTCAGGAGCCCACCTGCAAAAAACTCCGAGGTTAAGCGTGCTTGGCCCGGAGCAATTTACGGATGGGTGACCGACCCGGAAGTCTTCCCGGGTGCGCACGAGTGAGGACAAAATGCGCAGAAAAGACAAGTGTTGGTCTGTGGGGCTAGTCTGTGATCCTATAGAGCTGCCAGAAGTAACAATCGCCAGGCCCGTAGTGGCTGGGGTGTTACATTTTCCAAGATAGATAAGCCAATGACTGAGTTGCTAATGAAGGGAAAAGCGTTTCAATGGACCCAAGCTTGTCAAGAATGTTTTGAGGGGTTGAAGAAAAGGTTAACAACCCCAGTTTTGGTATTGCCAAATGTGAGCAAGAGCTTTGATATTTATTGTGATGCATCGAGACAAGGACTTGGATGTGTGCTCATGCAAGAAGGTCAAGTGGTCGCCTACGCATCAAGGCAATTGACGAAACATGAGCAGAATTACCCAATGCATGATTTGGAACTTGCTGCCGTAGTACACGCATTGAGGATTTGGAGACATTATATCCTTGGACATAGGTGTGAAATTTATACGTATCACAAGAGTCTTAAGTATATTTTCATGCAAATGGATCTAAATTTGAGGCAATGAAGATGGTTGGAGGTCATCAAGGATTATGATTTAGGAATCAACTATCATTCGGGAAAGGCTAATGTAGTGGCCGATGCTTTGAGCCGGAAAGGAGTAAGTCACCAACTCACGGTTCGAGAGCTACCATCTGATTTATGCAAGGAGTTTGAACGGTTGAATCTTGGATTTGTGAATGAGATGGGAATAATGGAGTTAAATGCGACCCTAGAGCAAGAAATTCTAGAAGGTCAGACCAAGGATAAGGAAACTCAGGAGATCAAAGAAAGGACCCAAGAGGGAAGAGAATTCAGATTTGATGAGGACAAACATGGCACTCTATGGCTTGGTAAGAGGATTGTCGTGCCTAATGTGAAGCATATTCGGGAGATAATACTAAAGGAGGCACATGACTCACCTTATTCAATTCACCCCAGGTTGTACCAAGATGTACAAAGACTTGAAGACTTGTTATTGGTGGGCTAGCATGAAAAAGGACATAGCCGAATATATACCTTTGTGTGATGTGTGCCAACGGGTAAAGGCGGAGCATCAAAGGCCAGCTGGATTATTGCAGCCATTGAAGATTCTGGAATGGAAGTGGGAAGAAATTGGAATGGACTTCATATTTGGTTTACCGCATACTCAGTCCGGTTATGACTCTATATGAGTTATTGTGTATCGGTTGACCAATTTAGCTCGTTTCATCCCTATCAAGACCAAGTATGCAGCTGCACAATTGGCCGAAATATACATAGAGCATATTGTGTGCCGACATGGGGTACCAAAGAATATAGTATCGGATACAGGTTCTCAATTAACCTCCAGGTGTTGGAAAAAATTGCAAGAAGCGTTGGAAACAAGGCTGAATTTTAGTTCAGCATATCACCCTCAAACGGATGAACAAACCGAGAGGACCAACCAAGTTTTAGAGGATATGTTAAGAGCTTGTGCTTTAAAGCATGTGAAAAGTTGGGACAAGAGCTTGCCATATGCAGAATTTTCATACAACAATACTTACCAAGCAAGTTTGAAGATGTCACCATATGAGGCACTATATGGAAGGAAGTTTAGGACACCCTTGTTTTGGAATGAGACAGGAGAAACTCAAGTATTTGGTCTGGATGTGTTGCTAGAAGCTGAAAAGCAAGTTCAGATTATTCGTCAAAACTTGAGGGCTGCTCAATCGAGGCAAACAGACTATATGGACAATAGGAGAAGGAAACTAGCCTTTGAAGTGGGAGATTTCATTTACCTTAAGGTGTCACCAATGAGAGGTCATAAGAGGTTTAACATAAGAGGCAAGCTAGCACCTCGATACATTGGGCCATTCAAGATTTTGGACAAAAAAGGAGAAGTAGCTTATAAGTTGGTGATGCCAACTTATCTTTCAGATGTCCATGATTTGTTTCATGTTTTCCAGCTCAAGAAGTGTTTAAGGGTACCGGAAGAACAAGTGCCAATGGAAGAATTGGAATTAGAGACAGATTTGACTTATGCCGAATAACCAGTCAAAATCTTGGTAACCAAGGAAAGAGTCACAAGAAACAAGGTAATCAGATGGTGTAAAGTTCAATGGAAGTATCATACGGAATCAGAGGCAACTTGGGAGTTGGAGGATGATCTCAAGAAGGAATTTCCCTATCCATTCTCTTCAGCGTCGAATCTCCAGGGCGAGATTCATTTTAAGGGGGGGTAGGTTTGTAACACCCTCATTTTCATCCATCATGCATTGCATAAGTTCATATACACGTCTAACATTAATCCACATAAAAAGGAATAAGTTAAAAATAAATTGATAGCAAAACCGCACTTAAGAATTCTGGGAAGTGCGGACTAGTCCGATTTTGGTGCGGACTAGTCCGGTTTCTCTCTGACTTCCATCGGACTTGTACGTTTTTTTGTTGCGGACTAGTCTATCTGTCCCCTGTACACATACAGACTTGTCCGGCCGAGTGTGGACTAGTCCGGTATTCCAATTCCTTCGAATATTTGCTAAGTCCCAGGACTTGTCCGGACTAGTCCGGTATTCCAGCGGACTTGTCTGTTTTCCCTCTGACTAAAGTTGGACTTATCCGATTTTAACCAGACTTACCTATTTTTCCCCTCTAGATAAGTTCAGACTTGTTTGATGTCCAGTCCAGACTTGTCTGATATCTCTCTGACTAACTTCGGACTAGTCGGGCCCTTTTCGGACTTGTCCGATAAATCGCGACTCCGAGTTGATCTTTTGTTTCACGACTTGTTTTTGGGTTTTACCTTCAGTGGGCCTACGGACGTCATGCCTAACTCTTTTAGAGCCCATGCGGGACCATTAAAACCGACCCCTACTCATCTCAAACTCGAAATCCATCTAACCCTAGTCTCCACCTCTATATAAACAACCCCACCCCTGGGCTTGACATCTATTTGCCACTTTTCCATCACACCCAAACCCTAGCTTGTGGATAGCCACCACCAAGGAGGGAGAAGGAGATCTAGAGCAAGAAGAAGAAGAGGAGAAAACGAAAGAGGATCAAGATCTCCATCAACTTCGCGTTCTTCGTCAACAATTCACCATCAAGTTCTTCATCAACCCTAGATTGTCAAGATCCAAGTGTTGCCTCCAAAATCCTTGATTCTTTGGAGTCTTAGACACCTGGTAAACCTTCTTCTTCCTTTTCCTTATGTGAATTTAACCCCAAATCTCCAAATTCACGTCGATCTAGAAAACTCTAGTTCACCAAATCTGCAAAGTGCGGACTTGTTCGGTCCCTAGCGGACTAGTCCGATTTTTCTGGTTAAATTGTGTTGAATTAATTCTAAAATTAGATCAAGTCAACTCCAAACCTATGGACTTCTTAATAACCATTGTAATTGATTAATAAATATTAAAAGCAACTTATTAACTAGTTTTTCTTCGCATTTGCATTAATCATGCATGCCATGTCATATTGAGTAATATTTGTGCACTCCTTGATTGTGTTTCTTGTCCTGTACATTTATCACGTGGTTTAGATGGATTGGCGCTAGAGAGTGCTGCGGAGGATCTCCAGCACCAGGAGTTTGAAGTCTTTGATCCTAATCAATCCCAAGAGCAAGGCAAGTGTCCGTTAACATATTGATCCTGATTTAAAATAAATGTTTTGGTTGTAAAACTACATGCTTGTGTCAATTTGATGGGAATCCCATGGTAGGAAATTTACTAGCGTTGTGTAACCACCCTTGTCACCTGGAATTCATGGTAGAGATTCGGGATGAGCTTTTTACACTTTTTGCTTCGCTTAATTAATTGAGATGGGAAAACAATTATATCATTAATCATACATTGATGAGATTATGGTTAATATGAACTTGTCAATATGATATGGTAATGGGTGATCTAAGAAAGCCCGGTATGTGTAGTGGGTTGGATGTTATGGTGGTTTGCTTACCTTAAATTTAAGGACCGGTTCATGCGAGAATAAGTCAGGACTACAATGCCACCATGAGGCCAAGTATGGGTGCAACATAGCTGATTAATTAGGGCTTTGCTAGTGCTGTTTGGACCATTAAGGATGCTCGGGGAAGGGGTAGTCGGATTGGGCTTCTTGATGATTGGTGGGACTACACTGGGATCCGAATGGCTCAATAGGGGGCCCTTGGTTGAAGATGTGCTCTGTAGGAGACATCGCCACCAGTGAAACCTCAGTGGGGTCTAAATAGACTAGTAATCCCTTTGTAAAGGCTATTTTGTGATCTCTTGGCCATACACCTGTAATTGGCGTAAGGGAGGTTCTTCAATCGCCGACGGGTGATGAAATCACAAACACATGGGTAAAGTGGTACAAACTCTGCTGAGTCTAATAAAACTATCATAATAGTTGTGCTCCCAGTTAAGAGTACCTGGACAACTTCCATGATTAGAGGGTATTTGGGATTTGGGATGTTTATGGTTGGTAATGGTTATGGATGGTTTATGGCTTATGTTTATGGATATGAATTTGAGTTATGGTAACTGGACATGGATAATGATGATGATATCAATAATTGGATATGATTTCATATTATGTCAATATGATGGGATTATCTCACATAGACATAATATAATGCTTTTTTACTTGTTTAAATGTACTTTTCAGCACTTATCCTTTATTATATTCGTCATTTGAATCAGCTACATGTCATACTTTCCACACTTGCTGAGTACGACATGTACTCACCCTTGCTATTCCCCCACCAACAGTTGCAGATCAGATTTGGGAGTTTAACGATGATAATGCGGAGTTCTAGGTCGTGTCTGCCGCCATCTTTGCCTGTGGTCTTGATTGGAGCTGCGCTATACCCTATTTGCTTATGTTGCTTAGCTTGCTTAGTTTGCTCAGTTTAGTATATTTCCGCTGCATTAGTTCAAACTTGTCATTAAAATTTCATTAGAGCTTGTATTCGAGGATGTTATGAATTGTGTAGTAAAAGTGGTTAATTAATCTTGTTCGATGGTAAATTTTTGTATATCCTTTTATGAATCCACTCGTGTATGTGTGTTGAACATCCTGGGCACACATATGTGTTCACTTGGTTCATTTTCGGAACCGGGTGTCACACTTGGTCACAAGACCTCCTAATGTCAAATATGGCATTGGGTATTCTTATGGTGAAAAGCAAAATGCTGGAAGCCACAAGAATAACAAGGAACGCATTGCCTTTGTCAAGGGAAACTCCTCTCAAGTTAGAAAACCTAATAATGTTGATAAACTTAACAGTGTTAACACATATGAGCAACAACTCTTGTTTAGAACTTTTGATGCATCATATGTTCTTATGAAAAGTAATATTGGTAAAGTTTATGTTAAACATGTTGGGTGACACCATGGGAACACCAAGTCTCATGTGTTGGTGCCCAAATCTCTTGTGACGAACTTCAAAGGACCTAAGCAAGCTTGGGTACCTAAGACCAAGGCAGAATTGTGTTTTGCAGACCTATTCATCCGGTGGAGCAAAATGGGTGCTAGATAGTGGATGCACCAACCACATGATCGGAGAAAGAAGGATGTTCATTGAATATGAAGAAAATGAAGATCCAAGCAAAGGCATCTATTTTGGCGATAACAGTCAAGATAGGGTGCTCGGTACCAGTAAAATTGCGATTTCGTCTCAACGTACTCTTTCTCATGTTTTATGTGTCGATTCTTTAGATTATAACCTTATGTCCATATCTCAATTATGTGACAAGGGTTATAATTGTTTGTTCACTAATGAGGGTGTGACCGTCTTTAGAAGGAACGATAACTCAGTTGCATTCAAGGGTGTGTTAAAGGGAAAACTTTATCTAGTTGACTTCAACAAAGATAAAGCCGAACTTGACACATGCTTGATTGCAAAGACCAACATGGGTTGGCTGTGGCATAGACGGATAGCACATGTTGGTATGAGGAATCTTCAAAAACTTCTAAAAGGCAATCACATCCGTGGTTTAAAGGGTGTTGTTTGTGAGGAAGACATGCCTTGTAGCGCGTGCCAAGCCGGGAAGCAAGTAGGAGCACCCCATCCCGCAAAGAATGTCATGACAACAACGACACTGATCGAGCTACTTCACATGGACCTATTTGTTCCAATTGCTTACATAAGCATCGGCGGTAACAAATACGGTTTGGTAATTGTTGATGATTTTTCGCGCTTCACATGGGTTCTCTTATTGCATGATAAGACAGAAACTCAAGAAACCCTCAAGAAGTTTTTCAAGTCATGCCCAAAATTAATTTTCATTGAAGATCAAAAGCATAAGAAGTGATAATGAGACGGAGTTCAAGAACACCCAAGTTGAGGAATACCTAGACGAGGAGGGGATAAAACATGAATTTTCAGCACCATATTCCCCTCAACAAAACGGAGTAGCAGAAAGGAAGAACCGAACCTTCATAGGGATGGCGAGGACAATTCTCGATGAGTACAAGACTTCAGATAGGTTTTGGGCTGAAGCGTTTAACACCGCTTGTCACGCCATAAACCGACTCTATCTTCATCGCCTACTCTATAAAACGTCATATGAACTACTCACCGGTAACAAGCCGAATATTTCTTATTTTCAAGTTTTTGGTTCTAAATGTTATATTTTGAACAAGAATCCTAGGACTTCAATTTGCTTCGATGTCCGATGAAGGTTTCTTGCTTGGCTATGATTCGAACTCTTACGCCGATCATGTCTTCAACAAGGTCTCCGGACTTATTGAAGTAGCACGTGATGTAGTGTTCGATAAAACTAATAGCTCTCAAGAAGAGCAAGTTGATCAATGTGTGCTAGATAGAGAAGAATCTTTATGCCAAGCATTGAGAGGAATGGCGTTGGGCGATATTCGATCACAAGCGCCACCTCCAAATGTGAATGAAGAAGATGAACCACAAGTGGAGGTAAAGATCAAGGGGGAGTGTCTACACAAGATCAACCTCATGAAGATCAAGGTGGTCAACAAATCAATGAGGGAAACCATCTAGGGGAGAAGAAGATGATCATGAAGATTCAAGACCACAAGTGCCACATCCAAGAGTACATCAATGCATCCAAAGAGATCACCTCGTCGACAATATAATCGGTGACATCCGAAAGGGAGTGACAACTAGATCTCGTATAGCTAATTTTTGTGAACATTAATCTTTTGTATCCTCTTTGGAACCACACAAGATCAGGGATGCATTGAAAGATCCGGATTGGGTGGTGGCGATGCAAGAAGAACTGAACAACTTCAAATGGAATGAGGTGTGGGAACTTGTCGAAAGACACAAGTTCAACATCGTCGGCACTAAATGGGTCTTCTGCAACAAGAAAGACGAACACAGGGTGGTGACAAGGAACAAGGTGCGACTTGTGGCCAAAGGGTATTCACAAATCGAAGGTTTGCATTTTGACGAAACTTTTGCTCATGTAGCTAGGCTTGAACCGATTCAAATAATACTTGCATATGATACTCACCATGATTTCAAGCTCTATCAAATGGATGTGAAAAGCGCCTTCCTAAATGAACCAATCAAGGAGGAGGTGTACATGGAGCAACCTCCTGAATTCGAAGATCAAGAGTTCCCCGACCACGTGTTCAAACTACGTAAGGCTCTCTATGGCCTCAAACAAGCTCCTAGAGCTTGGTATGAGTGCCTTAGAGATTTTTTGATTGAAAATGGATTTAAGATTGGCAAAGCTGATTACATGTTGTTTACCAAGCATTTTGACAGTGATCTGTTTATTTTATGTTGATGATATTATATTTCCAAATCCTTTTGTGAAGAATTTAGTAAGATTATGACAGATAGAATTCGAGTTGTCTATGATGGGAGAACTGAGATATTTCTTGGGATTTCAAGTGAGGCAACAAAAGGAAGGGACATTCATAAGCCAAACCAAGTATACTCAAGACATACTCAGGAAGTTTGGAATGGACAAAGCAAAGCCTATAAAGACTCGCATGGCAACAAATGGACATTTGGATGTCAACGAAGACGGACCAAACGTGGATCAAAAGGTATGTCGCTCCATGATTAGCTCCCTACTTTATTTATATGCATCTAGGCCTGATATTATGTTGAGTGTATGTTTGTGTGCAATATTTCAAGCCAATCCTAAGGAATGTCATTTGACAGCCATAAAAAGAATCTTGCGATATTTAGTTCATACACCTAACCTAGGCCTTTGGTATCCTAAAGGTTCAGAGTTCAATCTCATTGGATACTCCGATGCAGATTATGCCGGATGCAAAGTAGATAGAAAAAGTACCTCCGGTACGTGCCTATTCCTAGGTAGATCCCTAGTTTCTTGGTCCTCCAAAAAACAAAATTCCATTGCCTTATTTACGGCCAAAGCAGAATATGTTGCAGCTGGGAGTTGTTGTGCACAACTCCTTTGGATGCGACAAACTCTAAGGGGTTACAGTTACAATATGAGTCGTATCATGCTCCTTTGTGATAATGAGAGTGCCATTAAAATTGTCCATAACCCCGTTAAGCTCTCTAGAACTAAACACATAGACATCCGACATCACTTTTTGAGAGATCATTCAACGAAAGGAGACATAACCATTTCCCATGTCAATACCGAAAAACAACTAGCTGACATTTTTACCGAGCCACTTGATGAGAAACGTTTTTGTGAGCTATGAAATAAACTAAATATCCTTCATGCTCGGAACGTGGCTTGAAATCTTGCATACCCGTATGGCATTTTCAAAATCTATTGATTGTGTTATGAAAATCATCTCTCTCTATTTTTCTCTAAAAACTATGTTAATTACTTGATCTTGGTGAATTATGGTCATAGATTGATTGTTGTATGTTTACTGATCATATTCATCAAGATTATTTATTTGTTTTGCCCCCTATTTTCTTTGTAAGCACCTTCGAATATATATGAATGGTCTAACTGCTTCTGTTATGGTGACCATGGACTAGGTTGTGGTTACCCGGACTAGTCCGCACAATGCACACTAGTCCGCAGAGTTCTGATAGTCCGGACTAGTCTGGTCCGACCACAGACTAGTCCTCTTTTTTGACTCCATAACCCTTGGGCCGCCAAAACTTAATCTTCTTCATCCTCACAACTCACCTCACATTCTCTCTCCTCACTCAAGTGCCCCCAAGATGATTTGGCGATTTCTCCACAAAATCTTCTCAAATCTCCGTGGGAAACAATCTTCATCGCACGGGGATCGAGGACCCTGGACTTATCCGCATCAAAAACTCATCCAACTCCGCGAATCAAAGGATTTGGTAAATTTTCTCCCAAACCCTAGAACCTTCGATTTCATTTGTTTTGGACCAAGTAGCATAGCTCTTGTAGTCTATACATGATTCCTTGGTGTATTTCAACTATCTCTAGTCACTTTTGCATTGAGAAACTCCAATGCCTTGTAAGTTAGGGTTTGAGCAATTGAATATCAGACTAGTATGTTCTCAGTGCGAACAAGTCCGGTACTCCAGACTAGTCCGCACTTGAGCATCGGACAAGTCGGATTTTTGACCGGACACAACCCTAATTTCCTTCTACTCAATGCATTCCCTTGCCATAAATCATTATCTATGTCATGTATAACCTCCTTGTCGGGACAATGTTGAATGAAAACATCTCCGACTTTGAAGACGAGATGGATCAAGATGTGTTGCCGTGAGTCTCAGAGTCTCGTGCTAACAAAAGGCACGAGCGTGCCGCCGAGCCATCGCCCACTCCACCTAGGATGCAGCGGAAGGTTGCGGCCAAGAAGCCAGCTTCGAAAGCTCAAGATATGGCTAATTCTAGCTCAGGGGCTCATCGCCAATCCAAAGGGAAAGGCAAAGGGATTGCCTCTGGCCTGATTGGCCCTCTCAAGATGAGTGCTCCAAGGCAGGGGAATAGAGACCCCTCGAAAGAAAAATTCAATGGCAAGGGGAGTGATGTGGCTTGGAAGCTAAGGAAAATTGATTCTTATGGCAGTGTTAAGAAGGCAGTTGATCCAAGGTTTTGGAGCAACTTCCACGCAGACTACTACAGTTCCGTGTACCTGCAGATGAAGACTCCAATAGTCCGCAATCAATTGATTGGCTGGAGCCACTTTGAAAGAAAAAGTTGTGGTGCCTTTGATGAAGTGGTACAGGCTGCAGAGAGGCATGGCATCAAGGACTTGTTTGCTTTCAGGTACAACTGGAATGATTAGGTCATAGCACAGCTCTTTGCAACCTTCTTCTTTGCCAGTCATGAAGAAGAGCGAGTGACTTGGATGACTCATGGATGCAAGTACACTGTGACATATGATGAGTTTGCTAGGCTGCTGCACCTTGGCGACACCAGCAACAATGAAGTGATTATCCACAACATTGGGATTTTAGAGAACGACAAGATGGAATTTCTCTATGATACCCGTCTCAAGTACAACCCTCCATCAACCAAGAACATGAAGCCCTTCTTCATGGTTCTCAATAGGGTTATTAAGAAGACAATTGCTCTGAAGGATGGATATGCAGGGAGTGTCCAAGGCTACCTGAGGACATTGAGGAAGGTGATTAGCAAGAGCAGGAAATTTGACATCTTTGACTATATCTGGAACGACATGGTGAACATTTCTTGCACCCGTTCTTGTGGCTATACGCCTTATATCATGTTCATGATAGAGAAGGTCACACGGATCAAGTTTCTGAAAGATATTGAGCACACAGCCTTGAGGCCCCAGAAGCCTCGCCAAGCTACTCTCCCACCTGCTCCATCTTCTGTGTCAAGTGAAGAGGATCCGAGGAGAGCTCAAGGAGATGCAAGGCCTGAATCTAACACTAGGGCCCCTCCACACAAAGGGTCTCCTAGTGGCATTATGAAGTACCTGGCTGTCATCTTTGGTTCTTGCTGCAAAACAGAGGTGAAAGTCCACAAGTTGAACAAGGCAAGGAAACAGGACATGAGGTACATAAAGCAAAATGTCAAATCCATATGTCAGAAGCTGGAGATTGAGCCTGTTGGACCTCCTGTTATCCCCGAGGACTCTCCTTCTAACTTCTCGGAGCTTACACCTCTATCTCCCTCCGAGTTTGCATACTTCAGCATTGGGGGCACGACAAGTGGTTCTCATCCTTCTCCTCCCCAGCCTGATGATAAAGACGACGAGAGGACCGACAGCGGGGAATGAGTTGATGACAACTTATAGATCCCTCCTCTCCTTCTTTTTGCTGCCTTGATGCCAAAGGGGGAGAGATTGAGGAGGAGTCACTAGGTCCTAGCAGTAGGTTGAGATATGAGAGCTCCATTTGTGTTTCTTTTGGGTTGTAAAACTTTGATTATGTTCTCTTATGCTTTTGGACATGTGTTACGTGACTATGTTATGCTTATGATCTATGACTTATGCTCTGAAATTGATATTCATGCTTGAAAATCTTGATGCTGTTATGATTATTCCATTTACCTCATTCACATCACGATTACTGGTCACACAAACTTAGTTTTGCACCCCACCATAAAGAGTGCACATATGTCCTACATCTGCATTGCCTATTTTGTTCCAAGTTCATATGTGCACACTTTATGAAAATCTAAATTTTTATCATATTTGTGAAATCTCAATTGGTTGTCATCAATCACCAAAAAGGGGGAGATTGAAAGTGCATCTAGGCGTCCCTTGTGGGTTTTGGTTGATTTATGACAAACAAATGAGATCCTAGCAAATTGTTGAGATGAGCGCAGGTTTTAATGAAATTATGAAGAAAGCGCAAAAAGAAAGGAGTATGAGGATCAATATGGAAGTGAGCTCAAGAGCCGAATAGATTAGATCATTGTGTATGGAGTGTGTTGGAGAAACACACCCCAAGAGCTCAAGCAAAAGAAATCTCACTGACTGCACAATTCACAGGAAAATGGAACTAGTCCGATATCACCACGGACTAGTCCGATATGTCTCTGACTAGAAACAAACAGGTCTTCCCTGTGCGGAATTGTCCCCTAGTACACCTATTTTCACAGCACCGAACTAGTCTGATAACACCACAGACTAGTCCGATATCTTTTTGACTAAAAACGGACAAGTCCGCCCCAGGGCAGACTTGTCCTCAGGACATCACACTTTACACAAAAACGGACAAGTCCGATATCATCACGGACAAGTCCGAAAACTCTCTGAATAAAATCGGACAAGTCCTCCAATTGCGGACTTGTCCTCAATTCTACATGAGGTTCACCACAACGGACTAGTCCGATATGAGTCTGTCGGTACCCTGCGTACCGGGTACCCCTGGATACCACATGAAGTGCAAGAGAGTTCCACATGTCATAGTTGACGGATTCCTCAGGCCCCACATGTCACACGATATTGGACCAGTCTTCCTCATATGGGTAGATCCGGGATTGCCATGTGTAATGTAAGACCAGAGTTGAACTCCCAACATAGGGAAGCTCCGCGGTTGACACGTGGATAATGATCCTAGACCTGACCCCAATAGAGGGGTGCTCCGGTGCCGCCACGTGTATAGCAGCTCCGGACCTATCTCCCCGCGAGGGGAAGCTCCGGAGCTGCCACATGTGGAGCCTCTGGACCTACAAAAGCAACGGGAATACAAACGGATCTCCAACAGAATAGACATTCAGGGGACAGTTACCGCTACAAGGCCTGATTATGTGCCATTAATGCAATATTAGTGGTGCACAATCAGGGGACCCTTAATACTGGTAACGCTGCCGTTAAAGTGCGTTATCACACTATTAAGGCGCTTAAACACATTTAGACTGTGTATTAGGCAATAGTAACCGTCGGGGCCACATGTCGGGCCAGGCAACCCATGTAACAGCCACCCCTTGGTCTATAAAAGGGATGTGCTACTCGGTACAAAATAGACAAGCCCATACGCTTACCAGCACTACTAAAAACCTCAATATAACAACACACACCCTGTGGAGTAGGGTATAACGCTCAGGAGGCCCAAACCACATAAATCATTTGTGTCATCATCTTGTCTAAGATCCCCGCGCGCCCAAACCGATACAAGAACCTCCGCGGGCTATAGTTTATTAGTACCGGGGCAGGTGTCATTTGTACGCTTCGACAGAGCTGTTCTAGTTCAAACAATTTCAGAGCCCAAATTGGACTTCGCCATTTTGTCGGACAAGTCTGATATATCTGAACACTTATGGTTTTTCACACGCCGCACACCGGACTAGTCCGGAGTCCATCACGGACTAGTCTAGACATTGCAAACCCTAACAGTAACTTTTGGAAACCCGAGTATAAATAGAGGTGTACGTCCCTACAACCCGATCTCTCGACCCCATGCACTGTCACACCTTCCAAGAGCCTAGAATACACGTCTCTCCACACAATCTAACCCTAGAAAGATAAAATCTTCGAGGATTGGTCATTGATCAAAGGAGAGACTCGTTCTACACGTCTTGAGCTCTTTGGTTTGAATCTCTCGCACAATCTCATTGTTTTATTGCATACCTTTCGAGTGTGTTTTGTGATGTTTTCAATTGTAAATCTTGGGGAGCCCTCAACTTGTGAGAAGGCCCCTTGAACACGGTGATTTGCCCCCTTTGTGATTAGTGGAAGAGAATCAACCTTTGTGGCGATTTAACGAGGGTAGGGTTGGTGAAGACCTGGTCCTCCGTGGACTCCTCAACATGGACGTAGATTTCCTCTTTGGAATCGAACTACGGGATAAAAATATTGTGTCATACTTGTTCTTACTTTTCGTCATATTCTAGGGTTTACTCGATCTTATACAACTTATGTTAAAACGTCGAAAACCAAAGTTAGTTTGTGTCATACCTAGTTTCATTGACGTAATACATTCAAGTTACAACTTAATTTCCACTGCATAGAGTACATGAATTGAAATCATTGATCAAACTTGATCAATCTATTCCGCACAAATCGGACTAATCTGCACCCTATCGAACTAGTCTGATTTTTCTGTATTCGATCAAGTTGCTAAGTGTTTCAGGATCCGACGAAAGTTCAAAAAGCCTATTCAACCCCCCCCCCCCATGCTAGGCTACATTCAAAAAAACAAACATGGGATGGCTTTGGCATAGAAGAATAGCCCATGTTGGGATGAGGAACTTGTAAAAACTTCTTAAGGGCGAGCACATCCGTGGTTTGAAGAATGTTATATTTGAAGAGGATAGGCCATGCAGTGCTTGCTAAGACGGAAAGCAAGTTGGAGCTCAACATCCATCCAAGAACACCACGAAGACAACAAGACCATTGGAGCTTCTACACATGGACCTATTTGATCCAATTGCCTACATAAGCATTGGAAGTAACAAATATGGTCTTGTCATTATCAATGATTTTTCACGTTTCACTTGGGTGTTCTTTTTGCATGACAAGAGTGCTCAAGGTGTCCACAAGAAATACTTGAGGAGAACTCAAAATGAGTTCTCCTTGAGGATCAAGACTATAAGAAGTGACAACAGCACCGAATTCAAGAACACTCAAGTTGAAGAGTTTTTGGATGAAGAAGACATCAAGCATGAGTTCTCGCCCACCTACTCCCCCAACAAAATGGTGTGGCCGAAAGGAAGAATAGGACCCTCATTGAGATGTCAAGAACCATGGTTGATGAGTACAAGACGTCGGACCGGTTTTGGGCGGAAGCGGTCAACACCGCTTTCCATGCCATAAACCGGTTTTACCTTCATCGCATATTGAAGAAGACGTCCTACGAACTGGTAACAAACCCAATATTTCCTATTTTTTTGTTTCTGGGAGCAAATGATGTATTATCAATAAGAAGCCTAGGACTTCAAAGTTCGCTTCAAAGTCCGATGAGTGTTTCTTGCTTGGTTATGACTCAAAAACTTACGCCTATAGTGTCTTTAACAAATCTTATGGAATTATTGAAGTAGCACATGACGTAGTGTTTGATGAGACTAATAGCTCCCAAGTGGAGCAAGTAGATCGTCATGTGCTAGATCAAGAAGAAGCTCCACAAGTGGTGATAGGAAGGATGACACTTGGAGATATTCGACCGCAAGAACAACCTCAAGACTCAAGTGGCCATTCCACACATCAAGCAAGCTCTTCCTCAAATGATAAAGTTCAAGACCCTCAAAATGCACCTCAACATGATCAAAATGGAGGCAACGATCAAGGGGGACAATAGGAAAGATAGGAAGCTGAATATGAAGATCCAGGACCTCAAGCACCACACCCAAGAGTACATCAAAGCGTTCAACGGGACCATCCCGTCGACAACATCCTTGGAGATATCTCCAAGGGGGTAACTACTCGATCCCGTGTTGATGATTTTTGTGTACATTACTATTTTGTTTCTTCCTTGGAACCTCACAAGGTTGAAGAAGCACTACGAGATCCGGATTGGGTGGTGGCCATGCAAGAGGAGCTCAACAACTTTGAAGGAAATCAAGTGTGGGAGCTCGTGAAGAGACCATATGTGAATGTTTTTGGCACCAAGTGGGTGTTACACAACAAACAAGATGAGCATCGGGTGGTGACAAGGAACAAAGCACGACTTGTGGCCAAGGGGTACTCACAAGTCGAAGGTTTGGATTTCGATGAAACCTTTGCTCCCATTGCTAGGCTTGAATCAATTCGTATATTACTTTCCTTTGCTACTCACCGTGATTTTATGTTATACCAAATGGATGTTAAGAGTGCATTTCTCAATGGTCCAATCAAAGAAGAGGTGTATGTGGAGCAACCCTCGGGATTTGAAGATCAAGACTTTCCCAACCATGTCTACAAATTGCGTAAGGCTCTCTATGGCCTCAAACAAGCCCCTAGGGCTTGGTATGAGTGCCTTAGAGACTTTCTAACCAAAAATGGTTTTAAAATTGGGAAGGCAAACTATACACAATTCACAAAGAATTTCAATGATGATTTGTTTGTTTGCCATATATATATCGATGACATTATATTTGTTTCTACTAACAAAACTTTTTGTGATGAGTTTTCTATGATTATGGTCGAAAGGTTTGAGATGTTGATGATGGGAGAGTTGAAGTTCTTCCTAGGATTTCAAGTGAAGCAACTCAAGGAAGGGACGTTCATTAGTCAAACGAAGTACACACAAGACATACTTAAGAAGTTTGACATGGACAAAGACAAATCAAGACTCCAATGGGAACCAATGGGTATCTCGACCTTAATGAAGATGGTCCAAGTGTGGACCAAAAGGTATATCGCTCCATGATATGTTCATTGCTTTACTTATGTGCAACTAGGGCCGATACAATTGTGAGACCTATGTGTGCTGAATACATTGGCTATGGCGATAAAAGTTTTGAATACTACCGAAACACCTTTATCATCAAGGTCCGACGTAAGGTCTGACTTGCTTTGGTAAGCTCCGGCGCTAGGTCCGACTAGCTTTGGTTAGCTCCGAATCTAAGTTCGACTAGCTTTGGTAAGCTCCGGCGCTAGGTCCGACTACCTTTGGTTAGCTCCAGTGCTAGGTTCTACTAGCTTTGGTAAGTTGCAGCGCTAGATCCTGTTAGTTTTGGTAAGCTCTGGTTCAAGGTCCGGTTAGCTTTGGCAAGGTTCGGAGCTTGATCACAGTGGTTTTTCTTTTAAATTGCAATGATTCGTACTTGCTTTACATTGATAGAAAGTTTACTTAGTAATCTTTTACTAAGTTTTTGGTGTGTTTTAGTGGTTATGGTCGATATCGATTTTTCTATGGTTTTCAACATGCTTATGTGAGGCGCTCACATAAGGTGTTGTGTTTCGGAACTAATGTGAATCATGTCGAGGACTTGTGCTCAGAAGTATTGGTTGTTTATTCATATGCAGGTGTTGCTTGAGTTAAAGACATGGTTCGTGACGGGATCCATTGAACTAGTCTTAGGGATAAGATGAGGTTCAAAAACCAAGTTTGGGAGGAATTGTGGTTGAGTTGAACGGGAGGTTGCGCAGCATGTATGAATCAAGAACAATACATATGAAGGTATCATGGACGTCGTTGGAAGATGTTTGTACGTGTGCAAGGAGTGCATGGGCATATCTACATGGTTCCGAAGTTTGATATAGAGATTTGGACGTAAAGAATTGGTCGGGAAGGTCCAACCGACTAGGTTATGGACTTAGGCTGCGGCTGAGTCGTGTTTGACTCAAATATGTTAAGTTTTGAGTTGGTTATGATAGGATTTCGTGGGGGTCACGAATTTGAGTTGTTTTAGGAATGTGGGATACGTTCCTAAGGTGTTTGGAAGTCTTAAGATTGCTTCGATCTGCGTATAGAAGAGTCTTGAGCAGTTATGGAAAGTTTCAATTCATGAATTGAGTAGGATTAGAGTCCTAGTTAGGTTTGGGTTGGCCTAAGCGCTGGTTATATAAAAAAGGGAAGCCAGAGCTCGTGGTGTAACACTTTGGGGCTGTTCCTTGTGAGTTTTGATCAATAAAAATTGTATTCTAAAGGAGCTTTTGTGCCTTGTTTGTCCGACTTGTTTTGTTCAAGTCTTTCTCGTCGAGTTTCTGCAAAGCAGTATCTTGCTTTGGTGAATTTATCATAACTCGAGTTTTACAAGTCCGATCGACATGACTATTTTTTTTGTCTTCATAACTTGATTTTATATCATCTGTGAAAATTTCACGATCATTGGATTTGTGGTTTTTGATCTACACGAGTTTCTTTGCAGTGTTCCAAAACTGTTTTTCTCGGGTAGGCTAGATTGACCTTTGTTTGATCTTTCGACCGTAACTTGAGTTTTTCTTGATGGATTTTTGTGATTCCTGTTGTGACGTATTTGTTACTTCTCTCTCTACAATATATACCAGTTTTGTCACAGTTGAATACATTTAGATTAGTTGCACACACGGTTTCTTTAACATATCGGTTTTCTGTCGAGGGATGTTTTATTGCTTCTGCTAAAAAGTTTTAATCTACCATTCACGCATCTCTTGTAGCTTTACACGTGCTCTTCAATCCTACAATAATATTAAGTATTTGTATGCATGATTTATTCCATGCTGCTCCCAAGGTGTGTCATTTGACCGCCGTAAAGGGAATTCTTAGATATTTAGTTCACACACCAAGTCTAGGACTTTGGTACCCCAAGGGCTCTAAGTTTAATCTCATTGGATATTCCGATACATATTATGTAGGGTGCAAGGTTGATAGGAAGAGTACCTCTGGGACTTGCCAATTCTTGGGTAGGTCCCTAGTGTATTGGTCCTCAAAGAAATAAAATTATATTGCTCTATCCACAGCCAAAGCGGAGTATGTTCTAGCCGAAGGTTTTTGTGCACAACTTCTTTGGATGCGGCAAACTCTTAGGGACTATGGTATAAACTTGCACCATATCACTCTCCTATGTGACAATGAGAGTGCCATAAAAATAGCCCACAATCCAGTTGAGCATTCTAGGACCAAGCACATTGATATCCGCCACCACTTCTTGAGAGATCGCTCAATCAAAGGAGACATAGGGTGTGTTTGGTTCAGCTGTGGATTCTTGAAAATCTGATTCTAGCTGTGAGCTGTGGGAAAGCTGCTGTGAACTATCAGCTGTGGGGAAGCTAGAATCTGTTTGGTTGTAAACAACTGTCAACTGTGGATTCTGTAAAAAAATGCTTGTTATACCACTATGCATTCATAATTTTGTGTATATAAATAATATAAATATAAAATTATTGTAATATGACAATAGAAAGTCATAAATTATCACATAACTAGTAACTCACATGTATAAAGTTTTTAATTAAAAAATAGTAATTATCTCACACTAGCTGACCAAAATATTAGCTATCTTATCAAAATTGCTGTTCATAGATATTTCATTCTCTTCCTTTTCGAAATGCTCTGCAGTATAGGAAGGACTCGCAACTCGACTACAAATTGTTCAAGTCCTGCAAGAAATATAATCAACACACAAATCAGCCACAAACCATTCTGTACAATGTTCATTCAATTGCAAAGACAAAGCGGCAAAGGAGAAGCAAAACAATCGCCACAATGCCTTGGTCATAGAGCTGTTGACCCGGGAGGATAAAAAACCAGCAAACTCTGTACTGTTAGCCACAGCGCGCATAAAGAACACCAGCAGATGCAAACAAAGATTCGAGCCAGGTACAGACAAAGCGCGCATAAATTTCTATTCTTTCCTTCACCGTTTATTGATTCCCGCGCGTGCGTGCGTGCGGTACAATGTTTGGGCAAGCCACAAGTTCTGTCCGCACGAACGTGGCTCCACGGCCGAGCGGAGCCGTAGCGCGATAGCGGCGGCCGGGCGGGGCCACGTAGCGATGACGCCCTCCGGCGCGACACGGGCGTCCGGGCGGAAGAATCGCCTTGATGAGAAGCTGCCGTCGGAAGGAGTCCCTGCCGCCGCCGGCGAGGAACCTAGCCGCCGCCGGTAGGAGAGGCGGCGCGGGTAGAGCATGGTGTACGTAGCTGTTGGGCGCTGGGTTCCAGGGAGGGGATAGAAAAGAAAAAAAACGTTTCATTTATGTAATGGATGGCATGGTGGGTAATTTCTCCGAAAAGTTGGAAGGTGGAATCTTTAAAATCTAGAGGGTGGGCAGATTTTCATTTGTACTACCAAAATCTGTAGATTCTCAGAAATCTGATTCTTAAAATAGTCTTTTGGTTTGGATTTTTGATTTTTGACAGTGAATCTGGGTGGGGCAGCTGAACCAAAGGGAGTCACAGTGATATCCCATGTGAGAACCGAAAAACAATTAGCCGATATATTCTCCAAGCCCTTAGATAATAAAAGATTTTGTGAACTTAGGAGTGAGCCCAATATCTTAGATTCACTAAATGTGGATTTAGTCTTGCACATCTGATTGTTACTTGTATTTGCTTCAAAATTCTTGCATGCTTGCGAATAACACTTCCCCCTCGATTTTCTACAAAACTATTTGAAATTATTGGATATTTGTGAATTATGCTCATAGTTTGATTGTTGATTGCTTAATGACCATATTTGCAAAGATGTTTTGTGAAACCTTGTCCATAATGTCCAAAATTATTTGACCTCCCCTCAAAATTCTAGTTGCACACTGCAACTGTTCAGGAGGAGTCAGATAAGTCTGACTCATAAGTCAGACTTATCCAACATGTCTGACTCAGTCAGACATGTCCGATTTCGGAGTCAGACAAGTACGATGTGGGTCAGTTAGGGTTTCGGGAGACTGCCAGACAAGTCTGACTTCATGCATTGGACAAGTCTGATGTGGGATTTCTAATGCCCCCCAAAAGATGCCGACACCTCTTCTCCCTCTCTCTCTCTCTCTTCACTTTATCCATTCCAAATCGAGTTCCTCTCCATTTCTCTCAAGATCCCCTTTGATTTTGAGCCTCTTGCGACGAGTGTGTGAGGTTGATCCCTCCAAGGCTTGAAGATCTTCAACATTTTCGCCCTTTTTTCATCTTTCCCCATTCCAAGGTATCTTCTCCATTCTTACCTCATTTCCTTCGGATCTTGCGCCAAGTTGTCATTTTGTTGCTAATGAACTTGTTCACTAACATGATTAACAACTTGTGGTAGAATCTTGTTGGTAGATAAATTGATTTGCATAATTTAGATAGAAGTTAGGGTTAAGATTGTACAGGTCGGACATGTCCGACATCTGCATTGAACAAGTCTGATACAGTATGTCGGAGAAGGCTGACTCATAAGTCAGACATGTCTGTGAAACACCCTCATTTTCAAGCATCATGCATTGCATAAGTTCATACAAATGTCTAACATTAATCCACATAAAAAGGAATTAGTTTAAAATGAATTAGGAGCAAAACCGCACTTATGAATTTTGGGATGTGTGGACTAGTCCATTTTTGGTGCGGACTAGTCCGACTTCTCTCTGGCCTCCTTCAGGCATGTCCGTTTTTGCTACAGACTAGTCCATTTTTCTCTCTGTACAGTTTTCGGACTTGTTCGGTTCCGTGCGGACTAGTCCGGTATTCCAATTCCTTGAAATGTCGACAAGTCCCTAGACTTGTCCGGATTTGTCCGACATCTAGCGGACTTCCCTGTTTTTCCCTCTGACTAAGTTCGGACTTGTCCTATGTCTAGTTCGGACTTGTCCGATGTCTTTCTGACTAACTTCGGACTAGTCCAGCCTTTTGCGGACTTGTCCGATGATCGCGATTCCGAGTTGATCTTTTGTTTCACAACGTGTTTTTGGGTTCTACCTTAAATGGGCCTCAGGACATCATGTCTAACTCTTTTTGGAGCCCATGTGGGACCCCACACTGGCCCCCATCCACCCCAAACTCGAAATCCATCAAACCATAGCCTTCCACCTCTATATAAACAACCCCACCCCTTGACTATACATCATTTTACCCCAGTTGAAAAACCACAAACCCTAGTTCGTGGAGAGCTAATTCGCTGATTATGCGAAGGGCGGACTAGTCCGGCCCTACAGCGGACTAGTCCGGTTTGGCTGTATGTTTCCTACTGAATTAATTCTCAATTGATTTGAATCGATTCCAAACCTATCCAAACTTGTTAAAAACCTTAAGAACTAGTTATTAAACATGATTAACAACTCATTAACTAGTTTTGCTTTACAATTGCATTAATCATGCATGTCATGACATATTGAGTAATATATGTGCACTTATTGATTGTTATTATTGTCTTGTATGTTTATTGCGCGGTTTAGACGGATTTGCACTAGAGAGTGATGCGGAGGACCTCCAGTACCAGAACTTCCTTTGATCCCAATCAATCCCAAGAGCAAGGCAAGTGTCCTTGAACATATTGATCCTGATTTATAATTATTGTTTTGTTTTCAAAACTGCATGCTTGTGTCAATTTGATGGGAATTCCTATGATAGGAAGTTTACTAGCTTTGTTTATCCACCCTTGTCACATGGAATACATGGTAGAGTCGGGAAGGGTTGTTTACCTTTTTGCTTCGCTTAATTAATTGGTATGGGAAAACAATTATACCATTTAATTATGCATTAATGAGATTATGGTTAATATGAACTAGTTAATATGATATGGTAATGGGTGATCTAAGCAAGCCTGGTATGTGGATGGGTTGGAAGACATGGGGTTGCTTGCTTTAGATATAAGGACCGCTTCATGCGAGAATAAGCCAAGACAACAGTGCCACCACGAGGCCAAATATGGGTGCGGCGTAGCAGATTAATTAGGGTATTGCTAGTTTTGCATGGATCATTTGGCGCACTGGGGGAGGGGAGTCGGATTGGGTTTGGATTTGAGGCGGGACTCCTTGGGATCCAAATGGCACAAGAGGGGGCCCTTGGTTGAAGATGTGCTCAGTTGGAGATATCGCCACCGGTGAAACCTCAGTGGGTCCGTACATGCTAGTAGTCCCTTTGTAAAGGCTATTTTGTGATCTCTTGGCCACACACCAACGGAAGTGTGAGACGACAAGATAGAGGTTCTAGTCACTGAAAGGTGATGAAATCACAAATACGTGGATAAAGTGGTACAAGCTCTGCAGGGTATTAAAACTATCATGATATCCGTGCTCCTGGTTATGAGCACCTGGACAACTTCCATGATTAGAAGGAATTTGGGATTTGGTATGGTTTGGTTATGGTTTCGGAATTGGGATGGTTTGGTACTGGTTATGGTTGGTAATATGGTTATGACTGGTTATGGATTGAATTATGGTATTGGAAATGGTTAATGGTAATGAGAAATCTGGTATATGGATGATGGTAATGAATTATGATTGGTATTATGATAACTACATGGTGTATGATGGGTTTACTTCATATATGTATAATATATTGCTTTTCAAATATTTTAATGTACGTTTCAGCACTTAACCTTTATTATATTCGTCATTTGAATCAACTACATGTCATACTTTGCATACTTGCTGAGCACGACATGTACTCACCCTTGCAATTCCCTCACCAACAGCTGCAGGTCAGGATTGGGAGTATAACGATGACAATGCAGAGTTCTAGGCCGTGGCCGCCGTCAGCTTTGCCTGTGGTGTTTCTTGGAGCCGCGCTACCCTTATTGCTTAGCTGCATAGTTGCTTAATTAGTTTGTTTCCGCTGCATTAGTTCAAACTTGTCATTAATATTCATTAGAGCTTGTATTTGAGGATATTATTAATTGTGTAATAAAAGTGGTTAATTAATCTTGTTCTGTAGTAATTTTCTGTATATCCTTTTGTGAATGCACTCGTGTATGTCTGTTGAACGTCTTGGGCACACTTATGTGTTCACTTGGTTCATTTTCGGAACCGGGTGTCACAAATTTGTATCAAAGCCAGGTTGACCGTAGGACGCAGCCTAGATAGAACGGGCACTTTAGAGCACATAGGAGCACCCAGGAATCGGTGTGTTTTTGTTTGATGTGTTTTTTGCTATGTATCGTTGCTTATGTGCTTAGTAGAGGATTTTGGAATGGTTTAGCATTGCCATGTCCACATAGGCTAGTATAGGTACTTGCTTAGTTTCATATCCCTATGCATATAGTTGGGGACGTTTTCTAAATTCTTATCTCTTGCTTTTTATGGTGAGGACTCACAACCAGAGGGATGCCATTAATGAGGAGGGGGGAAATGGGGCACCTCAGAACAACAATGGACAAGGACCTGCCCAGGGAGCTATCAACCTTGAGCAACTATTGTCTATGCAAAACCAACTCATGCAGACCATGATACAGACTATGAGATAGCTGCAGGCTGGCAACAACAACAATTAGCTCCACATGCCTCCACCTCCACCCCCACCACCTCATAACCGATTGGGAGAGTTCATGAGAACTACGACGCCGACCTTTGCTCAAGCTGCTCACCCTATGGATGCCAATGATTGGCTCAAGTCTGTGGAGAAGAAGCTTGCAATAGTCCAATGCAGTGGCCGGGAGAAGGATTTATTTGCATCTCATCAACTTGTTGGAGCAGTTGCCGATTGGTGGGATTCGCTATGCAACGCCCATGAAACTCAAGAGAGGGTTACTTGGGCTGAATTCAAGGAGAGTTTCTGTTCTCATTATGTGCCGGAAGGTGTTGTGATACTAAAGAGACAAGAGTTTGAAAACTTGAGGCAAGGATGATCGAGTGTGGGTGAATATCTCAATAAATTTAATCAACTCTCAAGATATGCGCCTAAGGATGTGAGCCGGGACAGCCAGAAGCAATAATTATTCATGAGGGGCTTGAGCAATGAGATCCAAGTACAATTGCTGAATTGCGATTATGCCAACTTCCAGAAGCTAGTGGACAAAGCAACTGTTGTGGAGAACAAAGTCCGTGAGATGGAGCAAGACACCAAGAGGAAGGCCCAATATCAAGGACAACAACAAGGAATTAATGTGCGCCTTCGCTTTGTACCACCCAATGCGCCTTATTATAGCTCTTCTGCTCCTGTACAACGCCCTGGATATGCACCGCGCCCAGCTCAGTTTGTGCAGCAACACTGTAGGATCGAGGAGCACGTGAAAAGCTACCAGAGGGGGGAGAATGGTAGACTAAAAAATCTTACGCAGCGAAAACAATTAAATCCTAACCCCTTCGGCAGAAAAACAATCTGTTAAAGAAATCGTGTGCGAGAGTCATCTAATCATGTTTCACCATGAAAAAAGTGATAGATATAAGAGAGAATCAAGTCACAAAGACAACACAAGAAGAATCTCTCAAGTCCGTCGAAAGAAACTCAAGTTATAATCAAAAGATCGAACAATGGTCAATCTGTCCTACCCAAGAAAAAACAGTTCTGGAATACTGCAAAGAAACTCATGTAGATCAAAAACCACAAATCCAATGACCGTGAAATTTTTACAGATGATATATAATCAAGTTGTGAAGACAACCCAAAAAGAATCACGTCAATTGGATCTATAAAACTCTAGTTATGATAAAACGACCAACACAAGATAGTGTTGTGTAGACACTCGACGAGAAAAACTTGTCTGGAACAAGTCAGACAAACAAGGCACAAAAGTTCCTTCAAACTACGAATTTTGTTGATCAAACCACAGGAGGAACAGCCCCAAAGTCATGCACCATGAGCTCTGGCCTCCCTTACTTATATAACCAGCCCCTAGGCCAACCCAATCTCAACTAGGACTCTAATACTACTCAAATCACGAATCGAAACTTTCCATAACTACTTAGGACTCTCCTATACATAGATAGAAGTAATCTTAAGACTTCCAAACACATTATGAATGTATCCCACATTCCTAAAACAACCCAAATTCGTGACCCACACGAAATCCTATCATAACCAACTCAAATCTTTCCATATTTGAGTCAAACTCGACTCAGCCACAGCCTGAGTCCATAACCTAGTCGGTTGGACCTTTCCGACCAATTTTTACGTCCACATCTCTTCATCACGTCTCGGAACCATGCAGCCACGTCCATGCACTCCTTGCACACGTGCAAACATCTTACAACAACGTCCACAATACCTTCATATGCATTGTTCTTGATTCAAACATGTTGCGCGACCTCCCGATCAACTCAACCACAATTCCTCCCGAACTTGGTTGTTGAACATCATCTTTTCCCTAAGACTAGTTCAATGGATCTTGTCACCAGCCATGTATTGAACTCAAGAAACACCTGCACATGATCAAACAACCAATACTTCCGAGCACAAGTCCTCAACTTGACTCTCATTAGTTACGAAACTACAACATCTTACGTGAGCACTTCACATAAGCATGTTGCAAACCATAGCAAAATAATATCAACCATATCAACCAAAGCGCACCAAAAACTTAGCAAATGAATACTAAGAAATCTTTCCAACAATGTAAAGTAAGTTTGAAACATTTCACAGTAAAAGCATGAACATTGCGATCAAGCTCTGAATCTTGCCAAAACTAACCGGAGCTTGAACCGGAGCTTACCAAAGCTAGTACAACCTAGTGCCAGAGCTAGAAAAACATGTCGGAACTAACCAAAATAAGTAGGACCTTGCAAAAACATATTGGAGCTTAACAAAGACATACTGGAGCTATCAAAGACATGCCGGAGCTAAAGTCGGACCTTGCTAAAAAGATGTTATGGAAGCATTCAAAACTTTTATTGTCAAAGCCAATGTATTCAGCACACATAGGTCTCACAATCTCCCCATTGATGAATGCATTGGCAACACCAATTAAAATCTGAACATTGGCATGAAAAGTTGTGAGAACAATTTCTCCCCCTTTGTAAAACATAAATAAAATGAGAAGAAAAAAAATTCTCCCCCTGAGAAGAATCGTGCCAAAACAATTGTGAATATGTGATGTGTAATCAATTTCTCCCCCTTGCATACTTATCTTTTTTTTTAAATTCACATATTGTCTCTCCCCCTTTGACAATGTATTCAGCAAGGTATAAAAGAGAAATTTCAAAATGTTATGAGCATATTATAACATATACATATAAACAAAGCTCATCCAAGTCATACTATCAAGTAACTTACACTATCACATCAATGAGGTACATAAAGTAGTGTAAGCCATGCTAGAGATCAAATGTAATTTTCAATTTAAACAAGTCATGATCTCACAAACTTAACTATTTCAAAACCTGAAAGCATGACCCTTGTGGCTGCATTTTATTATTTAAAGCACAAACTTTTAACATATGACATTTGCAAGTGATTATATGCCGCATCTGCCTTATTCTAACCAACCAAGCCAAGCCTATGTCATTTGACAATCAGAAGCTTAAGTACATGATTTTAGTCATACACAACTTCTTCCAAGTTCATATCTAAGTGCAATGATAATCCATCTCAAAAGAAGAAGTGTGATGCATGCATATTCTCTTGATCTTTTCTCAATTTATATTTGTTCATAAAAAACTCAACATGTGATTTGATGACTTGATTAATTCTTTATGATTAAAAGCACTTGTGAGCATGCAACAAGTTCAAAACAGCAAAAAAGTATGACCATGACCAGATTTGTGTAAGTAATTATTCCTAATACTAGACATGGCAAAAACTACAAAACATATAACACGAGTAATGTAGTAAGAACTTTCAGCATGTAAAAGGAATCACAAAGTCATATATGTATGAAATATCATGCTCATATTATTTTAGTTCAGATTCACACATAGACTTTCCAAGTTTCAAAACTCCCCCTCAATTTAAGCCATGAGGATGCATAACCCCTATTTCACTAAGAATGAAACAAAAACGAGTGAAATCCAAATGTTTTGTAAAAATGTCAGCCAATTGTTGTTCGGTATCTATATGGTGAAGCACAATGTTTCCTTTCTCAACATTATCACAGAGAAAGTGATACCTAATGTCAATGTGCTTAGTTCTAGAATGTTGCACATGGTTTTTAGCAATGCAAATGGCACTAGTGTTATCACAAAACAGTGGAACACTATCTAGATCAACCCCATAGGCCTTAAGTGTTTGAACAATCCAAAGAATTTGTGAGCAAGCACTAGCAGCAGCTACATATTCAAATTAAGCTGTGGATTGTGCAACTGAGTTTTGTTTTATAGAGGACCAAGCAACAAGTGAATTACCAAGAAAATGACAAGCACCGGAAGTACTTTTCCTATCAATCCTACAACCCCCAAAATCAGCATCGAAAAAAGCTTTCAAAAGTAATGGTTGAGGAAGAAGAAAGAAAAATGTCAAATTCTTGAGTTCCATGTAAGTACCTGAGAATCATTTTGATGGCTTGACGATGTGAAGCGCGTGGGGAGGCTTGAAAACGTGCACAAAGACATACGCTAAATTGTATGTCCGGTCTTGATGCCGTGAGGTACAAGAGTGATCCGATCGTGCTTCTATATTCTTTTTGATCCACGGGTTCACCATCTTCATCAAGTTCAAGTGTTGTTGCTGTTTCCAATGGTGTCCGAAGAGGCTTGCTTTTGTCCATGTTGAAACGCCTTGGGAGGTCTTTTGTATAATTTGTTTGATGCACAAAGGTACCCTCCTTGGTTTGCCTGATTTAGAGCCCCAAAACGTACGTGTGTTCTTCCATCATACTCATCTCAAATTCTGAACTCATCATAGCTGAAAACTCGGACACAAGATCATGATAAGCACAACCAAAGATAATATCATCCACCTACACTTGAACAAATAATGAGTCATTGCCATGCTTAAGCACGAAAAGAGTTTTATCCACTCTGCCCATGGTAAACTCCTTTTCAAGTAAGAATGTTTTTAACCTATCATACCATGCTCCAGGGGCTTGTTTGAGACCGTACAAGGCTTTGGACAGTTTGTAAATATGATTAGGAAAATCTGAATTTTCAAAACCCGGTAGTTGTTTGACATAAACCTCCTCATCTATGTAGCCATTAAGAAAAGCACTTTTAACATCCATTTGACAAATCTTAAAACCTTTAAATGCAGCAAAAGCTAACAAAGTTTTTATGGCTTCTAATCTAGCAACAGGAGCAAAAGTTTCATCAGAATATAAACCTTCAACTTGAGTGAAACCTTGAGCAACCAACCTAGCCTTATTCATAACCATAAACCCATCCTCACTTTGTTTATTTTTAAACACCCATTTAGTTCCAATTAAAGTGTGACCTTGAGGTGGAGGTACAAGTTTCCAAACATTATTTCTTTCAAAATTTTCTAACTCTTCTTGCATGGCAATAATCCAAGATTCATTAGTGAGTTCGTGTGATATATCTTTGGGTTCAGAAGAAGCAACACAAGCAGAATGAGCATGAGAGTTTGGATCGCAAAACCTGGACCGTGTGACTCGTTCGTGCAAGCTTCCAATAATTTGTTGTGGAGGATGACTTTTGAGAACCCGGAGGGGAGTGGACACTTCACAAGCTTCTTCTTCTTCATGTTCATCACAAATCAATGAGCTTGTGACTTGAGGAGGATGTGGACCAGCAATGATGGTCGTCGGTGTTGGCTGTGAATTAAAATCAGGAGCTGGAACAATGTCATTAGCTGCTGAATTTTTGGGCAGCAGCTCCAACTCTTCCTCATCTTCAACAAAAATGCTCTCCCCCTGCAGATATGGATCTGGACCTGCAATGTTTGAGCTTGTACCTGAGCTAGCTTCATCAAAAGACACCTCACAAGTCTCCACAATTTTGTTAGTGTCAAGTAAAAGCACACGGTAGCCTCTAGTATGAGATGGATAACCAAGAAACATGCCATCAAAAAATCTAGGTTCAAATTTATCAAGATTACCATGTTTCTTAACAAAGCATGTGCAACCAAAGACCCGAAAGTGTGTAACACTAGGCCTATGTCCAAACCGGAGCTCATATGGTGCTTTACCTAGCTTAGCGCGCAAGAAAACACGATCTGAGACATAACAAGCAGTTGCAATAACATCAGGCCAAAATTTCCTAGGAGTTTGATATTCATCAAGCATAGTCCTAGCCATCTCAACTAAGATTATGTTCCTTCTTTCTAAAACACCGTTTTGTTGAGTTAGATATCTGTTGACGGATCCAAAGATATACTAAAAAATCATCCCTGGCAACGGCGCCAGAAATGCTTGTTGGTATTTCATAACACCACAGATCATCTCCAGTAAAGAGATGAGATCCGCAAGCACACGGAAGATACCGTAGTAGCATTTCACCCATGAGTATTCCCAAGGGTATCGTATTTATCCCAAAGGAAGGCAATGGAGTAAAGTATATACAACTCTTATGATCAAGCTATGGGATACTAATCAATTATCCAGACAGGGGGTAAGTTGATAATTGGGGTAGTGTGACACACACCTAGGCAATCTATTCTAAATGGTAAATGGGTCCTAGAGGGAGATTGGATTAAGAGTTAGAGAGTTGCTCCTACAATGCTCTTAATACATATACATAGACTAAGGTAGATACTAATTGCCATGTCAATGATGAATTCCTATGCAATACTATTCAACACATCGGGCACGGGCTTACCCCTAGCAATATTAGAGCGACTCCCGCCAAGAGCATGTGGCATAGCCGAACGTGGAGGATTACAAAGGACAGATAGGGCTGTCACCACCTACTGCCTACCTCTTCAATCTGTGGGTCTACGAGACATCCAATGCTACTTAAATACCTTAGCACCATGCTATCATACTAAGCAAATACCTTAAGATCTGCAGCACAAGCCATCCTAAGGCAATGAACTAAATCATCATTGAACCAATGTTGATTGCATAGCATAGTTATTCATATTAACATAATCATATCATAACTACATAGACTATAGTGGGGGTCTATAGTGTTTATGACCATAAGATGTGATCATGAGAGTACAATCATAAAGATTATACCTTCCACTTACATGGACTCCACAATCAAACAAGAAACACTTTGTCCAAGTATACGTATAAAAGAAGACTAAAGATAATATCTTTATTGAGCACAAAGTCACAAATACAAGAAGAAATACATGAGACATACCTTTCCCAATGTGGAATTGGGAAGAGAGAATCCTTCTACTCCTTTCCCAATTTGGACTTGGGACTAGAGGCTCTCCTCTCTACATCCTAACTCCTCTAAGGACTATGGAAGATAGTGTATACAACAGAATGATGCCCAAGTGGTGTGTGTTGAAGTGAGGGGTATGGGGTCCTATTTATACTAGTGTTGAGGTCGGTTCCCGCCACCAAAAGCGCGCAAATCAGTCGTCATTGACTCCAGGGAGCCGGGAGGAGCCAACACGTGGAAGTTGACCACGTTTGATGCCAGGACCAGGTCGGCCGACCCCCTGGTTCGGCCGACCTGGTCAGGGCTCCAAACGGCCCATACTTCCTCTAGGTGGCTGCCAGGTGGGTCCCATTGACTGATATTGGTGCTACACCGTTGGATGGCCTCGGATACTTCTGTTTGTGGGCCATTTGATCCATGTGGTGCCATGTATCGTCGCCTGATTTGCTGGGATGATATTTTATAGAATAGCTCCCCATACTTTTCCTCAATTCCTGTATAAATATCTACATACACATATTTCTCCAAGTACAAGTGGAAATAGGTCAAGTAGAAAGGTGATGTGTGCAATAAATGATCAATCCTTCACATAATTGAGTTATATTGACGGCTGAAATTGGTATATAACAGCCGTCAACAAGCTCCCCCAAGCTTATTCTTTGCTCACACCGAGCAAAGTCAAGACTTTAGGTTGATGATCAGGAGTTGCTACAATGTTCTACCTTTCGAAAGTACCAAGTGCACAACAAAACACTCTACCTAGTATTGCAAAAAAGTGGCTATGGTACTTCACCCTTCTTAAGTCTTTATGAGAGTTATGCCTTCTCCTATTCATGGGTAATTGAAAGATAGAACAGCAAATGGAGCATGCATAGCCTAGATATCAAGTTCCACTTAAATTCCGGAGAGATTCAAATTAGATTATAAGTACCACAATTGATTCTATCAATCACTCCTTTGTATATAGTGGAAATTTGTCTTCACCAAGGCATTATTCCTATACTATTCCCACTCTTTGAATATGGCTTGTATGTGGAGCTTGGTAGGGAAAGTAAGTAGGAATATTTGCAACACATAATATTGCTAAGTCAAAAGAGCAAGCCTTAGGAGAAATCAATTCAAACTTTTGAATCAAGACTTGTGCATGTGTGATGGAATGGAGGTGGATGTGGAAACATTGAGATGACTCCTTTGGATGAGGACTCTCTTTATTGCAATGATGAAACATGGCTACCCTTTTTTTATGCTTATGGAGTAAGCATATTTTTTCTTTTTTTCTCATGCTTATAATATAAGCATGCATTTTCTTTTTCTTTTTCTTGTAGTCATGTCTTCTACTCCTTTTTATGCAATAACTTGAAGAGAGTGCTAACTATGAATAGCATGGTGTTTCTCTTTTTATTTTGGAATGGTGGATATGATGGAATTTTGCTTCCTTCTAGTGTAGAAGTATAGCATGTGCAAGTGAAGTCTTGAATTCAAAAAGAATTGAATGATTTCTCACATAGGTCTATACTAGTTTGACTAGGCTCAATGTGAAAGCAAATAGCATATGCATAAGGTGTTGTCTATGTATGAATATCATATGGCTTTGGTAGGTATTTCTAATCAAATGAGGGCAACTTAAATCTTGATAGAATTTCTTCGGAAATCTAAGTTTCACTTTAAAAATAGGAATAACAGCCCTATTACTAATTCAAATCTCCCAACAACCTAGAAGTAGATTTAGCTTTTGCTACCCACAATTTCTAAATCAAGGCAATGTTAATTTTAGCCAATTTAAGCAATATTCGGAGAGTTGCAAGTTGTAAACTAGGGACATAGGAAAAATAAAATAGAGCAACTATTCATCATTTCATCTATGTGAATTCTAGATCATTCTTACCGCACATCTTTATTTGATAAGCAAAGCAAATCTAAGTTCCTTTTTTTTAGATGCATGTTGGATGGTGGATGAATGGAAAGTAATTATGCAATGGATGAAATAAAAATGCAGTGGGTGTGATACAAGTTACCTCAAGTGGGGGTCCTTCCCCAAGCTTATTCTTGATCAAGGTCCGTGATAGGGGTTGAAACCCTAACGACGGAGGTAGGCCATGAGTTGGCCTATCCTTGTTGCAGCGTGGCTTTGACAATAGAGGGTTGAGTGTTTATTGTTGTGTTGCCTCCCATGGACACCATGAGTGTGGTTGAATAGAGTGTTTTCGATGTTGATCGTCCGCACATCAGGGTCTCCATGTGTTGGGTGTGATTTGTCATTCCTTGGCTTCTAGCCACATAGGAACAACTTGCACCCAATGATGGTGACAAATCCCTTGAGCTTGAATGAGTGCTTAGAATAGTTGAGAGCATAATGCTCTCACCCATTCGTGGCAGACCATTGGTTGCTCATGGAGGGTTCCCATTTCAAATCTCTAGCCTCGTATAATTATGATTGACCTTTGGGCATAACTTCCGATAGGTAGCAACCATCCTCATTTACTCCTTGGCCAAGAGATGTTGAAATGGGATCCTCTAGGGATCCCAACAATAAGCTTCTTGAATGCCTGCATAGTAATCTTACTCCTACAAACTTCCTCTCTTGAATGGAGAGGGATGGTTAGCTCCCGATACTTGTACAACTGAACGTTTGGGTTAGGTAACCGAACTTACATTTGTACATACGGGGAAGAACAAAATCAAAGATGCATTGGTTCCAATGTCAAGTGTATCCATGATCAATGTGTTATTCATTTATAAGAGTGGAGCTTTATGGATAATTCATATTGCATATTTTCTAAAGCTCCTACTTATAGCAATGCATGTGATAGAAATATACTATATGGATCCCTACATCTTTTAAAGTTTCTAACCATCTTAGCTTTCAAGAGCAAATTTTATCATTTAGACCATGACAAACAAGATTCTCAATTTTATCCTCCTGAACTTCACTAGGAATTTAAAATCTAGTGACTCCTCCAAAAAATGCAATTCAATTTTAGAGCAAGGATATCACTTATTCCTAGGAGTTTGAAATCTAGTGACACCATCTATGCATGAAGCTCAATTAAAAATTATGGCTGTCACTATGCCCAAGTTTCTATATGCCAATTCACCAATTAAGTCATGCCCAAAAGTTTTATTTTCTAAACCTAGACAAAAATGACTAAGTCTACAAAACAATTCTTAAAGGATTCTAGGTACTTGTTTTAGATTTTTCCAAGTAAGGTGGGCTTTCCTTTTGGAGATCCAGAAGTCAATACCCACACTTACTCTTGTAAGGACGCATGAGAATTAAATGATGAGGAAGTGTCAACCTTCCTCACAAATGCAAGCAAATACATTCAATTCTATGGCAAACCAAACAATGAAAAATTCTAAACTCATACCTCATTTGAAGAGCAGTTGGTGACAAAGGTCTTTGTGTGAGAAACTTACAACCTTGATTTTCAGCGTATGCTTGATAGTTGATGTCAAATGCCAAGTTGAGATTGGATTTGGCAATGGATTTGGTTCTGGCTCCTCCATTGGGTCATCATCTTGAACATTTCTCTTCCTCAAACTCAAAATGAGTTTGAAGGAGAGAAGTGTTCTCAAATCCTCCCAATGGTGACTTGAGCTTGATGAAACCTTCCACTTTCTTGCCATACCACCTCTTCACAATTTTGACCTAGCTGCACTTTAATCAAGAACATACAAAACAACTCGAAAACGGGTTATGTTAGCCAAAAGCAAATTGAACCCAATTTTCAAATTGTCTTGCCCAGCTTGAAATAACTTGTAAATGCAATGAGGGTCAAAGCAAATCTTTTTGGTTTGAACTAGGAAGATAAATTCAAGTGGTCAAGCACGTAGTTCATATCCAATTAAATTTCTCCCCTAATTCAAATTTTTAGTTTTATGATGGTTGGAAATTTACTTTCCAACATGCAAGTGTGGAAAACATGCAAATGCAAGGGTTGATGCAATTTGGAAAACAAATATGAGATAACTACCAATTAACCTATTGGCGAGGTCTCACCGAATTTTTGAAGTCCGATGAATAGGACTTACCTCCATTATGTTTAGCGTGATGATTTGTTGTCCAATCCCGGAGTTGAAGATGTGGAAGATTTCTTCTGTTTTGACATGCCAAACTCATTTGGATGTCATTCGAACATGTGGGCCATATTGTGACCCTAGCCTCTCCCTGTTGTATTGATATAGACATGTTGTTGTAGCGACGGGTTCTCCCTCTTGAATTTATTCCTTCATGAGCATGGTGAGGCTTTGTCCTTCTTAGGGGTGCCACTCTGACCATATTGATATTCCATTGAATCAACCATACCTTGATCATGGATCAAAGGCTTCCTTGGGCATGATGACATGTGGACTCCACAATCAAACAAGAAACGCTTCATCCACAATGTCACTTGCCCTAGGTTGAATGGGTTTGGTCGAAGTGTGGGAATCCCAACAAGTGATGTGGGATATCTTGGACTTTGAATGCTCCTTAAGTTCTTGTCCTTGGCCAAGATCTTCATGTGAATGTTGTCTTGATTTCTGCTTGGCCAATATACTTCAAGGTAGGCTAGTTGAACTTAAATCCGTTGGAAAGCCATAGCCTCCTTGAATACAAGGATGATGTTAATTCCACCCTTGACCTCCTTGTGAATGGTAGCCATTGGAATTGTTGTTTGAAAAAGGTCCTCATGGGTCTTAGGGAAATAATTCCCACGCATCCCATGATGACATGGATTTTCACAAATCATGTGAATATCCACAACTTGGATTATCCAAACAAATCTCCAACGACTTGGATATTCATGAAACTTCAATGGTTGGTGTAGTTCCATAACTAGCATATCCACCTTGTGAAGTGGTGTGCATGACAAGTTATGGAACTCGAGCATTCTTCAATCCACCCATTGAGTGGAGACCTTCTTCTCATCCATGATGAATGAGAATAGGACTCCTTCAGCTCCAGCATGAATGTGGTCACGGATTGGTGGAGCCAACCCATGACACGAGTGTTGGATGAAGAGCCAACTATCCACCCCATGGTGGAGGCAAACCAAGATGAACTTCTTGGAGCCTTCCCCAAGCTTGGGTATCGATGACTTTGGCTCCTACTGAAAGCTGAAATTCTCCCGCAAAAGGCAATGGTGTTGCCTAGCAGACATTTGTTGAGGTACGCCTTGAATCATCTTGTATTTTAGCATTTGCGTCCTCGTTGGCCATCCCATACAATGGGTCGGCCAACACTACTCTGTTTTCACACAAAGGAGAAAACAAACAAGGTTAATCCTGTATAATAACTATTAGTACCTATAGCTTAATCACAAGTGATAGCTATACTTCACTTCCTTTGCCTTCCCCGGCAACGGCGCTAGATTTGCTTGTTGACGGCTCCTAAGATATACTAACAAATCATACCCGTCAACGGTGCTAGAAATGCTAGTTGGTATTTCTTAACACCATAGATCATCTTCGGTAAAGAGGTGAGATCCGCAAGCGCACGGAAGATACGGTTGTAGCATTTCACCCATGAGTATTCCCAAGGGTATCGTATTTATCCCAAAGGAAGGCAATGGAGTAAATTATATACTACTCTTATGGTCAAGCTATGGGATACTAATCAATTATCCGGACAGGGGGCAAGTTGATAATAGGTTTAGTATGACACACACCTAGGCAATCTATTCTAAAGGGTAAATGGGTCCTAGAGGGAGATTGGATTAAGAGTTAGAGAGTGGCTCCTATAATGCTCCTAATACATATACATAGCCTAAGGTAGATACTAATGGTCATGTCAATGATGAATTCCTATGCAATACTATTCAACACATCGGGCACGAGCTTACCCCTAGCAATACTAGGGCGACTCCCGCCAAGAGCCTGTGGCATAGCTGAACGTGGAGGATTACAAAGGACAGATAGGGCTGTCACCACCTACCGCCTACCTCTTCAATCCGTGGGTCCACGAGACATCCAACGCTACTTAAATACCCTAGAACCATGCTAGCATACTAAGCAAATACCTTAAGAGCTGCAGCACAAGCCATCCTAAGGCAATGAACTAAATCATCGTTGAACCAATGTTGATTGCATAGCATAGTTATTCATATTAACATAATCATATCATAACTACATAGACTATAGTGGGGGTCTATAGTGTTTATGACCATAAGATGTGATCATGAGAGTACAATCATAAAGATTATACCTTCCACTTACATGGACTCCACAATCAAACAAGAAACGCTTTGTCCAAGTATACGTATAAAAGAAGACTAAAGATAATATCTTTATTGAGCACAAAGTCACAAATACAAGAAGGAATACATGAGACATACCTTTCCCAATGTGGAATTGGGAAGAGAGACTCCTTCTACTCCTTTCCCAATTTGGACTTGGGACTAGAGGCTCTCCTCTCTACATCCTAACTCCTCTAAGGACTATGGAAGATAGTGTATACAATAGAATGATGCCCAAGTGGTGTGTGTTGAAGTGAGGGGTATGGGGTCCTATTTATACTAGTGTTTAGGTTGGTTACCGCCACCAAAAGTGCGCGAATCAGTCGTCATTGACTCTAGGGAGCCGGGAGGAGCCAACACGTGGAAGTTGACCGCGTTTGGCGCCAGGACCAAGTCGACTGACCCCCTTGTTCGGCCGACCTGGTCAGGGCTCCAAACGACCCATACTTCCTCCAGGTGGCTGCCAGGTGGGTCCCGTTGACTGATATTGGTGCTACACCGTTGGATAGCCTCGGATACTTCTGTTTGTTGGCCATTTGATCCATGTGGTGCCACGTGTCATCGCCTGATTGGCTGGGATGATATTTTATAGGTTTGCTCCCCATACTTTTCCTCAATTCCTGTATAAATATTTGCATACACATATTTCTCCAAGTACAAGTGGAAATAGGTCATGTAGTAAGGTGATGTGTGCAAGAAATGATCAATCCTTCACATAATTGAGTTATATTGACGGCTGAAATTGGTATATAACAGCCGTCAACAATATCGTAAAGAAAATTGATGATCTATTCCATTTTCAGCACAAAAGTGAACAAAAGTTTGATTTTTAAATTCGGTTCCATTATCACTTCTAATTGCTTTTAAAGATCATGGGTGATCAATTGATAATCTAAGAAATAATGTTTTAAAGTGACTAAAAGCGTCATTCTTAGATGCCATAAAGTAAACCCAAGAGTATCTAGAACAATCATCAACAATCACAAGAACATACCATTTACCTCTGAAGGATTGAACGCGTGAAGGTCCGACGGTGTCAAGGTGCAAAAGTTGACGCGATTCAGTTGTCATGATCATTGTGAGAGGAGTATGTGAACCTGCAACCATCTTAGCATGTCTACAATAAGAGCACACATTTTCTTTGTCCCCTTTAAGCTTAGGAAGCCCACGTATGAGATCAAGAGCACTAACGCGCGTGAGATGATCAAAGCCTACGTGACCAAGTCTACGATGCCAAAAATATAAATCTTTGGAATCATTAGCAACTAGACACCTATGCTTAGAGGAAGACATATCAAAATCATCTTTAAAAACTCTTCCAAACCGTGACATGTTAAAAATAAGCTCACTATTTGAATTTACAACTTTGCAACAATTTTTAGTGAAAATAATTTCCAGATTTTCATCTAGTAGTTGTGAAACAGAAAGCAAGTTGTATTTCAAATTTTTAACAAGTGCCACATCCTTCAATGTGTACTGATCATTTACTCTAACCAAACCCTTAGCAATTATAGGAGTTGAAGAATTATCGGCAAAAGTAACATTCTCTACACGTGACACAAAAGAGAGGGAGGAAAACTATTCTTTGTTACCGGTCATGTGGCGTGAGCAACCTGAATCCACAATCCAAATGTTATCCTTCCTCAAGTGTGTAACCTACATAGAGGCACAATACGTCGATGACTCAAAACTGTGTTAGTCAAAAGGCATTTAGGAATCCAGTACTGAGTCACACGACGTCCAGCAGGAATAACACGCAAAAGCTGAGATAAAACAATAGGTTTATGAGCCAAAGCTTGAGCATTTTTGTACCCAACTACTGTCCTACGATATGTTACATGTGCAGCACGAAAAACAGTAGGTTTGGGATCAAACTTTGCATGTTTTTGACTCATTACAGCAGATTGCATATTCCTATCTTTCGGTTTAGCAAGTGGAGCAAATTTTGCATGAAAGTTATGAGATCTAGCAATCACTCTTTCATTTTTCTGTTGTTTAGCTAGTCTATAACAAAAATCTATGACATGACCATCTCTACATGATTAGGTACAATGAAATTTTACTTTGTGTTCATGTCAGCAAGCAAAATTTTTACTTGAAACTGAATGAGACAACACTCCTACAGATTTGAAAACCACTTCTTTTTGTTTAGGAACTATTTGAATCAAACCACTTCCTAATGACTTTACAATTTTAGGTGGATGTGCCTTAGCATGAGCATGAGAATCAAAACCTAAACCAGTTTTATCATTGCAAGACTTGGAAGAATTCAGCAGCAAGTTTAGGTTCTTATTCCCAATACAAAACCGATCTAACGTCCTATGCATGTCATCAAGTTTATTGGACAGATCAAGGCAATTTTCACATGAAGTTTTTCCTTTTAATTTGCAATTGGAACAATATTTAACTTCATGAGAATGTAAAGCATTGTTCAATATAGAAATTTCATTCATAGCAACTTGTAGTTTCTTATCATGATCATCACAAGTAGAACAATGAAAATCAATTGTAGAACAGCTAGCATTTTTCAAGTTTTTGTTATTAAGTGCAGCAAGCTCTCTTTTCTTTTCAATTTCTAACTCAAGTTTATCAAGTGTGGAGGTGTGCGCACTTCTTAATGAGGACAATTGTTCACATATTAAATCACATGAGGGACATGCATCATCACTAGGAATCAAAGTTTTGAAACGGTCGATTTCAGATTCTAGTGATTCAATTTTAGCAGCAGTATCACTAAGCTTTTTGTCCTTTTTCTTGACAATAATAGTTGCATGAGAAATTGCATCACACATTTCTTTGCAAGTAGGACATACCTCTTCATTGTCGCTGTTGTGTTCTGCATCGTCCATACTTGATCTTGATTTGCCTGCCATGAAGCACAAGTTTGCCAAATCATCTTCATCTTCGTCACTTCCAATGTCCATGTCGCTTGAGCCAAGTTCTTGAAGTGCAGAGATAAAGCTATTCACCAATTGGCGTCCTATAAAACCCTTTTTCTTCTTCTCATTTGCAGAGGAGTGCTTCGTCCTTGTTTGCTTTTCATCATGGGATGTAGTACCTGAAAGTTTAGGGAAATCCTTGCAAAAATTTCATGTCTGACCACATTCGAAGCATCATTGAGGTCCGACACTTTCTCTCCTTCTAGTTCTCACATTTTGCAATGCTTTTGAGAACCTAGTAGAGAGAAGTACTAGCTCCTCCTCTAGAAACTCCTCAATCTGTTCAAGGGTTTGAGAGGACATCTGTAGGATTGAAGAGCACGTGGAAAGCTACCAGAGGGTGGGCGAATGGTAGATTTAAAAAATCTTACGCAGCAGAAACAATTAAATCCCAACCCCTTCGGCAGAAAAATGATCTGTTAAAGAAATCGTGTGTAAGACTAATCTAAATGTGTTTCACCATGACAAAAGTGATATATATATCAGAGATAATCGAGTCACGAAGACAAGAAAAGAAGAATCACTCAAATCCGTTGAGAGAAACTCAAGTTATGATCGAAAGATCGAACAAAGGTCAATCTGTCCTACCCGATGAAAAACAGTTCTGAAAACACTGCAAAGTAACTCGTGTAGATCAGAAACCACAAATCCAATGACCGTGAAATTTTGACATATGATATATAATCAGGTTGTGAAGACAAACCAAAAGGAATCACGTCAATTGGATCTTTAAAACTCGAGTTATGATAAAACCACCAACGAAAGGTAGTGCTGTTTAGAAACTCGACGAGTAAAACTTGTCTGGAACAAGTCGGACGAACAAGGCACAAAGGTTCCTTAAAACTACGAATTTTATTCAATAGAACACAAGAGGAAGAGCCCCAAAGTCGTGCACCATGAGCTCTGGCCTTCCTTTCTTATGTAACCAGCCCTTAGGCCAACCCAATCTCAACTACGACTCTAATCCTACTCAGATCACGAATCGAAACTTTCCATAACTGTTTAGGACTCTTCTATACGCAGATAGAAGCAATCTTAAGCCTTCCAAAAACCTTAGGAACGTATCTCACATTCCTAAAACAACTCAAATTCGTGACTCACACGAAATACAATCATAACCAACTCGATACTTTCCATACCGAGTCGTAACCGACTCCGCCGTAGCCAAAGTCATCAACTGATACGATCCGATCTTTCCAACCAGATCTTCCCATCCATAAACCATCTTAGGAACCATGTTTCCACATCATGCACCGCATGCATACGTGCAAACACCTTCCTTCAACGTCCAGTAACCTTCATATGCACTGTCCTTAATTCAATCATCCTAAGCGACCTCCTAATCCGCTCAACCACAATTCCTCCTGAATTTGGTTGTTGGAACCTCATATCCTCCCTAAGACTAGTCCAAAGGATCCTGTCACCAGCCATGACTTGAACTCAAGCAAGACCTGCACACGAACAAACAACCAATCCGTACGAGTCAAAGTCCGCGACTTGACTCAAGTCAGTTCTGAACACAACACCTTACGTGAGCACCTCACATAAGCATTTTGCAAAGCATATCAAAACGATATCAGCCATATCAACCAAAACGCACCAAAAACTTAGCAAATGAATACTAAGCAATCTTTCTAACAATGTAAATCAAGTTCGAAACATTTCACAGTAAAACCAGGAACATTGCAATCAAGCTCCGAACCTAGCCAAAGCTAACCGGAGCTTGAGCCGAAGCTTACCAAAGCTAGTACAACCTAGTGCCGGAGCTTACCAAAGCTAGTCGGACCTAGTGCCGGAGCTAACCAAAGATAGTCGAACCTAGCACCGGAACTAGTCATCCCAAAAGTCGGAGCTAGAAAAACATGTCGGAACTAACCAACATAAGTCAGACCTAGAAAAACATATTGGAGCTTAACAAAGACATGTCGGAGCTATCAAATACAAGTTGGAGCTAAAGACAAAGCTCACTGGAGCTACCCAAAAACATGTCGGACCTAGACAAAACAAGTTAGACCTTACGTCGGACCTTGCAGAAGCTCGGAGCTAGAGTCGGACCTTGCTAAATAGATGTTATGGCAGCATTCAAAACTTTTATTGTCAAAGCCAATCTATTCAGCACACATAGGTCTCACAATCTCCCCCTTGATGAATGCATTGGTAACACCATTTAAAATTCGAACATTGGCATGAAAAGTTTTGAGAACAATTTTCCCCTTTTTGAAAATCAAGTGAGATAGAAATAAATTTCTCAAATGAGATAGAAATAATTTTCTCTCTCCCCCTATACATATTTCTCCCCCTTGCATAATTCACCATATTATCTCTCCCCCTTTGTCAATGTATTCAACAAAGTTCAAGAGAGAAATTTTAATTGTTATGAGCATATTATAACATATACATATAAAACAAAGCTCATCCAAGTCATACTATCAAGTAACTTACACTATCACAACAATGAGATACATAAAGTAGTGTAAGCCATGCTAGAGATCAAATGTAATTTTCAATTTAAGCAAGTCATGATCTCACAAACTTAACTATTTCAATACATGAAACATGATACTTGTTGCTGCATTTTATTATTTTTCAAAGCACAAATTTAGATCATATGATATTTGCAAGAGATTATATGCGCATCTGCCTTATTCTAACCAACCAAGCCAAGCCTATGTCATTTGACAATCAGAAGCTTAAGGACATGGTTTTAGTCATACACAACTTCTTCCAAGTTCATGTCTAAGCGCAATGATAAGCCATCTCAAAAGAAGAAGTGCGATGCATGCATATTCTCTTAATCTTTTCTCAACTTATATTTGTTCACAAAAACTCAACATTTGAGTTGATTACTTGATTAATTCTTTATGATTAAAAACACCGTGAGCTTGCAACAAGTTCAAAACAGCAAGAAAGTTCAACCATGACCAGATTTAGTGTAAGTAATTATCCCAATTACTAGACATGGCAAAAAGTACAAGATGTATAACACGAGTAATGTAGTAAGAACTTTTAGCATGTAAAAGGAATCACAAAATCATATATGTATGAAATACTATGCTCATATTATTTTAATTTCAGATTCACACATAGACTTTTGAAGTTTGAAAACTCCCCCTCAATGTAAGCCATGAGGATGCATAACCCCTATTTCACTACGAATGAAATAAAAGCGAGTGAAATCCAAAGGTTTATAAAAATGCCAACCAATTGTTGTTCAGTATCTACATGGTGAAGCACAATGTTTCCTTTTTCAACATTATCATGGAGAAAGTGATACCTAATATCAATGTGCTTAATTCTAGAATGTTGCACAGGGTTTTTAGCAATGCAAATGGCACTAGCGTTATCACAAAACAGTGGAACACTATCTAGATCAATCCCATAGTCCTTAAGTGTTTGAACAATCCAAAGAATTTGTGAGCAAGCAATAGCAGCAGCTACATATTCAGATTCGGCTGTGGATTGTGCAACTGAATTTTGTTTCTAGAGGACCAAGCAACAAGTGAATTACCAAGAAAATGACAAGCACCAAAAGTACTTTTCCTATCAATCCTACAACCTCCAAAACCAGCATCAGAAAAAGCTTTCAAAGTAACGGTTGAGGAAGAAGGAAGAAAAATGCCAAATTCTTGAGTTCCATGTAAGTACCTAAGAATCCTTTTGACGGATTGACGATGTGCAGCACGTGGGGAGGCTTGAAACCGTGCACAAAGACATACGCTGAATTGTATGTCCGGTCTTGATGCCGTGAGGTACAAAAGTGATCCGATCATGCTTCTATATTCTTTTTGATCCACGGGTTCACCATCTTCATCAAGTTTAAGTGTTGTTATTGTTCCCATTGGTGTTCGAAGAGGCTTGATTTTGTCCATGTTGAAGCGCCTTAGGAGGTCTTTTGTATACTTCGTTTGATGCACAAAGGTACCCTCCTTGGTTTGCTTGATTTGCAGCCCCAAAAAGTACGTGAGTTCTCCCATCATACTCATCTCAAATTATGAACTCATCATAGCTGAAAATTTGGACACAAGATCATGAGAAGCACAATCAAAGATAATATCATCCACATATACTTAAACGAATAATGAGTCATTGCCATGCTTAAGCACAAAAAGAGTTTTATCAACCTTGCCCATGGTAAACCCCTTTTGAAGTAAGAATGTTTTTAACCTATCATACCATGCTCTAGGGGCTCGTTTGAGACCGTACAAGGCTTTGGACAGTTTGTAAACATGATTAGGAAAATCTGAATTTTCAAAACCTGGTGGTTGTTTGACATAAACATCCTCATCTATGTAGCCATTAAGAAAAGCACTTTTAACATCCATTTTATATAGCTTAAAACCTTTAGATGCAGCAAAAACTAACAAAATTCTTATGGCTTCTAATCTAGCAACAGGAGCAAAAGTTTCATCAAAATCTAGACCTTCAACTTGAGTGAAACCTTTAGCAACCAACCTAGCCTTATTCCTAACCACAACCCCATCCTCACATTGTTTATTTTTAAACACCCATTTAGTTTCAATTAAAGTGTGACCTTGAGGAGGAGGTACAAGTTTCCAAACATTATTTCTTTCAAAATTTTCTAACTCATCTTGCATGGCAATAATACAAGATTCTTTAGTGAGTGCGTGTGATATATCTTTGGGTTCAAAAGATCAACAAAAGCAGAATGAGCATGAGAGTTTGGATCGCAAAACCTGGACCGTGTAACTCATTCATGCAAGCTTCCAATAATCTGTTGTGGAGGATGAATTTTGAGAACCCGGAGGGGAGTGGACACTTCACAAGCTTCTTCTTCTTCATGTTCATCACAAATCGATGAGCTTGTGACTTGAGGAGGATCTAGATCAGTAATGGTGGTCGTCAGTGCTGGCTGTGAATCAAAATCAGGAGCTCGAACAATGTCATTAGCTGCTGAATTTTCAGGCAGTAGCTCCACTTCTTCTTCATCTTGAACGAAAATGCTCTCCCCCTGCGGATATGGATATGGACCTGCGATGTTTGAGCTAGTACCTGGGCTAGCTTCATCAAAAGACACTTCACAAGTTTCCACAATTTTGTTAGTGTCAAGTAAAAGCACACGGTAGCCTCTAGTATGAGATGGATAACCAAGAAACATGCCATCAATGGATCGAGGTTTAAATTTATCAAGATTACCATGTTTCTTAACAAAGCATTTGCAACCAAAGACCCGAAAGTGTGTAACACTATACCTATGTCCAAACCGGAGCTTATATGGTGTTTTACCCAGCTTAGCGCGCAAGAAAACACGATTTGAGACATAACAAGCGATTGCAATCGCATCATCCCAAAACTTCCTAGGAGTTTGATATTCATCAAGCATAGTCCTTGCCATCTCAACTAAGGTTCCGTTCTTTCTTTCTACAACACCGTTTTGTTGAGGTACATATTGTGAATAAAATTGATGATCTATTCCATTTTCAGCACAATAGTGATCAAAAGATTGATTTTTAAATTCGGTTCTATTATCACTTCTAATTGCTTTTAAAGATCCTGGGTGACCAATTGATAATCTAAGAAATAAAGTTCTAAAGTGACTAAAAGCTTCATTCTTAGACGCCATAAAGTAAACCCAAGAGTATCTAGAATAATCATCAACAATAACAAGAACATACCATTTACCTCTGAAGGATTGAACACGTGAAGGTCCTACGGTGTCAAGGTGCAAAAGTTGACCCGGTTCAGTTTTCATGATCATTGTGAGAGGAGTATGTGAACCTGCAACCATCTTAGAATGTCTACAAGAAGAGCACACAAGTTCTTTGTCCCCTTTAAGCTTAGGCAGCCCACGTATGTGATCAAGAGCACTAACACACGTTAGGTGATCAAAGCCTACGTGACCAAGTCTACGATGCCAAAAATATAAGTCCTTTGAATCATTAGCAACTAGACACCTATGCTTAGAGGAAGACATATCAAAATCAGCTTTAAAAACTCTTCCAAACTGAGACATGTTAAAAATAAGCTCACTATTTGAACCTACAACTTTGCAGCAATTTCTATTGAAAAGAATTTTCAGATTTTCATCTAGCAATTGTGAAACAGAAAGCAAGTTGTATTTCAAATTTTTGACAAGTGCCACATTCTTCAAAGTGTAGTGATCATTTACTCTAACCGAACCCTTAGCAATTATAGGAGTTGAAGAATTATCGGCAAAAGTAACATTCTCTACACGTGACACAAAAGAGAGGGAGGAGAACCATTCTTTGTTGCCGGTCATGTGGCGTGAGCAACCTGAATCCACAATCCAAATGTTCTCCTTCCTCAACCATGTAACCTACATAGAAGCACAATACGTCAATGACTAAATACTGGGGTTAATCAAAAGGCATTTAGGTATCTAGTACTGAGTCACACGACGTGCAGCAGGAAAAACACGCGAAAGCTGCGATAAAACAGCAGGTTTATGAGTCAAAGTTTGAGGTTTTTTATTCTTAACTACTGACCTATAAGATGTTACTTGTGTAGCACAAAAATCAGTAGCTCCGGAGGCAAAAACAAAAGGTCCGAAGGTAAACTTTGAATGTTTTTGACTCATAACAGTAGGTTGCATGTTCCTGGCATTCGGTTTAATATGTGCAACAAATTTTGCATGAAAATTATGAGATCTAGCAATCATTCTTTCCCTATTCTGTTGTTTAGCTAGTCTATAACAAAAATCTATGACATGACCATCTCTACCACAGTAGGTACAATGAAATTTAACTTTGTGTTCATGTCTAGATGAGCAAGCAATATTTTTATTTGAAACCGAATGAGACAACACTCCTGCAGATTTGAAACCACTTCTTTTTGTTTAGGAACTGTTTGAATCAAACCACTTCCTAATGACTTTACAATTTTAGGTGGATGTGCCTTAGCATGAGCATGAGAATCAAAACCTAAACCAGTTTTATCATTGCAAGACTTGGAAGAATTCAGCAGCAAGTTTAGGTTCTTATTCCCATTACAAAACCGATCTAATGTCCTATGCATGTCATCAAGTTTATTGGACAGATCAAGGTAATTTTCACATGAAGTTTTTCCTTTTAATTTGCAATTGGAACAAAATTAAATTTCATGAGAACGTAAAGCATTGTTCAATATAGAAATTTCATTCATAGCATCTTGTAGTTTCTTATCAAGATCATCACAAGTAGAACAATGCAAATCAATTGTAGAACAGCTAGCATCTTTCAAGTTTTTATCATTAAGTGCAGCAAGCTCTTTGTTCTTTTCAATTTCTAACTCAAGTTTATCAAGTGTAGAGGTGTGCTCACTTCTTAATGAGGACAATTGTTCATATATTAAATCACATGAGAGACATGAATCATCATTAGGAATCAAAGTTTTTAAATGGTTGATTTCAGATTGTAGTGATTCAATTTTAGCAGCACTATCCCTAAGCTTTTTGTCCTTTTTCTTAACAATAATAGTGGCATGAGAAATAGCATCACACATTTCTTCGCAAGTAGGACATACCTCTTCATTGTCGCTGTTGTGTTCTGCCTCCTCCATACTTGATCTTGACTTGCCCGCCATAAAGCACAAGTTTGCCAAATCGTCTTCATCTTCGTCACTTCCAATGTCCACGTCGCTTGAGCCAAGTTCTTGGAGTGCGGAGATAAAACTGTTCACCAGTTGACGACCTGAAAGCCCTTCTTCTTCTTCTTCTTATCATTTGTTGAGGAGTGCTTCGTCCTTGATTGTTTTTCTTCTCGAGAAGTAGAACCTGAAAAGTTAGGACAACCTGTACGAAAGTGTCCTGTCTTACCACATTCAAAGCATCGTTGAGGTCTGGAGCTTCCTCTCCTTCTAGTTCTCAAAATTTGCAATGCTTTTGAGAACCTAGTAGAGAGAAGTGCTAGCTCCTCATCTGGAAATTCCTCGATCTGCTCCAGGCTTAGTGAGGACAACAAAGCAAGAGTATCGCAAGATGATGATTGGCCGAAGCTAGGCATATCACGTTGTGAGACAAATGCAATAGACTTATTTTGGTTCTTACGTGATAAGATGTCAATTTCATGAGTTTTTAACTTGGAATATAGCACATCTAAAGTAAGTGTACTCATGACAATAGATTCACGAATAGATGTCACTTTCATCTGCCAAATTGACATATCTAATGCACTTAGGAATTGCCTAGCATTTTTAGTATCTGAAAAATTAACATTGACACTACGCAAGTTGTTGAGAATTTTATTAAAGCGAGCAAAAAGGTCATCGATGGACTCACCGGGTTGCATCTCGAAGCGCATGTATTCTTTCTTGAACATGTCTTGCCTTACCTCCTTGATCGTGTTGGATCCTTCGTGATAGTCACAAAGTGCTCTCCATACATCATATGCCAATTGGAGATGTGCAACGCGGTCGAAGTCGCTCTGAGTGAGTCCTTGGATGATCAAGTTTCGGGCTTTGTTGTTGTTGTTGTTGATGTCCCGTAGGTTTGTATCTGTAACTTGATCATTAAGTGGCACTTCGTAAGGCTTGTACATCTTCTCCCATATTGCGAAGCCTTGCGCCTGGATGAAAGCCTCCATGCGTGCCTTCCAAACCTGAAAATCAATACCAGCAAACACACAAGGTTTGGCGGAGTATTTCTTCAAGATGATTAGTCAAAAACACGTGCAAATCATAATGATTAGAGCACCGTGGCTCTGATACCAATTGTAGGATCGAAGAGCACGTGAAAAGGTACCAGAGGTGGTGAATGGTAGATTTAAAAAATCTTACGCAGCGGAAACAATTAAATCCCAACCCCTTTGGCAGAAAAACAATCTGTTAAAGAAATCATGTATGAGACTAATCTAAACGTGTTTCACCGTGACAAAAGTGATATATATCAGAGAGAATCAAGTCACAAAGACAACTCAAGAAGAATCACTCAAATCCATCGAGATAAACTCAAGTTATGATCGAAAGATCGAACAAAGGTCAATCTGTCCTACCCGAGAAACACAGTTCTGAAAACACTGCAAAGAAACTCATGGAGATCATAAACCACAAATCCAATGACCGTGAAATTCTGACAGATGATAGATAATCAAGTTTTTAAGACAACCTAAAAAGAATTACGTCAATTGGATCTGTAAAACTCGAGGTATGATAAAACCACTAACGAAAGGTAGTGCTGTTTAGAAACTCGACGAGTAAAACTTGTCTGGAACAAGTCGGACAAACAAGGCACAAAAGTTCCCTCAAACTACAAATTTTATTCAATAGAACACAAGAGGAACGGTCCCAAAGTTGTGCACCACGATCTCTGGCCTTCCTTGCTTATAACCAGCCCTTAGGCCAACCCAATCTCAACTACAACTCTAATCCTACTCAGATCACGAATCGAAACTTTCCATAACTGCTTAGGACTCTTCTATACGCAGATAGAAGCAATCTTAAGACTTCCAAACACCTTAGGAATGTATCCCATATTCCTAAAACAACTCAAATTCGTGACCCACATGAAATCATATCATAACCAACTCGATACTTTCCATACCGAGCCATAACTGACTTCGCCGCAGCCAAAGTCATCAACTGATACGATCCGATCCTTCCAACCAGATCTTCCCATCCATAAACCATCTTCGGAACCATGTTGCCACATCATGCACCGCATGCATAAGTTCAAACACCTTCCTTCGACGTCCAGTAACCTCCATATGCACTGTCCTTGATTCAATCATCCTGCGCGACCTCCTGACCCGCTCAACCACAATTCCTCCTGAATTTGGTTGTTGGAACCTCATCTCCTCCCTAAGACTAGTCCAAAGGATCCTGTCACCAGCCATGACTTGAACTCAAGCAAGACATGCACACGAACAAACAACCAATCCGTACGAGCCCAAGTCCGCGACTTGACTCAAGTCAGTTCCGAACACAACACCTTACGTGAGCACCTCACATAAGCATGTTTCAAAGCATATCAAAACGATATCAGCCATATCAACCAAAACGCACCAAAAACTTAGCAAATGAATACTAAGAAATCTGTCTAACAATGTAAATCAAGTTCGAAACATTTCACAGTAAAACCAAGAACATTGTGATCAAGCTCCGAACCTAGCCAAAGCTAACCGGAGCTTGAGCCGGAGCTTACCAAATCTAGTACAACCTAGCGCCAGAGCTTACCAAAGCTAGTCGGACCTAGTGCCGAAGCTAACCAAAGCTAGTCGGACCTAGTGCCAAAGCTAACCAAAACTAGTTGGAACTAGTCATTCCAAAAGTTGGAGCTAGAAAAACATGTCGGAGCTAACCAACATAAGTCGGTGAAAGCATCTAGGCCCCATGAGGTATGGTTTCGGTGATTAATGACAACCTTTGGATTTTACTAATGAATTTGTGGATGCAAGGTCTCCCATATCACTCATCACAATCAAATGAAATCTATATGAATATCATCTACTGCTCATTGGATATAATTGGAGACCCCTAAACAATCATTCTATGAGATCAATCAATGTTTATGAAGATTAGAAGTAACAGCTCATATGTCAAAATTATTCAACCAAAATTGACAGCACTCAATGCTTGATAATCATTAGAAGAATATTTCCAACCAATGTCTAAGAGGTCAATCGAGCAAATTCCATAATAATCACTTAGAACAACTCGAAGCAAACAAAACCAACTCACCGGATCAACCGATGTTTCCAGAAAACAATACATCGGTCGAGTTGGTTTAGCAGAAGAAGAAGACCTCAGAACTAAGAACTCACTGGATCATCTGATGATGAAGGGGATGTTACATCGGTCCATCAGTACAGTAAGCAATCGCCATGGACCAAGTGTAACACCGGACCATCAGATGTACAACTATAAACACATCGGTCAATCACTCCAGTAAGCATCAATTCTAAACCAATCTGGATGAAGTGCCACCGGATCATCCGATGAGAAGGCAAGTGTAACATCGGTCTAACAACGGTCATATCTGACACAGTGACATCAGATAATTTGGATTCGACCGATGATAACTGAAGGGAGAACATCGGATCATCCTGTGTTCGCAGAACAGTGATGTCGGCCTACTTTTCCAACGATTATTTCGTGGAGGCTGGCTATTTAAATCCCTTCAACCAGTCTATTCGATATGACTTGAAGCCCAGACTTACTCTACACCTTACCAAGCATTCAAGGCATTGAGCTACCACTTCCATATCATTTTCACCACTTGTACACCAAGATATAGGCTAGAACTAACTAGAGATAGTGCTTGTGTGCCTCCATTCTTGGTGATTGGAGTCTCTAGTGTAGTGAGAGCTGTAAGGGAGTGTCCCTTGGTGATTGTATTGTAGAGAGCCTTCTGGAGCTTACCAAGATGGTTGTGGAAGCCCGTAGGATCCAACTTGTACAAGGCTTGAGCTCCACCTTGCCGAGGTTGGCGAACGGAGAAGTATAGTGAAGATCCCTGGTCTCAGTGACTTGGGAGTGGCTATACCCTTTGGTGGGTGCCACAACGTGGATGTAGGAAGATCTTGTCGATCTTGCCGAACCACGGGATAAATCTCCGTGTCTTTGTGTCTCCTCAGGAGTTTGCGCTTTCTACCTCTCCCCTTACACTTATGCATTTCTCATACCGCAAAGTTACTATTCACTTGAATGCATAGGTTGTTTGCATAGGGAATTGGGCTTTTAGTAATTAAGTTTTATTGCTTTACTTTTTGAAAAGAAGCCCAATTCACCCCCCCTCTTGGGCATTTGATCCTTATAATTGGTATCAGAGCAAGGTTGCTCATTGGATCATTCTAGCTTCATCGCTAGAGAGCTAAAATGGCCAAGAATGGGGGTTCGGTTCCTATCTTCGAGGGCAAGAACTTTGCCTATTGGAAAGCACGCATGTGTGCTTATCTAGAGGCTATTGCTCCCGAGGTATGGGAAGTGACCCATGTGGGGTTTGGTGAGCATAATTATGTTGGTGATCAAATCAAGTGGGATGCTAAAGCTAGAAATGCCATTTATGAATTCATTAGCCAGATGCGTTTGCTAGGATTGCTAGCAAAGAAAAAGCATGTGAAATTTGGGCTTGCTTGATTGAAATTCATGAGGGTTCTTCTCGCGTCAAAGAACTAAAATATCATATGCTTAAAGTAAAATATGATGAGTTCAAAATGCTACCTCATGAAAATGTCAATGATATGTTTTCTCACTTGGATGTGCTTATCGAGGAAATTAATGCTCTTGACATTGCTTCTCTTGGCAAGGGACTCATCAACCGCAAGATTCTTATGCTCCTTCCCAAGCTGAAGTACAACATCATAAACTCCATGCTTCAAAAAGAATCTCTTGACCACATTGAAGTTTTGGAACTTATTGGAGAGATTCACGCTCATGAGATGAGTGTGCTTGGGATGATGGAGGAATCATCTTCAACCACAATTGCTCTAAAGGCTTCCGTCAAGAGAACAAATCTCAACAAAAAGAAAGTGGTTGAGCCTAGCCCAAATGAAGAAGAGCAAGCATCAAGTGAAGATGACGATGATGAGCTTGCATCAATGATGATAAAGTTCTCTCGCTTGAACTCCAAGATTGCCAAGAAGGGATACACCTTTGATCCCAAAAAGAGAGCATTCCTACCAAAGAGAGATGAAAACAAGACTTGCTATAATTGTGGTGATCAAGGTCACATCTCCTATGATTGTCCAAGACCGGACAAAAGAAGAGAGAACCACAAGAGCAAGCATCGCAAGCTTGAAGATAGTGAGGATGATGAAGAGGACAAGCCCAAACCAAGATCCTTTGGGAAGAAGAAACATGACAAGGGCTAGAAGGCAAAACTCTTCCCAAACAAGAGGAAAGGTCCACAAATGGTGTTCATGTGTGAGGCAAATGAATGGATCACCGACGAAGAATCAAGTGATGAAGAGAGTGAAGCGGAAGAAGAAAGTTTGGCCGGCCTTGCCATTACCAACAATGATGAATCATCTCTTCATCCATCTACCATGTGCCTCATGGCTAAAGGTAACACCAAGGTATGTGATGACTCTAGCGATGATGAGCTTTCCCCCGATGATTTAACTTCATTAATAAATGAATACCACACTATCATTAAGAGGGAAAAGAGCAAGCTCAAGGCTCTTGAAGATACTCGTGCTAAGCTTGTGAGTGCGAACCTCGATTTGCTTGACAAGTATGAAAGCATACTTAAGGAGCACGACACGCTCAAATCTCATGTCAAGCAAATTGAGGAGGATAAGGCTCAAATCAAGCTAGATCATCATGAGCTTGACTTAGCCCACCAAGCACTCTTGGGAAAGCACAATGAGTTAATCCAAGAGCATCAAGTACTTAATCTTGCTTATGAAGTTCTTGATCAAGAATTGAAAAATATAAAGAAACAAACTCTTAATGATACGGTATCCATTACTTCTCATGCCACTAATGTCTTGCATAAGTCTTTGCCTTTGAAAGAGAATGCTAGGGAGAAGGACTTGTTGGAAGAAATTGAAAGTCTCCGCACTAGTTTGGCAAGACTATCTAAAGGAGAAGTCAAGCACAAGGAAATCCTCCTCCAACAAGCAAAGGTCTTCAACAAGAGAGGATTTGGATCCTTCCCGGTGCCTAACAAAGGAAAGGTGCCCTCACCGAAGCTTAGAACAAGCTTCATCAGGGAAGTTGGTTCCTATTGCCAACATTGTGAGGTCACCAGTCACCATACAAGGGATTGTCCTCTTCCTAACCGGCCTTCTCCAAAATTGCCTACTAACTACAAGTCTACTTTAGATGATCATCATTACCTCTTAAGTAAAGTAGATGGCAAGGTGAAGGCAAGGTTCATCGGCAAGGACATAAAGGGCATGAAGGGGAAGCTCCCCAAGCAACTTTGGGTCTCAAAAACACTTGTATCACACATAAAAGGACCTAAGTTGGCTTGGGTGCCAAAAATCAAAAATTGAATTCATGTGTGTAGGTGAACTACAAAGCCGGTGGAAAGCATTGGGTACTCGACAGCGGGTGCACTCAACACATGACCGACAACAATGGTATGTTCACCTCCATAGAGGACCCCGACAATCATGATCAAGTCACTTTTGGTGATAATTCTAAGGGGAAGGTAATTCGTTTGGGTAAGATTGTATTTTTCACATGGTTTATTTATTTCAAATATGTTGTATGTTTCAATTTGCTTTCAATTGCACAAATTTTGTGATCTTGGGCTAACGTGCACCTTTAGCAAGAATGATGTTGTTGTGACAAGCCTAAAGTTGAGGAGAGCTATGATCAATGGGGAGCTTCAAGTTCCAACATCTACACATTGACGGAGAATTATTCATTTGTCAAATTTATGTTGATGATATTATTTTTGGTTCAACTAACAAAGCTCTTAGCCATGAGTTTGGCAAAATGATGTTTAGGGAATTTGAGATGTCGATGATTAGAGGGCTCAACTTCTTCCTTGGATTTCAAATCAAGAAACTTCGAGAGGGGACCTTCATCTATCAAGAAAAGTATACCAAGGACCTCTTGAAGAAATTTGATATGAGAGATTGTAGCTCAAGAAGTACTCCAATGGCAACAAATTGTCATCTCGACGCGGATAAGGACGATAAACCTATTGACCGATCTAATTACCGTTCCATGATTGGTTCATTGCTTTATCTTACCGCATCTTGACCCAATATCATGTTTGGTGTATGCTTGTGTGCTCGCTTTCAAGTGGCACCTAAAGAATCACATCGGAAGGCGGTCTTTTGGATACTCCGGTATCTCAAGCATACCCCAAGTGTAGGCCTATGGTACCCTAAAGGTGCAAAATTCCATCTCTTGGGTTACTCGGATTCGTACTTTGTCGGATGCCGTGTGGATTGCAAGAGTACTTCTGGTGGGTGCCACTTGCTTGGGCATTCCCTAGTGTCTTGGTCAAGCAAGAAGCAAAATTCCGTTGCCTTGTCCACGGCAGAAGCAGAATATATTGCGGCCGGTGCATGTTGTGCCCAAATTCTTTATATGAAGCAAACCCTTTTGGACTTTGGTATTAAACTTGGTTGTGTGCCTCTCCTTTGTGACAATGAAAGTGCGGTTAAGATAGCTAAAAATCGCGTTCAACACTCCCGCACTAAGCATATTGATATTCGCCATCATTTCTTAAGGGACCATGAAGCTAAGGGAGACATCTCCTTGCGAGGTGTTAGGTCCGAAGAACAATTGGCTGATATCTTCACTAAACCACTTGATGAGAAAACTTTTTCTAGACTAAGAAGTGAATTAAATGTGCTAGATGCATCGAACGTCATGTAAGTTGCCATGATCATGTAAGAATGCATCTCATATAGGTCTTGTCTAACTTTCAAAGGATAGGGGAGAGCAAGGGTTAGCTTGGGATGGAGGTTCTTTTGGGTTTTCCCAAGACTTGTAGAGTGGCTCTCCCTGAAGAAGCCTTTGAAAGGTTCAAATTTGGCAAGATAGATTTAATTTATGTCTTGCATGATGCCTGCCATATAGACTTGCACTCACGTTTAATTTCTTGCATTATAAATTGTTTGGCATTGCATACGGTAGATTGTCACAACGGGGAACCCACTTCATGAGAAAGAGAGTTGTTTGAAATGCAATATCTCAACTCATATGATGTGGAAATAACAAAATGTTAGGTGCGTTAATGCCTAAAGGAACATGCTTTAAAGAGATAGAAGTCTTCATCCTCTAGCTCACAAAGCATGGGACTTACATTTTATTTGGATTTATTCCTTATTTTCTTTGGTGTTCTATTTGCTTTAGGGCTTAGCCAAGTTATTGGCAATTAGTCTTTTGAGGGGTAAGGGGTTGCCCAAAAAGTCCTAAGACATGTGTTTCTCCGTGTTTGTTTGTTTGAGTCAAAGGACACATATGGGATGTTGCTGTTTTGTAGTCATCGGATTATCCGATGATTAGGCCAGAAGCTCATCGGATCAGTTTGTGTTAAAGTGCCAAGGGTCAACTCAGTCAGAAAGTCAAATCAACCGACGAGTTCATCCTGAGAAACATCGGTGCATTCGATGTTCACATTTCTGGAGTTGTGCCAAATTCAACCGATGCAAATCATTTTCACGTCGGATCATCCGGTGTCGATGGAACTTTTGGAATACTCTTACTGTATCGTTCGACTGACGCAGCCCTCATCTAACGGCGGTTCATCCGATGTTAAAATTTGAGCTAGGGTTTGGGCCCCACCCTTTAGCGCGTGCCTTCACTCCCTTTTCTCTCTCCCCGACTCCGCCGCTCAGAGGCCGACGCCTCACCTCCGCCGCCGCCGCTCCGCGCCTCCGGCCGTCGCCGCCCTCCGGCCACCGCCGCCGTCCTCCGGTCGCTGCCGCTCAGCGCCGCTGCCTTCCCACACAGCGCCGCCACCTCCCCAAGCAGCGCCGCCGCCTCCCCAAGCAGCACCGCCGCTGCCTCCCACGCCTCACCGCCGCCGCACCACTGCCGCCGCCCCACGCCGTCCTAGGCGCCGCACCACCGCCCTCTGCGCCGCCGTGGTGCCCTCCTTTCGGTCACCATGCTTCGCTGTTAGGGTTCCCCGGCCGCGACGATCTTTGTGTCGCCGTCCAGTCCGCCCGAGCTCGTGTCCTGCAACCCCGTCTTCGTCGTCGTCAGGGATCATGACAAGAAGGGAAAGGGCAATGCTATTGAGGAGCCAGTCGCCAAAAAGCAGAAGTTATCGAAGGAGGCGAAGAAAGCTTTGATGGCCGTTCGCGCCGCTGAGGAGCGAGAGTGAGGCCAAGGAGGATCGTTGAGGATCCGCAAAGCCCGACAGAGGCAGCCTCCCGTGCTAGAGGAGTCAGGGGAAGAAGAGGAGCCCGAAGTGCCGCTTGTTCGCCGGCGCTCAGCCAGGACACGTGGAGGTCATCCAGCTGCAGCCCCGAGACCGAGACCATCAGCAGCTGACCTTCAAGAGGACAGGGCGGCCCAGAGAGCCATCTATGAGATGTACACCAGCGTCTGTGTTGGTGAGGGTGTCCGCCTGATAAACTACAGGAAGTTGAAGGCCAAGCAACTCAGGAAGCTCAGGTGGAGCATTTTACTTGAGGAGTGGTTCCCGCAGCCCAGAGAGGCACTTGTGGACAACCGCTTTTGGACCCTGACACAGGCGTCGCTGTACGACACTTACAGACGTTGGGGCCATAAGCTCTTCCAGAACAATTTCATGGATTGGGATCAGCTTGCACTTGCAGCAGGGACGGAGATACGTCCTTACCTTGAGAGGTATAGAGGGCTAGTGGAGCTGATGTCTTACAAGAGGAGTGCCTACGTGGAGGACTGGGTTCGAGTATTCTATGCCACACTCTACGTCTCTGAGGGCCGCAGATCCATTGATTTCATGTTCATGGGCCAGCATCATCACTTGACCAGGCAGACGTTGGGACAGCTGCTAGGAGTGGATCTCCATGACACTTGCCTGCACGACAGGGTGTATGGACAGGTTGACCCACCGAGGAGCCCGCTCACTGGAGGTGTGGCACCACCGCTTGAGGAGATACGCTCACTATTCGCTCAGCCTTTCTCTCTAGACCAGCCGAGGTTACCGGCACTACTCACTCCAGCTGCGCGCACTGTGCACCTTGCCTTGCGTCGCACACTTTTGCTGAGGTCCGGATACCTTGAGGGGTTCACCAGCTTGCAGCAGACTCTCCTGTTCTATGTTATGAACGGGATGGAGTTCGACATTGTGGACATCCTGATTTGTGAGATGGAGGACGTCATCACTGATGGAGTTGGGATGATGAGGCAGCTTGTGTTTGGTCACTGGATCAGTTACTTGCTCTACATGGTAGCTCCAGAGGGGTCCGCCGTCCGTGACGGTCTCACCGATGAGAGCGTCACACGGTTCGACCACAACCGTGCTCTAGCTCCTGGAGACTGTCGTCTTGGCCATCCAGTTGTGCGTTAGGTCCGTGCCCGTCTCTGAGAGGAAGACTGGTCAGACCTGGAGAAGGAAGACGCGAGACTAGCACAGGCAGAGGCTCAGAGTGAGGATTTCCAGCATATATTTTCCGAGAGTGACACCAGCGATAGTGTCAAGGAGTACTTCCCACCTCCTCCCTCACACAGGTAGCACGACGCGGAGGCTGGAGGCTCGACTGTGCCACCTCCTACTCCACCTCTCGTGTCAGAGGCACATGTCTCTCAGCCATCTGAGCTTACCTCCTTACTCCAGCAGATGGTTGAGCAGCAGCTTCTGGACCGGCTTACAGCTGAGCAGGCTGCACATCTCTTGGAGCTCCAGCAGCAGCAGCAGGAGATGCAGCGACAGATAGCCTGTGAGAGGCGAGAGGACACTGACAGACTGACTGGGCTAATTGATCAGATGCACCAGCGCTCTCTCGACCAGCAGCAGCAGACGCAGCAGGCGATGATGGGCATCCTAGGGTTGATCACCAACCTCTACACGCAGACCGGGATTGCCCTGCCGTCACAGCTTCCAGGCCTTGCTCCAGGTCCGCATGTCCTGGCACCAGCTTCAGCGCCAGTGCCGACTACGCCGATCCCGTCGATCAGCATGTCCCTCCTGCTTGCTCCAGGTGCTCCTATCCACTCTCCCTTGCCGGCTTCGACGCTTTTCCAGCAGACGCCAGCATCCGTTGTCAGTTCCCCTCTTCCTGCAGTTCAGTCTCAGCAGGCACCAACAGCAGCTCCTGCAGCACCTGTCTCCTCCACTCCAGCTTCGGTAGCAGCAGGCAGCAGCTCTGACGACAGCACCCTCGACGGTGACCAATTCGTCATCGCCCCGAGCGCTCAGGATCCTTAGGCACTCGACTTCCTTTTTGGTGTCTTGATGCCAAAGGGGGAGAAGAGTCAGGGGGGATAGCTTAGTCTCAGGGGGAGTCCTAGCTGTAGGGGGAGTCTATCTTTTTGGGAGTTCTTTTGTAATTTGGAGATTTGCTACTCTTTTTTGAGTATTCGTGTGCCACTTATTCTCTTGAGTTATTGATCAATTGAGCTTTTGAGTTATTGATCGTTTTTTGAGCCTTCAAGTTTAAGTGTGCTAAACTTTGTACTTATTGCATATCCTTTTGAGTATCATATTCTCAAATTCATTACTATTATGCTTTACTTGTTGTGTTGTCATCAATCACCAAAAAGTGGGAGATTGAAAGCATCTAGGCCCCATGAGGTATGGTTTCAGTGATTAATGACAACCTTTGGATTTTACTAATGAATTTGTAGATGCAAGGTCTCCCATATCACTCATCACAATCAAATGAAACCTATATGAATATCATCTACTGCTCATTGGATATAATTGGAGACCCCTAAACAATCATTCTATGAGATCAATCAATGTTTATGAAGATTAGAAGTAAAAGCTCATATGTCAAAATTATTCAACCAAAATTGACAGCACTCAATGCTTGATAATCATCAGAAGAATATTTCCAACCAATGTCAAAGAGGTCAATCGAGCAAATTCCAAAATAATCACTTAGAACAACTCGAAGCAAACAAAACCAACTCACCGGATCAACCGATGATTCCAGAAAACAATACATCGATCGAGTTGGTTTAGCAGAAGAAGAAGACCTCAGAACTAAGAACTCACCGGATCATCTGATGATGAAGGGGATGTTACATCGATCCATCAGTACAGTAAGCAATCTCCATGGACCAAGTGTAACACCGGACCATCCGATGTACAACTATAAACACATCGGTCAATCACTCCAGTAAGCATCAATTCTGAACCAATTCTGTATGAAGTGCCACCGGATCATCCGATGAGAAGGCAAGTGTAACATCGGTCTAACAACGGTCTTATCTGACACAGTGACATCAATTAATTTGGATTCAACCGATGATAACTGAAGGGAGAACATCGGATCATCCTATGTTCGCAGAACAGTGATGTCAGCCTACTTTTCCAACGGCTATTTCGTGGAGGTTGGCTATTTATACCCCTTCAACCAGTCTATTCGATATGACATGAAGCCCAGACTTACTCTACACCTTACCAAGCATTCAAGGCCTTGAGCTACCACTTCCATATCATTTTCACCACTTGTACACCAAGATATAGGCTAGAACTAACTAGAGATAGTGCTTGTGTGCCTCCATTCTTGGTGATTGGAGTCTCTAGTGTAGTGAGAGCTGTAAGGGAGTGTCCCTTGGTGATTGTATTGGAGAGAGCCTTCCGGAGCTTACCAAGACGGTTGTGGAAGCCCGGAGGTCCAACTTGTACAAGGCTTGAGCTCCACCTTGCCGAGGTTGGCGAACGGAGAAGTATAGTGAACATCCCTAGTCTCGGTGACTTGGGAGTGGCTATACCCTTAGGTGGGTGCCACAACGTGGATGTAGGAAGATCTTGACGATCTTGCCGAACCACGGGATAAATCTCCGTGTCTTCGTATCTCCTCAGGAGTTTGCACTTTCTTCCTCTCCCCTTACACTTATGCATTTCTTATACTGCAAAGTTACTATTCACTTGAATGCATAGGTGTTTTGCATAGGGAATTGGGCTTTTAGTAATTAAGTTTTATTGCTTTAATTTTTGAAAAGAAGCCCAATTCACCCCCCCCCCCTCTTGGGCGTTCGATCCTTACAGTCGGACCTAGCAAAACATATTGGAGCTTAACAAGGACATGCCGGAGCTATCAAAGACATGCTGGAGCTAAAGACAAAGATCACCGGAGCTACCCAAAAACATGTCGGACCTAGACAAAACAAGTCAGACCTTACGTCGGACCTTGCAGAAGCTCGGAGCTAGAGTCGGACCTTGCTAAAAAGATGTTATGGCAGCATTCAAAACTTTTATTGTCAAAGCCAATGTATTCATCACACATAGGTCTCACAACAGCAAAGCAAGTGTACCACAAGATGGAGATTGACTGGAGCTACGCATATCATGTTGAGAAAGAAATGTAAGAGACTTGTTGGGGTTCTTATGTGAGATTATGTCAATTTCATGAGTTTTTAACTTGGAATATAGCACATCTAAAGTAAGTGTACTCATGACAGTAGATTCATGAATAGATGTGACTTTCATCTCCCAAATTGACATATCTAATGCACTTAACAATTGTCTAGCATTTTCAGCATCTGAAAAATTAACATTAACACTACGCAACTTGCTGAGAATTTTATTAAAGCAAGCAAAAAGGTCATCAATAGACTCACTGGGTTGCATCTCGAAGCGCATGTATTCTTTATGGAACATGTCTTGCTTTACCTCCTTGATCTTGATGGATCCTTCATGGTAGTCACAAAGTGCTTTCCACACATCGTATGCAGATCGGAGGTGTGCAACACGATCGAAGTCGCTTTGAGTTAATCCTTGTATGCTCAAGTTCCGAGCCTTGTTGTTGTTGTCGACATCTCTCAGATTTGTAGCTGTAACTTGATCATTTGATGGCACTTTGTAAGGCTTGTATACCTTATCCCATATTGCAAAGCCTTGAGCCTAGATGAAGGCTTCCATACGTGCCTTCCAAACCTGAAAATCAATACCAATAAACACACAAGGTTTGGCGGAGTATTTCTCCATGATGATTAGTCAAAAACACGTGAAAATAAAAAAGATTAGAGCACCGTGGATCTGATACCAATTGTAGGATTGGATAGCACGTGAAAAGCAACCAGAGGGGGGTGAATGGTAGATTACAAAATCTTACGCAGTGGAAACAATTAAATCCCAACCCCTTCGGCAGAAAAATGATCTGTTAAAGAAATCATGTGCGAGACTAACCTAATTGTGTTTCATTGTGACAAAAGTGATAGATATAAGAGAGAATCAAGTCATAAAGACAACACAAGAAGAATCTCTCAAGTCCATCGAGAGAAACTCAAGTTATGATCGAAAGATCAAACAAAGGTCAATCTATCATACCCAAGAAAAAACAGTTCTGGAGTACTGCAAAGAAACTCGTGTAGATCAAAAACCACAAATCCAATGACCGTAAAATTTTGGCAGATGATATATAATCAAGTTGTGAAGACAATCCAAAAAGAATCACGTCAATTGGATCTATAAACCTCGAGTTATGATAAAACTACCGACGAAAGGTAGTGCTGTGCAGAAACTCAACGAGTAAAACTTGTCTGGAACAAGTCGGACGAACAAGACACAAAAGCTCCTTCAAACTACGAATTTTATTGATCAAACCACAGGAGGAACAACTCCAAAGTCATGCACCACAAGCTCTGGCCTCCCTTGCTTATATAACCAGCCCTTAGGCCAACCAAATCTCAACTAGGACTCTGATCCTACTCAAATCACGAATCAAAACTTTCCATAACTGCTTAGGACTCTTCTATACACAGATAGAAGTAATATTAAGACTTCCTAGAACATTAGGAATGTACCCCACATTCCTAAAACAACCCAAATTCGTGACCCACACGAAATCCTATCATAACCAACTTAAATCTTTCCATATTTGAGTCAAACCCGACTCAGCCGCAGCCTGAATCCATAACCTAGCAGTTGGACCTTTCCGACCAATTTTTACGTCCACATATCTTCATCACAACTCGGAACCATGCAGCCACATCCATGCACTCCTTGCACATGTGCAAACATCTTCCAACGACGTCCACGATACCTTCATATGCATTGTTTTTGGTTCAAACATGTTGCGCGACCTCCCGATCAACTCAACCACAATTCCTCCCGAACTTGGTTGTTGAACCTCATCTTCTCCCTAAGACTAGTTCAATGGATCCCGTCACCAGCCATATCTTGAACTCAAGCAACACTTGCACATGAACAAACAACCAATACTTCCGAGCACAAGTCCTTGACTTGACTCTCATTAGTTCCGAAACTACAACATCTTACGTGAGCACTTCACATAAGCATGTTGCAAACCATAGCAAAATAATATCAACCATATTAACCAAAACACACAAAAAACTTAGCAAATGAATACTAAGAAATCTTTTCAACAATGTAAAGCAAGTTCGAAACATTTCACAGTAAAAACAGGAACATTGCGATCAAGCTCCGAATCTTGCCAAAACTAACCGGAGCTTGAGCCGGAGCTTACCAAAGCTAGTACAACCTAGCATCAGAGCTAGAAAAAATGTCGGAGCTAACCAAAATAAGTTGGACCTAGCAAAAACATATCGGAGCTTAACAAAGACATGCCGGAGCTAAAGTCGAACCTTGCTAAAAAGATGTTATGGCAGCATTCAAAACTTTTATTGTCAAAGCCATTGTATTCAGCACACATAGGTCTCACAAACACCCTGTCATGCAAGCACCTAGGCCTCCAATGCTTTTTGCACCTCGTGCCAACTTTCCCGATGCAAATGTTCAGAATCAAGTTCGTTCCAATATTTCTAGTGCAGTTAGGAAGTGCTATACATGTGGAGAAGCAGGACACTTTGCAATTCAATGTCCTAAGTCAGGCCTTGGTCAAGGAAGCAATGCTCCAAGACAGAACTCGAGACCCAATGGAGGACAGTCGCAAGTGAACCGTGGACAGCAGAATTTTGCTCGTTGCAATGTGAACCATGTCTACAAAGGAAGCTCAACAAGCGGATGACATAGTCATTGGTATGTTTCTCGCAAACTCTAACCCGTTGACCATGTTATTTGATTGTGGAGCATCACATTCATTCATTGCGTCGAAATATGTTGCCAAGTATAGCTTTCCTATCTCTCAAGTATACTCTATTGGTTAAGTCTCCTGGAGGAGGGATGAGGACAAATATAGTATGTCCAAAAGTAAGCCTTAGAATAAGGGGGTAGACTTCTTTGCCAACCTCATTGTTTTGGAGTCTCAAGGATTGGACATTATACTTGGTATAGACTGGTTGAGGAAGCACAATGGAGTCATTGAATGTGCCACAAACACGGTGAAGTTGACCAATGAGGAACGGATAACTGTAGAATTCGAAGCATCTCAACATGCACCAAAGCAGTTGGAGCTGAACCACATGGATGGTGCTGCAATTGACAAGACTCCAGTGGTGTGTGAATTCTTTGATGTGTTTCCGAATGAATTGCCAGGTATGCCACCCGACTGAGACATAGAGTTTGTTATTTATTTAATACCTGGAACTGCACCTATAGCTAAGAGGCCATATAGGATGCCTCCTAAGGAGTTAGTGGAGCTCAAGAAGCAGATTCAAGAGCAACTAGAGAAGGGTTTTATTAGCCCAAGCTCTTCACCTTGGGGAGTGCCAGTTCTTTTCGTGGATAAGAAGGATGGATCACAAAGGATGTGTGTGGACTACCGATCTCTCAACAAGGTAACAATCAAGAACAAGTACACCTTGCTACGCATAGAAGACCTGTTTGATCAGATGAACGGTGCTTGTGTCTTCTCTAAGATTGATTTGAGGTAAGGTATTTCAAATAAAGATTAGACCATCGGACATACCCAAGACAACTTTTTGGACACGATATGGATCCTATGAGTATACAGTTATGTCCTTTTGATCGACCAATGCACCTGCGTACTTTATGTACCTCATGAATAAGGTATTCATGGAGTACTTGGACAAGTTTGTTGTGGTGTACATTGATGATATTATGATCTACTCGAGAAGCGAGGAGGAGCATGAGGAACACTTGAGGCTCACATTGCAGAAATTGAGGGAGCATCAATTTTATGGCAAATTCAGCAAGTGCCAGTTTTGGTTGAAAGAGGTGTCATTTTTGGGTCATATCATCTCAGGAGGAGGAGTATCAGTCGACCGTGGAAAAGTGAGGGATGTGTTGAAATGGGAGCCACCGCAAAATGTGAATGAGATTAGGAGTTTTTTTGGAATTGCTGGGTATTACCATCGATTTATCAATGACTTTTCAAAAATTGCCAAGCTAATGACGGAACTGTTAAGGAAGGGGAAAGCATTCCAATGGACTCAAGCTTGTCAATACAGTTTTGAGGAGCTAAAGAAAAGTTTAACTATAGCCCCAGTCTTGATATTGCCGGATGTGAGCAAGAGCTTTGATATTTATTGTGATTCATCGAGACAAGGACTTGGATGCATGCTCATTCAAGAAGGTCAAGTGGTTGCATATGCATCGAGACAATTGAAGAAACATGAGCAGAATTATCCAACCCATGATTTTCAACTTGTAGCCATGGTACACGCATTGAAGATTTGGAGACATTACATTCTTGGTCACAGGTGTGAGATTTATATGGACCACAAGAGTCTCAAGTACATATTCACGCAAACGGACCTGAATTTTAGGCAACGAAGATGGTTGGAGCCCATCAAGGATTATGATGTGGGGATCAACTATCATCTGGGGAAGGCTAATGTAGTGGCTGACACCTTGAGTAGGAAAGGAGTAAGTCACTAGCTCACAGTTCGAGAATTGCTGTCTAAATTATGTAAGGAGTTTGAATGGTTGAATCTTGGATTTGTGAATGAGATGGGAATAATGGAGTTAAATCCGACCTTGGAGCAAGAAATTCGAGAAGGTCAAACAAAGGATGAGGAAATCTAAGAAATCAAGGAAAGGACCCGAGAGGGAAGGGAATTCAGGTTTGATGAGGATGACCATGGTACTTTATGGCTTGGAAAAAGGATTGTCGTGCCTAATGTGAAGCATATTCGGGAGACAATATTAAAAGAGGCACATGGCTCACCATACTCAATTCACCTCGGTTGTAAGAAGATGTACAAGGACTTGAAGATGTGTTATTGGTGGGCTAGCATGAAAAAGGACATAGCTGAATATGCAGCTTTGTGTGATGTGTGCCAACGAGTCAAGGCGGAATACCAAAGGCCAGCCGGATTATTGCAGCCATTGAAGATTCCGGAATGGAAGTGGGAAGAAATCGGCATGGATTTTATAGTTGGATTGCCATGTACTCAGTCGAATTATGACTCAATATGGGTAATTGTTGATCGATTGACCAAGTAAGCTCACTTCATCCTTGTCAAGACCAAGTATACTGCAATACAACTGGCAGACCTATATATGCAGCATATTGTGTGCCGACATGGTGTTCCAAAGAGGATAGTGTCAGATAGTGGTTCTCAATTTACCTCCAAGTTTTTGCAGAAATTGCATGAAGCATTGGGAATAAGGTTGAATTTCAGCTCAGCATATCACCCCCAAACGGATGGACAAACTGAGAGGACCAATCAGATTTTAGAGGATATGTTAAGAGCTTGTGCTTTAAAGCATGGAAGAAGTTGGGACAAAAGCTTGCCATATGCGGAATTCTAAAATAACAATAGTTACCAAGCAAGCTTGAAAATGTCACCCTATGAAGCACTATATGGTAGGAAGTGTAGGACACCTTTGTTCTGGAATGAGACAGCGGAAAATCAAGTGTTTGGACCTGACATGTTGCAAGAAGCTGAGAAACAAGTCTAGATTATTTGTGAAAACATGAGGGCTGCTCAATCATGGCAAAAAGGCTATGCGGACAATAGGAGAAGGAAACTAGCCTTTGAAATCGGAGACTTTGTTTATCTCAAAGTATCACCCATGAGAGGTCATAAGAGGTTTAACATAAGAGGCAAGCTAGCACCTCGATACATTGGGCCATTCAAGATTCTGGACAAAAGAGGAGAAGTAGCATATAAGTTGGAGATGCCAGCACATCTATCTGATGTTCATGATGTGTTTCATGATTCCCAACTCAAGAAGTGTTAAGGGTATCGGAAGAACAAGTGTCAATGAAGAATTAAAATTAGCAGCAGATTTGACTTATGCCGAACAACCGATCAAGATCTTGAAAACCAAGGAGAGGGCCACGAGAAACAATATTATTAGATGGTGTAAAATACAATGGAAGCATCATGCAGAATCAGAGGCAACTTGGGATCTAGAAGATGAACTCAAGAAGGAATTTCCCTATCTTTTCTCTTCCGTGTTGAATCTCAAGGGCGAGATTCATTTTAAGGGGGGTAGGTTCGTAACACCCTCATTTTCATGCATCATACATTGCATAAGTTCATAAACATGTCTAACATTAATCCACATAAAAAGAAATGAGTTTAAAATGAATTAGGAGCAAAATCGCACTTAAGAATTTTGGAAATGCAGACTAGTCCGTTTATGGTGCAGACTAGTCCGATTTCTCTCTGACCTCCTTCGGACATGTCCGTTTTTGCTGCAGACTAGTCCGTTTTTCTCTGTGTATAGTTTTCGGACTTGTCCGGTCCTGTGCGGACTAGTTTGGTACTCCAATTCCTTGAAATTTCGCCAAGTCCCTAGACTTGTCCAGATTTGTCCGACTTCTAGCGGACTTGTCTGTTTTTCCCTATGACTAAGTTTGTACTTGTCCGATGTCTAGTCCAGACTTGTCCGATATCTCTCTGACGAACTTCGGACTAGTCTGGCCTTTTGCGGACTTGTCCGGTGATTGCGATTCAGAGTTGATATTCTGTTTCATGATAAGTTTTTGGGTTCTACCTTATGTGGGCCTAAGGACATCGTGTCTAACTCTTTTTGGAGCCCATGTGGGACCCCACACTGGCCCCACCCACCCCAAACTCAAAATCCATCAAACCCTAACCCGCCACCTCTATATAAACAACCCCACCCCTTGACTTTACGTCCTTTTGCCTCAATTGAAAGACCACAAACCCTAGTTCATGGAGAGCCGCCACCAAGGAGGGAGAAGGAAATCTCGAACAAGAAGAAGAAGAGGAGGATACGAAAGAGGATCAAGATCTCCATCAAGTTTTCGTTCTTCGTCGACAATCCACCTTCATGTTTTTTCATCAACCCTAGATCGTCAAGATCCAAGTGTTGCCTCCAAAACCCTTGATTCATTGGGGTTCTAAACACTTGGTATACCTTCTACATCCTCATTATCACGTGAATTCAACCACTTTTCTCCAAATTCACGTCGATCTAGAAAACCCTAATTCACCGGTTCTGCGAAGGGCGGACTAGTCCGGCCCTACAGCGGACTAGTCCGGTTTGGATGTCTGTTTCCTGCTGAATTAATTCTAAATTGATTCAAATCAATTCCAAACATGTCCAAACTTGTTAAAAACAAATAGAACTAGTTATTAAACATCATTAACAACTAATTAACTAGTTTTGCTTCACAATTGCATTAATCATGCATGTCATGATATATTGAGTAATATATGTGCACTTATTCATTGTAATTCTTGTCTTGTATGTTTATTGCATGGTTTAGACAGATTTGCACTAGAGAATGTTGCGGTGGACCTCCAGTACCAGAACTTTGAAGCCTTTGATCCCAATCAAGCCCAAGAGCAAGGCAAGTGTCCTTGAACATATTGATCCTATTTTAACAATGAATGTTTTGTTTTCAAAACTGCATGCTTGTGTCAATTTGATGGGAATTCCTATGATAGGAAGTTTACTAGCTTTGTTTAACCACCCTTGTCACCTGGAATACATGGTAGAGAGTTGGGAAGTGCTTTTTACCTTTTTGTTTCGCTTAATTAATTGGGATGGGAAAACAACTATACCATTTAATTATGCATTAATGAGATTATGGTTAATATGAACTGGTTAATATCATATGGTAATGGGTGATCTAAGCAAGCCTGGTATGTGGATGGGTTGGAAGACATGGTGGTTTCTTGCTTTAGATCTAAGGGCCGGTTCATGCGAGAATAAGTCATGACAATAGTGCCACCACGAGGCCAAGTATGGGTGTGACGTAGCTGATTAATTAGAGTATTGCTAGTTTTGCATGGATCATTTGGCGCACCGAGGAAGGGGAGTCAGATTGGGTTTGGATTTGAGGCAGGACTATGTGGGATCCGAATGGCACAAGAGGGGGCGCTTGGTTGAAGATGTGCTCAGTTGGATACATCGCCACCGTGAAACCTCAGTGGGTTCGTACATGCTAGTAGTCCCTTTGTAAAGGCTAGTTTGTGATCTCTTGGCCACACACCAACTGAAGTGTGATATGGCAAGATAGAGGTTCTAGTCATCGAGAGGTGATGAAATCACAAACACGTGGGTAAAGTGGTACACACTCTGTAGAGTATTAAAACTATCATGATAGTTGTGCTCCCGATTATGAGCACCTGGACAACTTCCACGATTAGAAGGAAATTGGGATTTGGTATGGTTTGGTAATGGTTTGGGAATCTGAATGGTTTGGTATTGGTTATGGTTGGTAATATGGTTATGGCTGGTTATGGATTGAATTATGGTATTGGATATGGCTTATGGTAATGAGAAATCTGGTATATGGATGATGGTAATGAATTATCGACTGGTTTTATGGTAACTACATAGTGTATGATGGATTCACTTCATATACGTATAATATATTGCTTTTCAAATGTTTTAATGCACTTTTTAGCACTTAGCCTTTATTATATTCATCATTTGAATCAGCTACTTGTCATACATTCCACACTTGCTGAGTACGAGATGTACTCACCCTTGCAATTCCCCCACCAACAGTTGCAGGTCAGGATTGGGAGTATAATGATGACAATGCAGAGTTCTAGGTTATGTCTGCCGTCAGCTTTGCCTATGGTGTTGCTTGGAGCCGTGCTACCCTTATTGCTTAGCTACATAGTTGCTTAATTAGTTTGTTTCCGCTGCATTGGTTCAAACTTGTCATTAATATTCATTAGAGCTTGTATTTGAGGATATTATGAATTCTGTAATAAAAGTGGTTATTTAATCTTGTTCTGTGGTAATTCTCTGTATATCCTTTTGTGAATGCACTCATCTATGTGTGTTGACCATCCTGGGCACACATATGTGTTCACTGGGTTCATTTTCAGAACCGGGTGTCACAGTCTGACTCAGTCAAACATGTCTAACATTTGGGTCATACAAGTCTGATCTTGTGTACCACTTGACCTCTTAACTTCTATACAAACTATCTGTCAATGATTCTAGTACTCTTGCTTTGTCTCTTACCTATCCTTCATGTCTTCTCTCGCCATGACTCATGACAATCAAGGTGCAAAGAGAGGAAAGCAACCCGCGGGCAATGAAGCATCCCGTCAAGCCTCGAAAAGGGTCAAGTAGACTGTCCATCGCACATGTTCCGCTCAGGGACCCTTGTTTTGTCAGGTGCCTCTAGTGGTGGTGCCCAAGTTGCTCAATCTACTCAAGAGGACATGAAAATTGGACCTTTGGTGGTGCACTCACCTGTTGGCAACCCTCATCGCCCCGCAGACAAGTTCAAATATAGAAGGAACATCCTAGAGACACAGGCTCAAAGGGATGTCATGTGCTACGAGATGCCTAAGGTTGGGAGAGACCCTCGGTTTTGGAGCTATTTCCACATGGACTCCTCTCGGTCAGTGCGTACGACTAAGCAAAATCCAGTGATTGACATGCAGTGGATTGACTGGCAGACAGTACAGAAGAAGAGAGATGTGCTATTTACTGAGGTCAAAGTTGCTTGTGACTTTCATGGTGTAAAGGACATCATGGGACTACAATACCCATGGAATATTGAAGTCATTCTTCAGTTCTATACCACCATATTCTATTGTACAGACAAACCTGGTTCACTTGGATGACCAATGGTGAGAAATACTCGGTGAGCTATGAAGATTTTGCCAACATCTAGGGAATGGGACACTGTTTGAGGCATCCATCGAAGATCCATGAGGAGCCTCTTTTGACCATTGAGGAGATGTTGGATTTCTACTCGGAGGGGTACCTTGCTCAACCTCCTCACATCCACAGGCTACGTCCTTTCCATGCAGTGCTTAATCGTCTCATCCGAAAGACGATAGCCCCTAAAGACGGAGATACCAACCAGATCAAACACAACAGCCACAATGTCATCAAGCTTCGTGCCAGCTAGCAGAGGTTTAATGCTTTTGACTACATCTATGAGGAGATTCACATTGCTTTGTAGACTCCTGCTAGGTTCTGCTATTATGCTCCCTACATTATGAAGCTTATTGAGACTGTCTCTGGCAATAAATTTGTAAAGGAAGTGGTGCATAGGACTCTAGGGTATAGGTGGCCAACGGGCCGTGCTGGGCTGGCCCGGCCCGAGCCCGGTCGGGCTTGTGCCTTAAAAACCTGGGCGCGGCACGACCCGGGAAAAAATCGGGCCGTCCCAGGCTGGCCCGCGGGCTGGGGGTCTAGGCCCGGGCACAACCCGGATCCATTTTAAGCGTGTCATGCCGTGCCGGGCCATAACGAGCCGTGTCGTGCCAGGCCGGCCTGTAGCCTATTTTAGTTTAAAAAATATAATAAAAATAATAAAAAATCACTATTCGGGCCTAAACGGGTCGTGTCGGGCCAGCCCGCCCGACGGGCCGATCGTGTCGGGCCAAATCGGGTCGTGCCGGCAAGCCCGATGGGCCGGAGATCTAGGCCCGAGCACAACCCGTGTCGTTCTTCGGGCCGGCCCGGGCCCGACTTTTTCGGGTCGGGCCGTGCTCGTGCTGGGTCATTTTAGTCATGCTTCGGGCTGGCCCATTTGGCCCGGCCCATTTGGCCACCTCTACTCTAGGGCCTCAGAAGCCTTCGAAGCTTCACCATCCTGTGAGAGGTCCTTTGGTACCGTCTCAGCCTAGCTCACTTAGGAGGCGCTCAACTCAGCCTCCTCCTCCTCCTCCTGTGCCACAGCAGCCGTCATGCACTTCAGCACTCTTGAAGTTTCTCAAGATGATGTTCTCTATGTGCTGCTCTACTCAGATTTCAGTTCAAAAGTTAAAGAAGAGGCAAAATAGAGACATGGCAGCCATCAGAGAGCACCTCCAGCTTCCTCCTACCAATGTGTCAGATGTCAGCAAAGATTAAGTACCTTTGGAGTTTCCTGAGCTATCAGAGTCTGAGCTTGCTTTCTTCTCGGGGATTGGTGCTTCCTCTAGTGCTCCCTCAGCTGCTCGTTCTAATGATGATGATGATGATGATGAGGAAAGCGAGTATGAAGAGGAGCGAGAGAGTGGCAACAACGAAGGGAGCGATGATGAGTAGATACTAGGACTCTTTTAGCTTTTCTCCTTTTTGGTGCCTAGATGCCAAAGGGGGAGAAGTATAAATCTTAGTTATGGACATGGACATGTATCTATTTATTTTTTGTGAATTTCTATCGTGTCATTCTACTTTTGATGCTTATGTTGTACTTATGTTATGGATGCTTAGTTTAATTCAAGTCATCAATGATTATTCACTTGCTTTCATATAATGCATCACAATATCCTTCACAAAAAATGTATGTAGACACCCCACGAGTATTAAGAGTATATGAGCTCATTCAATCCTGTTTTAATCGAAAGCTCATAGAGCCTTAATAATCAAAATCAATTTTTTTATCTAATTGTTGGAAGCTTTAATTGGTTGTCATCAAGCACCAAAAGGGGGAGACTGAAAGTGCATCTATGTCCCTTGTGGGTTTTGGTTGATTAATGACAAACAATTAAAAGGCTAATGACTTTGGTTGAGTTCTTGCAAAGATTTTAGTACAAAATGAAATTCACGAAAAAAAGGAGAAAATGGCATGAAATGTGGAGTAGAAATAGGTTTTCTATTTCTCCTTGAGTCATAGGAAAACATGTACTATTAAGAGGGACACCACGCATGAAAACTTAGTGAGTCAAATGGGAGCTCAACCTCTTGGGTAGGTTTTAGGAAAATCCTTTGTGTCTAAGTCAGACTTGTCTGACGCCTTGGGTCGGATAAGTGCGAATTCCTTCTGGTGGAATTCAGACATGTCCAAACTGTATTTCAGACATGTCCAAAACTTCTCTAGTCGAATTTAGACATGTCTGAATCTGTATGTCGGACATATCTGAAATCTCTTTGTTGGTATTCAGACATGTCCGAAGTGGGTCGGACATGTCCGAGGTACTTGACTTAGAAAAATCTTCTAAGTGTCTGAAAACTCGGTATTGTCCGAGATGGGTGTTTAGAAAAGTCCGAGAAGTCTATGTTCGAATTCAGACATGTCTGAAGTGGGTCAGACATGTCCCAGGTGTAATTCTCTGGATTAGTGCCTCGGATAAGCCTGAGTTGAAAAACCTCTCCTTGTGTGTCGGACTTGTCTGATGTTAGTCAGAGTTGTCCAACGCGGCTTTTGCGCACGGATTCAAATTCGAGTGGTTAGCCATACTGATTCCGTTGCCAGTGTGTCGGAGTTGTCCGAACTTGGGTCGGACTTGGCCAACGTGGGCTCTTAACTAACGGATAAAAACACTTTTTGAGTATAAGTTGATGGGGACTTCATCACCAATCACAGCCTAACCATAGAGAAACTCTCAGAGCCCCCTCAATCCCTTAAGAAACCCTCCTCTCTTGTTCTTCACCCTCTTGAGCCCAAATCTGAAGTTTTTGGGGAAGAGTGAAGGAGAAATTGCGAGACATGGCAAGAGAAGTCCATAGGGAGTTGAGCAACGTTTGATTCACTAAGTTCCTTCGTGATCGCGTGTTTGTTACTCTTGGGGTTCTCCCCTAGACTGTTAGGCGTCGCCCCAAAGATTTCTTGCGTGATTTCTTGATCTGGGGAAGTTTGTAATCTTTGTTATAGTGGAAGAATCAAGACTAGACCTTTGAGGCGTCTTGGCGAGGATAGGGCTGTTAGGACCGACCCTTTGTGGGTTTCTCAAAGGGTACGTAGGTTTCTTTGTGGAACCTAACCTCATAAGAAAATCCTTGTGTTCATTGTCTCCATTTATATTTTCGCAAAGTCCTTACTTTCTAGTGATCATCTAGGTTTACTTTGTTTCTAGCACATAATCTTATTTCTATCATCTACTAAAACTGCTAGGACACATTTCCATTCACTTAGATTGCGTAAAAACTTCATTTTTGTCACAACCTTGTGAATTCAGTCGGACTTATCCGATCTGAATTAGACTTGTCCGACTTCAGTCAGACAAGTCCGATTCTAAGTCAGACAAGTCCGACATGTATTGACAGGACTCATTTTAATTAACTCTAGATTTTTTATTATCGCCTATTCACCCCCCCTCTAGACTACTTTCACATACGTTATGCCCGGCCGGGGCCCGTCGTTAACTTTTGATGGCTTTAGGGTTAGCCGTCGTAAGTGAATCGGAGAAAAAATCCCCAGTCTGGACCCGCCATCGATGCGAGGGTGCTTGGCATCCTCATCGTCGCCATTCATCTCTCTGCCCGTCTCGACGCATACATTACCACTAAATGGACCGTGTCGGGCCCTAAATGGGCCATGCCATGCCGTGCCGAGCCGGCCCAAAACCCGTTTATTTACATATAGTAATTAAACACTCAATCGATTAAAGTAATAAATAAACAATAATAAATTATAATACTAATTAAGTAATTAATCAATTGAGCATCAAATTAATCATGTAATAAACAAATTAGACCATTTAAACAACTAGTTATTGTATTAATCAAATAATAAAAAATTCAACAAATAATGAACTAATGAATTAACAATTAAGAACTAATCAACAATAAATCAACAATTCAACAATCATTCAATCAATTTAACAACTAAGTAATCAAATACCTAAATTTAACTACCTAATTTAAAATTATGTGACTAATTATTCAATTAATTAACCAATCGAACATTCAATCATGCGTGTAATCAATCAAGAAAATACACAATCAATCATCACACCGTGTCGGGAGGCGGTGCCGACGGCGTCAGGAGACGGCTCCGGCGACTACGGTGGCGGTGTCAGCGGTCGTGGGCGGGGGAGACGGAGGCACCGGGAGGCGGCGGTGTGTCAGAGAGATGAGAAATTTGTACTAGCGAGCTTGGTAATATCCTCCTATTTACAATGGGTGGCTTATTTATGACAGCATTAGGGTTGTCGTCCTAAGTTATGTACTTCTTTATACTACAAGGATTTTGCCCTGTTGCAACGATTGTACTGCAATGAATAATAAATCGTTGCAGTAAGCTTGATCTGTTGCCACGATCCACCAGTTCGTGGCCTTAGGATCTATCGCCACAGATCACAGTTGTTGCATTAGGATCTGTTGCCACAATTCACCAATTGGTGGCGTTAGGATCTATCGCCACAGAACACAGTCATTGCATTACGATCTGTTGCCACGATTCACCAGTTTGTGGGTGTTAGGATCTATCACCAAGGAACAATGTCGTTGCATTAGGATATGTTGCCACGATTCACTAGTTCGTGGCATTAGGATCTATCGCCACAGAACACAGTCGTTGCATTAGGATCTATTGCCACGATTCATCAGTCCGTGGCGTTAGGATCTATCGCCATGGAATATAATCATTGCATTAGGATCTATTTCCACGATTCACTACTTTGTGGCGATCACGATTCACTACTTTGTGGCGTTAGGATCGATCTCCACGAAACACAGTCATTGCATTAGGATTTGTTGCCACGATTCACCAGTTCATTGCGTTAGGACCTATCGCCACGGAACACTGTCATTGCATTAGGATCTGTTGCCACGATTCACTAGTTCGTGGCATTAGGATCTATCGCCACGGAACACAATCGTTGCATTAGGATCTATTGCCACTATTCACTAGTTCGTGGCATTAGGATCCATCGCCACAGAACACAATCGTTGCATTAGGATTTGTTGCCACGATTCACTAGTTCATGGCGTTAGGATCTATCGCCACGGAACACAATCGTTGCAGTACAAACTTTTTCCACGATTCACCAGTTTGTGGCGTTAGGATCTATCGCCATGGAACACAATCATTGCATTAGGATCTGTTGCCACGATTAACAGTTCATGGTGTTAGGATCTATCGCCACTTAACACAATTGTTGCATTAGAATCTGTTGCCACGATTCACCAGTTCGTGGCATCAAGATCTATCGCCACGGAACACAATCATTGCATTAGGATTGTTGCCACGATTGTACTTTATGGCGTTAGGATCTATCGCCATGGAACACAATCATTGGCCTCACGATATATTACAAAATGTTGGTCACTGTGTGAATGAATGAATGTGTGTGGTGTGTTCATCGTGTTCCTCAGGAATCATAAGGAAGTATTTGTTTATTTTCTGGACGAGTGAATGATTTAGTTATCAAGTGAATGTGCTCTAAGTTCAATGATGTGTGATATCAACAGTAGTGAACCGAAGCCAAAATGGAGAAAATCACAAAGCTAAAGGAGACGTGGGGGACGACGCACTTTTAATATAAGAAACGCACTTTGCTACTAAGCACGTCTCCATTTTGCTTCTCCGCACAGACTAAGGCGCCATCAGTCTCTCCTCTTCTCTCTTCGTTCATCTTCTCCGCGCATACAACCCACCATGGCCAACGTTCTGCCGCCAAGTCCGCCGAGAGAGCCACCCTGCAAGAAACAGTGTTGTCGCTCCCCCGAGAGGCTCAACAATGAGCTAATCAAGATGTTGTTCGACAGGTTGTTCGAGGAGTTCTAGAGGCTACTCGAGACGATTTCCGAGGTGCTCGGCGTTGAGGGCTGCAGTATCCTAGTAGTGGCGATGGCGGGAAACCTCAATCGTGAGGTTGCACCGTCGGATTCGGACCAGCCGGAGCAACTCGCAGAGTAGGCGGAGGAGGAGTGTCTTGTACTTTTTTTGTGTTTTGTAATATATTTGTTAATGAATGATTGTGTTATCTGTGTTCATTTGTGTGATGAAAATTAGGATCTGTTGCCACGATTGTACTAGTTCATAGCCTTAGGATCTATCGCCACGAAACACACTCGTTGCATTAGGATATGTTGCCAGGAATCACTAGTTTGTTGCATGGAATTTCTGCAGGAGCGTCATTTCAAATTCTGGGTATATTCTAAAGCGGTGGGATTATTCAATATCGGCTAGCTCACACAGTACTTATATAAAAAATCATCATCTTCGCTGTTGTCCCCCCCCCCCCAATAATGGAGCTACGAGAACATCTATCATCGTCATTGTCTTGGTCATCATCTTCATTTTCTGATGGAATTCCATGTGCCTCAAACTGATCATATGTTCTCATTTGAAGATCGGAAGCATCACTGGTTGCTCCCTCAATGTCATTCCTAGCCCATGCGGTCCTATCCTCATTTATGTGTGGCATATTTGTATCAGTAAGTCGTCGATCATCAAATGTCTCAGCCTCCATTGTCTCAGTGACATAATTTTCACTGTCTCTAGAGAGCATGGCAAAAGGGTTTCGTGGCTTCATTTTAACAACTGTAGCCCATTTAGGTTGCTTCACACTTTGAACGTAAAAAACTTGTTCTGCTTGGGTGGCTAGAATGTAAGGCTCATACTTAAATTAAAAAAGAATAGTGTCAACATCTATCATTCCGTATTGATCCATTTTGTAGCCTCTGCTTTGGCTCTAACAAGAACAAGGCCGATCAAGCCATTCACATACAAATAATAGAACCTCTTGATTTTTTCAAAATCAACAGAAATTATTTTCTTGATTACTCCAAACCACTCATGATCACCGTCCCGAACAACAACACCACTGTGTTGCATCCGTAAATCTTTTTTCCACCTCTGCAGTTCGAAAGAAGAAGCCATTTATGAATGATCGACTAAAAACGTGCCCAACGATCACGTCCTCTAGATAATGCATATAAATAATCGGTTACTTTGTCGTATTTGAGTAATGTTGTAATTTGTACACATTAGTATAAAAGGGATCATCAATAAACCAACTTCAGAACACATATTTGTTCAATATTTCATCAAAGTAAAAACTTGCATGTACTTACTCGTTTCTGAAACCAATAAACAAACTCATCTCTATGGTGTTTTTCAATGTCACGAGAATGAATATTTTTCAGCTCTTCAAAATGCTCACTGAAAAGGGTACAAAAATAAATTAGCCATCTACAATAAGCATGATCCAATACAGTTTAGAACATCTGAGTTATACGTACTTGATCCATGGAGCGGCCTCTTCAGCATTAGAAATAATATAATGACTAATGTTATGTAGTTCCACCATAATAAGTTGGCCCTATTTAAACCCTTTTTTAGAATTATCAACTTCTGTAAATATATTAGACTCGAGAAAAGGTTCATTCCTAGCTGCAGCTTCATGATGTTCTGGCCTATTAAGCTTGGTGCTGATGTTATCCAAAAACTGACTACAAAAAGTCATACACTCTTCCATAATATATCCCTCAGCTATAGAACCCTTCGGGTGAGCTCAGTTACGTACATACCTACCAAGGTACCTCTCAATTGGATACATCCATCTATAAGAAACAGGTCCACCCAAGCAAGCTTCTTCGGCAAGATGGGTTAGAATATGTACCATGATATCAAAGAAAGCGGGGGAAAGCACCATCTCAAGCTTACAAATTGTTTCAGGAAATTGTTTGATCATCTTCAAATCTGGTTCCGTCTCTTGATGTTTGAGGCATAACCATAGGGCATCTTCACATCCCCCAAAAAACATGCACAAGGTGGTCTTCTCATTGTTATGCAAAGTATATGATGTGGATGGACAATCATACTTCCCATTTATAGCCACCGGATGTTGCTATGGCCATATACCCATAGTCTGCATATCAAGACGAGCTTGTAGACTATCTTTTGTTTTACTATCCATATTAAGCAATGTCCCCAATATGCTATCACAAATGTTTTTCTCAATGTGCATGATATCCAAGTTATGCCTTATTAGCAATATCTTCCAATACGGGAGCTGGAAAAATATACCTTTCTTCTTCCAACTATGCCACCTATTTTCCTCAATGCGTTTTCTCTTAGTATTCGTCTGTCCAAAACTCGGTTGATCAAAACTCTCGTATTGTTGAAGTACTTCATCACCAGAGTGTGATGTTGGAGCCTCTCTATTCTCTATCTTGTTGTTGAAAGAAGCTTTGTCTCGACGCCACCTGTGATTCTGAGGTAGGAAACGACGATGACTCATGTAGCAATACTTTCGTCCATGTTTCAACCACAACGCGTCAGTGTTTATATGGCAGTATGGACATGCTAGCTTACCTTTTGTGCTCCATCCACATAGCATTGCATATGCTGGAAAATCATTTATTGTCCACAATATAGAAGCTCGCATGAGAAATGTCTCTTTCTTTGAACTGTCGTTTGTTTCAACACCATCAGACCATAATTTCAGTAGCTCATTAATCAAAGGCTGCAGCTACACATCAATGTTTTTTCGAGGTGACTTTGGCCTAGGAATTATCATTGACATCAACCAATAAGGTTGCTTCATACACATCCAAGGTGGTACATTATAAGGGATTAGAATAACAGGCCATGTACTGTAAGAAACATTCATTATTCCAAAAGGATTGAAATCATCAAATACTAGCCCAAGTCTTATGTTGCGAGGATCAGATGAGAAATTTGGGCGAATGCTATCAAAATGCTTCCATGCTTTTGAATCAGCAAGATGGCGTAATATCCAATCATCAATATGTTCGTCTTTGTGCCAGCACATGTTTGATGCCTTTGATTCTGCCATATAAAACCTTTGAAGACGGGGAATAAGAGGGAAGTATCGTAGAATCTTGCGTGCTACAAGCTTCTTGGCTTTTCCACAAGGTAAAGCCTCTCTTGCATCCCCACCAGTACTATTTTTCCATCTTAATTCACCACATTTTGAGCATCGATCCAGTAGAGAATAGTCCTTCCGGAATAACACAGAGTCATTGACAGATGCATCGATCTTTTGGTAGCCAGCCCGAGGTCATGAACAACCTTTTGAACTTTATCAAGTGTATTAGGAATGCAGTGGCCCTCTGGAAGCACATATGAGAATAGTTCAAGGATCAACTCACATGTTTTTTTGCTCAGACTAGTTAAAAACTTTATCTGGTACAACCTAACAATGAAGGATAATTGGGTCACCTTCTCACAACTTGGATACAACCCCTTTTTGGAATCATTTAATAAGCCATAGAATGCCTTTGCACACCCAGTTAGCTCCTTCTAGTTTATAGCATTTTCTGGATCATCAACATCTGCTGAAGTACCACCATGATCAGTGCCTCTAAGTAGACTGGATAGCATATTTGTAAAAGCCCGCTTTTCGGAAGAACAAAAACTCAAAAATGCGAACTTAAAAATTTTGAAAGTGGACTTGGAAATCCAAACTCACATGAACCATATGAGTTAACCAATGTTCACTAAAAATAGGGACTTGTTAAAATTCCACATATAGAACATGTTTGCTAATGTATATTAGAACTTAAGGTGTAAAATCCTTAATTTCCATGTATTCACATTTTCAATGAAAAATTAAAGGAGAAAAGAAAACAAAATAGAGAGAACGAAAAAGGAATTATTCCAACCCTAAAATGGGACATTCAAAAATACTCAAATCTAAGGCTGAAAATTTTTCCATGACCTTCTAATATTCCAAATAGACTCTCGGTAAAGTTTCAAAATTTTTGAAACACGTTTTCCATTTATTGGACACGTATTGAGAGTTTAATCAGAGTCGACTTCAAATTTAAACTTTGTACTTAATCTTGTCCAAATCAACTCCAAATTTTTCCTGAGGTCCCTTATGGTTCAAAAAGGGTAACTTCAGGATTTTTGAATCTAATCTACTATTTATTTCATTGAATCAAGTATCACCGCTTGAATTCAAATTCAAAACTGAGTTCAAAATTCATCTTGCTCAGTTCTGAAATCTGATTGCACCATAAAGTTCTTCACATTTTATTTAGTCATTGGGACAAAGTTGAATATTTATGAAGCATGATTGCTATCTCTATTTGAATTTTGAAAAGGAGAAGGGAGGAGAGTGAAGTGGGTCCCACATGTCATGTCTATCCTCATGGCCACAAAAAACAACTTTGCTTCTCTCTCTCGGTCCTTATCACTGCGCCCAACTCTCTCGGTCCTTATCTTCCCGCTCGCCACCTCCAGGTCGCGCCTCTGCCGCGCCGAAGCCGCCCACCTCCGGCGCCCGTCCACGCGCCGCCGACGCCGTGCTCCTGGCCGTCGCTCGTCGGAGCCGCACCACCCCACAAGCCGCGCGCCTCCAGCGCCCAACACCGGTCGTGCCCCGCCTTCCAACCGCGACGTCACCCCGCGCCCGGAGTCGCACCGCCCGGCGCGCTCACCACCGCCCAGCGCCACGGCGCGCCGCTCGCCGCACGCCCGCGCTCGCCCCGACCGCGAAGTTCCCGGCCTCTGCACGCCGCCGACCCAGCTTTCTCCTAGCCGCGCACGCCCCTTGCTGCGCCTCCCCGTGCTCGCAGCTGGCCAACTACCGCGTGCAGCTCTGCCACACGCCGGCCGCTGTCGGTGCCTTGGCCGTGCCTCCCCATGCTCCATGCCGCCCACAGCTAAGCGCATCCAGCCCTACTGTGACCCCCGGCTGCCCTACTCGTGTCGCGCCCATGCCGGCGACAGTCACCCACCCTCGTCACTGTCCAACACCTCAACCGGTGGTCGACACCTGGCATTGTCACCCCGTTCCACACCGTGGCTATGTCTTGGAAGCAAGGCGATTGTTTGGTGTGATGGATAAAATTCGGGAACACACCTTTGACACAATGGTATCGACAACTGGTCCAAGGTTAGCTCTTATTTTGCAAGAGTGATTGGATCATTGAATGCAGCCAAGGTGTTCGATGAAATGGTTACAAGGCGAAACTAAGTGTGTTGCTGTTCAATGCTGGTCTATGGATGCAGGTCTATTCTGGGGTGGCAATCGACAAGGACATGTGCCAAGGTGCTCTTGGAATGTTGATGAAGTAACCGAATCAAGTACGCACCCAAGATGTTTGGCGAAATGCCTACAAGGTGAGCCTTGCCCTGAAATACCTTGCTTGACGACACCGACATCCGTTCGTCGTGATCGCTAAGGTTACTCATGTGTCGTCAAGTCGTACGTCCAGTTTTCGCATTGATATCATTCCCATATGAGTCCCTAAGTTGACCTATTTTGTCGTTTGTATCACATTGGTCTGTCCGTGCATGCTCGTGATGCTCCACCATGAGCCGCGTCGACGTCGTTGCCATATGACGTCGTCGTGACGCTCCGAGCCATCATCGTGTCTTGGCATCGAGATGAAGGATGCTTGTGATGTGTGTGGTGCTGAAACACTAGCACGACTCGTCGTACAGTGGTCGTTTAGCCAAATTAGGGTTTAGTCGAGGCGAGACTCGTCGAGCCCTGGGTGTAGTCAGGGTGCTCGATGAAATGCCTTCTAGGTCAAACCAGGTGTGTCGGTGATCACCGATGACCTGGGGTAGAGGTATGCAAGAACATTGCGACCAACAAGGAGAACTAGACCAAGGGGAACCTTGGATAAGAGTTCCTTGATTGTGTCGAGGATGTTCTCTAACCGATCACAAGATTGGTTAACTTGGTGTACCACTTCATCGACGACAGGTTCGTCGAGTCGCTTATCAACAACCGAGTCGACATCACTAGCCTTAAGACTCACATGGTGGTGTTCGAGATTCCGCTCACCCCATTGACGAGTCCGGGTTGATGTGGACGTCGCTAAGACGATCTTCTCGAGATGGCAAAGCATGCCTTCACGGCAAGGTCTCGCATCATGTTTAAGTCCCGAGAGCTTACCGAGCTCACCTGGACAAGCTTGTGGGAGACACTACATTAGTGTCGTCGTGTAAGCATCTGAACGATGCTTGCGACATTAGTCGTAGAAACTACTTTACCTAAAAGTCATTTGAACGTTGTCTTGGTACTCATGCTAGGTTAACAGTGCTTGTAATGACTTCTTAAGTACAAACCATGTTGATCCCAATTCAGTCCCAAGTGTCGTTGGTTCCATCATGGTTCATCCTAAGTCAGGACCCTACGACAGCACTGCTCACTTAACTAGGTTTACTCCTTTATGAGTTAAGTCAAGTTCATTGGTCGACTACTGAATCGCGACCTTCGTCTTGTACACTCCACTCATACTCAAGCTTTCGATATCCCCATTGATTCTTTAGTCATCCTTATACTACCAGTCCAACACTTCCACACCATTCAGCTTTATCATCCTTGAGTGGCATAGCATCGAGTGTTGAGTGCCAAGTTACAATGTGTGCTTACATTGCACCTTTCAATTCACAGCTCGATACTACTATGACCACTTGACTCCATCCTTTGTTTATCCACACAACAGAGGCATATCTGTCCTTCCTAGTCAAACTCCTCGTTCATAGAGTTTACACAACCCCGTGGAGTCTATTATTAAACTACTTAATTACTTAATTACTTATATGCATATCATGTCGATAGGAACGTGCTGATAGGTGATCGACAAGAAACTTCGCTTGGAGGAGAAGGCCAAGGTGTTTCCACTGAAGTTCCATGGCAGGTTCTCCGAAGGAAGACCAAGCACTAACAATTGACATTTATTCGAGTCGCAAACTAAGGCAAGCCCCGGTTTGCATTTAAGTCGTTTATAAAATTTTGCTTTATCACTATGATGAGTAGTATATGAATTGTGCATTAAGTTTAGGATGATTGATACTCCACTTGCATGGCCACAAATCCCAGGGATTGGTTGGAACGAGTTACAATTTGACCTGTAGTAACTGCTTTGCTAATGCATAGGAAATCTGGTAGAAGTCGAGTAGTTGGGATCTACTCGCGAGAGATGTAGGACATATCTCACAGGATTGGTTAGATAGAAAATGGATTAATATAATGAAATTGAGACCGGGCAGGGAATGGATAGGAAGCGGCGAGAATTGAGTCTCGGTCGCATAGCCCTGCCTGTGTCGATTAAGGCCCGCTTCGTGTGCGACCCCGCTGAACAAGCTTGACTTGTACCGGCAACATAATGGACATATGGAATCCAACAAAATGATGTAACTTGATAACTGGGGTGTCGAGGCCCATTAACTCACCATCGATAGGGGTGGGTTGAGGACAGTAAGGTGTAAATCGGTCGGCGGACACATGAGGTGTTCCGTGCGGAGACCTTCTGTTCACGGAGGTGAGACGGGCTTGGCATTTGAGTTTCTCATGAAAGGTGGCCATATACGCCTAGTACTGAAGTGTTATGTAGGTACGGGTGTGCTCGCTGACACTTCCGAACGACGTGTGTGTCGTGTTATCCGGGTGTGTCCTGATTGCGATCACTGTCCCTCGCAGTAATAGAGTACCACTTGTTCACTGTGTCGTGATGTAGTAAATACTAAAGAAGCCGGCAAATTATATTGTATTGAATTATAGTTGCTTTACAACCTTGTATGATTTAGAGATAGCAAAATTAAGGTTTACAATTTCCCCATACTTTAGCTGTAATAGCATTATGTGCTCTAAGCATGTCATATCATCAGTAAAGCGTTTCTTGTTTGATTGTGGAGCCCATGATGTATCGTGCTTGGAGAATGTCATTTGCTACTTAAAACCTGATTATAAGGATCCACTTGTAGGCGAGTCTATTTATGCTATTCCTTACCTATGATTAGACTTTACACTGCAGATGTCTAGTGAGACGGGTTAGTCTTGCTGTGCCTTATGCTCACGTTTGCGCTTTAACGATTTTTGCAGGTATTAGTTTTATTTCTGCTGTTCAGGTTGTACATGAGACTCGAGGTGTCGAGATAAATCTCATGTGAGCCACGCCGCTGCTGGATGTTCTCCTTGTTGCTAGTGAGAAGCGTCCTAGGGCATGGACGTCTTCTCTCCTACGTAGTTAGGTGAGATTATGAGTATGTATTTTCCATTGTGTGTGTACTTCTGTGGTACACTCTTTTGTAAACTCTTCTTATTATGAAATGAAAACTTTATATGTTTTGGTATCTTTTTTGTGTGTGCTGTTAGGTGCCGCATCGCACGGCACCACCCAATGAGATCCTCGGATGTGTGGACTCCGGTCCCCACAGATATGGTATCAGAGCTTCATTGGGAATAGCACGCTCGAAAAGAGCCTATTTTCGAAAACTCCAAAGTAGTCGAGTGAGGATTAGCTATATGCCCATTAAGGACTATTACTAGTATAAGTTATAAAGGTGGTGAACTAACTTGTTATATTACTCTCTAACGACGCTCCGTCTTCAAGGTAAGAGGTAAGGTACGTCGCCGAGAGCAGATCAATCTCAGTAAACTCTGCATATGAGATATGGTATGTGATATTTCTGTGGCTTGGCACTCAAAGTTAATATGAGTCTCTAAAATTTTCCATGTTTCTGAGAACATATGACACGCGGTACCCCAGCGTGACATAAAATTAGTGGGAGCCCCCGTCGGGTGGTGTATAACCCGATAGTGTGTATCTCTAGAACTATTCATGTTCTATGGGATCATGCGAAACACGTATGCCCGAGCCTGTATAAGCCAGTTCGTGCGGGAGTCTTTGCTGTACAGACGTATTTACAGCCATGTACCTCGAGACATGACTTCGCTCGAGGGCGACTCACACCAGAGTCGTATGCATTTACTTTTGATTATATCTTATTGTGACTGCCTATCGTGTTTCCCCGTGCCGCCCTTGAGGTGTGAAGGTGTGAAAGGGGATTGTTTGTCTTCTGCAGGTACACTAACTCCAGTAGCGACCCGTGTAGCAAACGTTTGTGAGTGATCGATATTAGGACCACCTATAGACGTATCCGGATGTACCGGGTTAGACTTTTCTTTGGTAAGGAACGTAGTACCGTCAGTATCACCATTGATACTTTGACCACTCCCCACAAAAGAATGGTTTCATTATCATCTTGTAAGATCCAACTACCAGATGCTGGTAAGATTTGGATCAAAGTTTCGACATGGAACGTACAATGTGAAGAAGGATGAAGATTAAGTCTTTTGTGTACTCTTGACGGAATCTAGCTCGATTATGTCAAGATGTACTTCTAGTTAAACTTCATAGGACATCGTAGTATGCTATAGGGATGGGGGAGATCTTCAGGTCCTCGACGACATCTCTATGGACGAGTTGGACAGAACAACACTGGGGAAATTCGTCCAGATCATTAGAAACCAGTGTTTCTTCACCTCTTTGATATAATGAACTAGCCTCGGCATTTCAACCATAACTCTTTGTAGAATCGTCGAATACCTTCGAGTAATAGATTTCCGGAAACCTTGCGACTTGTACAACAAGTTTGTAATGGGACTTGCTGTCAAATTGTGAGGTTATCCATTTAAAAATCAGTGGCCAAATCAGCTTTAAACAACCATGATCTATCAAACTAAATTCTGAAACCTGAACCGATTGTTCCACTTCAAAAATCCGTATCTCTACAACCTGGAGGGCTTTGGAGGCAAGTGAATACTTTTTGGAAATCTTTTGAAGTCATCTATAAGTTTTCTATTGACCTCCAAGCCAAAAGACGCTTTTATGGTGATGCAAATGCACCATTATCACAGCAGCTGCTGTTCTAAAACTACATGGACCAGCATCTGAATTTTTGCCATATTTCCTTGTAGAAAGCTCTTCTATTCCATTATGATACATTTCTGGAAAAGGGAGGAGCTATTCTACAACTTTGTTATTCAGTGATACCTCAAATTCAGCTTATAACTAATTAGAAAACAGAGTTGAAAATAGTACATGTATATAGGTGCTATCTGAAACAGTCAGAAAAATTCTGAACTTTGAACGGCCATAACTCTTAAAATAGAAAGGCAACCTATGCATGTTTATTCATGTATGGAAAGCTTAAAGAGTCCTCTATCAACTTCCTATTCAACACAATGACTAAAACTCACAATAACAAGGTCTAAATTGAAGTGTCGTTTAAGAGGTTCTGGCAGCCCGGAAGAGGGGACAGAATCTGAACTCTTCACCAATTGAATCATAACTTTCTGCATACTTCACTGCTGCAGGCCTACTTTATGTGGTTGGAAGGTGTAGAGAGTCATCTACAACGTTTCTATAGAACTCCAGAGCAGAAAACATCTCTAACATACTCAAAATTTCAAATTTCTAAACTTGATAAAATCTGGACAGCGAGTGGACAGTCCTGTATACAGTTACTGTTTCTCGCATAACTCGCTGTAGAATTGTCGAAAGACTTCATAAGTTTCATTTCTGGAATACTTAGAATTTATGCAACAAGTTTGCTATGTATTAGTTTTGCAAATGTTGATATTTGTATATCTGAAAATTGTAGACAAAATCAGCCTTAAAGAAAGGAGGTGCTGTCCAAATTTTCAGAAAAACTATCCATTTGCAAATGCCATATCTTCTCAACCAGAAGTGCTACGAGGGCAAGTAAGTACTCCTTAGAAATTTTTGGAAGTACTTTACAAGTTCTCTATTCCGCTCAAGACCAAAATACTTTTCTAAGTGGGTGAAATTTGGATAATCGCAGAGACTGTCCAGGCACTCCCAAACTGGACAGCAATCTGTACACCTCTGAATTTGACCCATAACTAGCAGATTTTGCATCCAATGGTGTGGTGCGAGTAACCGTTGGACAGGTTAGAGAGTCAGCTACAATTTTTGTAATTGGCTCCAGACCTGAATCTGTCGTCTACTTTTTCCAAATCGAGTTTGAATACAATGTGGTCAATCTGAACTGAATATAAATGTCTGAATGCTGAAATTTCAGCAAACTTTAAAAATGGATACCTCTTAAACCAGGACTGATATGAAGAAAAGTAAGTAAATTATGTAAATCTTATTACCTTGGCTACAACTTTGTTAATAAGAATATTTCCAGGTTTCTAACGGAACAGTCTGAAAACTGTAGATCAAAACTGGTACTTTTTAAGCAGGTTCTGCTGAAAGTGCAGAAAATTCTGTTAACTTTAAAATAGCATAACTTGAAGAAAAGAGATTATCTAGAGGCAAACCAATACTTTTTGGAAAGTTATTGAAGTGTACTTTAACTTTGTTATTCACCTCAAGTTCTGATTTTGCCATTAACTGGATCAAAATCGAGTTTGCGTTCAGACTAGTTGTTTGTCACCATAGCCTGGCCAGTTTGAATCTTTTGGTTTTTGTTAGGCATTTGGTTCTCAAGTTCAACTCGAGGAGTTTCATAACATCACAGGTGTTGTTATTCAACAATAATTACCATTAGAGTTGAGTATTAAACTCAATCAAATCTCTTTGGCTCGATTGCTCATGATTAGTGTTCTAATTAGGCAACCGTGCACCTCACACTTGAAGGGTGTATTGATCATGTGTTGCACTTCCATTAGTCAACGGCCCTCCCCGTAAGGATCGTTTGGGGTAAATTTCTCGCTTACCTAGCTTAAACCTTAAGGGGGAAGGAGTGTACCTAGTAGTCAAAGTGATACGTTCACCTAGGTGTCATACCAAGGTACATCGACACCGAACCAACGTGCTGGAAGCAATGCTCAAGTAAGTAGGACCGAGTACAACATTGACTCATTGGGTCAATGAGACGCTTATTTAACAGATCTTCTCGAACCCCGTTTCTTGGGGAACCCGATCATCGAGTTAAAGAAGTTAGTTGATTCTTCACGCTAAACCACTCCTTTGCTTCAGTCTCTGAGACGAGAAGCCATAGGTGAGTAGTATGAGCTGGAAATTCTTTAGCAAGAACGTGGATCACTAACCAAGGTCGTGCCTAGCACAGTACCTTGTCAACCACTTAGTGTAACCTACGGAAGTGATGAGAAACTTACTCTTCAAAGGTTACTCTCTTTGCAACTTCTGAAGGCAACCCTACCGCACCTTTTAAAGGTTAGACATACTACCTTAGAAATCCTATGTGATGAAAAACCTGACCCTTTGTTAAGAAATCACATTTACCTATAAGTTGTGATTAGCAAGCTTCAAGGAACTTCACATCAACAAGAAGTTCCATCATTTTGTTCCATTATGTACACTCCGTTGCCTTGAGATGAACCTCATCATTCTTTGTTAATGTTCTTACCTTGAAATTCCTGAATTTGGTGATGTCGGTACTCTAAAAACCATACACCCCCTGAGGATACAAAGATCTCAAGGGAAGGACATCTACTCAAATTGAAGACCCTCGGGGGCCCACTCGCCAGACGTAACCGGATCCGCTTCTCCAACATGGTTAGCCCCTAGGTTGCCACGTGTACTGTCAGACCAGAGCTATTACCCGCAAGGGTGAAGCTCCGGGCTAGGTACTGAAACGGCACCTCCGGAGGTAACCCCTGACCGAGAGAAGCTCCGGACCAGACACGTGCCAGGCCACCCCGGAGCTTCCCGCTTCTCCCAGCAAGCTCCGGAGCTGCCACGTGTCCATACGTCGGAGCTGGCCGCTTCAAACCCCCGGGAGACGTTGTAACGGCTCCGGATCTCCAAAGGACAGCCGCGGACTTCAAGACCCGATTAATTATCATTAATTCCACGTTAATGATACTTAATCGGACGATCTTAACACCTGTAACGGCACTGTCGGAGCTGTTACAGGATTATTAACAACAATTAATCTCGTGTATCAATACTAATAACCGCCAGGGCCACATGTCGGGCCAGGCTGACTTGTAACGGTTTGTCCTTGTACTATAAAAGGACAAACCGACGATACACGGGGGGGGGGGGGGGGGGGGGAGGAAGAAAACTCTCGAACACTCTGAAGCTGACAAGTTAATACAACACACACACCCGTGGAGTAGGGTATTACGCTCAGGCGGCCCGAACCACGTAAACCACTGTGTCACTCGTATCCAATCGCGTTTCACCTTATTGAGTCTCCGCGCGCCCAAACCGAACCAAAAACTCCTTCAACACTTTCATAGTGTCAGGGGATCTGCCGACTCCAACAGTCGACAGTTGGCGCGCCAGGTAGGGGCGCCTGAGATCTTCAAGAATGGTGAATTCTGCGGCTGGATCATCCAACGGGCAACATGCTGTTCAGGCTGTCGGAGGCAATCCCTCCAACATGCAGCCACCGGCAGGAGCCTCAGTTCCAGCAGGAGTCACACTCCCACCACCACCATCTTCTCCGGCAAGGCATGCCGGACGACATGATGGTGCACCGGCGTCACATTCTGCGCCGGCGAGTCATGACAACCCAGAACACGCGCTCCATGCAGCGCGTGCTCTCCTCCAGCGACCACCACCTCCGGATGCATCTCAAGGTGCCATGGAGCAATGGAGAGCTGATGTTGAGCATTTGGTCACAGCAGCGGCCGAACGCCTCAACAACCAGGGTCCACCTCCTTCAGGGCGGGCCCCGTCGCAGCGACGAACGTTGTCTGGAAGACTTGGCCCACATGTCTCCAACAACCGGAGAAGAGCTGCGTCACAGCAAGTGACGTCGTTGCCCTCTGGGGCACGACGTGCCCATACTGCATCTCGGCTTTCGACACACGACCTCTGGGCGGAGCTTGATCGCCGATACCGCCAATAGGATGGCCGTGTTCACATCGAGCGAGCTCGAGAAAGACGAGATGCTCAAGACCTTTCTACTCTGGAAGGAGTAGGAGGAGGCTGTTCCGCCCTAGCCATGCACCTGCGCATGGTTAGATGGCCACAGAAGTTCCGGCCACACTTGCCGGAAAAATTCGACGGGACTGTTAATCCCGTAGAATTTCTGCAGATATACTCCACTGCGATTCTAGCAGCTGGAGGAAACGAGGCCGTAATGGCCAATTACATTCCAGTGGCCTTAACTGGGACCGCCAGGTCCTGGTTTATGAGCCTTCCACCCAACTCTATCGACAGTTGGGAGGAGCTGTGCCGTCAGTTCACCGCCAATTTCGGGAGTTCATACACCCGTCCAGGCACTGAACTGGACCTTTTTGCGGTCGTGCAAAAAGGAGGAGAATCTTTGCGGTCGTTCATCCAGAGATTTTCTCAGGTACGTAACACAATCCCTTCTATCTCAAGCGCTTCTGTCATTGTGGCATTCAGACAGGGTGTACGAGACAAGAAGATGTTGGAGAAGCTGGCGATCAAAGAGATCACCAGCGTCACGGAGCTCTTCAGCCTGGCTGACAAATGTGCCAGAGCTGCGGAGGGCCGTGAAATGCACTCCAAACCAACCCTGGAGGATCATAAAAAATCCTCCAAAGAAGAAGCCGCTACCTCCGGGAGTGGCAAGAAGAAAAAGAAGACCAACGGCAAGAAGAAGCCGTCGGCCGGCACATCCAACGTTGCAGCCACTGCAACTCCTGGTGGCCGGGGGCCACGCCCCGAGAAGCGACCTCGACCGTCTTCTGAAGACGGTGGCAAATCCAAGATGTGGTGTCCCATTCACAAAACGAGCAGCCACAGACTGGAGGACTGCCGGGAGGTCCAAAACCTTGCCGAGCGCTACCACAAGCGCCGGGAAGGGTCTCCCTTCCGACAGAGGGAGGGAAAACAAAAGGTCGATGAAGCTCCGGCTGAAGAGGAGTTAGGGTTTCAGGACCCCAAAAAGGTCTTGAAAGCCGTCTACACCTCCGTCGACGATGACTCCGACGTCTCCGACAACGAGCGTCGAAAAACCATGAACACCATCTTTGGTGGATCATGGGACATCACTTCTCGTCATGTCATCAAGACTATGCGACGGGATATGGCTGCTGTAGCTCCTACAGCTAGACCGGAGCCACATCGAAAGTGGATGGACACACCCATCACTTTTGATGCTTCGGACTGTCCTCAAAGCATGGTCGGAGCTGGCCAGTTACCTTTGATGGTATCTCCCACCATCAACAACATCCAGCTCCATCATGTCCTGGTAGATGGAGGTTCGGGGCTTAATCTCATCAGCTTCGAAGCTTTCACTAAGCTTCAGCTCCGACCCTCGGACCTCCAGCCCTCTCGACCTTTCTCCGGAGTAGGTCCGGGGGCCATCACTCCACTCGGAGCTATTACTCTCCCCGTTACCTTCGGGACTCGGGAGAAGTATCGCACCGAGAAGTTGATCTTCGACGTCGCTCAGATCAACTTACCATTCAACGCCATCTTGGGTAGACCTGCCTTGTACAAATTCATGGCAGCTGCTCATTATGGGTACCTGGTGTTGAAGATGCCAACACCAGTAGGCGTTCTCCGGATCCGCGGAGATCGCACTGCCGGAGTAACTGCTCTGGAGGAACTTCACGCGCTCACCACAGCGCAAGAACAGGACTCCAGACAGAAGCAAGCTCCACAACCTCCGAGCATTCGTCAACGAGGCTCGACCTCTGCACCTCGTGTGCAGCCAAGCGGCGACACCGACATTCCCGTCAAAGTCGTCCAAATTGGTTCCGATGTCACTCAAACTACCCGCATATCGGGTGGCTTGAACGACAAATAGGAACTCGCGCTCATCACTTTCCTCCAGGCTAACGTTGACGTGTTTGCTTGGCAACCGTCACAAATGCCTGGGATCCCCAGGAAAGTGATTGAGCACAATCTGAAGATTTACCCCGACGCTCGGCCTGTGCATCAGAAACCTCGGAAGCAATCTGTAGAGCGACAGAACTTCATCCGACAAGAAGTGAAGAAGTTGCTCGAAGCCGGATTCATCCGAGAAGTCTACCATCCAAAATGGCTGGCAAACCCAGTCGTTGTGCCTAAGGCCGGCGGGAAACTTCGGATGTGCATCGACTACACCACACTGAATAAGGCATGTCCAAAAGATCCATTCCCACTACCTAGAATAGACCAGATAGTGGATTCCACCTCCGGGTGTGAGTTACTGTGTTTTCTAGACGCATATTCTGGATATCATCAAATCAGGATGTCTAGGGAAGATGAAGAACATACTTCATTCATCACAGTGGATGGACTGTATTGTTACACAGCCATGCCTTTTGGTCTCAAGAATGCAGCTTCAACTTTTGTACGAGCTATGTACAAAACCTTCGAAGAACTCATCAGAGACATAGTGGAAGTGTACGTCGATGACATCGTGGTCAAAGTCAAGAACAAGGAGTCCCTCTTGGACACCTTGCAGGCTGTCTTCGACAAGCTGCGGGCCACCCGCACGAAGCTAAACCCAGACAAGTGCGTATTTGGGGTTAGTTCCGGAAAGCTTCTTGGTTTCCTGGTAAGTCACCGGGGCATAGAGGCTAATCCGGCGAAGATAAAAGCCATTGAAGACATGCGGCCACCAACCCACATCAAAGACGTCCAAAAATTAACTGGATGTCTAGCAGCCCTCAGCCGGTTCATTTCAAGACTGGCGGAAAGGGCACTTCCCTTCTTCAAGTTACTGAGGAAGTCCGGACCATTCCAATGGTCTAAAGAAGCAGAGAAGGCATTCCAGGAGCTGAAACAGTTCCTCACCACCCTACCAGTCTTGGTAGCTCCGAACCCTGGTGAGCCTTTATTGCTTTACATTTCAGCAGCTGACGAAGTCGTCAGTATGGTTCTGGTTGCGGAGAGACCGGAACTACCCAATACTCAGGAATCCAGATCCCTTCGGGAGGATCCGGAGGTTCCTGAAAGCGGGTCTGGGTCCCAGCTCCCAGACTTGAACCCACAAGAAGCCACTTCAGAGGACCCGGATCCTTCCGATAGGATCCAGGTCATTCCTGAAGAAGCTCCGGGTTCCTCCACCCAGAACCCGGAGGTCCCCGAAGATAGTCTGGACCCCTCCGACAGGGTCCGGATCAATGAAGAGGAAGCTCCGGACCCCTCCGGGAGGGTCCGGATCATTAAATGCCCAGTATACTTCATCAGTGAAGTATTACATGATGCCAAGACTCGATACCTAGAGGTGCATAAACTGCTCTATGCAGTTCTTATTGCCTCAAGGAAGCTTCGACATTATTTCCAAGCTCACAAAGTCTCAGTGGTGACTTCATATCCACTTCGAGCGATCCTGCATAATCCCAATTCAACTGGGAATATTGCAAAGTGGGCAGCGGAAGTGGCTGAATTTGACCTTGAATTCATTCCAAGACAAGCAATCAAGAGTCAAGCGTTGGCAGATTTCGTGGCAGAATGGACTCCCTCTCCATTAAACCCTGGGGGCCCCAGCGAGCAGAAGACGGAACCACAAGTTCCAGCCTTCACTAAGCCTCACTGGACCCTTTACTTCGACGGCTCCATGCAGAAGCAGGGAGCCGGAGCTGGAATCCTTCTCCTCGCACCAACCGGGGAGAAGGTGAAATACATGGTGCACCTTGACTTCAAGGCAACCAACAACATGGCGGAGTACGAAGCACTCAACTATGGATTAAAGGTGGCACTATCATATGGTGTCAAGCAGTTGCTGGTCAAAGGAGATTCACAACTTGTCATCAAACAGGTGAAGGGTGAATGCTCCTGCAATAATCTCCAGCTGGCTGCTTATCTCCTTGAAGTCCAGAGGCTTCAGAAGGACTTCGAAGTCCTGGACCTTCACCATGTTCAGCGGGCTCACAACGCTGAAGCTGACGAACTCTCGACCAAGGCGTCAACCGGAGCTCCAGCTCCTGACGGTACCTTTGTCCGGAGATTGTCAAAACCCACAGTTCAGCCTGCCGAACTGAACGAAGGGGGCGAGATCAGCATCCCAAAGCTGACGGTCCCGATGGCCCTGTTACCATGGCAGCCATCAAGGGTCGTAGGTGCTGCCGGAAGCTCCGAGCAACCCAGCACGCAAGACTCAAATGCTCAAGTCAGTTCCGATGCATGGATCTCGGAGATCCGGAACTACTTGAAAGACAACATCCTTCCTGACGATGATGTATCCACTGACCGGGTAGTCAGATTGGCTAAAAGATACACGTTGGTAGAAGGGGATCTCTACCGGCGCGGTGCCAACGACATCCTAATGCGGTGCATCACAAGGGAAGAAGGCTGCGAGCTCCTCGCAGAAATCCATGGAGGTGAGTGTGGGAACCACGCGTCTTCCCGCACGCTGGTCGGAAAAGCCTTTCGGCACGGCTTCTACTGGCCTACAGCGCTCCAGGATGCCACTGAGCTAGTGAAGAAATGCAAAGCATGCCAATTTCATGCAAAGCAAATTCATACACCTGCTCAGTCCTTACAAATGATACCTCCTACATGGCCTTTCGCTGTGTGGGGGATGGACATCTTGGGACCCTTCCCAAGAGCCGTCGGAGGTTACAAGTTCCTGTACGTCGCCATCGACAAGTTCACCAAGTGGCCGGAAGCTACTCCTGTTGTGACGATCAACAAACAATCTGCAATCAATTTTCTACAATCTATCATGAGCAGATACGGAGTCCCAAATAAGATCATCACTGATAATGGGACTCAGTTCACAAGCTCCGCATTTCAAGGATATTGCGAAGACCTCGGCATACAAGTTTGCTACGCTTCCGTAGCTCATCCTGCCAGCAATGGGCAAGTCGAGAGAGCAAACGCAGAGATCCTTAAAGGACTCAAAACGCGCACTTATGAGCGTTTGAAAAAGCACGGAGCTAATTGGATCGAAGAGCTTCCGCCCACTCTATGGGCCAACAGGACTTCTCCAAGTCGGGCAACCGGAGAAACACCCTTCTTCCTGGTGTACGGAGCTGAAGCGATCCTTCCTCCAGAAATCACCTTGGGTTCCCTCCGAGTCCGGACCTTCGACGAAGCTGCGCAGGACCAGCTCCGGCGTGAAGACCTAGACCTCCTCGAGGAGGGAAGGTGCCAAGCAGCTGTTCGGAATGCCCGATACCGCCAAGCTCTACGTCGCTATCATCAGCGGCATGTACGCAACCGACAGCTCGAGGAAGGCGATCTGGTGCTACGGAGAATACTATCCAGAGAAGGGCAAAACAAACTCTCCCCCGGCTGGGAAGGGCCCTTCCGAGTGATCAAAGTATCCCGTCCCGGAAGCGTTCGCTTGGCTACCGAGGATGGGACACCTCTCCCAAATCCTTGGAACATCGAGCACCTCCGTAAGTTCTACACTTAATTCCACGGAGGTGAGTCTTAAGTAACTTGAAGTGTATGTTATAGAGTCATTGTACAGAGTCGGGTAGTTCCTCCGGGAGAGCAGCCGGACCTTTCCCGAAAGGTTTGAAGAGCTCATGCAACACTTGATACAGTCTCCGGACTAGAAGTGTGGCTAACTACCCAGGGTCAAACGAGAAACCAAACACACTTAGCCTGGTTCCATACCCTAAGAGTGTACTCGTTTCCCATGTACCCCGGACCTATAATGAAAGACATCTTCATGTGAAATAGACTCCACGTGCATTCATTTTTGCATAAGGCTCGACATTTTTATTTTTCTCTTTCTTGTCTATAACAGAAACGTGCAATTCTTAAGAAGTTCTAGTTTAACCGGTTTATGTACGATTTGAGTTGAATTGTCGGATTTTTTAGATTTAAATGTCGTCTGTGGCCAACTCGCCTGAAAGCCGCCAAGCCATTCTAGGGCCGGAGTGCGCTATCAACTTAGCCTGGTCAAGCACCCTAAGTACGCCACTCTACCTACATCCCGGCAGGCCAAAGTAAGGTGGGTCCATGGACAATTGGATCTAAAAGAAAAGAAAATTCATCCAATTGTACTAAAAATCGTGTTCAACTTGAAATTCTCTTGAGAACCGTAAGCCGCGACGAAGTTATAGATAAGGAACGAATTTTACTATTTTTCTTGGCTTAAGTGTGCAGGAAAAATGAACCCTATGTTAATGGAGAAAACCAGAGTTAACCAAGCTCCGACTCCCACCAGGGCGTCAACCGCCGGCGTTGACTTAAAGATGGTGAGAAGACCCTATCACTAGAGTCTGTTGCCAACAAATCAGGCGTGGCAAGGGTCATTGCCGGAGCTACAAAGCTTCGACACCTTGAAGTATTAACTATCGACACTCAACGTGTTGGTAGAGGCTATTGCCGGAGCTACTAAGCTCCGACGATGAACAGTGCCGGAGCTTCTAAGCTCCGACGACTTCAAGGGACCTTCACTATCGAAAACTTCGGACCTAAATTATACGAGTTCGAAGAAAATCTGTCTTCAACAAAACTCAACATCCTTTTGGTACATGTCCACAACCAAATTGTGCACATCTACCAGGGGGCCAAGTGAAGACAAAGATGTTGAAGACAAAAAAATGAAATTCGCAAAAAAGTGAGGATTTCATTTCATTTGAAGACCGGAGATTACATCTGGAGACAAGGGATTACAAAATTGAGAAAGAAGAGAAGATACAAGTAAAGGCTAAGAGAGATGGTCCTAGACCCTATGGAAGAATTCGGCGACCTTCTGGGCGACCTCCGAGACGCTGGCTCGGGTAGCTTCGCCTTCTCCTTCGACGGGGCCTTCAAGCACTGGGTCCAGAGGGAATCGAGGGTTCCGGCTAGTGTAGCACGTCAACACATACTCTGTGACGTTCCTAGCCAGGGATTGCCCCTCGACCTCCAGCTGGTCCACGATGACGTCGCCCACCTTGGAGAGCTTGCTGCCCGCAGCGCTCAACGCTTGCAACGCAAGGTCCGGCTCCGGCTCCGGATCATCCGGGAGCACGGGGCTGAAACCCATCGGCGCTAGCGCATCGTCGGCCTTGCTCAGGAACTCCCAAATTTGCAGGGAGTCCGTCTTCCTCAGGCCCTTCATCTCTTCCAGGGACCTCCGGGCCGCCGCCAGCTCCGAATTCTCGCGGGAAAGACGCTCGACTTCTTTGGCGTTCTGCTGAATCTTCGCAGCAACCCGCTTCTCAAGTCTTCCGAGCTCCTCCTCCCGGAGGTGGATCTTGTTCCGGCGGTCGACCAGGTCCTTCTCCCTAGCCTCTATTTTCTTCTCCCGGGCAACAAGGGCACACTCGTACTCGTAGAGTTCCTGCCCCCGCACCCAGGTCTTCTCCTCTTCCTCGAGGCAGCGCTCTTCCAATTTTTTAGTGCGCTCCTCGATACCCTTGTCCGCCAGAGCTGTCTTCTCGGCGAGCTCTTCTTCACGTCGCAAGACGTCATCCCGTAGCTCCAGGAGTTTTTGCTCCTCATCCTCGAGCCGCTTTTCCCTTCCCTCAAGTGCCTCTCGGCGCTTGATGAGTGCGGTGCTGATGGCCTCGAGTTGATCAAACCGAGCGTTGGCCGCGTCGTTAGCAGCCTTAGCTTGGTCATGGTACTCCCGGGATTGGGCGCCGAGGTTGTGAGTCATGCTCTCCCTCTCGTCCAGCATCTCACCCCAGAGCTCCAGGCGGACCTTCTCCCGCCTGATCCATTCCTTGTCATCCGCAATCCTCGACTGCGCCAGCTTGGTCTCGAATTGGAGTCGATTACGCCACCTCCTAAGGGTTTGGCGCTCCTCTTCAAGAGCCTTGCTGTCGTGGAAGAAGGCTAGTTGGACTTGACGTAGACTGGAGCAAGCGTTGTCGATGGACATCGACAGCGAGATGGGCTCCGGACCTTCTGGGGTCTCCTCCGCTGGTTCCAGCGGGTCTTCACTTGCAAAAATTGGGTCCCACTCTACAAGAGCGGAACCCCGAGCTTCCAAAGCACTAGGGCACTCCTCCGGGATGGCCTCAGTCGCCACCGAAGAAGGTCCCGCCACCAAGTCATCGTTTGCCCCCTCAGGCTGGGGGCCGGCGACTTCGTTCAGGCACTCTAGCTCCGCCACGGGTACCATCGACGTCGTCGCCTCCAATGGCTTCGGCCGGGACACTTCTTCTGAGGGAGGCTCAAGCTCCCTCACCCCTTCAACCACCGGCTCTGCGGCCGGCGCTCCAGCAATCACCGGCTCTGCGGCCGGCGCCTCCACAACCACCGGCTCTGCAGCCGGCTCTCCAATAATTACCGGCTCTGCGACCGGAGCTTCAGAAGTAACCGGCTCAATTGCCGGAACCATTTCAACTTCCGGCTCGCATGCCGGGGCTTCAACTATCTCCGGCTCAACCGCCGGGGCTTCAGCACTTTCCGGCTCCGAAGCCGGGACCGCTACTTCCTCCGACTCAACAGCCGGAGCATCTACTTCTGCAGCACCAGGGCCCGGAGCTTCAACCTCCGGAGCGGGTGCCGCTGGCGCATCTTCAATCCCGTGGTCCGGCGCTACCACGGGAACTTCTGGAGACGAGTCGAGGTCCATGACCACGACAGCCGGCGCCGGAGCTGTCGCAGCCTCCGCTTGGGGCGGCACCGGAGCTGGAGCAGAAGCCCCTGGAGCCTCAGACACTGTGGCTGAGGGCGGAGCTTCACTCCCCTTTTTGGGAACGCTGCAGATAAAGAATGAAGAAATTAAGCAAACGGATGCTATAATCAAAAGTTAATCGAGGTAAGCAAGAAAATTTACCTTGGGAGGTTCACGCACCAGCTTGCGCGGAACCTCTTTCCCGGACGTTCCGGGCTGGCCACGGTCGGTGTAGGGGCTCCGGAAGGACTCCCAGGACTTGCCGTGGCCGCGGGCGTTTCCCGGGTCGGAGCTCTCCTTGACCGGGAGGAACTCCTGGACCTGGAGGCCCTCACCGCTTCTCGTACCGGAGTCGCCTGTCCGGAACTGGCACCTCCGGAGGGACCCACCACGGGGACAGCCGCACTCCGGGAGGATCCCACTGCCGGAACAGTAGCGCTCCGAAAAGACCCCACCACGGGGACAGCCGCCACGGCGGCGGAGGATCTTCCTTCCTGAGGATGGGGAACTGGGGGGGAAGTAGCAAGCCCGACGGACCTTCCGTCAGCATGTCGCAGCTTCCTCTTCCGGCTCTCCGGCTCCTCCGCCAGCTCCTTGCCCTTGCCGGTGACCTCAACTCTTGGCTGAGAGACAGGGGCGGAGCCGCCTTCCGACAACCCGGGGATCGCCAACCGGGCGGTTGATCTTCTCTCGACGACACCAAGGTCGTCAAGCGCGGGCATCTTCCGCCGGAGCTCCCTACTGAACTCCACTTCCACGTTCAGGGGGAGGAAAGCTGGCGGCGGAGTCAAGTACTCTCCGTCAACATCGATGCCGTGCTGGAATTTCTTGAGGTGAAACTCCAAGGACTTCCCCACCATGCTGGACTTCAACCCGGTCTCGACCCGGTCCTCGTCCATCACGCTGTTGAGGGCCCAGGCGAGCTTCTCCCTCCTCTTCAGCGGTGCCCACCTGTTGGACAGGAAGTTGCAGAACACCGCCTGGGGAGTCAATCCTCCCTCCACACATTGGCGGATCCTGGACAGGATGGGGTCGAAAGCTGCCGCCAGCACCGGAACTTCGCTCCACACCGACGTGTCAATGCCGGGCAGACCGTCTGGCAACTCCAACCGCTCGTGCTCCTCCACCCGGACGACTACCCAATCTTTCTTCCAGTCATCCCACTTCCCGGAAGGGAATGACCAGAGGTACTTGAACGGGCACTTCTTGCGCTTCACAAAGTAGTAGAAGCCAAGGTACTCGTCGCTTCGGCCGGTGGTTTGGACGGTGAAGAAGGTCCGGAAGAGCTCGATGCAGGGAGGAATGCCCACCCACATCTCGCAGAAGTGGACAAAGATGGACACAAGGAGGATGGAGTGAGGGCCAAGGTGGTATAGCTGCAGACCATAGAAGTCCAGCAGCGTCAAGAAGAAGGAAGAAAACGGTGGGATCAGCCCCACCATGGCGTACGATGAAAAGTACACCATTTCGCCGGAGTGCTCCTTTTCAAAGGGAAGCTCCCCGCCGGCGCGGACTGAACGGTTGAAGAAGTCCGACGACCACCCCATGAGGGCTCGGACCTTCTTCAGATCGCTTTCCGTCTTCAAACGACTCTCACGCAGACCCAACTCCATCGCAGCACAGCTAGGCAAGAGAAGAGGAGCAAAGCACGAGTTGGGAGTTTGAGCGCAAGAACAGATGGAAAGCGTAAAGAACTCCCGATGGTGCGCTTTCCTTCTTAAGTAAGCCCTCGCAATGCTTGGATGGAAACTGCAGGGGAGTCAAGGATACTACTCAAGAATTCAACCCAGCCGATGACAAGAGGGCCCGGGACCACCCTGACGATCAAGTCGAGGTTCTTACCCAGGCGAACAGTTGTCATCACGAGGCGGGAAACCCAAAGGCGGCGGACTGACAAGGCGCGCGGAACCGATACGGTTTTCGTATCGGGAACTGGCGACCTTCAATTGCGAGAGATCCGCACGCCAAAGATCCTATCTGTCGCCTGAGGTGTGCCACGCGTCGGCACTTAACCGTAAAGCCCCGCCAAAGGCACCTCCGAAGACCCTTGAGGACCCAGTTCAAGAGTCGCAAGTGTGGACCCACCTCCGGCGGAATGACTTCATCCCGTTGGCCTTCCCCGGAGGTAGGTCCAGGGGGCCACTGTCGGTACCCTAAAAACCATACACCCCCTGAGGATACAAAGATCTCAAGGGAAGGACATCTACTCAAATTGAAGACCCTCGGGGGCCCACTCGCCAGACGTAACCGGATCCGCTTCTCCAACATGGTTAGCCCCTAGTTTGCCACGTGTACTGTCAGACCAGAGCTATTACCCGCAAGGGTGAAGCTCCGAGCTAGGTACTGAAACGGCACCTCCGGAGGTAACCCCTGACCGAGAGAAGCTCCGGACCTGACACGTGCCAGGCCACCCCGGAGCTTCCCGCTTCTCCCAGCAAGCTCCGGAGCTGCCACGTGTCCATACGTCGGAGCTGGCCGCTTCAAACCCCCGGGAGACGTTGTAACGGCTCCGGATCTCCAAAGGACAGCCGCGGACTTCAAGACCCGATTAATTATCATTAATTCCACGTTAATGATACTTAATCGGACGATCTTAACACCTGTAACGGCACTATCGGAGCCGTTACAGGATTATTAACAACAATTAATCTCGTGTATCAATACTAATAACCGCCAGGGCCACATGTTGGGCCAGGCTGACTTGTAACGGTTTGTCCTTGTACTATAAAAGGACAAACCGACGATACACGGGGGGGGGGGGGGGGGGGGGGTGGGGGGGGGAGGAAGAAAACTCTCGAACACTCTGAAGCTGACAAGTTAATACAACACACACACACACCCGTGGAGTAGGGTATTACGCTCAGGCGGCCCGAACCACGTAAACCACTGTGTCACTCGTATCCAATCGCGTTTCACCTTCTTGAGTCTTCGCGCGCCCAAACCGAACCACAAACTCCTTCAACACTTTCATAGTGTCAGGGGATCTGCCGACTCCAACAGTCGACAGGTGAAGACGTGAAAGTGACATTCATCGTTCGACACTTTTAATGACCAAGTCACTTAATCCTTCTGTATCTAGGGTACTTCTGTTTGTGTCTGAGTTGTCTTACCTATTTTTGCTCAAAGCATAATACTGAATGCACCATACCTTGCATAGTTATCCGCAGAGTTGCATTGTGTCTGCATAACACCATCTGGTTTGTGATGCATCATGAAACATAATTACTAATGAGTTTTGAGCAAGAATATGTGACCCCGTTTAGATACTTAAGTAGTGCCTAACATTTTTAAGTTGTGATCAATTTTATCGTTCGCAACGCCTTCGATTGGTTTCATTATCTTGAGTAGCACAAGGGACACATTGTGACTAAAACACAGTTGAGTCATTGTCCTTGACTTGTTGAAACTCAAATCGCCTTGAGTACTGGCAACTGAATGTTTCTAGCTGCGAGGAGTTTCTTATTAATTTCTCGACCTCGCTAGAACCTTAAAATCTTTCTATTCGCGAGATTATTATTGATTACCAAACTTTGGAACTCTTTGACTTGTACTGCCTGATGGCATTGCTTCGGCTACAAGACCAAAGCAGAAAAGTCTTCATAAGGGAAACATCCAGAGTTAAGGATGCCTAACTATCTTAGAACTCTAAGTAACTCTTCAATGAAGAAGGTTACTTCATTTTGACGGAAAGAAGAAGACCTCAACACCTCAACATAACTTATTAAGATCTAAGTTTTATGATGTGATATTGTCATGTCGAGCCTCTTATCAAAGTTATCAACCTAAAGTCTGGAATCACTTGAAGCAAACTTTGGAATTTCTTAAGATGCCTGAAGATAATCACTATTTCGTAGAACCTAAGTCTTTAAGGACATTGCCATTTTCCTGAGTCAATGACCCTCTTTTACGGATTTTCCCTCATAGTTTTTGTTATTCTATTTGTTAGAATCTCAGGACGGGATTCCTTTAAGGGGGAAGGATTGTAAAAGTCCGCTTTTTGGAAGAACAAAAACGCAAAAATGCGAACTTAAAAATTTTGAAAGTGGACTTGGAAATCCAAACTCACATGAACCATATGAGTTAACCAATGTTCACTAAAAATAGGGACTTGTTAAAATTCCACATATAGAACATATTTGCTAATGTATATTAGAACCTAAGGTGTAAAATCCTTAATTTCCAAGTATTCACATTTTCAATGAAAAATTAAAGGAGAAAAGAAAACAAAATAGAGAGAAAGAAAAAGGAATTATTCCAACCCTAAAATGGGACATTCAAAAATATTCAAATCTAAGGCTGTAAATTTTTCCATGACCTTCTAATATTCCAAATAGACTCTCAGTAAAGTCTCAAAATTTTTGAAACACGTTTTCCATTTATTGGACACGTACTGAGAGTTTAATCAGAGTCGACTTCAAATTTAAACTTTGTACTTAATCTTGTCCAAATCAACTCCAAATTTTTCCTGAGGTCCCTTATGGTTCAAAAAGGGTAACTTCAAAGTTTCAGGATTTTTGAACCTAATCTACTATTTATTTCATTGAATCAAGTATCACCGCTTGAATTCAAATTCAAACCTGAGTTCAAAATTCAACTTGCTCAGTTCTGAAATCTGATTGCACCATAAAGTTATTCACATTTTATTTAGTCATTGGGCCAATGTTGAATATTTATGAAGCATGATTGCTATCTCTATTTGAATTTTGAAAAGGAGAAGGGAGGAGAGTGAAGTGGGTCCCACATGTCATGTCTATCCTCATGGCCACAAAAACCAACTTTGCTTCTCTCTCTCGGTCCTTATCACCGCGCCCGACTCTCTCGGTCCTTATCTTCCCGCTCGCCACCTCCAGGTCGCGCCTGTGCCGCGCCGAAGTCGCCCACCTCCAGCGCCCGTCCACGCGCCGCCGACGCCGTGCTCCTGGCCGTCGCTCGCCGGAGCCGCACCACCCCACCAACCGCGCGCCTCCAGCGCCCAACACCGGCCGCGCCCCGCCTTCCAACCGCGCTGTCGCCCCGCGCCCGGAGTCGCACCGCCCGGCGCGCTCACCGCCGCGCAGTGCCACGGCGCGCCGCTCGCCGCACGCCCGCGCTCGCCCCGACCGCGCCGTTCCCAGCCTCTGCACGCCGCCGACCCAGCTTTCTCCTAGCCGCGCACGCCCCTTGTTGCGCCTCCCCGTGCTCCCAGCTGGCCAACTACCGCGTGCAACTCTGCCACACGCCGGCCGCTGTCGGTGCCTTGGTCGCGCCTCCCCATGCTCCATGCCGCCCAGGCCAAGCGCATCCAGCCCTACTGTCACCCCCGGCTGCCCTGCTCGTGTCGCGCCCATGCCGGCGATGGTCACCCACCCTCGTCGTTGTCCAACACGTCAACCGGTGGTCGACACCCGGCATCGTCACCCCGTTCCGCACCGTGGCTATGTCTTGGAAGCAAGGCAATTGTTTGGTGTGATGGATAAAATTCATGAACACACCTTTGACACAATGGTATCGACAACTGGTCCAAGGTTAGCTCTTATTTTGCAAGAGTGATTGGATCAGTGAATGTAGCCAAGGTGTTCGATGAAATGGTTACAAGGTGAAACTAAGTGTGTTGCCGTTCAATGCTGGTCTATGGATGCAGGTCTATTCTGGGGTGGCAATCGACAAGGACATGTGCCAAGGTGCTCTTGGAATGTTGATGAAGTAACCAAATCAAGTACACACCCAAGATGTTCGGCGAAATGCCTACAAGGTGAGCCTTGCCCTGAAATACCTTGCTTGACGTCACCGACATCCGTTCGTCGTGATTGCTAAGGTTACTCATGTGTCGTCAAGTCGTACGTCTAGTTTTCGCATTGATATCATTCCTATAGGAGTCCCTAAGTTGACCTCTTTTGTCGTTTGTATCACGTTGGCCTGTCCGTGCATGCTCGTGATGCTCCACCATGAGCCGCGTCGACATCGTTGACCATATGACGTCATCGTGACGCTCCAAGCCGTCATCACGTCCTGGCATCGAGATGAAGGATGCTTGTGATGTGTGTGGTGCTGAAACACCAGCACGACTCGTCGTACAATGGTCGTTTAGCCAAATTAGGGTTTAGTCGAGGCGAGACTCGTTGAGCCCTGGGTGTAGTCAGGGTGCTCGATGAAATGCCTTCTAGGTCAAACCAGGTGTGTCGGTGATCACCGATGACCTGGGGTAGAGGTATGCAAGAACGTTGCGACCAACAAGGAGAACTAGACCAAGGGGAAACTTGGATAAGAGTTCCTTGATTGTGTCGAGGATGTTCTCTAACCGAGCACAGGATTGGTTAACTTGGTGTACCACTTCATCGACGACAGGTTCGTCGAGTCGCTTATCAACAACCGAGTCGACATCACTAGCCTTAAGACTCACATGGTGGTGTTCGAGATTCCGCTCACCCCATTGACGAGTCCGGGTTGAAGTGGACGTCGCTAAGACGATCTTCTCAAGATGTCAAAGCATGCCTTCACGGCAAGGTCTCGCATCATGTTTAAGTCCCAAGAGCTTACTGAGCTCACCTGGACAGGCTTGTGGGAGACACTACATTAGTGTCGTTGTGTAAGCACCTGAACGATGCTTGCGACGTTAGTCGTAGAAACTACTTTACCTAAAAGTCATTTGAACGTTGTCTTGGTACTCATGCTAGGTTAACAGTGCTTGTAATGACTTCTTAAGTCCAAGCCATGTTGATCCCAATTCAGTCCCAAGTGTCGTTAGGTTCCATCATGGTTCATCCTAAGTCAGGACCCTACGACAGCACTGCTCACTTAACTAGGTTTACTCCTTTATGAGTTAAGTCAAGTTCATTGGTCGACTACTGAATCGCGACCTTCGTCTTGTACACTCCACTCATACTCAAGCTTTCGATATCCCCTTGATTCTTTAGTCATCCTTATACTACCAGTCCAACACTTCCACACCATTCAGCTTTATCATCCTTGAGTGGCATAGCATCGAGTGTTGAGTGCCAAGTTGCAATGTGTGCTTACGTTGTACCTTTCAATTCACATCTCGATACTACTATGACCACTTGACTCCATCCTTTGTTTATCCACACAACAGAGGCATATCTTTCCTTCCTAGTCAAACTCCTCGTTCTTAGAGTTTATACAACCCCGTGGAGTCTATTATTAAACTACTTAATTACTTAATTACTTATATGCATATCATGTCGATAGGAACGTGCTGATAGGTGATCGACAAGAAACTTTGCTTGGAGGAGAAGGCCAAGGTGTTTCCACTGAAGTTCCATGGCAGGTTCTCCGGAGGAAGACCAAGCACTAACAATTGACATTTATTCGAGTCACAAACTAAGGCAAGCCCCGGTTTGCATTTAAGTCGTTTATAAAATTTTGCTTTATCACTATGATGAGTAGTATATGAATTGTGAATTAAGTTTAGGATGATTGATACTCCACTTGCATGGCCATAAATCCCAGGGATTGGTTGGAACGAGTTACAATTTGACCTGTAGTAACTGCTTTGCTAATGCATAGGAAATCCGGTAGAAGTCGAGTAGTTGAGATCTACTCGCGAGAGATGTAGGACATATCTCACAGGATTGGTTAGATAGAAAATGGATTAATATAATGAAATTGAGACCGGGCAGGGAATGGATAGGAAGCGGCGAGAATTGAGTCTCGGTCGCATAGCCCTGCCTGTGTCGATTAAGGCCCGCTTCGTGTGCGACCCCGCTGAACAAGCTTGACTTGTACCGGCAACATAATGGACATATGGAATCTAATAAACTAATGTAACTTGATAACTGGGGTGTCGAGGCCCATTAACTCACCATCGATAGGGGTGGGTTGAGGACAGTAAGGTGTAAATCGGTCGACGGACACATGAGGTGTTCAGTGCGGAGACCTTCTATTCGCGAAGGTGAGACGGGCTCGGCGTTCGAGTTTCTCGTGAAAGGTGGCCATATACGCCTAGTACTGAAGTGTTATGTAGGTACGGGTGTGACTTCCGAACGACGTATGTGTCGTGTTGTCCGGGTGTGTCCTGATTGCAATCACTGTCCCTCGCAGTAATAGAGTACCACTTGTTCACTGTGTCGTGACATAGTAAATACTAAAGAAGCTAGCAAATTATATTGTATTGAATTATAATTGCTTTGCAACCTTGTATGACTTAATGATAGCAAAATTAAAGTTTACAATTTCCCCATACTTTAGCTGTAATAGCATTATGTGCTCTAAGCATGTCATATCATCGGTAAAGCGTTTCTTGTTTGATTGTGGAGCCCATGATGTACCGTGCTTGGAGAATGTCATTTTCTACTTAAAACCTGATTATAAGGATCCACTTGTAGGCGAGTCTATTTATGCTATTCCTTACCTATGATTAGACTTTACACTGCATATGTCTAGTGAGACGGGTTAGTCTTGCTGAGCCTTATGCTCACGTTTGCGCTTTAACGATTTTTGCAGGTATTAGTTTTATTTCTGTTGTTCAGGTTGTACATGAGACTCGAGGTGTCGAGATAAATCTCATGTGAGCCACACCGCTGCTGAATGTTCTCCTTGTTGCTAGTGAGAAGCGTCCTAGGGCATGGGCGTCTTCTCTCGTGCGTAGTTAGGTGAGATTATGAGTATGTATTTTCTGCTGCGTGTGTACTTCTGTGGTACACTCTTTTGTAAACTCTTCTTATTATGAAATGAAAACTTTATATGTTTTGGTATCTTTTTTGTGTGTGCTGTTAGGTGCCGCATCGCACGACACCACCCAATGAGATCCTCGGATGTGTGGACTCCGGTCCCCACAATATTTTCCATAGCAACATCATCAGAAATTATCTCCTCATTATTTGCTGATTGCTCAGCAATATTTTTCTCAACTCATTTTTCCCCATGGTGTACCCAACAAGTATAATCCAATGACATCCCATTACGAAGCAAGTGAAGATGAACTTCCTTGCATGTCCCATGGCAAATGTTACGACATTTTGTGCAAGGACAAGGCATAGTTTTTATTCACGGGTGCCCTGGAATGCAAAATTTAAAAATGACTTCATTCCATCCAGCTACTCTTTCGTACATCTATCTTTTCCTATCCATGTCTTATCTTCTGACATTGCTTCTGTGAGACCTATGTGTGCTGAATACATTGGCCACTCCTTCGTGATTCTTGTTGTGACGTCTTTCTAACTTGGTTCTCCACAATCTATACTGGTTTTGTCACAATTGACCACGTTTATATTAATCGCACACATGATTTCTTAATAGATTCATTTTCTACCAAGGGGTTTTTGTTGCTTCTGCTGAAAAAGTATTAATCTACCATTCACCCCCACTCTGGTAGATTTTAATATGCTCTTCAATCCTACAATTGGTATCAGAGCCACGGTGCTCTAATCTTTGAGATTCGCACGTGTTTTTACTAATCATCATGGAGAAATACTATGCAAAACCTTGTGTATTCAGTGGCATTGATTTTCAGGTTTGGAAAGCACGTATGGAGGCTTTCATCTAGGCGCAAGGCTTTGCAATATGAGAAAATTTGTACAAGCCTTACGACGCGCCGCTAAACGATCAGGTCACCACAACGAACATGAGAGATGTTGACAACAACAACAAGGCGCGGAACTTGATCATACAAGGATTAACTCAAAGTGATTTCGATCGTGTTGCTCACCTCTGATCTGCATATGATGTTTGGAAAGCACTCTGCGACTACCACGAAGAATCCAACACAATCAATGAGTTAAGGAAAGACATGTTCAAAAAATAGTACATGCGCTTTGAGATGCAACCAAGTGAGTCCATTGACAATCTCTTTGCTCGCTTTAATAACATTCTCAGCAACTTGTGTAGCGTCAACATTATTTTTTCAGATGCTGAGAATGCTAGGCAATTACTAAGTGCATTAGACATGTCAATTTGGGAGATGAAAGTCACATATATTCATGAATTTACTATCATGAGTACACTTACATTAGATGTTCTATATTCTAAATTGAAAACTCATGAAATTGAGATAATCTCACGTAAGAACCCCAACAAGTCTCTTGCATTTGTTTCTCAACGTGACATGCCTAGCTCCGACCAACTTTCATCTTGTGGTATACTTGATTTGTTGTCCTCTATAACCATTGAACAGGTTGAGGAGTTTCCAGAGGAAGAGCTAGCACTTCTCTCTACTAGATTATCAAAAGCATTGCAAAATGTGAGAACTAGAAGGAGAGGAAGCTCCAGACCTCAACGTTGTTTCGGATGTGGTAAGACAGGACATTTTCATTCGGGTTGTCCTAACCTTTCAGGTCCTACTTCTTGGAAAGAAAAACAAACAAGTACAAGGCACTCCTCTTCTAATGATAAAAAGAAGAAGAAGGGTTTTACAGGTTGCCAACTGGTGAACAGTTTTATCTCCGCACTTCAGGAACTTGCTCAAGCAACGTGGACATTGGAGGAGGCAGAACACAACAGCGATAATGAAGAGGTATTTCCTACTTGCAAAAAATGTGTGATGCTATTTCTCGTGTCACTGTTATAGTTAAGAAAAGGGACAAAAAGCTTAGGGGCAACGCTGTTAAAATTGAGTCACAAGAATTTGAAATTAATCGTTTGAACTCTTTGATTCTTAGTGATGATTCTTGTTCCTCATGTAATTTAATATATGAACAGTGTTCCCCTCTAAGAAGTGCACACACATCAACACTTGATAAACTTTAGTTAGAGATTAAAAAGAACAAAGAGCTTAGTGCACTCAATGATAAAAACTTGAAAGATGCTTGATGTTCTACAATTGATTTGTATTGTTCTATTTGTGATGATCTCAATAAAAAACTGCATGATGCTATGAATGACATTTATATTTTGAAGTTAAATGTTCTAATTGCAAACTCAAAAGAAAAACTACATGTGAAAACTGCCTAGACTTGTCTAAGAAACTTGATGATATGAATAGGATAATAGACCGATTTTGTAATAGGAATAAAAATCTAAACTTGCTGCTGAATTCTTCAAAGTCTTGCAAGGATAAAACTGGTTTAGATTTTGATTCTCATGCTCATGCTAATGCACATCCACTTAAAATTGTAAAGTCATTAGGAAGTGGTTTGATTAAAACAGTTCCTAAACAAAAATAAGTGGTTTTCAAATCTGCAGGGGTGTTGTCTTATTCGGTTGTTAATAAAAATGTTGCTTGCTCATCTAGACATGAACACAAAGTTAAATTTCATTGTACCTACTGTGGTAGAGATGATCATGTCATAGATTTTTGTTATAGACTAGCTAAACAATAGAAAAAGGAAAGAATGATTGTTAGATCTCATAACTTTCATACAAAATTTGCTGCACATGTTAAACCGAATGATAGGAACATGCAACCTGCTATAATGAGTCAAAAACATGCAAAGTGTGCTCCCAAACCTACTGTTTTTCGTCCTACACATGTAACACCTCATAGATCAGTAGTTGGGTACATGAATTCTCAAAATCTGACTCATAAACCTGCCGTTTTATCTCAGTTTTCGCGTGTTTTTCCTGTTGCACGTCGTATGACTCAGTACTGGATTTCTAAATGCCTTTTGACTAACCCTAGTACTGAGTCATCGACGTATTGTGCTTCTATGTAGGTTAAACACTTCAGGAAGGAGAACATTTGGATTGTGGATTCAGGTTGCTCACGCCACATGATCGGTAACAAAGAATAGTTCTCCTTCCTCTCTTTTGTGTCACGAGTAGAGAATGTTACTTTTGCCGATAATTCTTCAACTTCTATAATCACTAAGGGTTCGGTTAGAGTAAATGATCACTAAACTTTGAAGGATGTGACACTTGTCAAAAGTTCAAAATACAACTTGCTTTCTGTTTCACAATTGCTAGATGAACATCTGGAAATTATTTTCAATAAAAATTGCCGCAAAGTTGTAGGTTCAAATAGTGAGCTTATTTTTAACATGTCTCGGTTTGGAAGTATTTTTAAAGAAGATTTTGATATGTCTTCTTCCAAGCATAGGTGTCTAGTTGCTAATGATTCAAAAGACTTATATTTTTGGCATCGTAAACTTGGTCACGTAGGCTTTGATCATCTCACGCGTGTTAGTGCTCTTGATCGCATACATGGGCTGCCGAAGCTTAAAGGGGACAAAGAAATTGTGTCCCCTTCTTGTAGACATGCTAAGATGGTTGCAGGTTCACATACTCCTCTCACAATGATCATGACAGCTGAACCAGGTCAACTTTTGCACCTTGACACCGTAGGACCTTCATGTGTTCAATCCTTTGGAGGTAAATGGTATGTTCTTGTGATTGTTGATGATTATTCTAGATACTCTTGGGGTTACTTTATGGCATCTAAGAATGAAGCTTTTAGTCACTTTAGAACTTTATTTCTTAGATTATCAATTGACCACCTGAGATCTTTAAAAGCAATTAGAAGTGATAACGAAACTGTATTTAAAAATCAATATTTTGATCACTTTTGTGCTAAAAATGGAATAGATCATCAATTTTCTTCACCATATGTACCTCAACGAAACGGTGTCGTAAAAAGAAAAAACATAACCTTAGTTGAGATGGCTAGGACTATGCTTGAGAATATCAAACTCTTAGGAAATTTTGGATTGATGCAATTGCAACCGCTTGTTATGTCTCAAATCGTGTTCTCCTGCGTACTAAGCTAGGTAAAACACCAAATGAGCTCTGTTTTGGACATACGCCTAGTGTTACACACTTTCGGGTCTTTGGTTACCAATGCTTTGTTAAGAAACATGGTAGTCTTGATAAATTTGAACCTAGATATGTTGATGTCATGTTTCTTGGTTATCCATCTCATACTAGGTCAAATATTGCTGGTTCGGATCCACATCCGCAGAGGGAGAGTATTTTCGTTGAAGATGGGGAAGAAGTGGTGTTTGATGAGTAGGTTTAGGCCCGATCTTCCAAAAGGTAAGTCGATTGGGGTGGAGAACTCGATGTTGATGATCCGCGGCACTTGAGCGGTTTGAATACCCCTGCAATCACTACACCACAGCTCCGTTGGTTATCAATCGTGCTGCAAACGCTTGACCTCGCCAATAAGGCTAATCCCTGCAAGTGCAGCCGAGAAAACGAGCAAGAACGTCGAAGACACGATCTGAAATCACGAAGTTGGGGTCTCACAAACCGTAGAACGGTGGTATTATTGATCTAAGCAAAACCCACCGAATATGACCGGAAGCTGCAGTATTTAAAGGCTAGGGTTCGTCCAAAACAAGATTAGACGCGTCCCTAATGGCTCCTACGGGATACAAGGCCCAAAGGCCCGATTCGGTGGTCCAGCACCGGACAGAAATCTGGACTCGAATTATTTCGACGATTCCTAATGACTCCGGAGTAATTTTGAGGTGGGACTAGAACCATTGGAAAGTTTATCTTCTCCGCTTTTTGTGCATAGGTAGAACGTCAAAAACGGAGTTCGTATGCCTCCTGGGCGTCCGTTTTAAGGTGGATTGTTCCTGGACTCCGAGTTGAACTCGAGTCCGAGTTGTAAACTGCTTCCGTCAACTTTTGGACGTTTCAGCTGGTTCTCCAGGCTCCTAATGCCTCTTTCCTTCACTTGTTGATCTTTTCCATTATTCCTAATAACAATTAAATCATCACATAGCAATCTATTCTCGAACTCACATGCAAAAGAAGTTAGGAGCGAGTTCACCTGCTGATTTATTAACCGTGCTTGTGCTCTTGTGATTGGTCCTTGCATTTCAATGTGTGTCTCTGCAGTTGTGATATCCTCATCATCCTCCCCCTCTTGAATTGGAGTCGTCCTCAACTCAAGTACATCTTCTTCTCCCAAGTATGGTCGCAAATCTGAAATGTTAAATGTAGGACTAACCCCGAAATCGGGAGGCAATTCAAGCTTATATGCATTATCATTAATCTTTTCAACAATCTTAAAAGTACCAGCAGCTCGTGGCATAAGTTTAGATTTTCTCAAGTCTGGAAATCGCTCCTTTCTCAAATGTAACCACACCAAATCACCCGGTTCAAGTTTTACTTCCTTTCTACCTTTACTACCTGCAATGTTGTACTTCTCATTCATCATTTCAATATTTTTCTTTGTTGTTTCATGCATCTTAAGAATGAATTCAGATCATTGTGTAGCATCCAAATTTATAGTTTCAGAAGGAGGCAAAGGTAGTAAATCAATAGGAGCGCGGGGATTGAAACCATACACTACCTGGAATGGACTTACCTTTGTCGTGGAGTGAACGGATCCGTTGTAAGCAAATTCTATATTTGGTAAACAATCCTCCCACAACTTTAAATTTGTTTTCAAGATAGCCCGCAACATAGTAGATAAAGTATGATTAACTACCTCGGTTTGTCCATCCGTTTGTGGGTGGCATGTAGATGAAAACAGCAACTCGGTTCCCAATTTATACCACAAAGTTATCCAAAAATGACATAAAAATTTTGCATCTTGGTCAGAAACAATGGTATTTGGCACACCATGTAAACGAACAATTTATGTCATAAATAAATCAGCAATGTGTGAGGCATTATCATTCTTATGACAAGGTATAAAGTGTGCCATTTTGGAGAAACGATCAACAACTACAAAAATACTATCCGTCCCCCTCTTAGTCCTAGGCAATCCCAAAACAAAGTCCATAGAAATATCCTCACAAGGTACACTAGGAACAGGAAGAGGCATATAAAGACCATGTGGGTTAAGGCGAGACTTAGCTTTATTGCAAGTAGTGTATCGTGACACGTAGCACTCAACATCATGCCTCATCTTTGGCCAAAAGAAGTGTGTGGGCAGCACGTCTTAAGTTTTATTCACTCCAAAATGTCACATCTAACCTCCTCCATGTGCTTCCTGCAAAAGTAATAGACGAACGGAGCTAGCTGGAACGCATAGCTTGTTAGCACAATAGAGTAGACCCTCTCGCAGTACATATTTATTTGAAATTCTTCCTTCTCTACAATTTTCAAAAGCATCTTTGAAGTCCAAATCAGTAGGATATAATGCTTTTATTGTTTCCAAAACAAAGATTTTATGATCAAGTTGGGACAGCATGGTATAACGCCTAGATAATGCATCGGCAATGACATTTTCCTTCCCTTTCTTATGCTTAATGATGTATGGAAACGACTCTATGAACTCAATCTATTTAGCATGTCGTTTATTCAGATTGGTTTGACACTTAAGATACTTCAATGATTCATGATCAGAATGTATGACATACTCCTTAGACCAAAGATAATGTTGCCAAGTTTGTAATACTCACACTAAGGCATACAATTCCTTATCATAAGTGGAATAATTCAGAAAAGTACCATGAAGTTTTTCACTAAAGAAAGCAACGGGTTTACCTCCTTGTATGAGAACGCCTCCAATACCAATGCCGCTTGCATCGCATTCTAGCTCAAAGGTCTTGTCAAAATTAGGAAGTTGTAGCAATGGTGCTTGTGTAAGCTTTGATTTGAGAGCATCAAAAGCTTGTTGCTGCTGTTCGCCCCATCGAAATGGCACTCCCTTCTTCGTTAGCTCATGTAGAGGTGCTGCAATGGTGCTGAAATCCCGCACAAAGTGCCGATAAAAATCTTCAAGACCAAGAAAACTACGAACCTGCATGACGGTTGTTGGGGCTGGCCAACTGGTGATTGCTTCAATGTTTGCCTCATCCATCTCAATTCCCTGCGAGGAAACGACATAGCCAAGAAACGAGACTCGATTGCTGCAAAAGACGCACTTTTCGAGGTTACCAAACAAATGTGCATCTCTCAAAACAGTAAAAATAGCACGTAAATGATCAAGATGTTCATCATATGACTTGCTGTAAATGAGGATATCATCGGATTAAACCACCACAAATTGTCCAATGAAAGCACGTAAAACCTCATTCATTAAACGCATAAAGGTGTTGGGTGCATTAGTTAAACCAAAAGGCATGACTAACCACTCATAAAGTCCAAACTTGATTTTAAATGCAGTTTTCCATTCATCTCCTAGTGCCATTCTAATTTGGTGAGAACCACTACGCAGGTCAATTTTTGTGAAGATGATAGCACCACTCAATTCATCAAGCATGTCATCTAAGCAAGGAATAGGATAACAATACCGAATGGTAATGTTATTAATCGCTCGACAATCAACACACATGCGCCAACTACCATCTTTCTTAGGAACCAAAAGAACAGGAACGGAACAAGGGCTAGGACTTTCACGAATGTACCCATGGTCCAAAAGATCTTGGACTTGTCGCTGAATTTCTTTAGTTTCCTGTGGATCCGCCCTATATGTTGCACAATTTGGCAAACTTGCTCCTGGAATCAAATCGATCTTGTGATCAATGCCTCTCATCGGTTGTAAACTAGGGGTTATCTCGGAGGGAAACACATCCTCAAACTCCTGTAAAAGGTTAGCAACAGCAGGGGGCAATGCAATAGACAATTCATGAATCAAATGGCCCACAAACAGAAGTACCCGAGATTACCCAATGGTGTAGCACATGTATCAAGGGATGGGACCCACCTAGAAGTCACCCCAAGAAAGCACAGACCATTTGGAGGACTTACCAGGTCAGCCGACCCTCCTAGTCCTTAGTGGAGGTTAGGCTGTAGAGAGGAGCCTCTAGTCCCAAGTCCAAATTGGGAAAGCTATGGCTCATGTATCTTTTCTTGTATTTGTGACTTTATGCATTATAATAATAGAATTATTAGTCTCTATTTATTCATATACTTGGGCAAAGCGTTTCTTGATTGATTGTGGAGTCCATGTATGTGCTACGTGTAGATGTTGTTATGATCTAGACATAATTCCATTTTCATGTTATCATAAATATCATACACCACTGTTGACGGCTCCTAAGATATACTAACAAGTCATCCCCAGCAATAGTGCCAGAAATGCTTGTTGGCAATACTCACGCGCCATTAACTAAACATCTCCAATTGATGTGTCGGAAATGCTTGTTAACGGTTCTATTGGATCACAGGGTGAATTCCGCAAGTGCGCGAAGATATCATTGTAGCATTTCCCCTTAAGGGTATTCCCAAGGGTGTCATTTATTTTATCCCAAAAGAAGGCAGGGAAGAGATATAACAATCATCAAGTGGAAAAGGTAGAAAGGTCTAGATAAGAATCTAGTAAGGATGGATAAAATAATAGTGGAGGTAGTGTGACACACACAAAAGCTTTCAAGTCTAAGGGGGATAAGAGGATCCTAGAGGTTAGTTAAGGTTGAGAGTTATGGAGGTACTCCTACTATGCTCTATTGTACATATACATAGCCTAAACTAATTATTCATAAGCTAGATCAATAGTGAATACTTATGCTATGTGGTTCAACACATCGGGCACGGGCTTACCCCTAGCAATACTAGGGTGACTCCCGCCAAGAGCCTGTGGCATAGCCGAACGTGGAGAATTACAAAGGACAGATAGGTCTGTCATCACCTACTGCCTACCTCTTCAATCCATGGGTCTACGAGACATTCAATGCTACTTAGCTATCCTAGCACCATGCTAGCATATTAAGTAATTACCTTAAGAGTCTAGGCACAATCCATCCTAAGGCAATGAATTGAATCATCATTGAACCAATGTTGATACACAACATAATTATCCATACTAACCTAGTTATGCTATAATTAACTAGACTATAGTGGGGGTCTATAGGTTCTATGATAATGAGATATGTTCATGATGAAACAGTCATAGAAGCTATACCTTCCACATACATGGACTCCACAATCAAACAAGAAACGCTTTGCCCAAGTATATGTATAAGTTGAGACTAAAGATACTATCTTTATTATGCATAAAGTCACAAATACAAGAAAGAATACATGAGTCATACCTTTCCCAATGTAGGATTGGGAAGAGAGAGACTCCTTACTCCTTTCCCAATTTGGACTTTGGACTAGAGACTCTCCTCTCTACAACCTAACTCCTCTAAGACTATGGATGATAGTGTATACAATAGAGATGAAGCTCAAGTGGTGTGTGTTGAAGTGAGGGGTAGGGGGTCCTATTTATACTAGTGTTGAGGTTGGTTCCCGCCACCAAAAGTGCGCGAATCAGTCACCATTGACTCCCGGAAGTCGGGAGGAGCCAACACGTGGAGGCTGACCGAGTTTGACTCCAGCAAGAGGTCGGCCGAACCCCTGGTTCGGCCGACCTAGTCAAGGCACCAATTCTTGTGTGCTTTCTCCAGGTGGCTGTCAGGTGGGTCCCCTTGATGTATATGGGTGCAACACCGTTGGATCTCCTCGGATACTTCTGTTTGTGGGCCATTTGATCCATGGGATGCCACGTGTCATCGCCTAATTGGCTGGGATGATATTTTATAGGATTGGTCCCTCTACATTTCCTCATTTCCCGCATAAAATGCTGCATACACATATTTCTCCAAGTCCAAGTGGAATTGAGTTATATAGAAAGGTGATGTGTGCAAGAAATGACAAATCCTTCACATAATTGAGTTAAATTGACGGATGAAATTTGTATATAACAGTCGTTAACAAACTCCCTCAAGCTTATCATTTGCTCGTCCCGAGCAAAGTCAAGACTTTAGGTTGATGATCAAAAGTTGCTACAATGTCTTATTTTCAAAAGTATCTAATGCACAACAAGATACTCGACCTAGTATTGCAGAAATTGGCTATGATACTCTACCCTTCTTAAGTTATCATGGGGCTTATGCTTTCTCATATTCATGAGTAGTTGAAAGGTAGAATAGCAAATGGAGCAAACATATCCTAGAAATCAAGTTCCACTTAAATCTCGGAGAATTTAATTTAGATATTAAGTACCTCAATTTGAGACTCTCAGTCACTCCTTTGTGGATAGTGGAAATATTTCCTCACCAAAGTAGTGTGCCTCTACTATTCCTACTCATTGGATATGGCTTGTATATGGAGCTTGGTAAGGAAAGTAAGTAGGCATATTTGCATCACATATATTGCTAAGTCAAAAGAGTAAGCCTTAGGAGAATTCAAATAAAAACTTTTTGATTCAAGACTAGTGCATGTGTGATGGAGTGGAAGTGGATGTGGATACTTGAGATAACTCCTTTTTGGTGTAATCTCTCTTTCTTTTGCAAGGATGAAACATGGCTACTTTTCTTTTTCTTTTTTTTTCTCATGCTTATGATGTAAGCATGCCTCTCTCTCTCTCTTTTTTTGTAGCCATGTCTTCTACTCCCTTTCTTTGCAATGAATTTTGAAGAGAGTGCCAAACATGAATAACATGGAGTTTCTCTTTTTATTGTGGTATGGTGGATATGATGGACGTTTTGCTTATTTCTAGTGTAGAAGTATAGCATGTGCAAGTGAAGTCTTGAATTCAAAAAGAGTTGAATGATTTCTCACATAGGTCTATACTAGTTTGACTAGACTCAATGTGAAAGCAAATAGCATATGCATAAGGTTTTGTCTATGTATGAATATCATATGGCTTTGGTAGGTATTTCCAAACAAATGAGGGAGACTTAAATCTTTTTAGAATTTCTCCGGAAATCTAAGTTTTACTTTCCAACTAGGACTAGCAGCCCTATTACCAATTCTAGTCTTGCAACAACCTAGAATTAGATCAAGCTTTTGCTACCCACAACTTCCAAATTAAGGTAAAAGTAATTCAAACCAATGAAAGCAATATTCAGAGAGTAGCAAGTTGTAAACTACAGACTTAGGAAAATAAAATAGAGCAACTATTCATCATTTCATCTATGTGAATTCTAAATCATTCTTACCGAACATCTTTATTTGATGAAAGAAAATATAACCTATATTATTTTTTTAATGCAAGGTGGATGATGGATGGATGGAAAATAAATATGCAAGGAATGTGATACATGTTACCTCAAGTGGGGGTCCTCCCCCAAGCTTGTTCTTCAACTACCTCCGTGATAAGGGTTGAACCCTTGATGACGGAAGTATGCTGCAAGGTCTACTTGTTGTTGTTGTAGCACCGTGTTGAAGTTGGTGAATTGAGCATCCATGTGTTGTTGCCAATCCTGGGTACCTTGAACATGCTCTTGGAGTGTGCTGTAGATGTCACCCGTTCTCACTTCAAGTTCTCCCATACGTCTAGTGAGGTCAGTCATTCCTTGGCTATAGTCATGATGACTTCTGGCCGAAAAGGAATGACGTCCTCTCATGGATGTTGGGGGCAAGCTGCTAGAGCTTGAAGTGGATAAGGGTGGATCCCTTTGCCATTCTTGCCAAGATGATCCCCCAGTCTCATACATCAGAGGTTGAGTCCATCCGGGCGCATAACCTATTGGGTTCTCTTCCTCTTGGTATTCATGGACCGGAGAGATTATCGGTGGCATGCCTGTGGCTGCAGCCCTCGCTCGATTCCTTGTTACCTTGCCAGAGACATTACTTCTTCTTGCTTCCTCAAGGGGAAGAAGGTTAATGGTTAGCCTCCAGCATTTGTACAAATGAAAATCCGGGTTAGGTAACTGAATTTCATTGACAAAGCCGGGATAGAAAAATATCAAGGACCCATCTTGATCATGCTTAAGGGTATGTCCTTGCACTAAATAGTCTTCATCAATTAATTCTCTTTCAGTTTCAATATATTCAAATTAAGAGTATTTAAGTGTTCCTACCCTTTCGGCAATATGAGTAATCAATGAAGTGCATTCAATTGGTCCTGATTTTGAAATGTAATCTAACCATTGTGTCATCATGGCATTGACTGGAGCAACTTTTATCTTTTTAGTCATGGCAAACAAAATTTTCAATTCATCATCTCGCACAACCCTAACATCTCCCATAGGGAACATAGTCAGCCACCCATCTATGCATGAAGCATAAGGTAGGGTTTTGGATGTGGCTATTCCTAGGAGCCCTACATGTGACCTCACTAGTTAGCTCATGCAAAAAACTTTGTTTGTTAAACTTAGGCATATTGTCTAAATCTAGCACACACCGTTTATGGAAGCCTAGGATGCTACCTAATTATTTCCATATGATGTTGTATTATTTTTGAAATAATCTAAAAGAAATACCATCAAATCCTATTCTTAGCGTGCAAAGGAATTGGATAGTGAGAAGGCGTGAACCTTTCTCCTCTATGTGAGCAAAGTCATCAAATCCAACTGCATGCCAAATGGAAAGAAATCCGGAGTCCATACCTATTTTGGAGATCAAATGTGGATCGTAAGCCTTGGTGTGGCAGAACTCACGATCTTGGAGAAGCCTGCGTGCTTGATCTTCAACTTCGCTTTGTATGTCGAGGTCGTTGTCATGAAGAAGTTTGTGTGGGTTGCCTCTTTCTTCCATGGGAGTGTCCTCACACACACTTCTCCTCCTTGGGCTTGTACCCGTGGAAGAGAGGCGTGCACTAGAACCTTCACCATGGCTTGAGCTTGCAGCCCCTTCCTCTTTCCGAACAACCTCTTCATGTCTTTTTGAGTTCAACAAGCAAGAACAAAACAAGGAAAGAAAAATCCGAAAAGAAGCGATGTTTGGAAAACAAAACTCTCAACGAATTTTAGCTTGAGTGTAAAATGCAAATGCAAACAAAAGAAAATCTTTTTGGGGATGGATTTGAGCAAAAGTGTTGCAATGAAGAGCAAGAAAAACAAGGTGAGCTAGAGAGTGACTTGGGGAGGTGTAAAATGATGTGGTGTGTCAAGAGAAGTGCTCCTCACGGCCACAATTTATAGGGTGCACCTTCCAACGGTCACTTAGGGTTCAAAATGTAGCTGTTGGAGGAAGGGGAGCCAAATTGGCTCCACTTCCTGTTTGGCCGACCAGGGGGTTCGGCCGACCCGACAAGTGGCCCCCCTGGTTCCCCTTTTGGCAAATGGCTCCCCAACGGCTATAAAGTCAGCACGTTGGTGAAATGCCACATGTGCAGCTCAGAAGATTGTTTTTCAAATAAAAACCCTTTTCAAATCTAATAAAAAAATTTCTTTTGAAAAGAAAGAAAGAAAAATGATAATTGAGAATATAAGATTCTCAACTTGCTAGGGAAAATCAAATATGCAATGGGAAAAATCCAAATGGGGTGGAAAAAGAAAGAAAGAAAAAATAAAGTGAGATAACTACCAATTTAACCTATTGGCGTAGGTCTCACCACCGTCCGATGAGACATTCCTTCGTCTTCATTTCACATTCGGGCCCAGAGGGATGGGCTCGGATGGCTTGTCTTGCTTCTTCCGCCATTCGTTCTTTGGCGGCTTGGTGGACTTGGGCCTTCGGGAAGGTCCAGATGATTTCGTCGCCTTTGGATATCGGCGTGGTCGAAACGACGGATTCTCCTCGTAGATTATTCTTCTCATGAGTGCAATGAGTGAGTCCACCTTTGGAGGTGTGACTTCAACCTCTCTGATGTGTTTATCATTCGGCCCATACTTGATTCGAATCATGGAGCATTGTTCTGATTTTGGCCGAAAGTTAAACTTTCCTCCTTGCCATTGATATGGAAGTGGATTTCTCCAGCTCCCACATCTATACGAGCTTTTGTAGTGCTTAGGAATGAACGCCCAGAATGAGTGGTGTATATTTCTCAGTGTCCATGTCTAGCACCACAAAATCCACGGGTATGAAGTAGTTCCAGATCTTCGCCGGGATGTGTTCAGCAATACCAGCTGGATAACGGACTAAAGAGTCAGCCAGTTGTAGCTGCATTGGTGTTGGAGTCAGCTCTGTGAAGTTAGCTGGTCGAACACAACCTTGGGCATCACACTAACACTTGCTCCCAGATCACAAAGTGCCATGACAAAGTGGTGAGCCCCAATTGAGCATGAAATGGTAGGACATCTGGGGTCCTTGTGCCAGTTGCTCTCCCGTACAGAAATCATGTTGACGTTTTCCGTAAGTGGTTCTGGTTGGCCTAGCATCTTACCATTCTCCATTGGAGGAATAGCAGCTACCAGCTGAGCCAACTGAGTCTCAAGCATCTTGTTGAAGCTCAGTTGATTCTTGAGGGTTGAGGATAGTCCTTCCATCTTTGCATTGATGTTTTCCAGGGTCTTGTCATTAGCTGACAGCTTCTTGGATAGGGCATCATTGATCTTAAGCTTGCTAATGGCAAGTTCTCTAAGTTGGGCTGATTTCCAGGGTTGCCATTGTTGTTATACCCTCCTTGAAAGAATGGGCATTGTTGACCCCACCCTTGACCTCATGGACGATAGCCATTGTTGTTGTAATTTCTGTTGTTGGTGAGGTATAGGGCATCCTCATGAGTTTCTGGGCAATCATTGCCCATATGAAACGTGTTGCCACAGACTTCACACGTGATGTGCGAGTCTAGGGCATAGGCATTGCCGGACACTTCACCACTGGTTTGTCCATCAATCTTCTTCCTTAGGAGGTCCAATTTTGCAGCGATCATGTCCACCTCCTTCAAGGTGTGCATGCCTCGCTATCGGGTATGGAGATGCTCATCGTTCCATCCCATGTTGTACACCATCTTCTCAATAAGATCTTTAGCTTTTGGCACCGTCAATGAGAAGAAGGCTCCTCCAGCAGCAGCATCCAAATGGTCATGAGCTGATGAGATGAGCCCGTTATAGAAATTCTGAATAAGGAGCCAGTCATCCATCCCATGGTGGGCAAGGGCTAGGATGTACTCTTGAAGCCTTTCCCATGCCTTGGGAATAGATTCCTTGGGCTCTTGCTGAAAGCTGGAAATCCTTCCACGTAGGGCATTGGTTTTGCCCAACGGGAAGAATTTGGCGTGGAATGCCGTAGAACATTTCTCCCAAGTGTCTACAGCACTTCAGTTCGCGTAGAACCACTGTTTCGCTCTCCCAAGGAGGGAGAACAGGAACAGTCTCAAATGGACCGCATCTGGAGACACGTCCTTGATTTTAAAAGTGCTGTAGATCTCGAGGAATTGTTGCAGGTGAGCACTTGCATCCTCGTTAGCCTTCCCACAGAATGGGTTGGCTTGCACCATAGTGATAAGTCCAGTTTTGATCTCGAAGTTCACATCTCCCGTGTTAACAGTGGGCCCAATAGGCACATTGTTAGTAGAGGGAGCTGAGAACTCACGAAGGGTCTTCTGAGCCATTGGCATTTAGATTTTTGGTGCGGAAATGTTGTCTTGCCTTGCCACTTGAATCTTCTGAGGAGTAACAACGCAGGGTTGGTCTCTCAGAAGAGATTTGGGATCTTCAACAAAGTTTTCCGGCAGGCGGAAACCAGACACACACTATCCTGTTTTCACATTTAAAATGCAAAAACAAAGAATGGTTATCCTACTAAAATCCTACCCAAGGTTCTATCCTATTCACTTAGTCATGTTATATATCTATTTGCCTTCCCCGGCAACGGCGCCAGAAATGCTTGTTCATGGCTCCTAAGATATACTAACAAATGATCCCCAGTAATAGTGCCAGAAATGCTTGTTGGTAATACTCACGCACCATTAACTAAACATCTCCAACTGATGTGTCGGAAATGCTTGTTAACGGTTCTATTGGATCACTGAGTGAATTCTGCAAGCGCACAGAGATATCATTGTAGCATTCCCCTTAAGAGTATTCCCAAGGGTGTCATTTATTTGATCCCAAAGGAAGGCAGGGAAGATATATAACAATCATCAAGTGGAAAGGGTAGAATGGTCTAGATAAGAATCCAGTAGGGACGGATAAAATAATAGTGGAGGTAGTGTGACACACACAAAAGATTTCAAGTCTAAGGGGGATAACAGGATCCTAGAGGTTAGTTACGGTTGAAAGTGATGGAGGTACTCTTACTATGCTCTATTGTACATATACATAGCCTAAACTAATTATTCATAAGCTAGATCAATAGTGAATACTTATGCTATGTGGTTCAACAGATCGGGCACGGGCTTACCCCTAGCAATACTAGGGCGACTCCCGCCAAGTGCCTGTGGCATAGCTGAACGTGGAGGATTACAAAGGACAGATAGGGTTGTCACCACCTACTGCCTACCTCTTCAATCCGTGGGTCTATGAGACATCCAATGCTACTTAGCTATCCTAGCACCATGCTAGCATATTAAGTAATTACCTTAAGAGCCTAGGCACCATCCATCCTAAGGCAACGAATTGAATCATCATTGAACCAATGTTGATACACACCATAATTATCCGTTCTAACCTAGTTATGCTATAATTAACTAGACTATAGTGGGGTTCTATAGGTTCTATGATAATGAGACATGTTCATGATGAAGTAGTCATAGAAGCTATACCTTCCACAGACATGGACTCCACAATCAAACAAGAAACGCTTTGCCCAAGTATATGTATAAGTAGAGACTAAAGATACTATCTTTATTATGCATAAAGTCACAAATACAAGAAAGAATACATGAGCCATACCTTTCCCAATGTAGGATTAGGAAGAGAGAGACTCCTTACTCCTTTCCCAATTTGTACTTGGGACTAGAGACTCTCCTCTCTACAACCTAACTCCTCTAAGACTATGGATCATAGTGTATACAATAAAGATGAAGCTCAAGTGGTGTGTGTTGAAGTGAGGGGTAGGGTATCCTATTTATACTAGTGTTGAGGTCGGTTCCCGCCACCAAAAGCATGTGAATCAGTCACCATTGACTCCAGGAAGCCAGGAGGAGCCAACACGTGGAGGCTAACCCAGTTTGGCGCCATTAAGAGGTCGGTCGAACCCAATTCTCGTGTGATTTCTCCAGGTGGCTGCCAGGTGGGTCCCCTTGATGTATATGGGTGCAACACCTTTGGATCTCCTCGGATACTTCTGTTTGTGGGCGATTTGATTCATGGGATGCCACGTGTCGTCGCCTGATTGGCTGGAATGATATTTTATAGGATTGGTCCCTCTACATTTCCTCATTTCCTGCATAAAATGCTGCATACACATATTTCTCCAAGTCCAAGTGGAATTGGGTTAGATAGAAAGGTGATGTGTGCGAGAAATGACAAATCCTTCACATAATTGAGTTAAATTGACGGATGAAATTGGTATATAACAGCCGTCAACAACCACCACTATAGTCCAATTAGGTAATAATATGAATATGTTAATATGAATATGTTAGTGCTTGGATCCAACATTGGTTCAACAATGTTTGGTTTAGTCATTGCCTTAGGATGAATATTACATTGCAACTTTTAAGGTATTTACTTAGCATTAAAGCGTGATGCTTGGATTGTTAAGTAGCGTTGGATGCCTTGTAGTCCACGGGTTCTAGAGGTAGGCGGTAGGTGGTGACAACCCTATCCGTCTGTTGTAATCCTCCACGTTTGGCTACGACGTAGGCTCTTGGCGGGAGTCGTCTAACAGACCAAGGTAAGCACGTGCCCGATATGTTGGACCACTAGGCCCTAGTATTCACCATTAGTATAGTCATGTGTACTCTATTAGGTCATTTATATGAGTAATTTAGAGCATAGTAGGAGTAGCTCCATCTCGTAGTCTAACCCTCACTAGGACAACGTTACCCTTAAAGTAGATTGCTTAGGTTTGTGTCACACTACCCTCATTATCGTATTACCCCTGTCTTGATAATTGATTAGTATCCCATAGCTTGATCATAATAGTAGAGTCTACATTACTCCATGCCTTCCTTTGGGATAATTATGATACCTTGGGAATACTCTTGGGTGAAATGCTACATGACAGTTTCCGTGCGCTTGCGGACCTCATCTCTTTCTAGAGATGATATGTGACGTATGTTGACGACTGTTATATACCAATTTCATCCATCAATTTAACTCTATTATGTGAAGGATTCATCATTTCTTTCACACATCACCTTTCTATCTAACCCAATTCCACTTGGACTTGGAGAAATATGTGTATGCAGCATCTTATGTAGGAAATGAGGAAATGTAGAGGGACCAATCCTATAAAATATCAGCCCAGCCAATCAGGCGACGACACGTAGCATCCCATAGATCAAATGGCCCACAAATAGAAGTATCTAAGGAGATCCAACGGTGTATCACCCATATAAATCAAGGGGGCCCAACTGGCAGCCACCTGGAGGAAGCACTCCACGTTTAGAGCGCTGACCAGGTCGGCCGAACTATGGGTTTGACCGACCTCTTCCTGGCGTCAAACGCGGTCAAACGACGTGTGTTGGCTCCTCCTGGCTTGAAGGAGTCAATGGTGACTAATTCACGTGCTTTTGGTGGCAGGAACCGACCTCAACCCTAGTATAAATAGGACCCCCTACCCCTCACTTCAACACACACCACTTGAGCTTCATCTCTATTGTATACACTATCATCCATAGTCTTAGAGGAGTTAGGTTGTATAGAGGAGAGTCTCTAGTCCCAAGTCCAAATTGGGAAAGGAGTAAGGAGTCTCTCTCTTCCCAATCCTACATTGGGAAAGGTATGGCTCATGTATTCTTTCTTGTATTTGTGACTTTATGCATAATAAAGATAGTATCTTTAGTCTCTACTTATACATATACTTGGGCAAAGCATTTCTTGTTTGATTGTGGAGTCCATGTATGTGGAAGGTATAGCTTATATGGCTGTTTCATCATGAACATATCTCATTGTCATAGAACCTATAGACCCCCACTATAGTCTAGTTAATTATAACATAACTAGGTTAGTATGGATAATTATGTTGTGTATCAACATTGGTTCAATGATGATTCAATTCATTGCCTTAGGATGGACTGTGCCTAAGCTCTTAAGGTAATTACTTAATATGCTAGCATGGTGCTAGGATAGCTAAGTAGCATTGGATGTCTCGTAGACCCATGGATTGAAGAGGTGGGCAGTAGGTGGTGGCAGCCCTATCTGTCCTTTGTAATTCTCCACGTTCGGCTATGCCACAGGCTCTTGGCGGGAGTTGCGCTAGTATTGTTAGGGGTAAGCCCGTGCCCGATGTGTTGAACCACATAGAATAACTATTCACTATTGATCTAGCTTATGAATTATTAGTTTAGACTATGTATATGTACAATAGAGCATAGTAGGTGTACCTCCATAACTCTCAACCTTAACTAACATCTAGGATCCTCTTACCCCCTTAGACTTGAAAGCTTTTGTATGTGTCACACTACCTCCACTATTATTTTATCCATCCTTACTAGATTCTTACCTAGACCTTTCTACCCTTTCCACTTGATGATTGTTATATCTCATCCCTGCCTTCCTTTGGGATCAAATAAATGACACCCTTGGGAATACTCTTAAGGGGAAATGCTACAATGATACCTCCGTGCGCTTGCGGAACTCACTCAGTGATCCAATAGAACCATTAACAAGCATTTCTGACACATCAGTTGGAGATGTTTAGTTAATGGTGCATAAGAAATACCCACAAGCATTTCTGGCGCCGTTGCCGGGGATGATTTTTTAGTATATCTTAGGAGCCGTCAAAAAGCATTTCTGGCGCCGTTGCCGGGGAAGGCAAATAGATATATAACATGACTAAGTGAATAGGATAGAATCCTGGGTAGGATTTTAGTAGGATAACCATTCTTTGTTTTTGCATTTATTTCAAATGTGAAAACAGGGTAGTGTATGTCTGGTTTACGCCTGCCGGAAAACTTTGTTGAAGATCCCAAATCTCTTCTAAGAGACCGACCCCATGTCGTTACTCCTCAGAAGATTCGAGCGGCAAAGCAAGCCAGCATTTCTGCACCAAAAATCCAAATGCCAATGGCTCAGAAGACCCTTCGTGAGTTCTCAGCTCTCTCTGCTAACAATGTGCCTATTGGGCCTACTGTTAACACGGGAGATGTGAACTTCGAGATCAAAACTGGACTTATCACTATGGTGCAAGCCAACCCATTCTGTGGGAAGGCTGACGAGGATGCAAGTGCTCACCTGCAACAATTCCTCGAGATCTGCAAAACTTTTAAGATCAAGGACGTGTCTCCGGATGCGGTCCATCTGAGACTGTTCCTGTTCTCTCTCCTTGGGAGAGCGAAACAGTGGTTCTACGTGAACCGAAGCGCTGTAGACACTTGGAAGAAGTGTTCTACGACATTCCTTGCCAAATTCTTCCCGTTGGGCAAAACCAACGCCCTACGTGGAAGGATTTCCAGCTTTCAGCAAGAGCTCAAGGAATCTATTCCCGAGGCATGGGAAAGACTTCAGGAGTACATCCTAGCCTGTCCCCACCATGGGATGGATGACTGACTCCTTATTCAGAATTTCTATAACAAGATGATCCCATCAGCTTGTGACCATTCGGATGCTGTTGCTGGAGGAGCCTTCTTCTCATTGATGGTGCCAAAAGCTAAAGATCTTATTGAGAAGCTGGTGTCCAGCATGGGATGGAACGATGAGCGTCTCCATACCCGACAGCGAGGCATGCACACCTTGACGGAGGTGGACATGATTGCTGCAAAAATTGGACCTCCTAATGAAGAAAATAGATGGACAAGCTAGTGGTGAAGTGTTTGGCAATGCCTATGCCCTAGACTCTCGCATCACGTGTGAAGTCTGTGGCAACATGGGTCATATGGGCAATGATTGCCCAGAAACTCGTGAGGATGCCCTATACCTCACCAACAATGGAAATTTCAATAACAACAATGGCTATCGTCCAGGAGGTCAAGGGTGGGGTCAACAACGCCCATTCTTTCAAGGAGGGTACAACAACAATGCCAACCCTAGAAATCAGCCCAACTTGAGAGAACTTGCCATTAGCTAGCTCAAGATCAATGATGCCCTATCCAAGAAGTTATCAGCTAATGACAAGACCGTAGAGAATATCAATGCAAAGATGGAAAGACTATCCTCAGCCTTCAAGAATCAATTGAGCTTCAACAAGATGCTCGAGACTCAGTTGGCTCAGCTGGCAGCTACTATTCCTCTGATGTAGAATGGCAAGATGTCAGGCCAGCCAGAACCTCTGATGGAAAATTTCAACTTGATTTTCGTATGAGAGAGCAACTGGTAGAAGGAACCTGGGTGTCCTACCATTTCATGCTCAATTGGGGCTCACCACTTTGACAAGGCACTTTGTGATCTGGGAGCAAGTGTTAGTGTGATGCCTAAGGTTGTGTTCGACCAGCTGAACTTCACAGAACTGACTCCAACACCAATGCAGCTACAACTGCCTGACTCTTCAGTCCATTATCCAGTGGGTATTCCTAAAGATGTCTCAGTGAAGATCTGGAACTGCTTCATACCCGTGGATTTTGTGGTGCTAGACATGGACACTGAGAAAGATACACCACTCATTCTTGGGTGTCCATTCCTAAGCACTGCAAAAGCTCGCATAAATGTGGGAGCTGGAGAAATCCACTTCCATATCAATGGCAAGGAGTAAAAGTTTAACTTTCATCCAAGATTAGAGCAATGCTCCATGATTCGAATCAAGTATGGGCCGAATGATAAACACATCAGAGAGTTTGAAGTCACACCTCCAAAGGTGGACTCACTCATTGCATTCATGAGAAGATTAATCTACGAAGAGAATCCATCGTTTTGACCACGCCGATATCCAAAGGCGACGGAATCATCTGGACCTTCCCGAAGGCCCAAGTCCACCAAGCTGCCAAAGAAGGAATGGCGGAAGAAGCAAGACAAGCCGTCCGAGCCCATCCCTCCGGGCCCGGATGTGAAATGAAGACGGAGGAATGTCCATCTCATCGGACAGTGGTGAGACCTACGCCAATAGGTTAAATTGGTAGTTATCCCACTTTATTTTTTTTCTTTCTTTTTCCACCCCATTTGGATTTTTCACATTGCATATTTGATTTTCCCTAGCAAGTTGAGAATCTTATATTCTCAGCTATCATTTTTCTTTCTTTCTTTTCAAAAGAAAATTTTTTAATTGATTTGAATAAAGGTTTTTATTTGAAAAACAATTTTTCGCAGCTGCACATGTGGCATTTCACCAACGTGCTAACTTTATAGCCGTTGGGGAGCCACTTGCCAAAAGGGGAACTAGGGGGGCCACCTGTCAGGTCAGCCGAACCCCCTGGTCGGCCGAACAGGGAGTGGAGCCAAATTGGCTCCCCTTCCTCCAACGGCTATATTTCGAACCCCAAGTGACCTTTGGAGGGTGCACCCTATAAATTGTGGCTGTGAGGAGCACCTCTCTTCACACACCACATCATTTTACACCTCCCCAAGTCACTCTCTAGCTCACCTTGTTTTTCTTGCTCTTCATTGCAACACTCTTGTTCAAATTCATCCCCAAAAAGATTTTCTTTTGTTTGCATTTGCATTTTACACTCAAGCTTTCAAGAGGAGAAAATTTGTTGAGAGTTTTGTTTTCCAAACATCGCTTCTTTTCGGATTTTTCTCGCCTTGTTTTGTTCTTGCTTGTTGAAATCAAAAAGACATGAAGAGGTTGTTTGGAAAGAGGAAGGAGGCTGCAAGCTCAAGCCATGGTGAAGGTTCTAGTGCACGCCTCTCTTCCATGGGTACAAGCCCAAGGAGGAGAAGTGTTTTTGAGGACACTCCCATGGAAGAGAGAAGCAACCCACACCAACTTCTTCATGACAACGACCTCGACATACGAAGCGAAGTTGAAGATCAAGCACGCAGTCTTTTCCAAGATCGTGAGTTCCGCCACACCAAGGATTACGATCCACATTTAATCTCCAAAATAGGTATGGACTCCGAATTTATTTCCATTTGGCATGCAATTGGATTTGATGACTTTGCTCACATAGAGGAGAAAGGTTCACGCCTTTTCACTATCCAATTCCTTTGCATGCTAGGAATAGGATTTGATGGTATTACTTTTATATTATTTCAAAAAGAATACAACATACTATGGAAAGAATTAGGTAGCATCCTAGGCTTCCATAAACGGTGTTTGCTAGATTTAGACAATTTGCCTAAGTTTAACAAACAAAGTTTTTGGCATGAGTGTTGACGGTCCTTAAGTACCACATTTTGACCGTGACTTCACCTCATAATGTGCATAAAAGAAACACAAAACATAGTGGTAGGGTTATACACTAACCCAATTCCACAAGTGTTGGTGTTTATTTGTATGCAGGTGAATTATTACCCAAAATACCAAAACATGCAGGGATGAATCCATGAAAATGGATTTCAACGAATCAGGCAACGACACGTGGCAACATGGATCAAATGGCCCACAAACAGAAGAATACGAGGAGATACAATGGTGTTGCACCCACATATATCAAGGGGGCCCACCTGGAGGAAGCACTCCCTAAGGGGAGCCTTGACCAGGTTGGTCGAACCAGGGGTTCGGCCGACCTCTTCCTGGCGCCAAACTCGGTCAAATGACACATGTTGGCTCCTCCCGACTCCCTGGAGTCAATGGTGATTGATTTGCACGTTAATTGTGGTGGGAACCGACCCTTATCCACCTATAAATAGACCCCCTCACCTCACTTCTCACACACACCTAAAGTTGACAATAGTGCTACACTCCAAAGGTTTAGAGTAGTCCTAGAGGCTACCAAAGTAGAAGGAGAGTGTGGTGAAGAGTCTAGGAGAAGGAGGCTTGGGCTTGTCAAGTCCCTCATCTACACTTGTACCCCTACAAAGGTTTTACTCAATAAAGTAAGCTTTTGTGAATTCAATACAAGTTTGATCTTTTATTCTTATTAGTTTGCACAAGTAGTTACTTGTGGGTTCACTGCTTTAATTTATTAGAGGCTCTAGTTGTAGCTTTGTGTCAAAACAACTAGAGTAGTGATTTAGAACGTAAGCATTGCGCGAGGTTATAAATCATCAGTGGATATCTCGTAGACCCATGGATTGAAGAGGTAGGCAGTAGGTGGTGACAGCCCTATTTGTCCTTCATAATCCTCCACGTTCGGCTATGCCATAGGGTCTTGGCGGGAGTCGTCCTAGTATTGCTAGGAGTAAGCCCGTGCCCGAAGCAAGCATCTACTGCAAACTACCTTGAATTAGGATCAATACTTTGAATTCCTCTCTATTCCTTGCCTACCAAACAACTTTGCATCCTTGGGTGAGCTAGTTCGAAAGATTAGCACACATGTTCTTTGCATTCAATACCCTTGGGAATACTCCTTAAGGGGAAGTGCTACAACGGTATTTCCGTGCACTTGCGGATAACTCTGTGGTGTTAAGAAATACCAACAAGCATTTCTGGCGCCGTTGTTGGGGGACGGTTGTTGTTAATCTTCGAACCAAAATCACCCTCGTATTGTATCCCCCTTATCTATCATCATACCTTTCATATTCTTACCTTACCACCACCATATAAATGGAGCAACCCACCATTCTTTCTTATTCTGCTCTGAAGGGCAAGTTCTGTGAGCCACCGCCTTCGGCGGAACCTATTTGTTCAGCAAGCTATGAACTTCGCCCTGGCTTTATAGCCATGGTTCGGGAACAATCCTTCTCAGGAATGGATTGTGAAAACCCTTACCACCATCTACGAGAGTTTGAACAATTGTGTTCATGCCTTCTAATCAAAGGTATGACATAGGAAACTCTCAAATGGAAGTTGTTTCCTTTTTCCCTCAAGGAAAAAGCCAAACTATGGTACAACCACTACGTTGGGATGATAAACAGTGATTGGAGTGAATTATGAGACAAATTTTGTCTTGCTTTCTTTCCAATTGCCAGAATTGTTTCCTTACGAAAGGAAGTACTATGCTTCCAGCAGATGGAGAAGGAATCCATAGGTGCAGCTTTGGACAGATTTTCTCTTTTGAAAAATTCTGGCCCAAATTTGTTAATCCCTGATCCAATGCTTTTGGAACATTTCTTCATTGGATTAAAAAAAGAGTATGTCCAATATCTTGACATTACGGCTGGAGGATCTTTCCTCCATAAGACTCCAAAAGAAGGCAAGGATCTTCAGGACAGAATTCTAGAAAATTCTTCCTTCATTATGGGTCTTAATGAGCCTCCCCAATAGGAAGTCGTGTCAAGAATGGAGGATACACTCTTGGACAAGTATGAACCCATTTCTTGTTTACCCCAAGCCTTGCTAGAGAAATCCTCTCCCAAACCTGAGACTACGAAGGTAGAAGAAATTCAACCCTTGCAGTTTCCATTTTACTTCAAGGAAGAGCTTTTTGAGGATTATGGAAATACCTCGAAGTATTATTGCTATAGGAAACCTTCATTGCCACCAACTCCATCTGAACCACCTGACGGGGTGTTCGTCCGTCAGACGGTCAAGGAGTTGACCTCTATCCTAAGCAGAGAGTGGACAGTTGAAGTCGAGAATTCACCCAAAATTATTCGGATGACCTCACCTTTGGCTACCATTTTATGTTCTATTAGAGGGACACCAATGAGAATCCTATACAACCCTACTGTTGGAGCAAATCTCATTTCCGATTCTTGTGCTCTCGCCATTCTTGGTGATGTGCCATTGGCACCAACACGCAAATCCTTCCGAGATTCATTTGGAACCATTCTTGAAGGATGTGGGGTTCTGCAACAAGTGTCTGTTAGACACAAAGATGTTGAGGCTCTCCTAGATTTTCACGTGTTCGAAATCCAAGATTTCAACATCATGATAGGGATTCCCATAGAGAAATTTCTCGTGGAAGTTTCTTTGGAAGGAAGCCTCAATATAAATCTTGGAGGGAGAAATTTCTCCATACCTATTATGCGCTCAAAGAACACATCTGCAGAATCTCCCATCTAGGATGAGCCAATGGAGGAGGTTAGGACTCTTCAATTTTAGAACCCCCTGAAATTGAAGGAGAAGAAGACTTCGTCCAAGAGGAGGATGAATTTCATGAAGAAATTGAATTGCCAAAAGAAGAGCCCTCCCCAAAGCCTCCTGTTGAGCTCAAGATTCTACCTCCAGGCCTACGTTATGCCTTTCTAAATGGCGATTTGGAAGCCCTTGTCATCATAAGTGACGAGCTTTCAGATGATGAAACGCTCAAACTCATAGCCATGTTAGAAAGGCATAGAGCTGTTTTTGGATATTCACTTCAGGATCTCAAGGGAATTAGTCCAGCATTATGCACCCATCGTATTCCTATTGACCCTGAGAGTGTCCCCTCAAGGGAACCTCAAAGGCGATTGAATAATGCGATGTGGGAAGTTGTCAAGAAAGAAGTCTTGAAACTTCTGCATGCCGGGATTATTTACCCTATTCCTCATAGTGAATGGGTAAGTCCAGTTCAAGTAGTGCCTAAGAAGGGAAGTATGATGGTCGTTCAAAACAAGAGGAATGAATTAATTCCTCAACGGACCGTCACAGGATGGAGGATGTGCATTGACTACCGAAAACTTAACAAGGCAACAAGGAAAGACCATTTTCCATTGCCCTTCATCGATGAGATGTTAGAGAGATTGGCAAAACACTCCTACTTCTGTTTCCTTTATGGGTATTCGGGATATCATCAAATTCCTATCCATCCAGATGATCAAAGTAAGACCATGTTCACATGTCTTTACAGGACCTATGCCTATCGGCGTATGTCCTTTGGACTGTGTAACGCTCCTGCCTCTTTCCAGAGATGCATGTTGTCTATATTTTCAGACATGATCGAGGATATCATGCATGGACGATTTCTCCGTCTAAGGAAAAAGTTTTGATCATTGTCTAGAAAATTTAGACAGGGTCTTACAAAGATGCCAGGAGAAGGACCTTGTGCTTAATTGGGAAAAGTTTCATTTCATGGTTTGGGAAGACATCGTTCTTGGACACTTGGTGTCCGAGAGAGGGATAGAGGTGGACAAAGCTAAACTTGAAGTTATTGAAAAACTTCCACCTCTTATCAATGTTAAGGAAATCCGCAACTTTTTAGGTCATGCGGGGTTCTACCGACGATTTATCAAGGATTTCTCCAAAATCGCTAGACCCCTCACCAACCTATTAGATAAAGAAGCTCCCTTTGATTTCGATGATGAATGCCTTAAATCATTTTATATACTCAAAAAGGAACTCATCTCAGCTCCAATTATCCAACATCTTGATTGGACGCTGCCATTCGAAATCATGTGTGATGCCAGTGACTTTGCTGTTGGTGCGGTTTTAGGCGAAACCAAAGATAGAAAGCATCACGCAATAGCCTACGCTAGCAAAACTCTGACAGGAGCCCAACTTAATTATGCCACAACTGAGAAAGAGCTTCTAGCAGTAGTTTTCGCTATCGACAAGTTTAGATCCTATTTGGTTGGAGCAAAGGTCATAGTCTACACAAACCATGCTGCTTTAAAATATATGCTTAGCAAAAATGATGCGAAACCAAGGTAATTTGATGGATTCTTCTACTCCAAGAATTTGATCTGGAAATAAGAGATAAGAAAGAAGTAGAGAATTCAGTAGCAGATCATCTTTCACGTATGGAAGTCACACGAACCATGGACATACATATCAATGACTTCCTACGAGATGATATGCTCCTCAAGGTGACAGACTCTCACCCTTGGTATGCGGATATCATGAACTTTATGGTCACGGGATACATACCACCAGGGGACAACAAAAAGAAACTCATTTATGGGAGTCGTAGACACCTTTGGGATGACCCTTACCTCTATCGAGTATGTGCTGATGGCCTTCTTAGAAGGTGTGTACCATCAATCGAAGGCACCAAAATTATAGAGAAATGCCATGCTGGCCCCTATGGTGGTCATTACGGTGTTTACCATACTCTGGAAAAGATCTGGCAGAGTGGATTCTATTGGCCTTCAATGTATGAAGATACCAAGGAATTCATTCGTAGATGTTGGAAATTGCAGAAGCATGGAGGAATCTCTGCTAGCGATGCGATGCCCCTAACATACAATCTCCAAGTGGAATTATTTGATGTATGGGGTATTGATTTCATGGGACCTTTTCCTAGGTCCTATGATTGCGAGTATATTCTGGTTGCCGTCGATTACGTGTCAAAATGGGTAGAAGCATTGCCATGCAAAAATGCTGATTCCAAGCAAGCGAGGAAAATGTTTGTTGACGGCTCCTAAGATATACTAACAAATCATCCCCGGCAACGGCGCCAGAAATGCTTGTTGGTATTTCTTATGCACCATTAACTAAACATCTCCAACTAATGTGTCAGAAATGCTTGTTAATGGTTCTATTGGATCACATAGTGAATTCTGCAAGCGCACGGGGGTATCATTGTAGCATTTCCCCTTAAGAGTATTCCCAAGGGTGTCATTTGTTTGATCCCAAAGGAAGGAAGGGTAGAGATATAACAATCATCGAGTGGAAAGGGTAGAAAGGTCTAGGTAAGATTCTAGTAAGGATGGATAAAATAATAGTGGAGGTAGTGTGACACACACAAAAGCTTTCAAGTCTAAGGGGGATAAGAGGATCCTAGAGGCTAGTTAAGGTTGAGAGTTATGGAGGTACTCCTACTATGCTCTATTGTACATATACATAGTCTAAACTAATTATCCATAAGCTAGATTAATAGTGAATACTTATGTTATGTGGTTCAACACATCGGGCACGGGCTTACCCCTAGCAATACTAGGGCGACTCTCGCCAAGAGCCTGTGGCATAGCCGAACGTGGAGGATTACAAAGGACAGATAGGGCTGTCACCACCTACTGCCTACCTCTTCAATCCGTGGGTCTACGAGACATCCAATGCTACTTAGCTATCCTAGCACCATGCTAGCATATTAAGTAATTACCTTAAGAGTCTAGGCATAATCCATCCTAAGGCAATGAATTGAATCATCATTGAACCAATGTTGATACACAACATAATTATCCATACTAACCTAGTTATGCTATAATTAACTAGACTATAGTGGGGGTATATAGGTTCTATGATAATGAGATATGTTCATGATGAAATAGTCATAGAAGCTATACCTTCCACATACATGGACTCCACAATCAAACAAGAAACGCTTTGCCCAAGTATATGTATAAGTAGAGACTAAAGATACTTTCTTTATTATGCATAAAGTTGCAAATACAAGAAAGAATACATGATCCATACCTTTCCCAATGTAGGATTGGGATGAGAGAGACTCCTTACTCCTATCCCAATTTGGACTTGGGACTAGAGACTCTCCTCTCTACAACCTAACTCCTCTAAGACTATGGATGATAGTGTATACAATAGAGATGAAGCTCAAGTGGTGTGTGTTGAAGTGAAGGGTAGGGGGTCCTATTTATACTAGTGTTGAGGTCGGTTCCCACCACCAAAAGCGCGTGAATCAGTCACCATTGACTCCAGGAATCCGGGAGGAGCCAACACGTGGAGGCTGACCGAGTTTGGTGCAGAGACTAGGTAGGCCGACCCCCTGGTTCGGCCGACCTGGTCATTGCACCAATTCTCGTGTGCTTTTCTCCAGGTGGCTGCCAAGTGGGTCCCATTGATGTATATGGGTGATACACAATTGGATCTCCTCGGATACTTCAGTTTGTTGGCCATTTGATCCATGGGATGCCACGTGTCATCGCCTGATTGGCTGGGATGATATTTTATAGGATTGGTCCCTCTACATTTCATCATTTCCTGCATAAAATGATGCATACACATATTTCTCCAGTCCAAGTGGAATTCGGTTAGGTAGAAAGGTGATGTGTGCAAGAAATAACAATTCCTTCACATAATTGAGTTAAACTGACGGATGAAATTGGTATATAACAGCCATCAACAAACTCCCCCAAGCTTATCCTTTGCTCATCCTGAGCAAAGTCAAGACTTTAGGTTGATGATCAGGAGTTGCTACAATGTATTATTTTCAAAAGTATCTAATGCACAACAAGATACTCTACCTAGTATTGCAGAAATTGGCTATGATACCCTACCTTTCTTAAGTTATCATGGGGCTTATGCTTTCTCATATTCATGAGCAGTTGAAAGGTAGAATAGCGAATGGAGCAAACATAGCCTAGAAATCAAGTTCCACTTAAACCCCAGAGAATTCAATTTAGATATTAAGTACCTCAATTTGATTCTCTCAATCACTCCATTGTGGATAGTGGAAATATTTCCTCACCAAAGCATTGTGCCTCTACTATTCCTACTCATTGAATATGGCTTGTATGTGGAGCTTGGTAAGGAAAGTAAGTAGGCATATTTGCATCACATATATTGCTAAGTCAAAAGAGTAAGCCTTAGGAGAATTCAAATCAAAACTTTTCATTCAAGACTAGTGCATGTGTGATGGGGTGGAAGTGGATGTGGATACTTCAGATAACTCCTTTTTTGGTATAATCTCTCTTTCTTTTGCAAGGATGAAACATGGCTACTTTTCTTTTCTCTCTTTTTTTTTTTCATTTTCTTTTTGTAGCCATGTCTTCTACTCCCTTTCTTTGCAATGAATAACATGGAGTTTCTCTTTTATTGTGGTATGGTGGATATGATGGACGTTTTGCTTACTTCTAGTGTAGAAGTATAACATGTGCAAGTGAAGTCTTGAATTCAAAAAGAGTTGAATGATTTCTCACATAGGTCTATACTATTTTGACTAGGCTCAATGTGAAAGCAAATAGCATATGCATAAGGTTTTGTCTATGTATAAACATCATATGGCTTTGGTAGGTATTTCCAATCAATTGAGAGAAACTTAAATCTTTTTAGAATTTCTCCAAAAATCTAAGTTTTACTTTCAAACTAGGACTAGCAGCCCTATTACCAATTCCAGTCTTGCAACAACCTAGAATTAGATCAAGCTTTTGCTACCCACAACTTCCAAATTAAGGTAAAAGTAATTCAAACCAATGAAAGCAATATTCAGAGAGTAGCAAGTTGTAAACTATAGACTTAGGAAAATAAAACAGAGCAACTATTTATCATTTCATCTATGTGAATTATAAATCATTCTTACCGCACATCTTTATTTCATGAAAGCAAATATAACCTATATATATATATATATATATATATATATATATATATATATATATATTAGATGCAAGGTGGATGATGGATGGATAGAAAATAAATATGCAAGGAATGTAATACATGTTACTTCAAGTGGGGGTCCTCCCCCAAGCTTGCTCTTCAACTACCTCTGCGATAAGGGTTGAACCCTTGATGACGGAAGTACGTTGCAAGATCGGCTTGTTGTTGTTGTAGCGCCGTGTTGAAGTTGGTGAATTGAGAATCCATGTTTTGTTGCCAATCCTAAGTACCTTGAACATGCTCCTGGAGTGTGCTGTAGATGTCACCCGTTCTCACCTCAAGTTCTCCCATACGTCTAGTGAGGTCTGTCATTCCTTGGCTATAGTCATGATGACTTCTAGCCGAAAAGGAACAACATCCACTCATGGACGTTGGGGGCAAGCTGCTAGAGCATGAAGTGGATAAGGGTGGATCCCTTTGCCATTCTTGCCAAGTTGATCGCCCAGTCTCATACGTCGGAGGTTGAGTCCATCCGGGAGCATAACCCGTTGGGTTCTCTTCCTCTTGGTATTCATGGACCGAAGAGATTATCGGTGGCATGCCTGTGGCTGTAGCCCTCGCACGATTCCTTGTTACCCTGCCAGAGACATTACTTCTTCTTGCTTCCTCAAGGGGAAGAAGATTAATGGTTAGCCTTCGGCATTTGTACAAATGAAAATCCGGGTTAGGTAACCGAATTTCATTGACAAAATCGGGATAGAAAAATATCAAGGACCCATCTTGATCATGCTTAAGGGTATGTCCTTGCACTAAATAGTCTTCATTAATTAATTCTCTTTCAGTTTCAATATATTCAAATGAAGAGTATTTAAGTGCTCCTACCCTATCAGCAATATGAGTAATCAATGAAGTGCATTCAATTGGTCCTGATTTTGAAATTAATCTAACCATTGTTTCATCATGGCTTTGACTGGAGCAACTTTTATCTTTTTAGTCATGAAAAACAAAATTTTCAATTCATCATCTCGCATAACCCTAACATCTCCCCTAGGGAACATAGTCATAGCCACCCATCTATGCATGAAGCATAAGGTAGGGTTTTGGATGTGGCTATTCCTAGGAGCCCTACGGTGACCTCACTAGTTAAATCATGCCAAAAACTTTGTTTGTTAAATTTAGGCAAATTGTCTAAATCTAGCAAACACCGTTTATGGAAGCCTAGGATGCTACCTAATTCTTTCCATAGGATGTTGTATTCTTTTCGAAATAATCTAAAAGCAATACCATCAAATCCTATTCTTAGCGTGCAAAGGAATTGGATAGTGAGAAGGCGTGAACCTTTCTCCTCTATGTGAGCAAAGTCATCAAATCCAATTGCATGCCAAATGGAAAGAAATTTGGAGTCCATACCTATTTTGGAGATCAAATGTGGATCGTAAGCCTTGGTGTGGTGGAACTCACGATCTTGGACAGGCCTGCGTGCTTGATCTTCACCGCTTCGTATGTCGAGGTCGTTGTCATGAAGGAGTTGGTGTGGGTTGCTTCTCTCTTCCATGGGAGTGTCCTCACACACACTTCTCCTCCTAGGGCTTGTACCTATGGAAGAGAGGCGTGCACTAGAACCTTCACCATGGCTTGAGCTTGCAGCCTCCTTCCTCATTCCGAACAACCTCTTCATGTCTTTTTGATTTCAACAAGGAAGAACAAAACAAGGCGAGAAAAATCCGAAAAGAAGCGATGTTTGGAAAACAAAACTCTCAACGAATTTTCTCCTCTTGAAAGCTCGAGTGTAAAATGCAAATGCAAACAAAAGAAAATATTTTGGGGGATGGATTTGAGCAAGAGTGTTGCAATGAAGAGCAAGAAAAACAAGGTGAGCTAGAGAGTGACTTGGGGAGGTGTAAAATGATGTGGTGTGTGAAGAGAGGTGCTCCTCACGACCACAATTTATAGGGTGCACCCTCCAACAGTCACTTGGGGTTCAAAATGTAGCCATTGGAGGAAGGGGAGCCAATTTGGCTCCACTCCCTATTCGGCCGACCAGGGGGTCGGGCCGACCTAACAGGTGGCCCCCCTGGTTCCCCTTTTTGCAAGTGGCTCCCCAACGGCTATAAAGTTAGCACGTTGGTGAAATGCCACATGTGCAGCTCAGAAAATTGTTTTTCAAATAAAAACCTTTTTTCAAATCCAACAAAAAAATTCTTTTGAAAATAAAGAAAGAAAAATGATAGTTGAGAATATAAGATTCTCAACTTGCTAGGAAAAATCAAATATGCAATGGGAAAAATTCAAATGGGGTGGAAATAGAAAGAAAGAAAAATAAAGTGGGATAACTACCAATTTAACCTATTGGCGTAGGTCTCACCATCGTACGATGAGATGGACATTCCTCCGTCTTCATTTCACATTCGGGCCCGGAGGGATGGGCTTGGACGGCTTGTCTTGCTTCTTCCGCCATTCCTTCTTTGGCGGCTTGGTGGACTTAGGCCTTCGGGAAGGTCCAGACGATTCCGTCGCTTTTGGATATCGGCGTGGTCGAAACGACGGATTCTCCTCGTAGATTAATCTTCTCATGAATGCGATGAGTGAGTCCACCTTTGGAGGTGTGACTTCAACCTCTCTGATGTGTATATCATTCGGCCATTACTTAATTCGAATCATGGAGCATTGCTCTAATCTTGGCCAAAAGTTAAACTTTTCCTTAGTGCCATTGATATGGAAGTGGATTTCTCCAGCTCCCACATCCGTGCGAGCTTTTGCAGTGCTTAGGAATGGACGCCCAAGAATGAGTGGTGTATCTTTCTCAGTGTCCATGTCTAGCACCACAAAATCCACGGGTATGAAGCAGTTTCGGATCTTCACCGGGACGTCTTCAGTAATACCCTATGGATAATGGACTGAAGAGTCAGCAAGTTGTAGCTGCATTGGTGTTGGAGTCAGCTCTGTGATGTTCAGCTTAGTTGGTCGAACACAACCTTGGGCATCACACTAACACTTGCTCCAAAATCACAAGGTGTCTTGTCAAAGTGGTGAGCCCCAATTGAGCATGAAATGGTAGGACACCCACGGTCCTTCTGCCAGTTGCTCTCTCGTACGGAAATCATGTTGACATTTTCAGTCGGGGGTTCTGGCTGGCTTGGCATCTTGCCATTCTCCATCGAAGGAATAGCAGCTGCCAGCTGAGCTAACTGAGTCTCAAGCATCTTGTTGAAGTTCAGTTGATTCTTGAAGGCCGAGGATAGTCCTTCAATCTTGGCATTGATGTTTTCCAGGGTCTTGTCATTGGCTAACAGCTTCTTGGATTGGGCATCATTGATCTTGAGCTCGCTAATGGCAAGTTCTCTCAAGTTGGGCTGATTTCCAGGGTTGCCATTGTTGTTGTACCCTCCTTGAAAGAATGGGTGTTGTCGACCTCACCCTTGACCTCCTGGGCGATAGCCATTGTTGTTGTTGAAATTTCCGTTGTTGGTGAGGTATAGGGCATCCTCACGAGTTTCTGGGCAATCATTGCCCATATGACCCGTGTTGCCATAGGCTTCACACATGATGTGAGAGTCTAGGGCATAGGCATTGCCAGACACTTCACCACTGGCTTGTCCATCAATTTTCTTCATTAGGAGGTCCAATTTTGCAGCAATCATGTCCACCTCCTTCAAGGTGTGCATCCTCGCTGTCGGGTATGGAGACGCTCATCGCTCCATCCCATGTTGGACACCATCTTCTCAATAAGATCTTTAGCTTTTGGCACCGTCAATGAGAAGAAGGCTCCTCCAGCAAAACCATCCAAATGGTCACGAGCTGATGGGATCAGCCCGTTATAGAAATTCTGAATAAGGAGCCAGTCATCCATCCCATGGTGGGGACAGGCAAGGATGTACTCCTGAAGCCTTTCTCATGCCTCGAGAATAGATTCCTTGAGCTCTTGCTGAAAGCTGGAAATCCTTCCACGTAGGGCATTGGTTTTGCCCAACGAGAAGAATTTGGCGAGGAATGTTGTAGAACACTTCTCCCAAGTGTCTATAACACTTCAGTTCGTGTAGAACCACTGTTTCGCTCTCCCAAGTAGAGAGAACGGGAACAGTCTCAGACGGACCACATCCGAAGACATGTCCTTGATCTTAAAAGTGCTGCGGATCTCGAGTAATTGTTGCAGGTGAGCACTTGCATCCTCGTTAGCCTTCCCATAGAATGGGTTGGCTTGTACCATAGTGATAAGGCCAGTTTTGATCTCAAAGTTCACATCTCCCGTGTTAACAGTGGGCCCAATAGGCACATTGTTAGCAGAGGGAGCTAAGAACTCACGAAGGGTCTTCTGAGCCATTGGCGTTTGGATTGTCAGTGCAAAAATGCTAGCTTGCTTTGCCGCTCGAATCTTCTGAGGAGTAACGACACGGGGTCGGTCTCTTAGAAGAGATTCGGGATCTTCAACAAAGTTTTTCGGCAGGCGGAAACCAGACATACACTACCCTGTTTTCACATTTAAAATGCAAAAACAAAGAATAGTTATCCTACTAAAATCCTACCCAAGGTTCTATCCTATTCTCTCAGTCATGTTATATATCTATTTGCCTTCCCCGTCAACGGCGCCAGAAATGCTTGTTGATGGCTCCTAAGATATACTAATAAATCATCCCCGACAACGGCGCCAGAAATGCTTGTTGGTATTTCTTATGCACCATTAACTAAACATCTCCAACTGATGTGTCAGAAATGCCTGTTAACGGTTCTATTGGATCACAGAGTGAATTCCGCAAGTGCACAGAGGTATCATTGTAGCATTTCCCCTTAAGAGTATTCCCAAGGGTGTCATTTATTTGATCCCAAAGGAAGGCAGGGTAGAGATATAACAATCATCAAGTGGAAAGGGTAGAAAGGTCTAGGTAAGAATCTAGTGAGGATGGATAAAATAATAGTGGAGGTAGTGTGACACACACAAAAGCTTTCAAGTCTAAGGGGGATAAGAGGATCCTAGAGGCTAGTTAAGGTTGAGAGTTATGGAGGTACTCCTACTATGCTCTATTGTACATATACATAGTCTAAACTAATTATCCATAAGCTAGATTAATAGTGAATAATTATGTTATGTGGTTCAACACATCGGGCACGGGCTTACCCCTAGCAATAATAGGGCGACTCCCGCCAAGAGCCTGCGGCATAGCCGAACGTGGAGGATTACAAAGGACAGATAGGGATGTCACCACCTACTGCCTACCTCTTCAATCCGTGGGTCTACGAGACATCTAATGCTACTTAGCTATCCTAGCACCATGCTAGCATATTAAGTAGTTACCTTAAGAGCCTAGGCACAATCCATCCTAAGGCAATGAATTGAATCATCATTGAACCAATGTTGATACACAACATAATTATCCATACTAACCTAGTTATGCTATAATTAACTAGACTATAGTGGGGGTCTATAGGTTCTATGATAATGAGATATGTTCATGATGAAACAGTCATAGAAGCTATACCTTCCACACACATGGACTCCACAATGAAACAAGAAACTCTTTGCCCAAGTATATGTATAAGTAGAGACTAAAGATACTATCTTTATTATGCATAAAATCATAAATACAAGAAAGAATACATGAGCCATACCTTTCCCAATGTAGGATTGGGAAGAGAGAGACTCCTTACCCCTTTCCCAATTTGGACTTGGGACTAGAGACTCTCCTCTCTACAACCTAACTCCTCTAAGACTATGGATGATAGTGTATACAATAGAGATGAAGCTCAAGTGGTGTGTGTTGAAGTGAGGGGTAGGGGGTCCTATTTATACAAGTGTTGAGGTTGGTTCCTGCCAACAAAAGCACGCAAATCAGTCACCATTGACTCCAGGAAGCCGGGAGGAGCCAACACGTGGAGGGTGACCGAGTTTGGTGCAGAGACTAGGTCGGCCGACCCCCTGGTTCGGCCGACCTGGTCATTGCACCAATTCTCGTGTGCTTTCTCCAGGTGGCTGCTAGGTGGGTCCCATTGATGTATATGGGTGATACACCATTGGATCTCCTTGGATACTTCTGTTTGTGGGCCATTTGATCCATGGGATGCCACGTGTCATCGCCTGATTGGTTGGGATGATATTTATAGCATTGGTCCCTCTACATTTCCTCATTTCCTGCATAAAATGCTGCATACACATATTTCTCCAAGTCCAAGTGGAATTGGGTTAGGTAGAAAGGTGATGTGTGCAAGAAATGACAATTCCTTCACATAATTGAGTTAAATTGACGGATGAAATTGGTATATAACAGCCGTCAACAATGTTCCATGAGATCATTTTCCCACGCTTTGGAACTCCCCGTATGGTCATAAATGATGGAGGGTCACATTTCATAGATAAGACCTTCTGGAACTTTTTAAGGGAACTTGGAGTCCAGCATAACATGGCTACCCCATACCACCCACAGACAAGTGGTCAAGCAGAAACATCTAATAAACAAATTAAGAATATTCTGCAAAAGACTGTCTTGGAAATGGGAACGGGATGGAAGCAAAAGCTACCCGACGCATTGTGGGCATATCGTACTGCCTACAAGACACCTATCGGCATGTCTCCTTTCCAACTTGTCTATGGGAGGACATGCCATCTTCCCGTAGAACTGGAACATAGAGCGTATTGGGCCATCAAGTGGTGGAACATGAATCTTAATGAAGCTCGAAATCATCGATTAAAGCAAATATCTAAGTTGGAGGAATGGAGAGATAAGGCGTACCACAGTGCCAGAATTTATAAAGAGGGAACCAAAAGATGGCACGATGAGAGGATTACGCCGAAAGAGTTCAAACCTGGAGATAAAGTTTTACTCTTTAACTCTAGGGTTAAACTCTTTGGACATGGGAAGCTTAGAAGTAAATAGGACGGACCCTTCACTGTAGTAGAGACTTCATCCCATGGAGCAATCACACTCCAAGGTGATGACGGTCAACTATTCAAAGTGAATGGGCACCGACTCAAATTATTTCATTATTCCTAAAAGGATACAGAAAAAGAATTTGACGTGGTAAATCTAATCGATCTCCATGTTGTTTCTTTCAATTTTTTTTAAATTATCCACGTCCAACTAATGGGCCCATCCAATTCTTATTCTAGAAGGCCCATTTAATCGACCCGAGAAAATGTGGCCCGAATAGAGCCAGAAAGGGTTCGGCCAAACCCTAGGGTCGGCCGACTCTCCCTTCGCGCCGTTCACGTTCTGTTTTCTCGTGTTGATCCTCCTCGATATCCTCCACAAATACTTGGTGAAACGAATTGTTCCCCGCCTATTTAAAGGACAGAAACAGAGAGGAAAGTTATACACCTCATTGAATCATCATATTCCTCCCGTCCCGATAGCATAGGATGCTTACTACTTAGGATTTTATTCTTTTCCAAACATTTGTTTTCTAAAGCTAGATTAAATAATGTAAGCATCCCCATATTTTGATTTCAATAAAGTGAACTTACCGGTTAATCTAACACTGGTAAAGTTCCCCCTTTAGTTTATTTTGTTGAATAAAGAATTCAGGAAACAAGTGTGGGGGAAACATGTCCCCAAGTCACAAAATCCCGATGTGAAAGATTAATGTTGCATATCAAAACACATCGCGACCGAATGAGCAAAACGACCCGATGAAATAGAGCCACAGAAGAGCCAACAGGAGGTCAGGCGAACCCCCTGGTCGGCCGACCTATTTTCTACTCCATACGACTCCGTTTCGCTCCAGAAAATCGGTTTGGATTTCCTATCCCCACTTTTATGCGCTGCCCTGCTGTTTGAGTTGATTTCATATTTTTCATTGCATATCTAAAATAAATCAACTCAACAAGTTGAAATAAAATTTGGTAGTCAAGAATTTGCTTAAGCTAAAAATTTGAATACTTTATATTTGAATTCATTACCTTGTTTATGATTCCCATAATTCAATAGGAAAAACACATCATCTAGGTATTTGACTAGTGTGATATGGTAAATGAGTTCTTTAGAAATCATCCTTTTGCTTGAAATTGATTTTGACATTTGTAACTATTTGAAGTCTTGAACTTTGCCTAAATCTCTCATTGGAAATTTATATAACCACCAAGGCCATATGATACATTCATTGAAAACCACAAGCATATGCCACTTTGCTTATTATTGAACTTTGTCAAACCCGTGACCCAATTGAGTGACATGCATGCACTTTTTGAATTGAAAACTCTTGTGCACTCCATTCATGCAAAATTTCTCACATTGAGAGTTTGCATCCATCAATCACCCATCCGCCCAAAAGAAACTCCATACAATACAAATGAAAGCCTCTCTAAAAAAATAAAAAGGAGTAGAAGACATGGCTACAAGAAAAAGAAAAAGCATCCACTCTTGAAAAAGAGTAAGAGTGCTAAAAAAAAAGTAGCCATGTTTCATCCTTAAGAGAGAGCAAATTCATGGGAGTTATCACCTCGCCCCTCCATTTCATTCATGTGCACAAGAATTTTCCCTTCACTTTGTTCATTGCATAAGTCTCTCATATGATCAAGTTTTTGACTTAGTAACATATGAATTGCAAATGTGTGCCACATTCATCCCTACCAAGCTCCAGATATAGACACTTTTAGTATAGGGACAAGAATTGGCAAAACATGCCATGGTGAGGACTCAAACACTTTGAGAGATTTGATAGATTCCAATCGAGAAGGCAAGGGCAAAAGTTCCTATGATTTTCAAATATAGTAATTGCCAAATCATTTCAGCAGAGAATGATCCAAGGGAACTTCATTCTAACTTCCACTTTTCAAACACCCAAGATTGATGTGGTAGCCACATACACAAAGGGGATCCATGAATTGAGCTATAAGTTGAAATATCTAGTATCCTTATTTTCTACCTTATAGCAAATTCATGACAACACTCTAGTTCTTCTTGCCTTCACTCAAGGACGAGCAAAGGACTAAGTGTGGGGGAGTTTGTTGACGGTCCTTAAGTACCACATTTTGACTGTCAATTCACCTCATAATGTGCATAAAAGAAACACAAAACATAGTGGTAGGGTTATACACTAACCGAATTCCACAAGTGTTGATGTTTATTTGTATGCGGGTGAATTATTACCCAAAATACCAAAACATGCAGGGATGAATCCATGAAAATGGATTTCAACGAATCAGGCGATGACCCGTGGCAACACATGGATCAAATGGCCCACAAACAGAAGAATACGAGGAGATCCAACGGTGTTGAACCCATATATATCAAGGGGGCCCACATGTAAGCCACCTGGAGGAAGCACTCCCCGAGGGGAGCCTTGACCAGGTCGGGCGAACCAGGGGTTCGGCTAACCTCTTCCTGGCGCCAAACTCGGTCAAATGACACGTGTTGGCTCCTCCCGACTCCCTGGAGTCAATGGTGACTGATTCGCGCGTTAATTGTGGCGGGAACTGACCCTTCTCCACCTATAAATACACCCCCTCACCTCACTTCTCACACACACCTAAAGTTGAGAATAGTGCTACACTCCAAAGGTTTAGAGTAGTCCTAGAGGCTACCAAAGTAGAAGGAGAGTGTGGTGAAGAGTCTACGAGAAGGAGGCTTGGGCTTGTCAAGTCCCTCTTCTACACTTGTACCCCTACAAAGGTTTTACTCAATCAAGTAAGCTTTTGTGAATTCAATACAAGTTTGATCTTTTATTCTTAGTAGTTTGCACAAGTAGTTACTTGTGGGTTCACTGCTTTAATTCATTAGAGACTCTAGTTGTAGCTTTGTGTTTGAAACAACTAGAGTAGTGATTTAGAACGTAAGCGTGGTGCTTAGGTTATAAATAATTAGTGGATATCTCGTAGACCCACGGATTGAAGAGGTAGGCAGTAGGTGGTGACTGCCCTATTTGTCCTTCGTAATCCTCCACGTTCGGCTATGTCATAGGCTCTTGGCGGGAGTCGTCCTAGTATTGCTAGGAGTAAGCCCGTGCCCGAAGCAAGCATCTACTGCAAACTACCTTGAATTAGGATCAATACTTTGAATTCCTCTCAGTTCCTTGCCTACCAAACAACTTTGTGTCCTTGGGTGAGATAGTTTGAAAGATTAGCACACATGTTCTTTGGATTCGATACCCTTGGGAATACTCCTTAAGGGGAAGTGCTACAACGGTATTTCCGTGCGCTTGCAGATAACTCTGTGGTGTTAAGAAATACCAACAATGTGCTAACTAGTGAGGTCACATGTAGGGCTCCTAGGAATAGCCACATCCAAAACCCTACCTTACGCTTCATGCATACATGGGTGGCTATGACTATGTTCCCTAGGGGAGATGTTAGGGTTGTGCGGGATGATGAATTGAAAATTTTGTTTGCCATGACTAAAAAGATAAAATTTGCTCTAGTCAAAGCCATGATGACACAATGGTTAGATTACATTTCAAAATCAGGACCAATTGAATACACTTCATTGATTACTCATATTGTTGATAGGGTAGGAGCACTTAAATACTCTTCATTTGAATATATTGAAATTGAAAGAGAATTAATTGATGAAGACTATTTAGTGCAAGGACATACCCTTAAGCATGATCATGATGGCTCCTTGATATTTTTCTATCCTGGCTTTGTCAATGAAATTAGGTTACCTAACCCGGATTTTCATTTGTACAAATACCGGAGGCTAACCATTAATCTTCTTCCCCTTGAGGAAGCAAGAAGAAGTAATGTCTCTGGTAGGGTAACAAGGAATCGTGTGAGGGCTGCAGCTGCAGACATGCCACCGATAATCTCTTCGGTCCATGAATACCAAGAGGAAGAGAACCCAACGAGTTATGCGCCTAGATGGACTCAACCTCCAACGTATGACACTGGGGGTCATCTTGGCAAGAATGGCAAAGGGATCCACCCTTATCCACTTCAAGCTCTAGCAGCTTGCCCCCAACGTCCATGAGAGAACGTCGTTCCTTTTTGGCTAGAAGTCATCATGACTATAGCCAAGGAATGACGAACCTCACTAGACGTATGGGAGAACTTGGCGTGAGAATGGGTGACATCTACAACACACTCCAAGAGCATGTTCAAGGTACCCAGGATTGGGAACAACACATGGATGCTCAATTCACCAACTTCAACATGGCGCTACAACAACCAGCCGATCTTGCAGCATAATTCCATCATCAAGGGTTCAACCCGTATCATGGAGGTAGTTGAAGAACAAGCTTGGGGGAGGACCCCCACTTGAGGTAACATGTATCACATTCCTTGAATATTTATTTTCCATCCATCCATCATCCACCTTGCAAAAAATATAGGTTAGATTTGCTTTCATCAAATAAAGATGTGCGGTAAGAATGATTTAGAATTCACATAGATGAAATGATGAATAGTTGCTCTGTTTTATTTTCCTAATTCTCTAGTTTACAACTTGCTACTCTCCAAATATTGCTTTCATCGGTTTGAAATACTTTTAACTTAATTTGGAAGTTGTGGGTAGCAAAAGCTTAATCTAATTCTAGGTTGTTACAAGATTGGAATTAGTAATAGGGCTGCTAGTCCTAGTTTGAAAGTAAAACTTAGATTTCCGGAGAAATTCTAAAAAGATTTAAGTTTCCCTCAATTGGTTGGAAATACCTACCAAAGCCATATGATGTTCATACATAGACAAAACCTTATGCATATGCTATTTGCTTTCACATTGAGCCTAGTCAAACTAGTAGAGACCTATGTGAGAAATCATTCAACTCTTTTTGAATTCAAGACTTCACTTGCACATGCAATACTTCTACACTAGAAGTAAGCAAAACATCCATCATATCCAGCATACCACAACAAAAAGAGAAACTCCATGTTATTCATGTTTAGCACTCTCTTCAAAATTCATTGCAAAGAAAGGGAGTAGAAGACATGGCTAAAAAATGAAAAAAAAGGCATGCTTACATCATAAGCATGAGAGAAAAAAGATTAAAAAGAAAAGTAGCCATGTGTCATCCCTAAAAAAGAAAGAGAGATTATACCAAAAAGGAGTTATATCAAGTATCCACATCCACTTCCACTCCATCACACATGCACTAGTCTTGAATCAAAAAGTTTTGATTTGAATTCTCCTAAGGCTTACTCTTTTGACTTAGCAATATATGTGATGCAAATATGCCTACTTACTTTCCTTACCAAGCTCCACATACAAGCCATATTCAATGAGTAGGAATAGTAGAGGCACAATGCTTTGGTGAGGAAATATTTCCACTATCCACAAAGGAGTGATTGAGAGAATCAAATTGAGGTACTTCATATCTAAATTGAATTCTCTGGGATTTAAGTGGAACTTGATTTCTAGGCTATGTTTGCTCCATTCGCTATTCTACCTTTCAACTACTCATGAATATGAGAAAGCATAAGCCCCATGATAACTTAAGAAAGGTAGAGTATCATAGCCAATTTCTACAATACTAGGTAGAGTATCTTGTTGTGCATTAGATACTTTTGAAAATAAGACATTGTAGCAACTCCTGATCATCAACCTAAAGTCTTGACTTTGCTCGGGACGAGCAAAGGATAAGCTTGGGGGAGTTTGTTGACGGCTGTTATATACCAATTTCATCCGTCAATTTAACTCAATTATGTGAAGGAATTGTCATTTCCTGCACACATCACCTTTCTACCTAACCCAATTCCACGCGGAGGTTGGAGGATCGACTGTGCCACCTCCTACTCCACCTCCGGTGTCCGAGGCACAGGTTTCTCAGCCATCTGAGTTGACTTCACTACTCCAGTAGATGGTTGAGCAGCAGCGTCTGGATAGGCTTGCAGCTGAGCAGGCCCGAGCTGAGCAGGTTGCGCATCTCTTGGAGCTCCAGCAGCAGCAACAGGAGATGCAGCGACAGATAGCCCGTGAGAGGCAAGAGGACACTAACAGGCTGACTGGGTTGATTGATCAAATGCACCAACGCTCTCTCGACCAGCAGCAACAGACGTAGAAGGCTATGATGGGCATCCTGGGGTTGATCACCAACCTCTACACACAGACCGGGATTGCCCTCCCGTCGCAGCTTCTAGGCCTAGCTCCAAGTCCGCTTGTGTTAGCCCCATCTTCAGCTCCAGTGCCGACTACGCCGATCCCGTCGATCAGCATGTCACCTCTGCTAGCTCCAGGCGCTCCTATCCACTCTCCTCTGCGGCTATGACGCTTTTCCAGCAGACCCCAACATCCGTTGTCAGTGCCCCTCTTCCTGCAGTCCAGTCTCAGGCATCAACAGCAGCTCCCGCAACACCCATCTCCTCTACTCCAGCTTAGGCAGCAGTAGGCAGCAGCTCCGATGATAGCACCCCCAACGGTGACCAGTTCGTCGTCGCCCCGAGCGCTCAGGATCCTTAGGCACTTGGCTTCCTTTTTGGTGTATTGATGCCAAAGGGGGAGAAGAGTCAGGGGGATGTTAGCTTAGTCTCAAGGGGAGTTCTAGTTGTAGCGGGAGTCTATCTTTTTAGGAGTTCTTTTTGTAATTTGGAGATTTGCTACTCTTTTGCTATTCATTGAGTATTCGTGTGCCACTCAATTCTCTTGAGTTATTGATCATTGAGCTTTCGAGTTATTGATCGTTTTTGAGCCTTCAAGTTTAAGTGTGCCAAATCTTGTACTTATTGCATATCTTCTTGAGTATCGTATTCTTAAATTCATTACTATTATGCTTTACTTGTTGTGTTGTCATCAATCACCAAAAAGGGGGAGATTGAAAGCATCTAGGCCCCCATGAGGTATGGTTTCGGTGATTAATGACAACCGTTGGATTTTACTAATGAATTTGTGGATGCAAGGTCTCCCATATCACTCATCACAATCAAATGAAATCTATATGAATATCATTGGATATAATTGGAGACCCCTAAACAATCATTCTATGAGGACAATTGACTTTTATGAAGATTAGAAGTAAAAGCTCATATGTCAAAATTATTCAACCAAAATTGACAGCACTCAATGCTTGATAATCATCAGAAGAATATTTCAAACCAATGTATAAGAGGTCAATCGAGCCAATTCCAAAAGAATCACTTAGAACAACTCGAAGCAAACAAAATCAACTCACCGGATCAACCGATGTTTCCAGAAAACACTACATCGGTCGAGTTGGTTCAGCAGAAGAAGAAGACCTCAAAACTAAGTACTCACCGGATCATCCGATGATGAAGGGGATGTTACATCGGTCCATCAGTACAGTAAGCAATCTCCCTGGACCAAGTGTAACACAGGACCATCCAATGTACAACTATAAACACATCGGTTAATCACTCCAGTAAGCATTAATTCTGAACAAATTCTGGATGAAGTGCCACCAGATCATCCGATGAGAAGGAAAGTGAAACATCGGTCTAACAATGGTCATATATGACACAGTGACATCAGCTAACTTGGATTCGACAGATGATAACTGAAGGGAGAACATCGGATCATCCGGTGTTTGCAGAACAGTGATGTCAGCTTACTTTTCCAACGGCTATTTCTTGGAGGCTGGCTATTTATACCCCTTCAACCAGTCTATTCGACAAGTCTTGACAACCAGAGCTACTCTACACATTCTCAAGCATTCAAGACGTTGAGCCAACACTTCTACATCATCTACACCACTTACACACCAAGAGATAGGCTAGAACTTGCTAGAGATAGTGCTTGTGTGCGTCCATTCTTGGTGATTGGAATCTCTAGTGTAGTGAGAGCTGTAAGGGAGTGTCCTTTGGTGACTGTATTGGAGAGAGCCTTCCGGAGCTTGCCAAGACGATTGTGGAAGCCCAGAGGATCCAACTTGTACAAATCTTGAGCTCCACCTTGCCGAGGTTGGCGAACGGAGAAGTATAGTGAAGATCCTTGGTCTCGGTTACTTGGGAGTGGCCATACCCTTTGGTGGGTGCCACAACGTGGATGTAGGAAGATCTTGACGATCTTGCCGAACCACGGGATAAATCTCCGTGTCTTCGTGTCTCCTCGGGAGTTTGCGCTTTCTTCCTCTCCCCTTACACTTATGCATTTCATATACCGCAAAGTTACTATTCACTTGAATGCATAGGTTGTTTGCATAGGAAATTGGGCTTTTAGTAATTAAGTTTTATTGCTTTAATTTTTGAAAAGAAGCCCAATTCAGCCCCCTCTTGGGCATTCGATCCTTACAATTGGTATCAGAGCAAGGTTGCTCATTGGATCATTCTAGCTTCACCGCTAGAGAGCTAAAATGGCCAAGAATGGGGGTTCGGTTCCTATCTTCGAGGGCAAGAACTTTGCCTATTGGAAAGCACGCATGCGTGCTTATCTAGAGGCTATTGCTCCCGAGGTATGGGAAGCAACCCATGCAGGGTTTGGTGAGCATAATTATGTTGGTGATCAAATCAAGTGGGATGCTAAAGCTAGAAATGCAATTTATGAATGCATTAGTCAAGATGTATTTGCTAGGATTGCTAGCAAAGAGAAAGCTTGTGAAATTTGGGCTTGCTTGATTGAAATACATGAGGGTTCTTCTCGTGTCAAAGAACTAAAATATCATATGCTTAAAGCCAAATATGACGAGTTCAAAATGCTACCTCATGAAAATGTCAATGAAATGTTTTCTCGCTTGAATGTGCTTATTGAGGAAATTAATGCTCTTGACATTGCTTCTCTTGGCAAGGGACTCATCAATCGCAAGATTCTTATGCTCCTTCTTAAGCCAAAGTATAACATCATCAACTCCATGCTTCAAAAAGAATCTCTTGATCACATTGAAGTTTCGGAACTTATTGGAGACATTCACGCTCATGAGATGAGTGTACTTGGGATGATGGAGCAATCATCTTCAAAGACAATTGCTCTAAAGGCCTCCACCAATAAAACAAGTCTCAAGAAAAAGAAAGTGGTTGAGCCCAGCTCAAGTGAAGAAGAGCAAGCATCAAGTGAAGATGACGATGATGAGCTTGCTTTGATGATGAGAAAGTTCTCTCCCTTGAACTCCAAAATTGCCAAGAAGGGATACACCTTTGATCCTAAGAAGAAAGCTTTTCTACCAAAGAGAGATGATAACAAGACTTGCTACAATTGTGGTGATCAAGGCCACATCTCCAATGATTGTCCAAAACCGGACAAAAGAAGAGAGAACCACAAGGGCAAGCATCGCAAGCTTGAAGATAGTGAAGATGATGAAGAAGAGGTCAAGCCCAAACAATGATCCTTTGGGAAGAAGAAACATGACAAGGGCAAGAAGGCAAAACTCTTCCCAAAGAAGAGAAAAGGACCACAAAAGGTGTTCATGTGTGAAGCAAATGAATGGATTACCGACGAAGAATCAAGTGATGAAGAGAGTCAAGCGGAAGAAGAAAGTTTGGCTGGCCTTGCCATTGCAAACAATGATGACTCATCTCTTCATCCACCTCCCATGTTCCTCATGGCTAAAGGTAACACCAAGGTATGTGATGACTCTAGCGATGATGAGCTTTCCCCTGATGATTTAACTTCATTAATAAATGAATACCACACTATCATTAAGAGGGAAAAGAGTAAGGTCAAGGCTCTTGAAGAAACTCGTGCTAAGCTTGAAAGTGCTAACCTTGATTTGCTTGACAAGTATGAAAGCATACTTAAAGAGCATGACACGCTCAAATCTCATGTCAAGCAAATTGAGGAGGATAAGGCTAAAATAAAGCTAGATCACCATGAGCTTGACTTAGCACACCAAGCACTCTTGGGAAAGCACAATGAGTTAATCCAAGAGCATCAAGTACTTAACCTTGCTTATGAAGCTCTTGATCAAGAATTGAAAAATATAAAGAAACAAACTATTAATGATAAGGTATCTATTAATTCTCATGCCACTAATGTCTTGAATAAGTCTTTTCCTTTGAAAGAGAATGCTAGGGAGAAGGACTTGTTGGAAGAAATTGAAAGTCTCCGCACTAGTGTGGCAAGACTATCTAAAGGAGAAGTCAAGCACAAGGAAATCCTCTTCCAACAAGCAAAGGCCTTCAACAAGAGAGGACTTGGATCCTTCCCGGTGCCTAACAAAGGAAAGGTGCCCTCACCGGGGCTTAGAACAAGCTTCATCAAGGAAGTTGGTTCCTATTGCCAACATTGTGAGGTCACCAGTCACCATACAAGGGAGTGTCCTCTTCCTAACCGGCCTTCTCCAAAATTGCCTACTAACTACAAGTCTACTTTCAATGATCATTATTATCTCTTGAGTAAAGTAGATGGCAAGGTGAAGGCAAGGTTCATTGGCAAGGACATAAAGGGCATGAAGGGGAAGCTCCCCAAGCAACTTTGGGTCCCAAAAACACTTGTATCACACATACAAGGACCTAAGTTGGCTTGGGTGCCTAAAGTCAAAAATTGAATTCATGTGTGTAGGTGAACTACAAAGCCGGAGGAAAGCATTGGGTACTCGATAGCGGGTGCACTCAACATATGACCGGCAACAATGGTATGTTCACCACCATAGAAAACCCCGACAATCATGAACAAGTCACCTTTGGTGATAACTCTAAGGGGGAAGGTAATTGGTTTAGATCCGAGGAATCCTAATCATGTGTTTAGGTTGCACAAGGCGCTCTACGGGCTCAAGCAAGCACCTAGGGTGTGGTATGAACGACTACGGGATTTCTTGATCATGCAAGGATTCAAGATTGAGAGGGTGGACACTACACTCTTCACCAAAGACATCGACGGAGAATTATTTATTTGTCAAATTTATATCGATGATATTATTTTTGGTTCAACTAACAAAGCTCTTAGCCATGAGTTTGGCAAAATGATGTCTAGGGAATTCGAGATGTCGATGATTGGAGAGCTCAACTTCTTCCTTGGATTTCAAATCAAGCAACTTCGAGAGGGGACCTTCATCTATCAAGAAAAGTATACCAAGGACCTCTTGAAGAAATTTGAGATGGGAGATTGTAGCTCAAGAAGTACTCCAACGGCAACAAATTGTCATCTCGACGCGGATGAGGACGATAAACCTATTGACCAATCTAATTACTATTCCATGATTGGTTCATTGCTTTATCTTACCGCATCTAGGCCCGATATCATTTTTAGTGTATGATTGTGTGCTCGCTTTCAAGCGGAACCTAAAGAATCGCATCGGAAGGCGGTCTTTAGGATACTCTGGTATCTCAAGCATACCCCTAGTGTAGGCCTGTGGTACCCTAAAGGTGCAAAATTCCATCTCTTGGGTTACTCGGATTAAGACTTTGCCGGATGCCGTGTGGATCGCAAGAGTACCTCCGGTGGGTGCCACTTGCTTGGGCGTTTCCTAGTATCTTGGTCTAGCAAGAAGCAAAATTTCATTGCTTTGTCCACGGCGGAAGCGGAATACATAGCGGCCGGTGCATGTTGTGCCCAAATTCTTTATATGAATCAAACCCTTTTGGACTTTGGTATTAAACTTGGTTGTGTGCCTCTCCTTTGTGACAATGAAAGTGCGGTTAAGATAGCTAAAAACCCTGTTCAACACTCCCGCACTAAGCACATTGATATTCGTCATCATTTCTTAAGGGACCATGAAGCTAAGGGAGACATCTCCTTGCGAGGTGTTAGGTCCGAAGAACAATTGGCGGATATCTTCACTAAACCACTTGATGAGAAAACCTTTTCTAGACTAAGAAGTGAATTAAATGTGCTAGATGCATCGAACGTCATGTAAGTTGCCATGATCATGTAAGAATGCATATCATATAGGTCTTGTCTAACTTTCAAAGGATAGGGGTGAGCAAGGGTTAGCTTAGGATGGAGGTTCCTTTGGGTTTCCCCAAGGCTTGGAGAGTGGCTCTCCCTGAAGAAGCCTTTGAAAGGTTCAAATTTGGCAAGATAGATTTAATTTATATCTTGCATGATGCCTGCTGTCGACTGTTGGAGTCGGCAGATCTCCTGACACTGCTAAAGTGTTGGAGGAGTTTGTAGTTCGGTATGGGCGCGCGGAGACTCAAGAAGGTGAATTGCGGTTTAACGCAGGAGACACTAGGATTTACGTGGTTTGGGCCGCCTGAGCGTAATACCCTACTCCACGTGTGTGTTGGTGTTGTATTAGTTTGTCACGTATGATCTCCACGTCTGTGTGCGTGTCTTGTGTGTATCGTTGGCCTGTCCTTTTATAGTACAAGGATAGGCCGTTACAAGCTGGCCGAGCCCGACATGTGGCCCCGGCAGTTACTAGTATTAATACACGATTAATTGTTGTTAATGATCCTGTAACGGGCTCCGACAGTGCCGTTACAGGTGTTAAGATCGTCCATTTAAATGTCATTAATATGGAATTAATGACATTTAATCGGGTCTTGAAGTCCTTGGCTCTCCTTTGAAGATCCGGAGCCGTTACAAGGTCTTCCGGAGGTTAGAGGCTGCCAGCTCCGACGTTTGGACACGTGGCAGCTCTGGAGCTTGCTGTGGGAAGCAGGTAGCTCCGGAGCTACCTGACACGTGTCAGGTCCGGAGCTTCTCTCGGTCAGGGGTTAAGTCCGGAGGTGCCATTTCGGTACTTGGTCCGGAGCTTCCCCCTTGCGGGCGGTAGCTCCGATTTGGCAGTACACGTGGCGACCTAGGGATTAACCATGTTGGAGAAGCAGGTCCGGTCATGTCTGACAAGTGGGCCTCCGAGGGTCTTCAAGCCATGTAGACGGCCTTCCCTCGAAATCTTTGTAACCTCAGGGGGTGTACGGTTTTTAGGGTACCGACAGTGGCCCCCTGGACCTACCTCCGAGGAAGGTCACTGGGGTGAAGTCGTTCCATCAGAGGTGGGTCCATCCTTGCGACTCTTGAACTGGGTCTTCAAGGGTCTTCGGAGGTGCCGTTGGCAGGGTTTTACAGTTAGATCCCGACGCGTGGCGCACCTCAGGCGGCAGATAAGATCTTTGACGTGCGGATCTCACGCAATTGAAGGTCACCGGTTCCCGATACGAAAACCGTATCGGTTCCGCGCGCCCTGTTAGGCCGCCACCTTTGGGTTTCCCGCCTCGTGATGACAACCGTTCGCCTGGGTAAGAGCCTCGACTTGATCGTCGGGGTGGTCCCGGGCCCTCTTGTCATCGGCTGGGTGGAATTCTTGAGTAGTATCTTCGACTCCCCTGCAGTTTCCATCCAAGCGTTGCGAGGGCTTACTTAAGAAGGAAAGCGCGCAACGTCGGGAGTTCTTTACGCCTCCCATATGATCTTGCGCTCAAACTCCCGACTCGTACTTTGCTCCTCTTCTCTTGCCTAGCTGTGCCACGATGGAGTTGGGTCTGCGCGAGAGTCGCCTGAAGACCGACAACGATTTGAAGAAGGTCCGGGCCCCCATGGGGTGGTCCTCGGACTTCTTCAGCCGCTTGGTCCGTACCGACGGAGAGCTCCCTTTTGAGAAGGAGTGCGCTGGCGAGATGGTGTACTTTTCTTCGTACACCATGGTGGGGCTGATCCCACCATTTTCTTCTTTCTTCTTGATGCTGCTAGACTTCTATGGTCTGCAGCTATACCACCTTGGCCCTCACTCCATCCTCCTTGTGTCCATCTTTGTCCACTTCTGCGAGATGTGGGTGGGCATCCCCCCCTGCGTCGAGCTCTTCCGAACCTTCTTCACCGTTCACACCACCGGCCGGAGCAATGAGTACCTTGGCTTCTACTACTTTGTGAAGCGCAAGAAGTGCCCATTCAAGTACCTCCGGTCGTTCCCTTCCGGGAAGTGGGATGACTGGAAGAAAGATTGGATAGTCGTCAGGGTGGAGGAGCATGAGCGGTTGGAACTGCCAGACGGTCTGCCCGGCATCGACACGTCGATATGGAGTGAAGTTCTGGTGCTGGCGGAAGTTTTCGACCCTATGCTGACCAGGATCCGCCGATGTGTGGAGGGAGGATTGACTCCCCAAGCGGTATTCTGCAACTTCCTGACCAATAGGTGGGTGCCGCTGAAGAGGAGGGAGAAGCTCGCCTGGGCCCTCAACAGCGTGATGGACGAGGACCGGGTTGAGACCGGGTTGAAATCCAATATGGTGGGGAAGACCTTGGAGTTCCACCTCAAGAAATTCCAGCACGGCATCGACGTCGACGGGGATTACTTGACTCCGTCGTCGGCCTTTCTCCCTCTGAATGTGGAAGTGGGGTTCAGCAGAGAGCTCCGGCGGACAATGCCTGCGCTTGACGACCTTGGTGTCGTCGAGAGAAGACCAACCACCCGGGTGGCAATCCCCGGGGTGCCCGAAGATGGCTCGGTCCCTGCTCCACAGCCGAGGGTTGAAGTCATCGGCAAGGGCAAGGAGCTGGCGGAGGAGCCGGAGAGTCAGAAGAGGAAGCTACGACATGCCGACGGAAGGTCCGTCAGGCTCGCTGCTTCCACCTTGGTTCCTTCTCCCCAGGGGGGAAGATCTTCTGCTGCCGTGGCGACTGTCCCCGTGGTGGGGTCCTCCCGGAACGAGACTGTTCCTGCAGTGGGATCCTCCCGGAGCGCGTCTGTCTCCGTGGTGGAACCCTCCGCTGGTGCTAGCTCCGGGTGTACGACTCCGGCACCTGGGGCGGTTGGAGCCTCCAGGTCCAGGGGTTCCTCCCGATCGAGGAGAGCCTCGGCCCGGGAAACGCCCGTGGCTGCGACAAGTTCTGGGGGGCCTCCTGGAGCTCCTACGCCGACCATGGCCAGCCCGGAATGTCCGGGAAAAAGGTTCCGCGCAAGCTGGTGCGGGAGCCTTCCAAGGTAATTTCTGATTTTTGCCTTGGTTAACTTTTTAGTTGTAGCGATTGTTTGTTAATTTTCTTTATCCATCCTCTGCAGCGTCCCCAAGAAGGGGAGTGAAGCTCCACCCTCGGCCACGATTTTTGAGGCCGTGGGAGCTTCTGCTCCTGTCCCAGTTCCGCCCCAGGTGGTGGCTGAGGCTGCGACAGCTCCGGCGCCGGCTGTCGTGGTCATGAACCTCGACTCGTCCCCAGAACTTCCCGTGGTAGCGCCGGACCACGGGAGTGAAGACACGCCAGCGGCACTTGTCTCGGAGGTTGAAGCTCCGGGTCCTGGTGCTGCAGTAGTGGAAGCTCTGGCTGTAGAGCCGGAAGAAGTAGTAGTTCCGGCCTCGGAGCCGGAACTTGTCGAAGCCCCGGCGATTGAACCGGAGGTGACTGAAGCTCCGGCATGCGAGCCGGAAGTTGAGGTAGTTCCGGCAGTTGAGCCGGTTACCTCCGAAGTACCGGTCACTGAGCCGGTTGTTGTTGGAGCGCCGGTCACAGAGCCGGCGGTTGAAGAGGCGAGGGAGCTCGAACCTCCCTCGGAAGAGGTGTCCCGGTCGGAGCCAGTAGTAGCTCCTGCTCCGGAAGCGACGACATCGATGGTACCTGTGGCCGAGATAGAGTGCCTAAGCGAAGTCGCCGGCCCCCTGCCTGAGGGGGCAAATGAAGACTTGGCGGCGGGGCCTTCTTCGATGGCGACTGAGGCCATCCCGGAGGACGGCCCTAGCGCCTTGGAAGCTCAGGGTTCCGCCCTCGTAGAGTGGGACCCAATTTTTATATGTGAAGACCCGCTGGAACCAGCGGAGGAGACCCCAGTAGGTCCGGAGCCCATCCCGCTGTCGATGTCTATCGACAACGCCTGCTCTAGTCTACGTCAGGTTCAACTGGCCTTCTTCCACGACAGCAAGGCTCTTGAAGAGGAGCGCCAAACCCTTAGGCGGTGGCGTAATCGGCTTCACTTCGAGACTAAGCTGGCGCAGTCGAGGCTAGCGGATGACAAGGAGTGGATCAAACGGGAGAAGATCCGCCTGGAGTACTGGGAGAAGCTGCTGGATGAGAGGGAGAGCATGACCCATGCTCTCGACGCTCAATCCCGGGAGATCCACGATCAGACCAAGGCTGCCAACGACGCGGCCAATGCTCGATTCGAGCAACTTGAAGCCATCAACGCCGCACTCATCAAGCGCCGAGAGGCACTTGAAGGGAGGGAGAGACGGCTCGAGGACGAAGAGCAAAAACTCCTAGAGCTGCGGGATGACGTCCTGAGAAGGGAAGAGGAGCTAGCCGAGAAAGTAGCTCTGGCTGACAAGGGCCTCCAGGAGCGCACTAAGAAGTTGGAAGAGCGCTGCCTCGAGGAAGAGGAGAAGACCTGGGTGCGAGGGCAGGAACTCTATGAATACGAGTGTGCCCTTGTTGCCCGGGAGAAGAAAGTGGAGGCTAGGTAGAAGGACCTGGTCGATCGTCGGAACAAGATCCACCTCCGGGAGGAGGAGCTCGGAAGACTTGAGAGGCGGGTTGCTGCAAAGATTCAGCAAAACGCCAAAGAAGTTGAGCGCCTCGCCCGTGAGAATTCTGAACTGATGGCGGCCAAGAGATCCTTGGAAGAGGTGAAGAGCCTGAGGACGGTGGACTCCCTGCAGATTTGGGAGTTCCTGGGCAAGGCTAATGATGCGCTGACGCCGATGGGTTTCAGCCCCGTGCGCCCGGATGATCCGGAGCCGGACCTTGCGCTGCAAGCGTTGAGCGCAGCAGGCAGCAAGCTCTCCAAGGTGGGCGACGTCATCGTGGACCAACTGGAGGTTGAGGGGCAATCCCTGGCGAAGAACGTCACAGAATATGTGTTGACGTGCTACACCAGCAGGAACCCTCAATTTCCTTTGGACCCGGTGCTTGAAGGCCCCATCGAAGGAGAAGGCGAAGCTACCCGAGCCAGCGTATCGGAGGTCGCCCAGAAGGTCGCTGAGTTCTTCCATAGGGTCTAGGGCCATCTCTTTAGCTCTCCCTTGTATTTTCTCTTCTTCTTCCTCAATTTTGTAATCATTTGTCTCCAGATGTAATCTCCTGTCTCCAGATGAATGAAATCCCCAAATATTTGCGAATTTCATTTTTTGTCTTCAACATCTTTATCTTCACTTGGCCCCCTGGTAGATGTACACAATTTGATTGTGAACATGTACCAAAAGTATATTGAGTTTTTTTGAAGACGAATTTGCTTCGAACTTGTAGAATTTAGGCCCGAAGTTTTTGATAGTGATGGTCCCCTGAAGTTGTCGGAGCTTAGAAGCTCCAGCACTGTCCATCGTTGGAGCTTAGTAGCTCCGGCAATAGCCTCTATTAACACATAGAGCATCGATAGTTAGTCCTCCAAGGTGTCGGAGCTTAGTAGCTCCGGCAGTGACCTTTGCCAACACTTGGTTTGTTGGCAACAGACTCCATTTACGGGGTCTTCTCACCATCTTTTACTCAGCGCCGACGGTTGACCCCCTTGGGGGTGTCGGAGCTTGGTTAGCTCCGGCTTTTCTCCATCAACGTAGAGTTTATTTTTCCTGCACACTTAAGCCAAGAAAAATAGTAAAATTCGTTCCTTGTCTATAATTTCGTCGCGGCTTACGATTCTCAAGAAAATTTTAAGTTGAACGCGATTTTAAATACAACTGGATGCGTTGCCTTTTCTCTTAGATCCAATTGTCCATGGACCCGCCTTACTTTGGCCTGCCGGGGTGTAGGTAGAGTGGCGTACTTAGGGTGCTTGACCAGGCTAAGTCGACAGCGCACTCCGGCCCTAGATTGGCTTGGCGGCTTTCAGGCGAGTTGGCCATAAACGATATTTAAATCTAAAAGATCTGACAATACAACCAGAATCGTATATAAACCGGTCGAACTAAAAATTTCTTAAGAATTGCACGTCTCTGTTATAGACAAGAAAGAGAAAAATAAAAATGTCGAGCCTGCACAAAATGAATGCACGTGGAGTCTATTTCACATGAAGATGCCTTTCATTATAGATCCGGGGTACAGGGGAAACAAGTACACTCTTAGGGTATGGAACCAGGATAAGTGTGTTTGGTTTCTCGTTTGACCCAGGGTAGTTAGCCACACTTTTAGTCCGGAGACTGTGACAAGTGCTGCATGGGCTTTGCAGACCTTTCAGGAAAGGTCCGGCTGTTCTCCTGGAGGAACTACCTGATTCTGTACAATGACTCTATAACATACATTTCAAGTTACTTAAGACTCACCTCCGTGGAATTAAGTGTAGAACTTACGGAGGTGCTCGATGTTCCAAGGATTTGGGAGAGGTGTCCCATCCTCGGTAGCCAAGAGAACGCTTCCGGGACGGGATACTTTGATCACTCGAAAGGGCCCCTCCCAACCGGGGGAGAGTTTGTTTAACCCTTCCCTGGATAGTATTCTCCGTAGCACCAGATCGCCTTCCTCGAGCTGTCGGTTGTGTACATGCCGCTGGTGATAACGCCGTAGAGCTTGGCGATATCGGGCATTCCGGATAGCTGCTTGGCACCTTCCCTCCTCGAGGAGGTCTAGGTCTTCACGCCGGAGCTGGTCCTGCGCGGCTTCGTCGAAGGTCCGGACCCGGAGCGAACCCAAGGTGATTTCGGGAGGAAGGATTGCTTCAGCCCCGTACACCAGAAAGAAGGGTGTTTCTCCGGTTGACCGGTTTGGAGAAGTCCTGTTGGCCCATAGAGTGGGCGGAAGCTCTTCGATCCAATTGGCTCCGTGCTTTTTCAAGTGCTCATAGGTGCGCGTTTTGAGTCCTTTAAGGATTTCTGCATTTGCTCTCTCGGCTTGGCCATTGCTGGCGGGATGAGCTACGGAAGCATAGCAAACCTGTATGCCGAGGTCTTCGCAATACCCTTGGAATGTGGAGCTTGTGAATTGAGTCCCATTATCAGTGATGATCTTTTTTGGGACTCCGAATCTGCTTACAATAGACTGCAGAAAGTTGATAGCAGATTGCTTGTTGATCGTCACAACTGGAGTTGCTTCCGGCCACTTGGTGAATTTGTCAATGGCGACGTATAGGAACTTGTAACCTCCGATGGCTCTTGGGAAGGGTCCCAAGATGTCCATCCCCCACACAGCGAAGGGCCATGTAGGAGGTATCATTTTTAAGGGCTGAGCAGGTGTATGAATTTGCTTTGCATGAAATTGGCATGCTTCGCATTTCTTCACCAGCTCAGTGGCATCCTGGAGCGCTGTAGGCCAGTAGAAGCCATGCCGAAAGGCTTTTCCGACCAGCGTGCGAGAAGATGCGTGGTTCCCACACTCGCCTCCATGGATTTCTGCGAGGAGCTCGCAGCCTTCTTCCCTTGTGATGCACCGCATTAGGATGTCGTTGGCACCGCGCCGGTAGAGATCCCCTTCTACCAGCGTGTATCTTTTAGCCAATCTGACTACCCGGTCAGCGGATACATCATCGTCAGGAAGGATGTTGTCTTTCAAGTAGTTCCGGATCTCCGAGATCCATGCATCAGAACCGACTTGAGCATTTGAGTCTTGCGTGCTGGGTTGCTCGGAGCTTCCGGCAGAACCTACGACCCTTGATGGCTGCCATGGTAACAGGGCCATCGGGACCGTCAGCTTCGGGATGCTGATCTCGCCCCCTTCGTTCAGTTTGGCAGGCTGAACTGTGGGTTTTGACAACCTCCGGACAAAGATTCCGTCAGGAGCCGGAGCTCCGGTTGATGCTTTGGTCGAGAGTTCGTCAGCTTCAGCGTTGTGGGCACGCTGAACATGGTGGAGGTCTAGGACTTCAAAGTCCTTCTGAAGCCTCTGGACTTCAAGGAGGTAAGCAGCTAGCTGGAGATTGTTGCAGGAGCATTCACCCTTCACCTGCTTGATGATGAGCTGTGAATCTCCTTTGACCAACAGTTGCTTGACACCGTATGACAGTGCCACTTTTAGTCCGTAGATGAGTGCTTCATACTCCGCCATGTTGTTGGTTGCCTTGAAGTCAAGGTGTACCATGTATTTTACCTTCTCCCCAGTCGGTGCAAGGAGAAGGATTCCAGCTCCGGCCCCCCGCTTCTGCATGGAGCCATCGAAGTAAAGGGTCCAGTGAGGCTCGGTGAAGGTTGGAACTTGATGTTCCGTCTTCTGCTCGCTGGGGCCCCCAGGGTTTGATGGAGAGGGAGTCCATTCCGCCACAAAATCTGCCAATGCTTGACTCTTGATTGCTTGTCTTGAAACAAATTCGAGATCGAACTCAGCCAATTCCGCTTCCCACTATGCAATATTCCCAGTTGAATTGGAATTATGTAAGATTGCTCGAAGTGGATAGGAGGTCACCACCGAGACTTTATGAGCTTGGAAGTAGTGTCGGAGCTTCCTGGAGGCAATAAGAACTGCATAAAGCAGCTTATGCACCTCTAGGTATCGAGTCTTGGCATCATGTAATACTTCACTGATGAAGTATACCGGGCATTGAATGGTCCAGACCCTCCCGGTGGAGTCCGGAGCTTCCTCTCTATTGATCCGGACCCTGTCGGAGGAGTCTAGATTCTCTTCGGGGACCTCCGGGTTCTGGCTGGAGGAACCCGGAGCTTCTTCAGAAACGACCTGGACCCTCTCCAAGGGGTCTGGGTCTTCTGAAGTGACTTCTTGTGGATTTGAGTCTGGGAGCTGGGACCCAGACTCACTTTCAGGGACCTCCGGACCCTCCTGAAGGGGTCTGGATTCCTGAGTATGGGGTAATTCTGGTCTCCCCGCAACCAGAACCATACTGACAACTTCGTCAGTAGCAGAAATGTAAAGCAACAAAGGCTCACCAGGATTTGAAGCTACCAGAATTGGTAGGGTGGTGAGGAACTGTTTCAGCTCCTGGAATGCCTTCTCTGCTTCTTCGGACCATTGGAATGGTCCGGACTTCCTCAACAACTTGAAGAAGGGAAGTGCCCGTTCCGCCAGTCTTGATATGAACCGGCTGAGGGCTGCTAGACACCCAGTTAACTTTTGGACGTATTTGATGCGGGTTGGTGGCCGCATGTCTTCAATGGCTTTTATCTTCGCCGGATTAGCCTCTATGCCCCAGTGACTTACCAGGAAACCCAGAAGTTTTCCGGAGCTAACCCCGAAGACACACTTGTCTGGGTTTAGCTTCGTGCGGGTGGCCCGCAGCTTGTCGAAGACAGCCTGCAAGGTGTCCAAGAGGGACTCCTTGTTCTTGACCTTGACCACGATGTCATCGACATACACTTCCACTATGTCTCTGATGAGTTCTTCAAAAGTTTTGTACATAGCTCGTACAAAAGTTGAAGCTGCATTCTTGAGACCAAATGGCATGGTTGTGTAACAATACAATCCATCTACTGTGATGAATGAAGTATGCTCTTCATCCTCCCTAGACATCCTGATTTGATGATACCCAGAATATGCGTCTAGGAAACATAGTAACTCGCACCCGGAGGTGGAATCCACTATCTGATCTATTCTAGGTAGTGGGAATGGATCTTTTGGACATGCCTTATTCAGTGTGGTGTAGTCGATGCACATCCGAAGCTTCCCGCCGGCCTTGGGCACAACGACTGGGTTCGCCAGCCATTTTGGATGGAAGACTTCTCGGATGAATCCGGCTTCGAGCAACTTCTTCACTTCTTGTCGGATGAAGTTCTGCCGCTCTACGGATTGCTTCCGAGGCTTATGATGCACAGGCCGAGCATCGGGGTAAATCTTCAGATTGTGCTCAATCACTTCCCTGGGGATCCCAGGCATTTGTGACGGTTGCCAGGCAAATACGTCAACATTAGCCCGGAGGAAAGTGATGAGCGTGAGTTCCTATTTGTCATTCAATCCTCCCGATATACGGGTGGTTTGAGCGGCATCGGAACCAATTTGGACGACTTTGAAGGGAATGTCGGTGTCGCCGCTTGGCTGCACACGGGGTGCAGAGGTTGAGCCTCGTTGACGAATGCTCGGGGGTTTCGGAGCTTGCTCCTGTCTGGAGTCCTCCTCTTGCGCTGTGGTGAGTGCATGGAGCTCCTCCAGAGCAGTTACTCCGGCGGTGCGATCTCCGCGGATCCGGAGAACGCCTACTGGTGTTGGCATCTTCAACACCAGGTATCCATAATGAGCAGCTGCCATAAATTTGTATAGAGCAGGTCTACCCAGGATGGCGTTGAATGGTAAGTTGATCTGAGCGACGTCAAAGACCAACTTCTCGGTGCGATACTTCTCCCGTGTCCCGAAGGTAACGGGGAGAGTTATAGCTCCTAGTGGGGTAATGGCCCCCGGACCTACTCTGGAGAAAGGTCGAGAGGGCTGGAGATCCGAAGGTCGGAGCTGAAGCTTGGTAAAAGCTTCAAAGCTTATAAGGTTCAGCCCCGAACCTCCGTCCACCATAACATGATGGAGCTGGATGTTATTGATGGTAGGAGATACCATCAAAGGTAGCTGTTCAGCTCCGACCATGCTTCGAGGACAGTCCGAAGCATCAAAAGTGATGGATGTGTCCATCCACTTTCGATGTGGCTCCGGTCTAGCTGTAGGAGCTACAGCGGCCATATCCCGCCGCATAGTCTTGATGACGCGACGGGAGGTGATATCCCATGATCCACCAAAAAAGGTGTTCATGGTTTTCCGACGCTCGTTGTCAGAGACGTCAGAGTCATCGTCGACGGAGGTGTAGACGGCCTTCAAGACCTTTTTGGGGTCCTGAAACCCTAACTCCTCTTCAGCCGGAGCTTCGTCGACCTTCTGTTTCCCTTCCCTCTGTCGGAAAGGAGACCCTTCACGTCGCTTGCTGTAGCGCTCGGCAAGGTTTTGGACCTCCCGGCAATCTTCCAAACCGTGGCTGCCCGTTTTGTGAATGGGACACCACACTTTGGGTTTGCCACCGTCTTCGGAAGACGGTCGAGGTCGCTTCTCGGGGCGTGGTCCCCGGCCACCAGGAGTTGCAGCAGCTGCAACGTTGGATGTGCCGGCCGACGGCTTCTTCTTGCCGTGGGTCTTCTTTTTCTTCTTGCCACCCCCGGAGGTAGCGGCTTCTTCTTTGGAGGATTTCTTGTGATCCTCCGAGGCTGGTTTGGAGTGCATTTCACGGCCCTCCGCAGCTCTGGCACATTTGTCTGCCAGGCTGAAGAGTTCCATGACGCTGGTGATCTCTTTGATCGCCAGCTTCTCCAACATCTTCTTGTCCCGTACGCCCTGTCTGAATGCCACAATGACAGAAGCGCTTGAGATAGAAGGGATTGTGTTGCGTACCTGGGAGAACCTTTGGATGAAGGACCGCAAAGATTCTCCCCCTTTTTGCACGACCGCAAAAAGGTCTAGTTCAGTGCCTGGTCGGGTGTATGAACTCCCGAAGTTGGCAGTGAACTGTCGGCACAGCTCTTCCCAACTGTTGATAGAGTTGGGTGGAAGGCTCATAAACCAGGACCTGGCGGTCCCGGTCAAGGCCACTGGAAAGTAATTGGCCATTACAGCCTCGTTTCCTCCAGCTGCCAAGATTGAAGTGGAGTATATCTGAAGGAATTCGGCGGGGTTGACAGTCCTGTCGAATTTCTCCGGCAGGTGTGGCGGAACTTCTGTGGCCATTTAACCATGCGCAGGTGCATGGCTAGGGTTGAATAGCCTCCTCCTACTCCTTCCAGAGTAGAAAGGTCCTGAGCTTCTTGTCTTTCATGAGCACGCTCGATATGGACACGGCCATCCTGTTGGCGGTATCGGCGATCAAGCTCCGCCCAGAGGTCATGAGTCGAAAGCTTGGATACCGTATGGGTGCGTCGTGCCCCAGAGGGCAACGACGTCACCTGCTGTGACGCAGATCCTCTCCTGTTGTTGGAGACGTGCGGACCAAGTCTTCCAGACAAAGTCCGTCGCTGCGACGGGGCTCGTCCCGAAGGAGGAGGACCCTGGTTGTTGAGACGTTCGGCCGCTGCTGCGACCAAATGCTCCACATCGGCCCTCCACTGCTCCATTGCATCTCGAGATGCGTCCGGAGGTGGTGGTCGTTGGAGAAGAGCACGCGTTGCATGGAGCGCGTGTTCCGGGTTGTCATGACTTGCCGACGCAGTAAGTGACGCCAGCGCACCATCACGTTGCCCAGCACGATTTGTTGGAGAAAATGGTGGTGGTGGGAGTGTGGCTCCTGCTGGTGCCGAGGCTCCTGCTGGTGGCTGCCTGTTGGAGGGATTGCCCCCAACAGCCTGAGTAGCAGGTTGACCGTTGGATGATCCAGCCGCGGAGTTCACCATTCTCAAAAATCTCAGGCGCCCCCTACCTGGCGCGCCAACTGTCGACTGTTGGAGTCGGCAGATCTCCTGACACTGCTAAAGTGTTGGAGGAGTTTGTAGTTCGGTATGGGCGCGCAGAGACTCAAGAAGGTGAATTGCGGTTTAACGCAGGAGACACTAGGATTTACGTGGTTCGGGCCGCCTGAGCGTAATACCCTACTCCACGGGTGTGTTGGTGTTGTATTAGTTTGTCACGTATGATCTCCACGTCTGTGTGCGTGTCTTGTGTGTATCGTGGCCTGTCCTTTTATAGTACAAGGATAGGCCGTTACAAGCTGGCCGAGCCCGACATGTGGCCCTAGCAGTTACTAGTATTAATACACGATTAATTGTTGTTAATGATCCTGTAACGGGCTCCGACAGTGCCGTTACAGGTGTTAAGATCGTCCGTTTAAATGTCATTAATATGGCATTAATGACATTTAATCGGGTCTTGAAGTCCTTGGCTCTCCTTTGAAGATCCGGAGCCGTTACAAGGTCTTCCGGAGGTTAGAGGCTGCCAGCTCTGACGTTTGGACACGTGGCAGCTCCGGAGCTTGCTGTGGGAAGCAGGTAGCTGCGGAGCTACCTGACACGTGTCAGGTCCGGAGCTTCTCTCGGTCAGGGGTTAAGTCCGGAGGTGCCACTTCGGTACTTGGTCCGGAGCTTCCCCCTTGCGGGCGGTAGCTCCGGTTTGGCAGTACACGTGGCGACCTAGGGATTAACCATGTTGGAGAAGCAGGTCCGGTCATGTCTGACAAGTGGGCCTCCGAGGGTCTTCAATCCGTGTAGACGGCCTTCCCTCGAAATCTTTGTAACCTCAGGGGGTGTACGGTTTTTAGGGTACCGACACCTGCCATATAGACTTGCACTCACATTTAATTTCTTGCATTATAAATTGTTTGGCATTGCATACGTTAGATTGTCACAATGGGGAACCCACTTCATAAGAAATAGACTTGTTTGAAATGCAATATCTCAACTCATATGATGTGGAAAGAACAAAATGTTAGGTGCGTTAATGCCTAAAGGAACATGCTTTAAAGAGATAGAAGTCTTCATCCTCTAGCTCACAAAGCATGGGCCTTACATTTTATTTGGATTTCTTCCTAAATTTCTTCGTGTTCTATTTGCTTTAGGGCTTAGCCAAGTTATTGGCAATTAGTCTTTTGAGGGGTAAGGGGTTGCCCAAAAAGTCCTAAGACATGTGTTTCTTCATGTTTGTTTGTTTGGGTCAAAGGACATATATGGGATGTTGTTGTTTTGTAGTCATCGGATTATCCGATGATTAGGCCAGAAGCTCATCGGATCAGTTTGTGTTCAAGTGCCAAGGGTCAACTCAGTCAGAAAGTCAAATCAACCGACGAGTTCATTCTGAGAAACATCGGAGCATCCGATGGTCATATTTCTGGAGTTGTGCCAAATTCAACCGATGCCAATACTCTCATCGTCGGATCATCCGGTGTCAATAGTACCTTTTGGAATACCGTTACTGTACCATTCGACCGATGCTCCTATCATCTGACGTCGGTTCATCCGGAGTTAAAATTTGAGCTAGGGTTTGGGCCCCACCTTTTTAGCGCGTGCCTTCACTCCCTTTTCTCTCTCCCCGACTCCGCCGCTCAGAGCCCGACGCCTCACCTCCGCCGCCGCCCTCCGGCCGCCACCGCCCTCCGGACGCCGCCACTTAGCACCGCTGCCTTCCCACGCAGTGCTGCCGCCTCCCCAAGCAGCACCGCCGCCTCCTCCCACGCCTCATCGCCGCCGCACCACTGCCGCCGCCCCACGACGTCCTAGGCGCCGCACCACCACACTCTGTGCCATCGTGGTGCCCCCCTACGGTCGACATCGCTTCACCGCTAGGGTTCCTCGGCCGCAATGACCTTTGTGTCGCCGTCTCGTGCGCCCGGGCTCGTTGTCCCGCATGCTCACCTCCGTCTTCATCATGGGCCGTGACAAGAAGGGAAAGGGAGATTTTGAGGAGCCGGCCGCCAAAAAGCAGAAGTTGTTGAAGGAGGCGAAGAAAGCTTTGATAGCCGCTCGCGCCGCTGAGGAGCGAGAGCGAGGCCGAGGAGGATCGTTGAGGATCCGCGAGGCACGAAAGAGGCAGCCTCCGGTGCCTGAGGAGTCAGAGGAGGAAGAGGAGCCCGAAGTGCTGCTTGTTCGCCGGCGCTCAGCCAGGACCTGTGGGGGTCATCCAGCTACAGCCTCGAGACAGAGACCATCAGCAGCTGACCTTCGAGAGGACACAGCGGCCCAGAGAGCTATCTATGAGATGGACACCAACGTTCGTGTTGCTGAGGGTGTCCGGCTGACAGACTACAGGAAATTGAAGGCCAAGCAGCTCAGGAAGCTCAGGTGGAGCATTTTACTTGAGGAGTGGTTCCCACAGCCCAGAGAGGCACTTGTGGACAGCCGCTTTTGGACCCTGACACAAGCGTCGCTGTACGAGACTTAAAGACGTCGGGGCCATAAGCTCTTCTAGCACAATTTCCTGGATTGGGATCAGCTTGCACTTGTAGCAGGGACGGAGATACGCCCTTACTTTGAGAGGTATAGAGGGCTAGTGGAGCTGATGTCTTACGAGAGGAGTGCCTACGTGGAGGACTGGGTCCGAGTATTCTATGCCACACTCTACGTCTCTGAGGGCCGCAGATCCATTGACTTCATGTTCATGGGCCAGCATCATCACTTGACCAGGCAGACTTTGGGACAACTGCTAGGAGTGGATCTCCATGACACTTGCCTGCACGAGAGGGTTTATGGACAGGCTGACCCACCGAGGAGGCCACTCACTGGACGTGTGGCATCACCGCTTGAGGATATACACTCACTGTTTGCTCAGCCTTTCTCTCCAGACCAGCCGAGGGTACCGGCACTACTCACTCCAGATGCGCGCACTGTGCACCTTGCCTTGCGTCGCACACTTTTGCCGAGGTCCGGATACCTTAAGGGGTTCACCAGCTTGCAGCAGACTCTCCTGTTCTATGTTATGAACGGGATGGAGTTCGACATTGTGGACATCCTGATTTGTGAGATGGAGGAAGTCATCACTGATGGAGTTGGGATGATGAGGCAGCTTGTGTTTGGTCACTGGATTAGTTACTTGCTCTACATGGTAGCTCCAGAAGGGTCTGCCATGTGTGACAGTCTCACCGACGAGAGCGTCACATGGTTCGGAAACTATCGTGCTCCAGCTCCTGGAGACTGTCGCCTTGGCCATCCAGTTGAGTGTCAGGTCCGTGCCCGTCTCTCAGAGGAAGGCTGGTCAGACCTGGAGAAGGAAGAGAAGAGACTAGCATAGGCAGAGGCTTAGGGTGATGATCTCCAGCATATATGGTCCGAGAGTGACACCAGCGACAGTGTCGAGGAGTACTTCCCACCTCCTTCCTCACCCAGGCAGCACGACGCGGAGGCTGGAGGATCGACTGTGCCACCTCCTACTCCACCTTTGGGGTCCGAGGCACAGGTTTCTCAGCCATCTGAGTTGACTTCACTACTCCAGCAGATGGTTGAGCAGCAGTGTCTGGATAGGCTTGCAGCTGAGCAGGCCCGAGCTGAGCAGGCTACGCGTCTCTTGGAGCTCCAGCAGCAGCAGCACGAGATGCAACGACAGATAGCCCATGAGAGGCGAGAGGACACTGACAGGCTGACTGGGTTGATTGATCAAATGCACCAGCGCTCTCTCGACCAGCAGCAGACGCAGCAGGCTATGATGGGCATCCTGGGGTTGATCACCAACCTCTACACACAGGCCGGGATTGCCCTCCCGTCGCAGCTTCCAGGCCTAGCTCCAGGTCTGTCTGTGTTAGCCTCAGCTTTAGCTCTAGTGCCGACTGCGCCGATCCCGTCGATCAGCATGTCACCTCTGCTAGCTCCAGGCGCTCCTATCCACTCTCCTCTGCCGGCTATGACGCTTTTCCAGCAGACCCCGACATCCGTTGTCAGTGCCCCTCTTCCTGCAGTCCAGTCTCAGCAGGCACCGATAGTAGCTCCCGCAGCACCCGTCTCCTCTACACCAGCTTCGGCAGCAGCAGGCAGCAGCTCCGACGACAGCACCCCTGACGGTGACCAGTTTGTCATCGCCCCGAGCGCTCAGGATCCTTAGGCACGGCTTCCTTTTTGGTGTCTTGATGCCAAAGGGGGAGAAGAGTGAGGGGGAGGTTAGCTTAGTCTCAGGGGGAGTTCTAGTTGTAGCGGAAGTCTATCTTTTTGGGAGTTCTTTTTGTAATTTGGAGATTTGCTACTCTTTTGCTATTCATTGAGTATTTGTGTGCCACTTAATTCCCTTGATTTATTGATCGTTGAGCTTTCGAGTTATTGATCGTTTTTGAGCCTTCAAGTTTAAGTGTGCCAAATCTTGTACTTATTGCATATCTTCTTGAGTATCGTATTCTTAAGTTCATTACTATTATGCTTTACTTGTTGTGTTGTCATCAATCACCAAAAAGGGGGAGATTGAAAGCATCTAGGCCCCCATGAGGTATGGTTTCAGTGATTAATGACAACTGTTGGATTTTACTAATGAATTTGTGGATGCAAGGTCTCCCATATAACTCATCACAATCAAATGAAATCTATATGAATATCATTGGACATAATTGGAGACCCCTAAACAATCATTCTATGAGGTCAATTGACTTTTATGAAGATTAGAAGTAAAAGCTCATATGTCAAAATTATTCAACCAAAATTGACAGCACTCAATGCTTGATAATCATCAGAAGAATATTTCAAACCAGTGTATAAGAGGTCAATCGAGCAAATTCCAAAAGAACTTAGAACAACTCGAAGCAAACAAAATCAACTCACCGCATCAACCGATGTTTCCAGAAAACACTACATCGGACGAGTTGGTTCAGCAGAAGAAGAAGACCTCAGAACTAAGTACTCACCGGATCATCCGATGATGAAGGGGATGTTACATCGGTCCATCAGTACAGTAAGCAATCTCCCTGGACCAAGTGTAACACCGGACCATCCGATGTACCACTATAAACACATCGGTTAATCACTCCGGTAAGCATTAATTCTGAACAAATTCTGGATGAAGTGCCACCGGATCATCCGATGAGAAGGAAAGTGAAACATCGGTCTAACAACGATCATATATGACACAGTGACATCAGCTAATTTGGATTTGACCGATGATAACTGAAGGGAGAACATCAGATCATCCGGTGTTCGCAGAACAGTGATGTCAGCTTACTTTTCTAACGGCTATTTCGTGGAGGCTGGCTATTTATACCCCTTCAACCAGTCTATTCGGCAAGTCTTGACAACCAGAGCTACTCTACACATTCTCAAGCATTCAATGTTGAGCCAACACTTCTACATCATCTACACCACTTACACACCAAGAGATAGGCTAGAACTTGCTAGAGATAGTGCGTGTGTGCTTCCATTCTTGGTGATTGGAATCTCTACTGTAGTGAGAGCTGTAAGGTAGTGTCCCTTGGTGATTGTATTGGAGAGATCCTTCCAGAGCTTGCCAAGACGATTGTGGAAGCCCGAAGGATCCAACTTGTACAAGGCTTGAGCTCCACCTTGTCGAGGTTGACGAACGGAGAAGTATAGTGAAGATCCCTGGTCTCGGTGACTTGGGATTTGCCATACCCTTTGGTGGGTGCCACAACGTGGATGTAGGAAGATCTTGATGATCTTGCCGAACCATGGGATAAATCTTCGTGTCTTTGTGTCTCCTTGGGAGTTTGCGCTTTCTTCCTCTCCCCTTACACTTATGCATTTCATATACCGCAAAGTTACTATTCACTTGAATGCATAGGTTGTTTGCATAGGGAATTGGTCTTTTAGTAATTAAGTTTTATTGCTTTAATGTTTGAAAAGAAGCCCAATTCACACCCCCCCCCCCTTTTGGGCATTCGATCCTTACAAAGGGAAATGCTACAATGATACCTCTATGCGCTTGCAGAACTCACTCTGTGATCCAATAGAACTATTAACAAGCATTTCTGACACATCAGTTGGAGACGTTTAGTTAATGGTGCATAAGAAATACCAACAAGCATTTCTGGCGCCGTTGCCGGGGATGATTTGTTAGTATATCTTAGGAGCCGTCAACAACGTAAAACAACGTCAATAAGCATTTATGGCACCGTTGTCGGGGATGATTTGTTAGTGTTTCTTGGTATTTGTCAATAGTCCTGCTAGCTTTGGTAAGCTCCGGTTCTAGGTCCTGCTAGCTTTGGTAAGCTCTGGTTGAAGGTTCGGTTAGCTTTGGCAAAGTTCAGAGCTTGATTGCAGTGGTTCTGCTTTTAACTTGCAATGTTTAAAACTTGCTTTTTGGATTATGGAAAGCTTGCTTAGCATTCTTTTACTAAGTTTTTGTGTGTGTTGGTGGTTATGGCTTATATCATTTTGCTATGGTTTGCAACATGCTTATGTGAGGTGCTCACATAAGGTGTTGTGGTTATCGGAACTAACGAGAGTCAAGTTGAGGACTTGTGCTCAGAAGTATTGGTTGTTTGTTCATATGCAGGTGTTGCTTGAGTTCAAGACATGGCTGGTGACAGGATCCATTAAACTAGTCTTAGGGAGAAGATGGGGTTCAACAACAAAGTTCTAGAGGAATTGTGGTTCAGTTGATCGTGAGGTCGCGCAGCATGTTTGGATCAAGAACAATGCATATGAAGGTATTGTGTACGTCATTGGAATGTGTTCGCACGTGTGCAAGGAGTGCATGGACGTAGAAACATGGTTCCTAGGCGTGATGAAGAGAAGTGGACATAAATAATTGGTCGGAAAGGTCCAACCAACTAGGTTATGGACTCGGGCTGCGGTTGAGTCGGGTTTAACTCAAATATGGAAATATTTGAGTTGGTTATGATAGCATTTCGTGTGGGTCACGAAGATGGGTTATTTTAGGAATGTAGGATATATTTCTAAGGTGTTTGGAAGTCTTAATATTGCTTCTATCTTCATATGGAAGAGTCTTGAGCAGTTATGGAAAGTTTCGGCTGAATCTGAGTAGGATTTGAGTCCTAGTAAGGATTAGGTTGGCCTAAGGGCTGGTTATATAAGCAAGGGAGGCCAGAGCTCGTGGTTCACGACTTTGGGGTTGTTCCTTTTGTGTTTTGATTAGTAAAATTTGTAGTCTAAAGGAGCTTTTGTGCCTTGTTTGCCCGACTTGTTTTTGTCAAGTCTTTCTCGTCGAGTTTCTGCACAACACTACCTTGCTTCGGTGGTATTATCATAACTCGAGTTTTACAGATCCAATTGACGTGATTATTTTTGGGTTGTCTTCACAACTTTACTATCTATCATCTATAAAAATTTCACGGTCATTGGATTTGTGGTTTTGGATCTACACGAGTTTCTTTGCATCTGGTTTTTCTCGGGTAGAACAGATTGACCTTTGTTCAATCTTTTACTCATAAAAAGAGTTTTTTTTAATGGATTTTCGTGATTCTTGTTGTGAAGTCTTCGTAACTTGGTTCTCCACAATATATATTTATTTTGTCACAATTTATCACGTTTAGATTAATCGCACACACGATTTATTAATAGATTGATTTTCTATCGAGGGGTTTTTGTTGTTCTCGCTGAAAAAGTTTTAATCTACCATTCACCCCTGGTAGCTTTTCACGTGCTCTTCAATCCTATAGCTTCCTACAATTCAAGCAGCGTATCTGTAAGAGGATAGAACTACAATAACATTATGAGAGCAATTGTACCTAGCGCTATTGCTCCTCCACGTGCGGTGGCTGGCGGATGCTCCTCCACGCGCGAGGGCCGGCGGATGCTCTTCCAAGAGCATCGCAGCCGGTGGATGCTCCTCTAAGAGCATGGCAGCTGGCGGATGCTCCTCCAAGAGCGTGGCGGCTGGCCGATGCTCCTCCAAGTGCATTTTGTACAATCGGGAGAGGGGCCGTTGTGGATCGAAGGGTCCCGCAGGAAGACAGTCAAAACAAAGCGTACGTGAAGCTATCAAAGTAGGCCCAACACTGCGCTAGGACGCTTGTTATTCGTGGGCTTAAACTACACTGAGTCACTTTGTATTCGTGGGCCGAAACTGCGCTGGGACACTTGGTGTTCGGCCCTACGACGCATGAGCCCATCTATGGGCGCGCGTTTGGCTCTGACATTTTTTTAAATAAGTTAATGTAGCATTGGTGGTGGTATTTTGATCAAAATAAAGCATACGGATAAAATCTATTGAACCACAACAATACAGTGATATAAACAAGGACTAAATACTAGATATAAACATCGATGGAACTAAACAGTAGTGTTCAATGTACCATTCTAGGCAACAAACTAATCGATAGAACTAGCTGTTATATAATCCCCAATAAACACAAAATAAACTAATCAGCACATCTAGTCCGCAGCACTTCCCTTCAAGTAGTGGTAAATATCTTGCCGTGTATAGGAGTAGTGGTAATGATGACACCGCGTATAGGGGCATAGGGCCAGTGGTACGTTGGAGTTCTACCTATCTTTTTCTAACATTTTTCTTGTCCTTTCTTTTCTTTTCTCTCTGTTCACTGTCTCCACTTTTCTTTCCAGACGTCGCTACCTGTTGCATTTTCCTGTTACTACGTACAACTATTGTATACAACTTTATAGACCGCTTTGCAGCCCCCGCACAGGCGATCTCCTCTCGTACCTCCAGCAGCTAAAGTACCATACCAGACACTTTAGAGGCTACCGGCAGTGTGGAAGGATGTTCATTAACAGAGAATACAGATAGAGCAGATAGTTCTAAACAAACAGTTAGAAAACAAAATAACAGATCGAACAGACGAACAATATTGATTTCATCAACATAAAAACATTACTACAAAACAAGAAAAACGACATCATGAAACGAGAAAAATAACATCACAGCCTTATAAGTCTATTTTTTACATAGCCCATATCGGATAACACCGCACGACAGAATGCGACATCCTTGTTCCTAATCCTACAGTCTCCACTACAGAAGACCCTGCAGCCGCTCCACCCTTGCTTCTCGCAGCCGGTTGCCGTGCACGGGTCAACCTCCTTGATGGGCAGGGACACCATCAACGGTCTCGGAGGCGGGCACGGATACACCCACGTCAGATTACCTATTTTAGTCAGGGCTTGAATCTGTCACCGCCTGCACTTATTGTTGGTCCTCATAATGGCGACGGACCCGACCGCTTTCTCACCGATGTTGACCTCACCTTCGACCTGCCGGATATAATTAAAGGAGTCACGGGCCCCGCGGTCGGTGTCATAGTGGAGGAGGCCAAGGATGTAGGCCGCCTCCATGTGGCTGGCCCCGGCCGCCCGGGCGAGAAACTTGGTGCCCGGCTGCGGGGGATCGTCCGCGACGAGCTCGAGCCCGTTGACGTAGCACGCACGAGGGTTGCTGAAGATGGCTAGATTCTCCACGAGGAACTCGTAGCGCCCCGGGTTGCGCCACATCCTCCGGGTCACCCGCTCCAGCGCCACACGCCCGCCCACGACGCCATCCCAGCACACCGCATGCATGGCCTTGCAGATGGCATGCAGACTGGAGAGGTCGTCCAAGGGTTACAGGGAGCTTGCGGCGAGGCACCCCACGATCTCGAATGCAATATCGTGCATGAACGGCAACTCCATAGGCTTCAGCATCACCGTGCTGCAAAGGGAACCAATCAGGGTGCGCGCGGCGGAGACAAAGAGGAAGCTAGAGTATGTGCGGAGAAGACTGTGGTGTGTCTTTATAGAGTACGCGCGGAGAAGTCGATGGAGACATTATATAAAGACACGCGCCATCGTCTTCTCCGCGCGTGCTGATGGGGTCGCGCGCAGTGATGATTCGGCTTCTGACGGTAGTGGATTCACATCCTCTGCAGTATTGCAGGTGCATTAAGGGTGGCTGACATGTGAGCACCACAGCCTATGGGACCCATGCCTCTCGCATGCACTGATGGGATGCACGAAGTAATGGAACCGCTCTGTTTTCAACATCAACACAAGAATAACATCCTATCATCAATAGAGATAACATACTATGTTTGACAGGATTAAGGCTTTGTTTCGGAACACAATACTTTTGGAGTTTTATAGCAATACTTTGGTATTTGAGATTACCATGGTATTTTTTACATTATGGTGTTTTGCAACCAACTCAAAAACTATGTATTTAAAACTATGGTTTTGTCTATACTACGGTACTTAAAACCAAAGTTTTTCTCTGCTTGCCTCCTCTTGATGCTTGCTACTTGTTGACTTTTTTACATCACAGATCATCTATCGAAAGAGATGAGGTCTGCAAGCGCACGGAAACTATCGTGTAGCATTTCATCCAAGAGTATTCCCAAGGGTATCATATTTATCAAAAAAGAAATACAATGGAGTAAAGTAAACACTACTCTTATGATCAAGCTTTGGGATACTAATCAATTATCAAGACAGGGGTAAGTTCATAATATATGGCTAGTGTGACACACACCTAATTAATCTATTCTAAGGGGTAAATGGGTCCTAATGGAGGTTATACCTAGAGTTGGGGAGTTGCTCCTACAATGCTTCTAATATACATATACATAGCCTAGGTTAGGTACTAATGAGCATGTCAATGGTGAATACTTATGCTAAGTTGTTCAACACATCGGGCACGGGTTTACCCCTAGCAACACTAGGCACCTCCCGCCAAGAGCATGTGGCATAGACGAACTTGGAAGATTAGAAAGGACAGATAGGGTTGTCATCACCTACTGCCTACCTCTTCAATCCGTGTGTCTACGAGACATCCAACGCTACTTACTATCCTAGCACCATGCTAGCATACTAAGTAAATACCTTAGCGGCTCGAGTACAAGTACCTCTCTAAGGCAATGACTAACCTAAACATTGTTAAACCAATGTTGAGACATAGCATAAGTTATTCATATTAACATGATCATGTCATAACTAATTAGACTATAGTGGGGATTTGTAGTGTTTATGATGATAGATTAGGAGTGATATGGCATAATCATAATGACTACTACTACCACATACATGGAATTCACAATCAAACAAGAAACGCTTCATCCAAGTATATGAATAAAAGAAGACTAAAGATAATATCTTTATTATGCATAAAGTCACAAAGATAAGAAAAGATACATGAGCCATACCTTTCCCAACTTTGACTTGGGACTAGAGGCTCTCCTCTCTATAGCCTAACTCCACTAAGGACTAAGAGAACTAGTGTATACAATAGAATGATGCTCGAGTGGTGTGTGTTGAAGTGAGGGATGAGGGGTCCTATTTATAGCTTGGAGAAGGGTCGGTTCCCGCAACCAAAAGCGCGCAAATCAGTCACCAATGACTTCTTCAAGCCGAGAAGAGCCAACATGTGGAAGATGACCGAGTTTGCAGAAAAGACCAGGTCGGTCGACTAGGGGGGTCGGCCGACCTGATATGTCCTCCAAATGGTTTGTGCTTTCTCTTGGTGACTTCCAAGTGGGTCCCATCTCTTGATATGGGTGCTACAACGTTGGATGGCCACAGTTATTTCTGTATGTGGGCCATTTGATCCATGTGGTGCCACATGTTGGTGCTTGATTGGCTGAGATGATATTTTATAGGATCCATCCTCTTGTTTCACTTCATTTCTGTATAGAGTACATGCATGCACCAATTTCTCCAAGTACAAGTGGAAATAGGTTAAATAGAAAGGTGATGTGTGCAAGAAATGATATTTCCTCACATAATTGAGTTATATTGTCGGGTGAAATTGATATATAACAATCGTCAACAAACTCCCCCAAGCTTATCATTTGCTCGTCCCGAGCAAATTTAAGACTTTAGGTTGATGATCGGGAGTTGCTAAAATGTTCTACTTTTCAAAAGTACCGTGTGCACAACAAAATACTTTACCTAATATTGCAAAAATTGGCATGGTACTTCATCCATCTTAAGTCATTATGGGGCTTATGCCATCTCCTATTCATGGGTGGTTGAAAGATAGAATAGCAAATGGAGCACACAAACCCTAGAAGTCAAGTTCCACTCAAATTCTGGAGAGTTCAATTTAGATTTTAAGTATCTCAATTTGATTCTCTCAAGTCTCTCCTTTATTTGTACTGGAAATATTTCGTCACCAAGGCATTTTGCCTAAATTCATCCTACCTCTACATAAGGCTAGTATGTGGAGCTTGGTAGGGAATAGAGTAGACATATTTGCAACACATAATATTGCTAAGTCAAAAGACCAATCCTTAGGAGAAATCAATTCAAAACAATTTGATTCAAGACTTGTGTATGTGTGATGGAATGGAGTGGATGTGGATCTTGAGATGACTCCTTTTTGAGTGGACCCTCTTATTTTGTTGGGATGAAACATGGCTACTTTTTTCTCATGCTTATGTTGTAAGCATGTATTTTCTTTTTTTTTTCTTGTAGCCATGTCTTCTACTCCCTTTTTATACAATGGATATTGGAGAGAGTACTAAGCATGAATGATATGGAGTTTCTCTTTTTGTTGTGGAATGGTGGTATGGTGGGAATTTGCTTACTTCTAGTGTAGAAGTATAGCATGTGCAAGTGAAGTTTTGAATTCAAAAGTAGTGAATAAAATCTCACATAGGTCTATACTAATTTGACAAAGCTCAATGTGATGGCAAATAGCATATGCATAAGGTATATCAATATAATGTATCATATGGCTTTGGTAGGTATTTTCAATCAAATGAGGATAACTTAAATCGTTTTAGAATTTCTCCGGGAATCTAAGTTTCACTATCAAACTAGGAATAGCAGCCCTATCACTATATCATACCTCACAACAACTTAGAATGGATTAAGCTTTTGCTACCCACAATTTCCAAATCAAGGCAAAAGCAATTTTAGCCAATGAGAGCAATATGTTGGAGAGTAGTAAGTTATAAACTAGGGACTTAGGAAAATTAAAACAGAGCAACTATTCATCATTTCATCTATGTGAATTCTAAACCATTCTTACCGCACATCTCTTATTTTATTTTCGAAGCAAATCTACTCTACTTACTTTTATGTTTTTTTATATGCAAGATGTATGATGGGTGAATGGAAAATAAATACGCAAGGGGTGTGATACAAGTTACCTCAAGTGGAGGTCTTCCCCCAAGCTTGTTCTTTTTCAAGGTCCGCGATAGGGGCTGAAACCCTAACGACGGATGTAGGCCATGAGGTTGGCCTACCCTTGTTGTAGCATGGCTTTGATATTGGAGGGGTTGAGTGATGTTGGGTTGCCTTACATGGGTTCCACGAGTGTGGTCGAGGACAGTGTTGTCGATGTCGCTTATCCACACCTCAAGGTTCCCATAGGTTGGATGTACTTGGTTATTCCATGGCTAAGGTAATGATAATCCTTAGGTACAAAGGAATGAAGTGCATTCAACATGGTTGAGTGTGTTCTGTCATTCTTTGGCTAAGGTGTATCATACCTTTTTGCCATATGTGAATAACTTGTACCTCTCATGCATTGGGTGTGATCCGTCATTCCTTGGCTAAGGTAATAAGAACATTTAGCCACAAAGGAGTGACATGTACTCATCATGTGTTGAGTATGATCCATTATTCCTTGGCTAAGGTACAACATACCTATAACCATAAAGGGATGATGTGCACTCAACATGGGTTGACTGTGATTCGTTGTTCCTTGGCTAAGGTATAAAATACCTTCTTGCCACATAGGAACAACTTGCACCCAATATACATTGGATGTGATCTTGTCATTCCTCGGTTAAGGTACATCACATCTTTTTGCCACAAAGGAATAACTTACACCCAATAACGGTGGCAATTCCCTTCAGCTTGAATGAGTGCTTAGAGTTGAGAGCATAATGCTCTCACATATTCATAAGAGCCCATTGGTTGCTCATAGAGGGTTTCCATGTCAAATCTCCGGCCTCATATAGTTATGGTTGACCTTCGGGCTTAATTTCTGATAGGTAGCAACCATCCTAATTTACTCCTTGGCCTAGAGATATTGATATGGAATCCTCTTAGGGTTTCCAACAATCGGATCTTTGAATGCCTGCATAAATATCTTACTCTTGCAAACTTCCTCTCTATGATAGAGAGGGATGGTTAGCTCCCGTTATTTGTACAAATGAATTTTCAGGTTACGTAACCGAATTTTCATTTGTACATATGGGGAAGATAAAAATCAAAGATGCATTGGGTCTTCTAAGTGTATCCATGAACAATGTGTGAATCATTGCTACGAGTGGGGCTTTATAGATAAATCAAGTTGAACATTTTCTAAAGCTCCTATTCGTAGCAATGCAAGTGGTATAAAAACACTATATGGACCCCTTCATCATGTAAAAATTCTAACCATCACAATTTTTTTCAAGAGCAAATATTTATCATGTGGTTCATGGCAAGCAAGATTCTCAATTTTATCCTCCTGAACATTTTTAATTTCTTGTCTAGGAATTTAAAAGTTAGTGATCTATGCATGGATGAGTTTCAAATCAAAATTATGGACATCACTATTCCTAGGTTTCTACATTCCAATTCAACCATTAAGTCATTCCATAAGCATTACCTAGGCAGAAAATGTCTAAGTCAATTTTAGCAATGCTTATGAAATTATAGGTACTTGTTTAAATTTATTCCCAAGTAAGGTGACATTCCTTTTTGAAGAATCAAAAAGAGTAATGTCAACACTTACTCTCGTGAGGATGCATAAGAATTGAATGTGAGAAGTGTAAACCTTCCTTACCAATGTAAGCAAAAATCATTTCATCCTAATGCAATTCAGACGACGGAAAATTTTAAACTTGTACGTCAATTGAAGATCAGTCTTGGTTGAAGGTTGTTGTGTGAGGAACTCATAACCACAAATTTTGGTTAAGCTTTCATGTTCAATGTCAAGTTGAGGTTGGAGTTGAATGGGCTTCATCTTGCTCCTCCATTGGGCCACCATCTTGAGCATTCCTCCACCATGAACTCAAAATGAGATCGATGGATGGATATGCGCTTGATGGGGCCTTCTAACCTATTTACAAATTTTGTATTGGCTGCACTAAAATGAAGAATAAACAAAACAACTCGAAAATGGGTTACGTTAGCTCAAAAGCATATTGTACCCTTTGCCAAATTGTTTTGTCCAACTTGAAACAACTTGTAAATGCAATGAATATTAGGGGAAATATTTTTTGTTTGAATTAGGTAGATGAATTCAAGTGGTTATGCCTAAGGTTCATATCCAAATAAATTTATTTCATAATTCACAATTTTAGTTTTAGGAAGGTTGAAAATTTTACTTTCCAACATGCAAGTGTGAAAATTCAAACATGCTAAATGCAAATGCAATATTTGATGGGAAATTAAATATGAAAATTGGGAAATCAAATATGAGATAACTATCAATTAACCTATTGACAAGGACTCACCGAATTTTGAAAGTCCGATGATTGGGACTTACTTCCGTCCTATTTAGTGTGATGATTTGTTGTCCAACCCCTAAGTTGAAGATGTGGACAACTTCTCTTGCTTGTCATGCCAAATCTCCTTTGGCATGTCATTCGGACATGTGGGTCACATGGTGGCCCGAGCCTCTCTGTCATCTTGATGAAGACTTCTTGATGTAGTGACGACTTTTCCCTCTTACAGATATTCTCTCTGGAGCATGGTGAAGCTGGTCTTTCTTTTAGGGGTGTCACTTCGACCTTCTTGATATTCATTAAGGTCAACCCGTACCTTGATCATGGATCAAAAGCTTTCTTGGGCATAATGACATGTGGACTCCGAAATCAAACAAGAAACGCTTCATCCACAATGTCACTTGCCCTAGGTTGCATGGGCTTGGTCGAAGGGTAGAAATCCTAACAAGTGATTTTGGGATATTTTGGATCTTGAATGCTCTTTATATTTCTTGTCCTTGGCCAAGAACCTCATGTAAATGTTGTCTTGATTTCTTGTTTGTCCATGGACAAGATACTTCAAGGTAGGCTAATTAAACTTAAATCCCTTGAAATCTGCATATTCTCCTTGATTACAAGGGTGATGTTGATTCACCCTTGATCTCCTTGTAGGTGATAGCCATTGGAGTTGTGTTTGGAAGGAAGAATCCTCATGGGTCTTGGAAAATGATTCCCAAAGTGTCCCATGATGACATAGTTTTTCACAAATCATGTGAATATTCATCGCTTGGATCATCCAAACGCTCCTCCATTGGTTTGGTCTTTATGATACTTCAATGGGAGGTGTAGTTCCTTAGCTAGCATGTCCACCTTGTTAAGTGGTGTGCATGCAAAGCTAAAAGAACTAGAGCACTCTTCAATCCACCCCTTAAGTAGAGACCATATTCTCATCCATGATGAATGAGAATAGGACTCCTTTAGCTCCAACACAAAGGTGGTCATGGATTGGTGGACCAACCCATGACATGAATGTTGGATGAGGAGCTAACTATCCACCCTATGATGGAGGAAAACCAAGAAGAACTCTTGGGGCTTCCCCCAAGCTTGGGAATGGATGTCTTTGGCTTCTACTAGAAGCTGAAAATTTTCCGCAAAAGGTAATGGTGTTGCCTAGCGGACATTTATTGAGGTACGCCATGAATCATCTTGCAGCTGAGCACTAGCGTCCTCGTTGGCCATCCCATGAAATGGGTTAGCCAACACTACCCTGTTTTCACCACAAAAGGAGAAAACGAACAAGGGTAATCCTGTCCAATAACTATTAGCACCTATAGCTTAATCACAAGTGATAGCTATCCACTACAGGAAACACGAATATAGACGACAGTTAAAATAATTGATGACGGTACCGTCGTCTTTTATCTAATTGACGACGGCTAAATCAAGCCGTCGTCAATTAAGCCAACAGTGCACCATTGACAAACAGACGCTTATAGATGACGGTTAACCTAAACTGTCGTTAATTAAGGATTATTTCTAGGAACTCGCGCGACTTCCTCCTCATTTGCCTAGCCCATTCGTCATTTCGCGCCAGACCTCTTCCCACTTTCGCCGCCGCCGCGCCTCCACTGCCGCCGCTCTGCTCTGCTCCCCGCTCCTCCCAAATCGGTGTGGTTGCCTCGGCCACACTTCTCGCAGGCGAACGAAAAATGGTGGGGAGCGTGGGCACCAGGCTCGCGGATCTCGGCAACGGCGCCATCGGCGTGAACAGGGTGGAGAAGGCCGAGGCGCTGGCGGATCCGCTGCCGATGGAGCTGGAGGAGCGGAACCGATGGCGGTGGCGGCGGAGCAGGGAGCCGGGAAGAGTAGATCGTGATGGGAGGAACGCGTACACCACCTGCTTCGTGGTCAAGGAGCCCGACGTGGACGACGAGGAGACCGACGAACGGGAGGCAACCATGGCCAGCGTCCTCGCGCTCTACCGCCGCTCCCTCGTCGAGCGCACCAAGCACCACCTCGGTACGGTACACCCGCTCCGCGTCTCCAACCCCCCCCCCCCCCCCCCCCCCCCCCTCCCCCAGTCTCTCTGTTCTGCCGCGATCTGGTCCCTCGTGCCCTTGTGGTGGGTGATCTCGTGATACGGATGATATGGGGGCGCGGATCGGCCGCTTGCATGGTTCCGGCTGCCACATTCTGGGCGCTGGCTTGAGTTCTCCTACCTCTGTTGTTCAACCGAGGCAGAAATGGGGAAACAAATTCTCTACATACCGACATACCGTATGCGTTCTCGCGGGCGTGCATACCCACCCGGATCGGCGACACCTGGACTTATCACCAATCTCAAAGCATCGGGACCGTGGCTGCCTTTACATCGTTTACTTCAGCTCGCTTCAATTAGGTCCTGGTTCCGCTTTCTTTTGCTTCCTTCGGCTCATGATCTAAACGTTCGGCTCCTCGTCACTCACCTCACGGATCGAAACGTCGCCCGCGCCCGATTGCCATGGGCGAAGGCCACCTCCCTTCCCGCTCCAGCGGCAAGCGACGCAGAGGTTGTGCCCGGATAGCGCCGCATAGTACTCTGCCATCCCGGATGCTGGTGCGCTCTGGCCCGTCCGCGCGTGCACAGCTACCAGAGTAGCGGTGGTGGACGTTCAAGCTCAACGCCCCCGCTGCCGCTGCCACCACGGCGGCCACAAGCAGCGCACGTACCGTCGCCCTTGGCGCACTTCATCTCGCGATGGAGAGTGGCGAGGCTACCGAGATGCTTCGCGTTCCTGCCCTACGCCGTCACGCCGACAACTAGGAAGCCAAGGCTGCCTATGTGCTCTGCAGATTGTGAAACCGGTTATAAGCGGATCCACTTGGTGCTACGTGCAGAAGGCCATACACGAGTTGATCTGCTGAAGACAAAAGCATCTTGCGGAGGCAAATACCTTGTATACGTCACCAGGCGCGGCCATGGAGCTGTAGTGATTCCAGGAACAGTTTGTGCTCGTCCGTCGGCGTTCGTGGGCTCTGCTCGTGGCCACTTTGGCGGCAGCAGTACTCCGCGCGGCGCGGGCGCAGACAAGGCAGAGCGAGCCGGCATCCGGGACAGCGGCTCGCCGTTGGGGCAGGACGGGAGTTGGCCTTCGTCGATGGTAAATGGGTGCGGGTGACGTGAAGCCGGGAGTAGAACATTTAGATCGCGTAGAGAGCCGAAGGAAACGAAGGCGAGCCGAAGTAAACGATGGAAAGGCAGCCTCGGTTCTAACGCGTCGAGATATGTGAGAAGTACAGGTGTCACCGATCCGGATGGGTATGCACGCCTGCTGGGATGCATACAGGATGCAGAAAATTTATTTCCCAGAAATGCTGCCTTTGGGATGCTTCGATCTTGGTGTTACTTTTTTGTGCATCTGTGTATTTTTTGTGCTAATTATAATCAATTATAGGGGTTCGGATCACCGTTAGTTGTGGAGGGAACAGGTGCTATTAGTAGTAATCTGTGGAAATTAATGGTAGTTCTTCAGTTTATATCACAAGCAGTTAAAGGTACCTTTCCTCCTGTGAGGAGATAAAGCATATCATCATCTCAGTATATCTATCATTTTTGCTACTAATTCACACGATAGATGTTACAGACGTAAACTGAATTACCATGAATTTATGTCTCATCCGCTATACATGTACTCAGTGCTCTGCTGCAACTAAGGAAGGGCTGCCTGCTTCTTCTAATTAAAGGTTACAGCATTTACTTTCAAGAGGAAGTAATGATACTGACAGAAGTATAGATTCATGGTTCATTGGACGATGAGTACTTGAAAAAGACATAAATTCTAGTCAGATTGCAATAGTGTTATCTCGGGGTAATCTGGACTATTCTTACTCAAACACACAAGAGTGTTATCTCGTGGTGCATTTTTCATGTGTTCAAACCTTTTTAAGAACACAGAAACCTCTGCACAACTATTGAGCATTATAGAAACCTTTATGTATATAGTAGGCAAAAAGTACTTGCATAACATTCTAAATTTACCATGATTTGCGAATTCATGACCAAAATTGCATACTGCATATTGTGCTGATGTCAAAAATGACACTTGTGTAACTGGAGGGAGGTGACAAAGGCAAGAAAGTATAAATAGGCAAGAAAGTATAAATCTAGATGCAACAGCCCAATGCCACAACCCCAGCTATATGGATATGCCTTTGCAATAGGACCAAAACTAAACAACAGTGTACTACTGTAATATGATGCCCATTTTTTTTCTCATGAAGGTTACCCATACAATCTAGATTTTGATTACGGTGCACTGGCACAACTTCAGCAGTTCTCCATCAACAACCTTGGTGACCCCTTCATCGAAAGCAACTATGGTGTCCATTCCAGGCAGTTTGAGGTGGCAGTGCTGGATTGGTTTGCTCGCCTCTAGGAGTTAGAAAAGGATGAGTACTGGCGATACATCACTAACTGTGGGACAGAAGGAAATCTGCATGGGATCCTTGTTGGGTAATACTCAGTGTTGTCCAGGTGTCGCCTAGGCGACGTCAAGGTGGCGCCTAGGCGTCCAGTCGGTTCAGGCTGAACGCCGTGACTCCTCGCCTCACCTGGAACTGTTCAGGCGCCCAACTGGGACGCCTTGGCGTCTTTTGGCGTCCAGACGCGGCGTCCAGGCGTCTTCCGGCTCCGTCTGGATGCTCTGTTGTGCAGCGGTGCGGATCGGAGGCGCGCAGCCGCTTGGAGCGAGCCCGACGAAGAGGCGGGAGAAGGGTGAGAGGAGCGCAACAGTGGCGCGCAGATGGAAGGAGAGGACGGCGGCAAAGCAGGAAGAGGGCGGCGGCTGGGATCGAAAACGGGGTGACGAAGAGGACGAACAGGGGGCGGCGGCTGGTCCGGCTGGAAGGCATGTAATTGGATAAAAGTTAGGGTTATGAGTATGGACTCATTGGGCCTTAAAAAATAGGCTCTCTACGGCCCATAATGCCCTCACCTGTGACTCCCTTCAGCCGCCGCCTTCTTCGATACCTGCCTCTATTGTCCGCCGCCCTCCTCGATCCTCCGCCGCTCTCCTGGATCCTGGCTCCCTCCGATGCCCTCCTGGATCCCTGCCCCCTCTGACGCCTCCGCTCCTCTGAGGCAGCCGCCTTCGGCCTCTTCTCCCATGCTCTGGCCTTCTCTCCCCTGCTTTGCTCTGCCCGTGTCCTGGTCGCTTGGCCCTCGCCTAGGCGTCTAGTCGTACAGTCGGCCGACGGGCGCCTAGGCATCCATGCGACGTTTTACAACCTTGGTAATACTTGAAAAAGCATTGATAGTCGTGCATGTATTTTATCTGCAACTTATTATTGTTTATGTGAATGTTACTTCTGGACTTAAACTTTTTACAATTTGGTTTACAGGAGAGAAGTTTTTCCTGATGGAATCTTGTATGCCTCCCGTGAATCCCATTATTCAGTATTCAAAGCAGCAAGGATGTACAGGATGGAATGTGTTAAAAGTGGACACCCTTATGTCAGGGGAAATAGATTGTGCTGATTTCCAGAGAAAGATATTGCAGAACAGAGACAAGCCTGCCATTATCAATGATAATATTGGTGAGTTTTCATTACCTGATTAATGCCTCATTATCTATCGCATGGACTCTTGTAAACAAAATTGTTGTGCAGGAACTGACTGTGAAGGGAGCAGTTGATGATCTAGACTTGGTTATCAAAACCCTCGAGGAAAGTGGCTTCAAAGATCGGTTTTACATTCACTGTGATGGAGCCCTTTTTGGACTGATGATACCATTTGTTAAGAAGGTGATTTTCAGATTTTCCATATTACCCCACTTATCCAATATTAAACCTTCTGCTGTATAAGTTGCAAATCTACCTTGATTGTACAATCTCCTGATACATGTATATCTTATGCAGGCACCGAAAGTATCATTCAAAAAGCCTATTGGGTGTGTCAGCGTCTCTGGACACAAATTTGTTGGATGCCCCATGCCTTGTGGTGTCTAGATAATAAGATTGGAGCACATAAACGACCTTTCTAGGAATATTGAGTACCTGGCGATCGAGCCAGAGCAATATTTTTTGTTTTTTTTTAAATGCATATCTTATAGACGACGGTTTTTTATGGCCGTCGTCTATAAAGAGTCTTATAGATGATGATTTTTTATGACCGTCGTCTATAATGAGTCTTATAGACGACGGTTTTTTTATGACCGTCATCTATAAGGCTCCCTTGCTGCCACGTGGCGTAGTTATTTTATTGACGGCGGCTGGACGTGTCCGTTGTCAATTATGTTGTAGACGACGGTAACCGTCGTCTATAAGCTTATTGACGACAAATAACCGTAGATGGCCGGAGACCGTTGTCTAAGGGTTTACCGCCGTCTATAAGCTATAGATGACAGTATGGTCCTTATAGACGACGGTTTTTGGCCGTCGTCTATTATAGCTCATATCCTTCACTTCCTTTGCCTTCTCTGGCAACAGCGCCAGAAATGCTTGTTGACGTTTCTTACGTCACAGATCATCTCTCAAAAGAGATGAGATCCGCAAGCGCAAAGAAACTATCGTGTACCATTTCACCAAAGAGTATTCCTAAGGGTATTGTATTTATCCCAAAGGAAGACAATGGAGTAAAGTAAACACTACTCTTATGATCAAGCTATGGGATACTAATCAATTATCAAGATAGGGGTAAGTTGATAATATATGGGTAGTGTGACACACACCTAAGCAATCTATTCTAAGGGGTAAATGGGTCCTAATGGAGGTTATACCTAGAGTTGGGGAGTTGCTCCTATAATGCATCTAATATACATATACATAGCCTAGGTTAGGTACTAATGAGCATGTCAATGGTGAATACTTATGCTAAGTTGTTCATCACATTGGGCACGGGTTTACCCCTAGCAACACTAGGCGACTCCCGCCAAGAGCCTGTGTCATGGACGAACGTGGAGGATTACAAAGGACGGATAGGGTTGTCGCCACCTACTGCTTACATCTTCGATCCGTGGATCTACGAGACATCCAACGCTACTTACTATCCTAGCACCATGCTAGCATACTAAGTAAATACCTTAGAGGCTCGAGTACAAGTACCTCTCTAAGGCAATGACTAACCTAAACATCGTTCAACCAATGTTGAGACATAGCATAAGTTATTCATATTAATATGATCATATCATAACTAATTAGACTATAGTGGGGGTTTGTAGTGTTTATGATGATAGATTAGGAGTGATATGGTATAATCATAAAGACTACTCCTACCACATACATAGAATCCACAATCAAACAAGAAATGTTTCATCCAAGTATATGAATAAAAGAAGACTAAAGATAATATTTTTATTATGCATAAAGTCACAAAGATAAGAAAAGATACATGAGCCATACCTTTCTCAACTTTGACTTGGGACTAGAGGCTCTCCTCTATGTAGCCTAACTCCACTAAGGACTAAGAGAACTAGTGTATACAATAGAATGATGCTCAAGTGGTGTGTGTTGTAGTGAGGGGTGAGGGGTCCTATTTATAGCTTGGAGAAGGGTCGGTTCCCGCCACCAAAGCACGCGAATCAGTCACCACTGACTTCTTCAAGCTAGGAGGAGCCAACACGTGGAAGCTGACCGAGTTTGGAGGAAAGACCAGGTCGGCCGACTAGGGGGGGTTGGCCTATCTAGTAAGTCCTCCAAACGGTCTGTGCTTTCTCTGGGTGACTTCTAGGTGGGTCCCATCTCTTGATATGGGTGCTACACCGTTGGATGGCCTCGGATACTTCTGTTTGTGGCCATTTGATCCATGCGGTGCCACATGTCGATGCTTGATTGGCTGGGATGATATTTTATAGGATCCATCCCCCTTTTTTTACTTCATTTTTGTATAGAATACCTGCATGCACTAATTTCTCCAACTACAAGTGAAAATAGGTTAAATAGAAAGGTGATGTGTGAAAGAAATGATATTTCCTTCACATAATTGAGTTATATTGACCGGTGAAATTTGTATATAACAGCCGTCAACACAACTTTGCTCCCAAACAGTCTTATGTATTGCAAAACTATGGTATTACAAAACTATGGTATTGAATTACTTTGATATTGTCTTGACATCTTAAGAATTGTGGTTTACAAAAACTTTGATATTAAAAACTGTGTTCCCAAACACATCCTAAGACCAGAGTAATTTGCGCCAAAAATTTCTTGTTTTACAGTTTCGTTCTCCACGCTCTTTCATATTAATTCGTACGTACTACCTATCTTTTCTAACATTTTTCTCGTTCTTTCTTTTCTTTTCTCTCTGTTCATTGTCTCCACTTTTCTTTCCAGTCGTCGCTACCTGTTGTGTTTTCTTGTTACTACGTACTAGTACTATATACTACTTTACAGAACGCTTTGCAGGCCCCACTATGGGTGATCTCCTCTTGCACCTCCAGCAGCTAAAGTATTGTATCAGCCACTTTAGAGGCTACTGGCGGTGTGGAGGGTCGTTCATTAACAGAGAATATATATAGAACAGATAGTTCACTAAACAAACAGATAGAAAACAAAATAACAGATGGAACATATAAACAACATTGAGTTCATCAATATAAAACATTACTACAAAACAAGAAAATGACATCATGAAACAAGAAGAACAACATCACATCCTTATAAGTATATAGCCCATACCGGATAACACCGCACGGCAGAATGTGAAATGCTCGTGTCTAATCCTACAGTCTTCACTACAGAAGACCCTGCAACCACTCCACCCTTGCTTCCCGCAGCCGGCAGTCGTGCACGGGTCAACCACCTTGTTGGACAGCGACCCCATGAGCGGTCTCAGAGGTGGGCGCATATGCGCCCATGTCAGATTACCGATTTCAGCCAACGCTTGAATCCGACAATGCCTGCACTCATTATTGGGCCTCATGATGGCGATGGACCCGACCACTTTCTCAACGACGTCGACCTCACGTTCGACCTGTCGGATATACTCGATGGCGTCATGGGCCCCGCGGTCGGCATCATAGCGTAGGAGGCTAAGGACGTAGGCCGCCTCCATATGGCTGGCCCCGGCCGCCCGGGCGAGAAACTGGGCGCCCTGCTGTGCGCGGTCGACCGTGAAGACGAGCTTGAGCCCGGTGACGTAGCATGCATGAGGGTGGCCGACGATGGACAGGTTCTCCACGAGGGTTGTGTAGCATTCCGGGTCATGCCACATCCTCTGTGTCACCTGTTCTAGCGCCAGGCGCCTACACACGGTGCCATCCTGGCATGCTGCATGCATGGCCTTGCAGGTGGCACGTAGACTGGAGAGGTCATCCAAGGGTCGCAGGGAGATTGCGGCGAGGCGCCCCGCAATCTTGACCACAATATCGTGCATGGACGGCAACTCCATAGGCTTCGGCATCACAGTGCTGCGAAGGGAAACAACGAGGGTGCATGCAGCGGAGACAAAGAGGAAGCTAGAGTATGTGCGGAGAAGATGATGGTTTGTCTTTACAGAGTATGCACAGAGAATACGATGGAGACATTATATAAAGACACACGTCATCGTCTTCTCCGCGCGTACTAACAGGGGTCGCGCGCAGTGATGGTTTGGCTTCCTGCGGTGGCGGATTCACATCCTCTGCAGTACTGCAGGTGCATTAAGGGTGGTTGAATGTGAACACCACATCCTATGGGACCTACGCATCTCTGCATGCACTGATGGGACGCGCGAAGTAATAGAACCGCTCTGTTTTCAACATTAGCACAAGAATAATATCCTGTCATCAATAGAGATAACATACTATATTCCACAGTAATCTGCGCCAAAAATTTCTTGTTTTACAGTTTGGTTCTCCACGCTCTTTCACCTTAATTTGTACGTACTACCTATCTTTTTCTAACATTTTTCTCGTCCTTTCTTTTCTTTTCTCTCTGTTCATCGTCTCCACTTTTCATTCCAGTCGTCGCTAATTGACAGAACTAGCTGTTACATAATCCCCAATAAACACAAAATACACTAATCAGCACATCTAGTCCGCAGCACTTCCCTTCAAGTAGTGATAATAACTTTTGATCGCGTATAGGAGTAGTGGTAATGATGACACCACGTATAGGGGCATAGGGCCAGTGGTACGTTGGAGTTCTACCTATCTTCTTCTAACATTTTTCTTGTTCTTTCTTTTATTTTCTCTCTATTCATTGTCTCCAGTTTTCTTTCCAGTCGTCGCAACCTGTTGCGTTTTCCTGTTACTTACCTACTAGTACTGTATACTACTTTAAAGACCGCTTTGCAGGCCTCGCTGCGGGCGATCTTCTGGCACCTCCAGCAGCTAAAGTATCGTACATGCCACTTTAGAGGCCACCGACGGTATGGTGGGTCGTTCATTAACAGAGAATACAAATAGAACAGATAGTTCGCTAAACAACAGATAGAAAACAATAACAGATGGTAGAGACGAACAACATTGAGTTGATTATCATAAAACATTACTCCCTCCTTCCTATATTACTTGTCGTTAAAACAAGTTTTTTAGTTTATTTTGAACTAGAAAACTTATCCTAATTATTATGGACAAGTAATATGGGAAGGAGGAAGTACAAAACAAGAAAAACAATATCACAAAACAAGAAAAAAATAAAATATCACAAAACAAGAAGAGAAAAACATCACGACTGGATTAATTTGTGTCAAATGATTTCTTGTTTCAAAGTTGGGTTCAACTAGAATGTAATGAGATGTTTGGTGCAATCGTGCAATCAACCATCTTCAACCGTTGGATCGATCTACATTACGGTCGCTGAATCTTTTTATTTGACCCCCTCTGCCAGGTGGAGAGGTGGTGGTGGTGCAAGGGGTTAAATGAAAAGATGTAATAACCGTAATATGTAGATCCAACAGATGAAAATGTTTGATTACACGATTGCACCAAAACTTTAATTTCATATAGAGCTATCAACGAGTCAAACTCGAGCGAGCTTGTCTTTCTAAGCTTGAGTTTGATAAAACACCGAGTCGATCTCGAGTTGAGCAAAGAATTCATGTATATACAATAGAATCTACTAAATTTAGGTTCACAACTAATGTAGTAGGAAGGTGGACACGTTGTTGCACATTATTTGTTTCTATCATATATAAAAATTGTGTCCCATAAAACTTTTTTAATAGAATTATATAGTTTAGTTAATCATACATACATATCATAGATGACAACAATAAATATGCTTACTCGAGCTTTTCGAGCTTGAGCTCATCAAGCTCGCAAGCTCAAGCTTGGCTCGTTTAGAATTGGCACAATACATAACTTCATCCTCAAACTTCTAATCAAAACTCAGTTTGGTCCTTGAACTTTCAAATGGGTCAATTATTTAGTCCCTCAACTTTACACAACCGTTTCACTTACATCCTTAGTCTGAGTTGGACATCCAAATTGGCATGCCACATAACCTATTATGCCACATCATCTACCCCGACCACCTCACTTAGAAAAAGATAATTATTTTTTATCATCTTAAAAAATAACTAGCTAATTAATTGGGGTGGATTTACGTAGTTGCATGGAGTATACATATTTCTACTCTATTTTTTTTGCAAAACTATCAAGTGATATATCCTATGTCATCTTACATATATAAAAATATTGTAAAATATAAAATTTTTAAGCCTAGGGAAGAGCAAACATAGAGGAAGAGCAAACTTTTAAGCCGAGGGAATAAAATATAAAACGAATTAGCTACACGGCTGGCCGGGTACACGTACGGTCCGGGCCGGTGTGCCGATGCACCTTAACCCCTGTCGTGCGTCCCCGGTGGTTGTTGGGAAGACCCTTACAGGTATGCTCTGATTCCTGTCCTTCAACTCCATCTAGGCTTCCGATGACGTAGACAGTTCACCACCATACTGTAGAAAGGATAAACACACAAACATGTAACACTCATTGTTGACTGTGTTGGTCTACGTTAATAGTCATTGTTTGACTGCGTTGGCTTACATTTAGTCATTAACGCTACCCTTTAAATCTGTGAATGTGAAAGGGTTTACTTTTGGTTTCACACTACACTAGCTAGCCTATGTAAAGTGGACCTGTGTGCCCTGATGAATACACAACAAACATTCTCCATACAGAATAGTCTAGTAACCATTCTCTATATGTTTGGCATGCATGTTTGGCATGCAGAATGTTCCCTAGAGGGTCTGAGGATAAAAGGTATACCATTTAAAGTGCATCTAGGCATCCCTTGTGGGTTTTGGTTGATTTATGACAAACAAATAAGATCCTAACAAAATTGTTGAGATGAGCGCAGGTTTATAATGAAATTATAAGAAAGCGCAAAAAGAAAGGAGAATGAGGATCTATATGAAAAAGAGCTAAAGGGCTGAATAGAATACTTTATTGTGTATAGAGTGTGTTGGAGAAACATACCCCAAAAGCTCAAGCAAAATAAATCACCCTCACTGCACAAATTCACAAGTCTGGACTAGTCCGGTAATCACCGGACTAGTCCAATATCTCTCTGTCCAGAAACGGACAAGTCCTCCCAGTGTGGACTTGTCCACAAACAGTCCAACTTTCACAGCACCGAACTAGTCCGATAACACTATGGAGTAGTCCAATATCTTTCTGACTAAAAACGGACAAGTCCGCCGCAGTGCAGACTTGTCCTCAGGACTTCAAACTTTACACAGAAACGAACAAGTCCGATATAACCACAGAATAGTCCGAAAACTCTTTGACTAAAATCGGACAACTCCTCCAAGTACGGACTTGTCCTCAATTCTACATGAGGTTCACCACGCCAGACTAGTCCGATATGTGCCGAAGTAGTCCGAACATTTCCAGAGCCCAAATAGGACTAGTCTATACATTTTCGTACAAGTCCGATATATCAGAACACTTAGGATTTCCCACACGCCGCACACCGGACTAGTCCAGAGTCCACCACTGACTAGTCCGTACATCGCAAACCCTAATGTTAACTTTTGTAAACCCTAGTATAAATAGAGGTGTACAACCCTACAACAATATAACGCGACCCCCTGCGCCGTCACACCTTCCAAGTGCCCAAAATACACGACTCTCCACACAATCTAACCCTAGAAAGATCTAATCTTTGAGGATTAGCAATTGATCAAAGGAGAGGCTTGTTCTACACGTCGTGATCTCTCGGGTTTGAATCTCTTGCACACTCTTCTTGTTTATTGCATATCATTTGACTGTGTTTGGTGGTGTTCTCAATTGTAAATCTTGGGGAGCCCTCAACTTGTGAGAAGGCCCCTTGAACACGGTTATTTTCCCCCTTTGCGATTAGTGGAAGAGAATCGACCTCCGTGGCGATTCGACGAGGGTTGGGTTGGTAAAGACCCGGTCCTCCGTGCACTCCTCAACGTGGATGTAGATTTTCTCCGTGGAATCGAACCACGGGATAAAATCTTGTGTCGCATACTCTTGTTCTTATTGTCTATCATATTCTAGGGTTTACTCAATCTTGGATAACTTACGTTAAAACATTGAAATCAAAGTTAATTCGTGCCATACATAGTTTCATTGTCGTGATACATCCAAATTACCACTTACTTTCCGCTGCATAGAGTACCTGACGTGAAATCATCGATCAAACTTGATTGTTCTAGTCTGCACACACCGGACTAGTCCGCACCACACTGGACTAGTCCGATTTCTCTGTATTTGATCAAGTTTTTAAGTGTTTCAGGATCCAAAGAAAGTTCAAAAATCCTATTCACCCCCCTCTAGGCTACATTCAATTGGTATCAGAGCACAAACTCTTCAAAAGAGACTCACCGCTCGAAGAGAAGATGTCGGATATTAAGGATGTACACAAGAACTTCAACCAAGAGAAGGGTGACGATGAAAAGACTCAGAAGTTGGAGAAGCTCCTCGACGCCATCCAAGACTGCGAGGATGATGATGAGAATATGATAGAACTAAAGGCACTCCTAAGGAAGAAGGCACTATCCACAAAAGGGAAGATGAAGATCGAAGATGAAAAGAAGAAGGGGAGTAGTCACACCGACTACTCCTGATATCCATTTAACTATGATCGATTAAATTGGATCAATAATCATTACTTGTCAATTCATCTAGGGAAAGCACATTTCTTCGATGGCAATGATTATTCTATGTGGATACAAAATATGAAAATGCATCTCATATCACTTAACCCCAGCTTGTGGCTGTCGGTACCATGCGTACCGAATACCCCTTGGAATTGCGAAGAGTGCAAAGGAACTCCACCTATCTGAGTTGAAGACCTCTGAAGGCTCCACGTGTCACTCGGAACTGGACCTGCCTCTTTCCTATGGTTGGTCCCAATGCCGCCACGTGTATTATAAAACGGGAGCTACATTCCATATATGGGAAAGCTCCGGACTAGATACCCGTGTGGCACCCCCGGACCTAACCCCCGACAGAGGGAATCTCTGGTACCGACACGTGTACAACAGCACCGGACCTACTCATCCAAGACTGTAAGCCCCGGAGCTGCCACGCGTCCAACCGCCGGACCTTCAACCTCGACAGGTAGATTGGTAGACCTCCAATGACTTGGACCTTCAAGGAACATTAAAGACTTCAAGACCTGATTATGTGTCATTAATGCTATCTTAATGACACACGATCAGAGGACTTTTAATACTAGTAATGCCACCATTAAGGGCATTACCACGCTATTACTGGGAATTAAGCACATTTAACTATGTATTAGGCATCAGTAACCGCCAGGGCCACATGCCGGGTCAGGCTAATGATGTAACGATCAGCCCTTGTACTATAAAAGGACTGGCCGAGCGATACACAGGGGGACTCTTCCAGACCGGCTAGGGGCTCTAGACGCAGACACGCACTGGAGACAGGCTGAGACTGGATAGAGACCTTTTTGGCCTCTCACTGGCTCACGCTCTCATACACCCAATACAACAACAACAACACACCCGTGGAGTAGGGTATTACGCTCACGCGGCCTGAACCACGCAAATCCTCATGTCAAATCGCCATCTTGTTTTGAATCTCCGTGCACTGTAACCGAACTACAAAACTTCGCGGGCTACTAACAGTAATGCAGGGAGAATTGTCGGAACCAGACTCCGACAGTTGGTGCGCCAGGTAGGGGGTGCCTGAGATTCAAAGATGGTGAATTCTGCTGTTGGATCATCTAACAGTAACCATGCTGTGCAACCTGCTGGAGGCAACATCTCCAACATGCATCAAACAACAGGTGTTGTAGCTCCAGCAAGAATTATGCCACCACCACCACCGTCTGCACTGGTGAATCAACCCGGACGTCGAGATGGGGCGTCTGCATCGATCACTGCATCGGCGAAAAACAACACCGAACACGCGCTTAATGTTGCGCGTGCTCTTCTCCAACGTCCACCACCTCGAGCGTGGAGAGCCGATATGGAACATCTGGTTGCAGCAGCAGCTGATGGCATCAGCAATCAAGGTCCTCCCCCCTCGGGTCGGGCCCCATCGCAGTGTCGGACCTTGTCGGGTAGATTCGGTCCGCAAGCTTCACAGCACAGGAGGCGTACTGCATCTCAACAAGCGATGCCGCTGCCTTCCGGGGCGCGACGTACACACTTGATTACGAGGCTTTCGACTCATGACCGCCGGGCGGAGCTCGATCGTCGTTATCGGCAACAGGACGGCCGCGTCCACATCGAGCGTGCTCGCGAGAGGCGAGAGGCTCGGGACAGTCCTGCTCCTGAGGGAGTAGGAGGAGGCTGTTCTGCCTTGGCCATGCACCTACGCATGCTCAGATGGCCGCAGAAGTTCCGGCCTCACCTACCAGAGAAATTTGACGGGACTGTCAACCCCGCTGAATTTCTTCAAATCTATTCCACCGCTATCCTTGCGGCTGGGGGAATGAGGCCGTGATGGCCAATTATTTTCCTGTGGCTTTGACTGCGACCGCCAGGTCTTGGTTCATGAGCCTACCGCCTGACTCCATCAATAGTTGGGCGGAGTTGTGCCAACAGTTCACTGCCAATTTCGGGAGCTCATACACCCGACCAGGCACGAAACTGGATCTTTTTGCTATCAAGCAAAAAGGGGGAGAGTCCTTGCGATATTTCATCCAGATTCTCCGAGGTACGAAATACCATTCCTTCTATCTCAAGCGATTATGTTATTGTAGCATTCAGGCAGGGTGTTCGAGATAAGAAGATGCTGGAGAAGTTGGCGACCAAGGAAGTCACCAGCGTCACAGAACTCTTCAGCTTGGCAGACAAGTGTGCCAAGGCTGCGGAGGGTCGTGAAATGCACTCCCAACCACCCCCGGAGGCCAACAAAAAAATCCTCCAAGGGAGAAGCCACTACCTCCGGTAGTGGCAAGAAGATGAAAAAGTCCAACGGCAAGAAGAAGTCGTCGGCCGACACACCTACTACCGCTGCTGCCGCAGCTCTGGGTGGCCGAGGGCCACGCCCTGAGAAATGACCTCGACCGTCGTCTGAAGACGGTGGCAGCTCCAAGATGTGATGTCCCATACACAAGACGAACAGGCACAACTTGGAAAACTGCCGAGAGGTCCAGAACCTCGCCGAGCGCTATAACAAGCGCCGAGAAGAAGCTCCTTTTCGTCAAAGGGAAGGAAAACAAAAAGTCGACGAAGCTCCGGTTGAAGAAGAGTTAGGCTTTCAGGACCCCAAAAAGGTCTTGAAGGCTGTTTATACCTCTGTGGACGACGACTCCGACGTCTCCGACAACAAGCGTCGGAAGACCATGAACACCATCTTTGGTTGTTCGTGGGACATCACTTCCCACCGTGTCCTCAAGACAATGAGGTGGGACATGGCCTCTGTAGCTCCCACCGCCAGGGCAGAGCCTCATCGGAAGTGGTTGGATACTGCCATCACCTTCGATGCTTCGGACTGCCCTTGGAACATGATCGGAGCTGGCCAACTTCCACTAATGGTATCTCCGACCATCAATAACATCCAGCTCCACCATGTAATGGTGGACGGAGGTTCGGGGCTGAACCTCATAAGCTTCGAAGCCTTCGTCAAGCTTCAGCTCTGACCTTCGGATCTTCGCCCCTCCCGACCTTTCTCAGGAGTAGGTACGGGGGCCATAACTCCACTCGGTGCCATTACTCTCATAACCGAGAAGTTGGTCTTCGACGTGGCACAGATCAACCTGTCATTCAATGCCATCTTGGGCAGGCCAGCTTTATACAAATTCATGGTTGCTGCTCATTATGGCTACTTGGTGTTGAAGATGCCAACACCCTCACGCGTTTCGGATCCGCGAAGATCGCATCGCCAGAGTTACTACTATGGAAGAACTCCAGCGCTTGCTACAACACAAGAGGAAGAATCCAGAAAGGAGCAAGCTCCGAAGCCCTCGAGCATTCGTCATCGTGGCTCAACCTCCGCACCTCGTGTGCAACCAAGCGGCGACACCAACATTTCCGTCAAAGTCGTCCAAATTGGTTCTGACGCTGCTCAGATTGAGCACAAATAGGAACTCGCGCTCATCACTTTCCTCCGAGCTAATGTCGACGTGTTTGCTTGGCAACCGTCGCAAATTCCTGGGATCCCTAGGGAAGTGATTGAGCACAATCTGAAGATTTATCCCAACGCACGGCCTATACATCAGAAGCCTCGGAAGCAATCAGTAGAGCGACAAAACTTCATACATCAAGAAGTGAAGAAGTTGCTCGAAGCTGGATTCATCCGGGAAGTCTTCCACCCAAAATGGCTGGCAAACCCAGTCGTTGTACCTAAGGCCGGCGGGAGGCTTCGGATGTGTATCGACTACACAACACTAAATAAGGCATGCCCAAAGGATCCAATTCCACTACCTAGAATAGATCAGATAGTGGATTCCACCTCCGGGTGTGAACTACTGTGTTTCCTAGACGCATATTTTGGGTATCATCAAATCAGATTGTCTAGGGAAGATGAAGAGCATACTACCTTCATCACAGTAGACGGATTATATTGCTACACTGCCATGCCATTTGGTCTCAAAACGCTGCTTCAACGTTTGTGCGAGCTATGTACAAAACTTTTGGAGAGCTTATTAGAGATGTAGTGGAAGTGTATGTTGATGAAATCATCGTCAAGATCAAGAACAAGGATTCATTTCTTGACACCTTGCAAGCTATCATCGACAAGTTGCAAATCACACGCACAAAGCTGAACCCAGACAAGTGTGTCTTTGGGGTTAGCTCCAGAAAGCTTCTTGGATTCTTGGTGAACCACCGAGGAATAGAGGCGAATTCGGCGAAGATTAAAGTATTGAAGACATGCGACCACCAGCTCGCATCAAGGATGTCCAGAAGCTGACTGGATGTCTAGCTGCCCTCAGCCGGTTCATCTCAAGACTGGCAGAACAGGTGCTACTCTTCTTCAAATTATTGAGGAAGTTCGAACCATCTCAATGGTCTGAAGAAGCAGAAAAGGCATTCCAAGAGCTAAAGCGGCTCCTCACCACTCTACCAACTTTGGTAGCTCCGAATCCTGGTGAGCCACTTCTGCTTTACATTTTAGCATCTGACAAAGTTGTCAGCATGGTCTTAGTTGCGGAAAGAGCAGAACCATCCCCAGTTCAGGAATCCAGACCCCTTCGGGAAGGTCCGGAACTACCTGAAGGCGAGTATGGGTCCCAACCCCCAGACCCAGATCCTCGAGGTGAGACGCCAGAGGATCAACCTCCTTCAAATGAAGGAGTTACTATTGCTGAACAAGAAGATGCGGACCCTTCCGGGAAGGTACGGGTCACTTAAGAAGAAGCACCGGGTTCCTCTAGTGAGAACACGTAGGTCCCCGAAGAAGGTCCGGAACCCTCCGGGAGGGTCCCGATTGATGAGGAGGAAGCTGCGGGCCCCTCCGGGAGGGTCCGAATAGTCCAGTGCCTAGTGTACTTCATTAGTGAAGTACTCCATGACGCCAAGACTCAGTACCTAGAGGTGCATAAGCTGCTCTACGCAGTTCTTATTGCCTCTAGGAAGCTTCGTCACTACTTCCAAGCTCACAAGATTTCAGTGGTAACCTCTTATCCACTGCGTGCAATCTTGCATAACCCCAACTCTACTGGGAACATTGCAAAGTGGGTAGCGGAATTGACCGAGTTTGATCTTGAATTCATCCCAGGACAAGCGATCAAGAGTCAAGCATTGGCAGACTTTGTGGCGGAATGGACCCCCTCTCCATCAAATCCTGGGGGCCCTAGTGAGCAGAAACCGAAACCTAAGGTTCCGGTCTTCACTAAGCCTCACTGGACTCTCTACTTCGACGGCTCCGTGCAGAAGCAAGGGGCCGGAGCTGGAATCCTTCTCCTCGCTCCGACCGGGGAGAAGGTCAAATACATGGTTCACCTTGACTTCAAGGTAACCAACAACATGGCGGAGTATGAAGCACTAATCAATGGGCTCAAGGTGGCACTATCATATGGTGTCGAGCAGCTGTTGGTAAAGGGTGATTCACAGCTCATAATAAAACAAGTTAAAGGTGAATGCAGTTGCAAAAACCCTCAATTAGCTGCATATCTACTTGAAGTACAAAAGCTTCAGAAAGACTTCGAAGTCCTGGATCTTTGCCATGTCCAGCGTCTCAACAACGCTGAAGCTGACGAACTCTCGACGAAAGCTTTAACCAGAGCTCCGGCTCCCGACGGAACCTTCGCCCGGAGATTGTCAAGACCAACAGCTCAGCCTGCCGAACTGAGTGAAGGGGGCGAGATTAGCACCTCGAAGCTGGCGGTCCTGATGGCCCTGTTACCATGGCGTCCATCAAGGGTCGTAGGTGCTGCAGGAAGCTCCGAGCAACCCAGCGCGTAAGACTCAGAAGCTCAAGTTAGCTCCAATGCATGGATCTCGGAGATCTGGAGCTACTTGAAAGACAACATCCTTCCTGAAGACAATGTATCTGCTGACCGGATAATCAGATTGGATATAAGATATACACTGGTAGAAGGGGATCTCTACCGGCGTGGCGCCAACGGCGTCCTAATGCGGTGCATTACAAGGGAAGAAGGCCGCGAGCTCCACGCGGAAATCCATGGAGGCGAGTGTGGGAACCACGCATCTTCCCGCACGTTGGTCGATAAAGACTTCTAGCATGGTTTTTACTAGCCTACAACACTCCAGGATGCAACCGAGCTAGTGAAGAAATGTGAAGCATGCCAGTTTCATGCGAAGCAAATTCACACCCTAGCTCAACCACTAAAATGATACCTCCGACATGGCCATTCGCTGTGTGGGGTATGGATATCTTGAGACCTTTCCCAAGAGCTGTCGGAGGTTACAAGTTCCTGTATGTCGCCATCGACAAGTTCACTAAGTGGCCGGAAGCAACTCCAGTTGTGACAATAAACAAGCAATCAGCTATCAATTTCTTGCAGTCCATAGTATGCAAATTTGGAGTCCCAAACAAGATCATAACTGACAACGGGACCCAATTCACAAGCTCTGCATTCCAAGTATATTGCGAAAACCTCGACATTCAAGTCAGCTATGCTTCCGTAGCTCACCCGACAAGCAATGGCCAAGCTGAGAGAGCAAATGCAGAAATCCTAAAAGGACTCAAGACGCGCACATATGAGCGCCTGAAAAAACATGGAGCCAACTGGATTGAAGAGCTTCCGCCCACCTTGTGGGCAAATAGGACAACTCCAAACCGGTCAACTGGAGAGACACCCTTCTTCCTGGTGTATGGAGTTGAAGCAGTCCTTCCTCCGGAAATCACCTTGGGGTCGCTCCGAGTCCGGACCTTCGATGAAGCCATGCAGGACCAGCTCTGGCGTGAAGACCTTGACCTCGTTAAAGAGGGAAGGTGCCGAGCAGCTGTTCAAAATGCACGATACCGCCAAGCGCTCCAGCGCTATCACCAAAGGCCCTGTGCATAATAGACAGCTCGAGGAAGGCAATCTGGTGCTATGGAGAATACAATCTCGAGAAGGGTTATACAAACTTTCCCCCAGCTGGGAAGGACCCTTTCAAGTGATCAAAGTATCTCGTCCCAGATGCGTTCGCTTGGCAACCGAGGATGGGACACCGCTCCCTAATCCTTGGAATATTGAGCACCTCCGTAAGTTATACGCTTAATATCACGGAGGTGAGTCTGTAATTACATATGATGTATGTTATAGCGTCATTGTACAGAGTCGGGTAACTCCTTTGGGAGGACAACTGGACCTTTCCCGGAAGGTCCACAAAGTTCAAGCAACACTTGACACAGTCTCAAAACTAAAAGTGTAGCTAGTTACCCTGGGTCAAACAAGAAATGCAACACACTTAGCCTGGTTCCGTACCCTAAGAGTGTACTTGTCTCTCCTGTACCCCGGACCTATAATGAAAGACATCATTATGTGAAAACAGACTCCACGTGCATTTATTTTGTACAGACTCATTATTTTTTATTTTTCTCTTTCTTGTCTATAACAAAGTTGTGCAATTCTCAAGAAACTTTAGCTCGAACAATTCATGTATAATTCAAGTTGCATTGTTAATTCTTTCGGGTCTTAACGTTGTTGAATGGCCTACTCACCTGAACGCCAAGCAATCTAGGTCCGGAGTGTGCTATCGACTTAGTCTCGTCCTGCACCCTAAGTACGCCACTCTACCTACACCCCGGGAGGCCTGAATAAGGTGAGTCCAGAAAATGATCGGACCTGGAGAAAATAAACAAATGCACTTGATTGTATATAGAATTGTGGTCGACCAAAAAATTTCTTTCGGAAATAGTAAGCCACAAACGAGTTATTGATAAGAAATGGATTATGCTGTTTTTCTTGACTCCAATGTGCAGGAAAAATAAAAATCTCATGATGATGGTGGATGATGCCGGAGCTATCAAAGCTTCGACATCCCCCTAAGGTGGCCCGCTGTCGATATTTTAAACATTGATAGTAGACCTCGCTGGAGCTATCAAGTTCTGACAAATCCGGGGGGCCAGCCATCAACGTGGAAAAGATGGTAGAAGGACACCCTAATGGGGTCTGCTGTCGATGCTCTACGTGTTGACAGTGGACGCTGCCGGAGCTACTAAGCTCCGACAATCCCAGAGGGCCAGCTGTCGACACTTTACGTGTTGACAATGGTCGCTGCCGGAGCTACAAAGCTCCGACAACCTCAGGGGGCCCTGCTATCGATGACTTTGGACCTACACTCTACAAGTTCAAAGCACGCAAGTCTTCAACAAAATGCTACATCCTTTTGGTACATGTTTGCAATCAAATTGTGTCCATCTACTAGGGGGCCAAGTGAGACAAAGGTTGAAGACAAAAAATGAAATTCATAAATTTCTTGGATTTCATTCATCTAAAGATAAGAGATTACAAAATTGGAGAAAAGAAGAGAAGATACAAGTGGGAGCTACAAGGAGAAAGTTCTAAGTCCTATGGAAGAACGAGACGACCTTCTGGGCAACCTCTGACACGCTGGTCTTGGCGGCATCTCCCTCTCCATCGATGGGGCCTTCAAGCACTGGATCTAGTGGGAAACGAGGATCCCAGCTTGTGTAGCACGTCAGCATGTATTCTGCGATGTTCTGCGCAAGGGATTTTCCTTCAGTTTCCAACTGATCCGCGATGACATCGCCCATCTTGTTGAGTTTGTTGCCAGCCGAGCTCAACGCCTTTAACGCATGGTCCAGCTCTGGCTCCGGATCGTCCGGATGCACGGGACTAAAGCCCAGCGGTGTCAGCGCGTCATTGGCTTTGCCCAAGAAGTCCCATACTTGTTGGGACTCCGCAGCTCTTGAGCCTCGAATCTCTTCCAAGGACCTCTTGGCCGACGCAAGCTCCGAACCCCCCCGGGCAAGGCGCTCGACCTCTTTGGTGTGCTGTTGAATCCTTTCAGCAACTTGCTTTTCAAGGTTGGCAAGCTCCTTCTCCCGGACGTGGACCTTGTTTCGGCGGTCAACCAGGTCTTTCTTCCGGCCTCGCACCTTCTTCTCCCTGGCAGCAACTTCGTCCTCCCTTTTTGTAAGGTCCTGTCCCTGCTGCCAAGCCTTCTTCTCCTCCCTCTCGCAGAGCTCCTCCAACTTCTTGGTACGCTCTGCAAGGCTCTTGTCACCCAGAGCCAGCCTTTGGGCGAGCTCCTCCTCCCTCTTCACGAGGTCATCCCTCAGCTCCAGGAGTTTTTGCTCTTCATCTTCGAGCTTTTTCTCTCGCTCCTCAAGAGCCTCCCGGCGCTTGACGAGGCTTTCATGGATGGTACTGAGCTTCTCCTGGCGATCGTTCGCTGCTTCATTAGCAGCCACACCTTGTTCTCGTATAGCCCGGGACTGATTGTCGAGGGATCCCACCATGCTTTCCCTCTCGTCCAGCAGCTGGTCCCAGTACTCCATCCGGGCCTTCTCCCTCTTGACCAACCCCTTGTCATCGGCCAGCCTTGTTTGTGCCAGCTTGGTCTCTAATTGGAGACAGTTGCGCCACCTCCTAAGGGTTTGGCGCTCCTCCTCGGGGGCCTTGCTGTCGTGATAAAAAGCAATCTGGACCTAACAAAGGCTGGAGCAGGAGTTGTTGATGGATAACGACAGGGGGATTGGCTACGGACCTGTCGGGGTCCTCTCCGTTGACTCCAGCGGGTTCTCCATAACAAAAATTGGGTCCCACTCTACAAGAGTGGTCCCCTGAGCTTCCGTGGCACTAGGTCCGCCATCCGGGAGCGCCTCAGTCGTCGCTGAGGAAGGTCCGGCAACAGGAGCTTCTACCTCTGGAGTTGGCTCAGAAGGTCCCGCCGCCAGGTCATGAGCCACTAGTCCCTCTGGCAGAGGACCGGTCGCTTCATCTTGACACCCTGGCTCAGGCGCGGGTACCTCCGGAACTACCACTTCCGGCTCTAGCACTGGTGCCTCCTCCACTGCTGGTTCGGGTGCTCCGTCGCCGGGGCTTCAATAACATCCCGCCCTACGGCCGGAACTGCAGCTACCTCCAACTCTGAGGGTGGAGCGTCCGTAATCACAACATCCAAAATCGGAGCTTCAACCTACGGAGCTGGTGCCGCTGGTACATCTTTGTTCCCGTGGTCCGGCGCTACCACGGGGGCATCGGGAGATGAGTCGAGGTCCAGAACCTCGACAGCTGGCGCCGGAGGTTCCGAGACCTCATCCACCACCTGGGGCGGCACTAGAATTGGAGCTGGAGCCTCCGCTTGTACAACATCAGCCGCTGTCGCAGGAACCAGAGCTTCAGTCCCTTTTTTGGATACCCTGTGGATGAAGGACGAATAAACTCAAAATATGATTACAACAAAAACAATCAACTGAGGTAAAAAAGCAAATTTACCTTGGGAGACTTCCGCTCCAGCTAGCGTGGAACCTTTTCGCCGGACGCTTAGAGCCCGACCCAGTCGCAACTGAGGTAGTAGCTCTGGAAGGCTCTTCGGAGCTTACTACCGCCGTCAGCGACGTCTTGGTTGGGGCCTTCCTCGACTGAGAAGGACCTTTGGACTTGGAGCCCTTAGTTGGCTCCGGCGCCGGAGTCACCTGGGCAAAACTGGCATTCCGGGGAGACGCCGATGCTGGAGTTGGTGTCGCCGTAGAAGACCTCCCCCGGCGGGGAGAAGGAGCTGTTGTGGAAGGAGCAGGTCTGATGGGCCTCCCGTCAGAGTGCTTCAACTTCCTCTTTCAGCTAGAGGGCTCCGCCATCTCTTTTCCCTTGCCTATGACTTCAGCTCTTGGTCTCGCGGCGGGAGCAGGGCCACCCTCGGACACTCCGGGAATCACCAACCTGGTGGTTGGACGCCTCTCTACCTCATCGAGGTCTTCAAGCACTGGCATCTTCCTTCTGAGCTCCCTGCTGAACTCCGCCTCCATGTTCAAAGGGAGGAAAGCCGCCGGTGGAGTTAAGTCGTCACCCTCGACGTCGATGCCATGATGGAACTTCTTAAGATGAAGCTCCAAAGCAGAGCCTTCCAAATTGAACTTCAAACTGGTTTCAATTCGGTCATCGTCCATCACACTGTTGAGGGCCCAGGCGAGCTTCTCCTTCTTCTTCAGCGGAGCCCACCTATTGACCAGGAAGTTGCAGAAGACCGTCTGGGGGGTCACCCCTCCTTCCACACATTGGCGGATCCTGGTCAAGGCAGGGTTGAAGGCCTCTGACAGCACCAGAACCTCACTCCAGGCGTTAGTGTCAACATTGGGAAGACCTTCGGGCAGCTCCAGCTTCTCGTGCTCCTCTGTCGTGATGACAATCCAATCCTTCTTCCAGTCGTCCCACTTGCCGGAAGGGAACGACCTCAAAACTTGTAGGGGCATTTCTTGCGCTTCACAAAATAGTAGAAGCCAAGATACTCGTTACTCTTGCTAATGGTGTGGATGGTGAAGAAGGTACGGAAAAGCTTGACGCAGGGCGGAATACCCACCCACATCTCGCAGAAGTGGACAAATGTTGACACAAGAAGAATAGAGTGGGGGCCAAGGTGGTACAACTGCAGACCATAGAAGTCTAACAGCATCAAGAGAAAAGTTGAGAAAGGTGGGATCAGCCCCACCATGGCCTATGCAGAGAAGTACACCATGTTGCCGCCGCACTTCTTATTGAACGGAAGCTCGCTGGTGTGGACCAGGTGGTTGAAGGGGTCACTGGACCACCCCATGTAGGTCCGGACCTTCTTCATATCGTCATCGGTCGTGAGACGGCTCTTGCGGAGACCCAACTCCATCGCAGCACGGCGGGGCGAGAGAGAAAAAGCAAGCGCAAGTTCAAATGAAGGCGTAAGGAATCCCCAAACGTTGTGTGCTTTCCTTCTTAAGTAAGCCCCCGCAACGCTTGGATGGAAACCGCAGAAGGGCCAATGATACAATTCAAAAATTTCACCCTGCCAATGACAAGGGGGCCCGGGGCCACCCAGATGATCAAGTCGAGGTCCTTACCCCAGGTGAACAGTTGTCATGATGAGAGGCGGGAAACCCAAGGGCGGCGGCCTGATAGAGCGCGAAACCGATACGGGTTTCATATTGGGAACCGACGACCTTCAACTGCGTGAGATTCGAACGCGCAAATCTCACCTGCGCATCCTGAAGATGCCACACGGCGATGGTTTAACTACGAACCACCACCTCAACAGCACATCTAAAAACCCTTGAAGACACGGCGCAAAAATTGAAAGATGGACCCACCTCTGGCAGAATGACTTAATCCAAAAGGTCTCTCCCAGAGGTGGGCCCAGGGGGCCACTGTCGGTACCCTATGTATCGGATACCCCTTGGAACAGCGAAGAGTGCAAAGGAACTCCACCTATCTGAGTTGAAGACCTCCGAAGGCCCCACGTGTCACTCATAATCGGACCTGCCTCCCTCCTATAGTAGTCCCAGTGCCACCGCGTGTATCATAAAACCGGAGCTACATTCCATACATGGGAAAGCTCCGGACTAGATACATGTGTGGCACCCCCGGACCTAACCCCCGACAGAGGGGAGCTCTGGTACCGACACGTGTACAATAGCACCGGACCTACTTGTCCAAGACAGTAAGCTCCGGAGCTGCCACGCGTCCAACCGCCGGACCTTCAACCTCAACAGGCAGATTGGTGGACCTCCAACGGCTCGGACCTTCAAGGAACATTAAAGACTTCAAGACCTAATTATGTGTCATTAATGATATCTTAATGACACACGATCGGAGGACTCTTAATACCAGTAACGCCACCATTAAGGGGCATTACCACGCTATTAAGGGGAATTAAGCACATTTAACTGTGTATTAGGAATTAATAACTGCCAGGGCCACATGTCGGGTCAGGCTAATGATGTAACGACCAGCCCTTGTACTATAAAAGGACTGGCCGAGCGATACACAGGGGGACTCTTCCAACCCGGCTAGGGGCTCTAGACGCAGACACGCGCTGGAGACTGGCTGAGACTGGCTAGAGACCTTTTGGCCTCTCACTGGCTCACGCTCTCATACACCCAATACAACAACAACAACACACCCGTGGAGTAGGGTATTATGCTCAGGCGGCCCGAACCACGTAAATCCTCGTGTCAAATCGCCATCTTGTTTTGAATCTCTGCGCGCCCTAACCGAACTACAAAACTCTGTGGGCTACTAATAGTAATGCCGGGAGAATTGCAGAACCAGACTCTGACAGTGGCATATAGTGTGTATAGGGATAGATATCTCAGATGATGATGATGAAGAGCTCACACCAAGCCAAGAACAAGCTATTCGTCGGAACGCTCAAGTTGCAGCTATCATAACATCATCGCTGAGCCAAAACGAGTTCACCAAGGTGGATGGACTCAAAATTGCAAAGGAGATATGGGACACTTTACAAACCGCACATGAAGGTGATCGTCATGTGCGAGAAGCCAAGATTGAAATGATTGAAGGCGAATTGGAAAGATTCGCTATAGAAGAAGATGAGTCACCACAAGATATGTACAATCGATTTAAGAATCTCATCAACAAAGTTCAAGCATATGGAAGCAAGATGTGTAATGATCATGAGGTCGTAAAGCTAATTCTTAGAGCTTTCATGTCTCGCAACGTAACCCTTTGCTCGATGATTAGAGAAAGCCTCGGGTGTCAGAAAATGACCCCGGACAAACTTCTTGGGAAGATCATCAACATTGAGATGATGGAAAAGCAAGCCAAGCACGTCAAATACCTCAACAAAGAAGAAAGGAGTTGCTTTGAAATCCACTTGTAAACTATATCAAAAGAAGCTCAAGAAGCTCAAGAGGAAGATGGCGGCGATGATGAGAGCAGTGATATAGATGAAGAAGATATGATCCTATTCATGAAGAAATTCAAGAAAATGATGAGAAGAAGACAAGGTGGCAGACCAAATGAAGTAAGACAAAGGGACAAGCCAAGACCAAAAATGAGGCGTGCTTGCTATAACTGTGGAGAGTGTGACCATTTCATAGTAGACTGTCCACATGAAGAAAATAAGAGGAAGACCAAGGGCAACAAGCCTCAAACTAAGAAGATGTTCAAGAAGAAGAAGCAATTTGGACAAGCACATCTAGGGAAGGAGTGGGACTCCAATGATGAGTCCTCATACAAAGAGGAAGAGGAGATGGCTACCATAGCCATCAAGAGGACAACTAAGAAATCCACCCTCTTCCCAACCATGGGCGCAAAGAAGGACAATGACAACATATGTCTAATGGCGAAGGAAGTTAATAGAAAGGTAACAACTAAATCTTCCTCCTCGTATTCCTTTGCTAGTGATAGTGATAATTCTACTGAGGATGATAGTTGTGATGAAAATGAATACTTGCTTAGTGTTTTAGATAAAAAAACTGCTGCTAAGATGAAATTTTTAATGGATAAGCTTGTTGATAAGGAGGAGCTAGTTGATCGTCAAGAAGATATGATCATCCTCCAAAAGGAAGAATATCTTAAGATCAAAAAGCTCCTCGAACTTGAAAAGGAGTGAAGCAAGTCACTAGAACTTGAGTTAGCTTCAAGCAAGGAAGCTTGCTTGAAGTTAAGCAACTCAAATGTAATCATCAAGGATGAACTTGCTAACTTAACCAAAGTTAACAAGATCCTTGAGGTACAAGTTGAGTCAGTCAAGCAAAGTGGCCCTTCATCCTCTTCAAGCTCACCTTCTCAACATCCAAAATATGAAACTACTAATGCTTGTACATGTGTTAAAATTGACACTAATTTGAAAGAAAAGCCAACCTTGACGAAGGACAAGCAACCTTAACATAGTGGCATATTTGACAAGTAGAAGGTCAAGTATGCACGTAGTGCATACTTGATCTCAAGACCTCCAAATGTCAAATATGGCCTTGGATATTCTTATGGTGAAAAGCAAAATGCTAGAAGCCACAAGAATAACAAGGAACACATTGTATTTGTCAAGGGAAACTCTTCTCAAGTCAGAAAACATAATAATGTTGATAAGTCTAACATTGTGAACTCACACGAACAACAACTCTTGTTTAGAACTTTTGATGCATCATATGTTCTTATGAAAAGTAATCTTGGTAGAGTTTATGCTAAACATGTTGGGCCACGCAATGGGAACATCAAGTCTCATGTGTGGGTGCCCAAATAACTTGTGACTAACCTCAAAGGACCCAAGCAAGCTTGGGTACCTAAGACCAAGGCATAATTTGTTTTTGCAAGCTTATTCCTCCGGTGGAGCAAAATGGGTGCTAGATAGTGGATGCACCAGTCACATGACCGGAGAAAGAAGGATGTTCGTTGAATATGAAGAAAATGAAGATCCAAGCGAAGGCATTTATTTTGGCGATAACAGTCAAGGAAGGGTGCTCAATACCGGTAAAATAGCAATTTCATCACAACATACTCTTACTCATGTTTTACATGTTGATTCCTTAGATTATAACCTTTTGTCCATATCTCAATTATGTGACAAGGGTTATAATTGCTTGTTCACTAATGAGGGTGTGACCGTCTCTAGGAGTGATAACTCGGTTGCATTCAAGGTTGTGTTAAAGGGAAAACTATATCTAGTTGACTTCAACAAACATAAAGCCAAACTTGACACATGCTTGATTGCAAAAACCAATATGGGTTGGTTGTGGCATAGACAACTAGCACATGTTGGTATCAGGAATCTTCAAAAACTCCTTAAAGGTGATCACATCTGAGGTTTGAAGGATGTTGTTTTTGAGAAAGATAGGCCTTATAGCGCGTGCCAAGCCGGGAAGCAAGTAGGAGCACCCCATCCTGCGAAGAATGTCATGACAACAACAAGACCGCTCGAGCTACTTCACATGGACCTATTTGGTCCAATTGCTTACATAAGCATCTGCGGTAACAAATACGGTTTAGTAATTGTTGATGATTCTTCGCGCTTCACGTGGGTTTTCTTTTTGCATGATAAGACAGAAACTCAAGGAACCCTCAAGAAGTTCTTCAAGCATGCCCAAAATGAATTTTTGTTGACGATCAAGAACATACAAAGTGACAACAGAACGAAGTTCAAGAATACCCAAGTTGAGGAGTATCTAGACGATGAGGTAATAAAACATGAATTTTCAGCACCATATTCCCCTCAACAAAACGGGGTAGACGAAAGGAAGAATCGAACCCTCATTGAGATGGTGAGGACAATGCTCGATGAATACAAGACTTCGGATCGGTTTTGGGTTGAAGCGGCCAACACCGCGTGTCACGCCATAAACTAACCCTATCTTCATCGCCTACTTAAGAAAACGTCGTATGAACTACTAACCGGTAACAAACCGAATATTTCCTATTTCCGAGTCTTTGTTTCTAAATGTTATATCTTGAACAAGAAGCCTAGGACTTCAAAGTTCTCTTCAAAGTCCGATGAAGGTTTCTTGTTTGGCTATGATTCAAACTCTTACGCCTATCGTGTCTTCAACAAGGTCTTCAGACTTGTTGAAGTAGCACGTGACGTAGTATTCGATGAAACTAACGGGTCTCAAGGAGAGCAAGTTGATCAATGTGTGCTAGATAAAGAAGAAGCTCCATGTCAAGCATTGAGAAGAATGGCGTTGGGCAATGTTCGACCACAAGTTCCACCTTCAAAGGCAAATGAAGAAGATGAACCACAAGTGGAGGAGAATGATCAAGGGAGAGCTTCCACACAAGATCAACCTCAAGAAGACCAAGATGATCAACACATCAATGAAGGCAACCATCCAGGAACAAATGTCTCCAGACACTTATTTCATTTTCACCTTAGAAAACTAAAAAGAGTCGACGAACTCTTCTAGTCTAGCCTGCAAGAAGATGATGACCATGAAGACTCAAGACCACAAGTGCCACACCAAAGAGTACATCAATGCATCCAAAGAGATCACCCCGTCAACAACATAATCGGTGACGTCCAAAAGGGAGTAACAACTCGATCTCGTATAGCTATTTTTTGTGAAAATTACTTGTTTGTATCCTCTTTGAAACCACACAGGGTTGAAGATTCATTAAAGGATCCAGATTGGGTGGTGGCGATGCAAGAAGAATTGAACAACTTCAAAAGGAACGAGGTGTGGGAACTTGTTAAAAGACCCAAGTTCAACGTCGTGGGCACTAAATGGGTCTTCCGCAACAAGCAAGACGAACATAGGGGGGTGACAAGGAACAAGGCGCGACTTGTGGCCAAAGGGTATTCACAAGTCGAAGGTTTGGATTTCAACGAGACTTTTGTTCCCGTAGCTAGGCTTGAATTGATTCATATATTACTTGCATATGCTACTCACCATGATTCCAAGCTTTATCAAATGGATGTGAAAAGTGCCTCCCTCACGGATTGATCAAGGAGGAGGTGTACATGGAGCAACCCCCCAGGTTCGAAGATCAAGAGTTCCCCGACCATGTGTTCAAACTACGTAAGGCTCTCTATGGCCTCAAACAAGCTCCTAGAGCTTGGTATGAGTGCCTTAGAGATTTTTTGATTGAAAATGGATTTAAGATTGGTAAGGATGATTACACTTTGTTTGCTAAGCATTTTGATAATGATCTATTTATATGTCAAATTTATGTTGATGACATTATATTTGGTTCAACTAACAAATCTTTTTGTCAAGAATTTAGTAAGATTATGACAGATAGATTCGAGATGTCCATGATGGGAGAGTTGAGATATTTCTTGGGATTCCAAGTGAAGCAACAAAAGGAAGGGATGTTCATAAGCCAAACAAATTACACTCAAGACATACTTAAGAAGTTTTGATTGGACAAAGCAAAGCCTATAAAGACTCCCATGGCAATAAATCGACACTTGGATCTCAATGAAGGCGGACCAAACATGGATCAAAAGGTATATCGCTCCATGATTTGCTCCCTACTTCATTTATGTGCATCTAGGCCTGATATTATGTTGAGTGTATGTTTGTGTGCAAGATTTCAAGCCAATCCTAAGGAATGTCATTTGACAGCCGTAAAGAGGATCTTGCGATACTTAGTTCATACACCTAATCTAGGACTTCGGTATCCTAAAGGTTCAAAGTTCAATCTCATTGGATACTCCGATGCAGATTATGCTGGATGCAAAGTAGATAGAAAAAGTAACTCCGGTACTTGCCAATTCCTAGGTAGATCCCTAGTTTCTTGGTCCTCCAAGAAACAAAACTCCATTGTGTTATCCATAGCCGAAGTGGAGTATGTTGTAGCTGGGAGTTGTTGTGCACAACTCCTTTGGATGCGACAAACTCTAAGGGATTACAGTTACAATATGAGTCGTATTCCACTCCTTTGTGACAATGAGAGTGCAATCAAAATTGCCCATAATCCTGTTGAGCGCTCTATAACTAAACACATAGACATACGACATCACTTTGAGAGATCATTCAATGAAAGGAGACATAGCCATTTCCCATGTCAACACTAAAAAACTACTAGCTGATATCTTTACCAAGCCAGTTGATGAAAAATGTTTTTGTGAGCTCCGAAATGAACTAAATATCCTTGATGCTCTTAACATGACTTGAAAACTTGCATACCTGTATGCCATCTTCAAAATCTATTGGTTGTGTTATGAAAATCATCTCTCTCTATTTTCTCCAAAAAACTATGTTAATTAGTTGATCTTGGTGAATTATGGTCATAGCTTGGTTGTTGTATGTTTAGTGATCATATTCAACAAGATTATTTGTGTGTTTTGCCCCTTATTTCTTTGTAAGAACCTTAGAATATATATGGATGGTCTAACTATTTTTGTTCTGGTGACCACGGACTAGTCCATGGTTACCCAGACTAGTCCGCACAATGCAGACTAGTCCGCAAAGTTTCGGTAGTCCATACTAGTCCGATCAACCATGGACTAGTCTGACTTTTCGACTCCATAACCCCAGGGCCGCCAAAACCTAATCTTCTTCATCCTCACAACACACCTCATGTTCTCTCTCCTCAATCCCCAAGGTGAATTGGCGAGTTCCCCACAAAATCTCTATGGGAAACGGTCTTCATCGCAAGGGATCGAGGACCCCAGACTTGTCTGCATCAAAAACTCCTCCAACTCCGCGAATCGAAGGATTTGGTAAAGTTTCTCTCCAAACCCTAGAACCTTCGATTTCACTTATTTTTTCTCAAATAGCTTAGTTCCTTCTGTTAATACATGATTCATTGTTGTATTACCACTTTTGAATTGAGAAAAATCATTGCTTTGCTAGTTAGGGTTCAAACGACCGAATATCGGACTAGTCCGTTCTCAGTGCGGACAAGTCTGATACTCCGGACTAGTCCGCTTTTGAGCACCAGACAAGTCCGATTTTTTACTGGACACAACCCTAATTTCCTTCTACTCAATGCATTCCCTTGCCATCAATCCTTATCTATGTCATGTATAATCTCCTTGTCAGGACAATGTCGAATGAAAAAATCTCCGACTTTGAAGACGAGATGGATCAAGATGTGTTGCTGCAAGTCTCGTAGTCTTGCACCAACAAAAGGCAAGAGTGTGCTACCGAGCCTTTGCCTACTCCACCTAGGGTGCGGCGGAAGGTTGCAGCCAAGAAACCAGCTTCCAAAGCAAAAGATATGGCTGGTCCTAGCTTGGCAGCTCCACGCCAAACCAAAGGAAAGGGAAAGGGGATTGCCTCTGGCCTGATTGGTCCCTTCGAGATGACTGCTCCAAGACAGGGGAACAGAAACCCCTTAGAAGAGAAGTTCAATGGCAAAGGGAGCGATGTAGCTTCAAAGCTAAGGATGATTGATGCTTATGGCAGCGCTAAGAAGGCAGTTGATCCAAGATTCTGGAGCAACTTTCACGCGGACTACTATAGTGTCGTGTATCTCCCGATGAAGAGTCCAGTGGTACGCATCCAATAGATCGACTGGGCACACTTTGAAAGAAAGAGATGTCAAGCCTTTGATGAACTGATAGAAGATGTGGAGAGACACGGCCTCAAGGACTTGTTTGCTTTCAGATATAACTGGAATGATGAGGTCATTGCCCAATTCTATGCAACTTGCTACTTTGCCAGCGATGAAGAAGAGAGAGTGACTTGGATGACACACGGATCCAAGTATACAGTGACTTATGAGGAGTTTGCAAGAATGTTGCATCTTGAGGACACTAGCAGCAATGAGCTCATCATTCACAACATCAGTGTCTTGGAGAAGGATAAGATGGAGTTCCTCTATGATACTCGCCTGAAGTACAACCCTCCATCAACTAAGAACATGAAGCCCTTCTTCATGGTTCTCAATAGAGCGCTTCGGAAGACAACAAAGGATGGAGATGCAGGGAGTGTGCAAGGTTACTTAAGAACCTTGATGAAAGTGATTAGCAGGAAGAGAAAGTTTGACATCTTTGACTACATTTGGAATGACATGGTGAACGTCTCCTGTACACCAAACTTCTCCTGTGGCTATGCACCACACTTGATGTTTATGATTGAGAAAGTCACAGGAATTGAGTTTGTGAAGGATGTAGAGCATACTCCTCTAAGGCCTCAAAAGCCTCCTCAAGCCTCTCTTCCAACTGCTCCATCTCCTGTTTCAAGTGAAGAGGCTCTAAGGAGAGCTCAAGGAGATGCAAGGACTACCTCTAACACTAGGGCCCCTCCTCACAAAGGGTCTCCTAGTGGTATTATGAAGTATATGGTTGCTATTTTTGGCTCTTGCCGGAAAGGTGAAGTGAAGATCCACAAGTTGAACAAGGCAAGGAAAGAGGACATGAGGTACATGAAGCAAAATGTCAAAGCCATATGCCAGAAGCTGGAGATTGAGCCTGTTGGGCCTCCAGTTATCTCCGAGGACTTAGCTTGTGACTTTTTGGAACTTTCACTTCTTTCTCCTTCTGAACTTGCCTATTTTGGCATTGGGGGAACGACGAGTAGCTCTCACCCTCATCCTCCTCAGGCTGACGATGATGAAGACGATGAAAGGACGGACAACAAGGAGTGAGTCGGCGACGCCTAGTAGATCCCTCTTCTCTTTCTTTTTGGTGCATTGATGCCAAAGGGGTAGAGATTGAGGGGGGGTCATTAGGTTGTAGAAGTAGATGAGAGATGAGAGCTCTATTGGTATCTTTTGCTCTTTGTTATGCTTTTGGTGTTGCAAGACTGCTTTTGGTGTTGTAAGACTCTTATCATGTTTCCAGTCATGTTTATGAAGGCAGACATACTTCATGTTGATATGATTGTGTCATTTACCTCATTCTCATCACAATTATTGCTCACACACATATAGTTCTGCACCCCACCATAAAGAGTGCACATATGTCTTATGTTTTCATTGCTTAATTTGTTCCAAGCTCATATGTGCACACTTTATGAAAATCTGAACATTTATCATATTTATGAAATATCAATTGATTGTCATCAATCACCATAAAGGGGGAGATTGAAAGTGCAGCTAGGCATCCCTTGTGGGTTTCGGTTGATTTATGACAAATAAATGAGATCCTAACAAAATTGTTGAGATGAGCGCGGGTTTTAATGAAATTATGAATAAAGCGCAAAAAGAAAGGAGAATGAGGATCTATATGGAAAAGATCTCAAGAGCTGAATAGAATACTTTATTGTGCATGGAGTGTGTTGGAGAAACACACCCCAAGAGCTCAAGCAAAAGAAATCACCCTCACTGCACAAAATTTCACAAGTCCGGACTAGTCCGATATCTCACTGTCCAGAAACAGACAAGTCCTCCCAGTGCGGACTTGTCCGCAAACAGACCAGCTTTCACAGCACCGGACTAGTCCGATAACACCACGGACTAGTCTGATATCTTTCTAACTAAAAACGGACAAGTCCACCCCAGTGCAGACTTGTCCTCAGGACTTCACACTTTACACAGAAACGGACAAGTCTGATATAACCACATACTAGTCCGAAAACTCTCTGACTAAAATCGGACAAGTTCTCCAAGTGCGGACCTGTCCTCAATTCTACATGAGGTTCACCACACCGGACTAGTCCGACATGTGCCGGACTAGTACAAACAATTCCAGAGCCCAAATCGAACTAGTCTGTACATTTTGGAACAAGTACGATATATTATAACACTTAGGGTTTCCCACACGCCGCACATTGGACTAGTCCGCCGTCCACCACAGACTAGTATGTACATCGCAAACCCTAAGGGTAAATTTTGGAAACCCTAGTATAAATAGAGGTGTATGGCCCTACAACAATATAACTCGACCCCCTATGCCGTCACACCTTCCAAGAGCCCAAAATACACGACTCTCAACACAATCTAACCCTAGAAAGATCAAATATTTGAGGACTAGCAATTGATCAAATGAGAGACTTGTTCTACACGTCTTGAGCTCTTGGGTTTGAATCTCTCGCACAGTCTTCTTCTTTATTGCATATCATTCGAGTGTGTTTAGTGGTGTTCTCAATTGTAAATATTGGGGACCCCTCAACTTGTGAGAAGGCCCCTTGAACATGGTTATTTGCCCCCTTTGTGATTAGTGGAATAGAATCGGCCTTCATGGCAATTCAACAAGGGTAGGGTTGGTGAAGAACCGGTCCTCCGTGGACTCCTCAACGTGGATGTAGATTTCCTCCATGGAATCGAACCACGGGATAAAATCTTGTGTCGCATACTCTTGTTCTTATTGTCTATCATATTCTAGGGTTTACTCAATCTTGGATAACTTACGCTAAAACATTGAAATCAAAGTTAATTTGTGCCATACATAGTTTCATTGTCGTGATACATCCAAATTACAACTTACTTTCCGCTGCATAGAGTACTTGACGCGAAATCATCAATCAAACTTGATCGTTCTAGTAGGCACACACCGGACTAGTCTGCACCACACCGGACTAGTCCGACTTCTCTGTATTTGATCAAGTTGTTAAGTGTTTCAGGATCCGACAAAAGTTCAAAAAGCCTATTCACCCCCCCCCCTCTAGGCTACATTCAACCATCGTCTAGGCAGCCAGCTGGAGGTTCAAACGAAGCTTCGTGTAGCTTCGTATAGCTTCGTGTAGGCAGCCATCTAGGCAACTTCTTGTAGCTTTGTGTAGCTCGTTCTAACCTCTGTCTGGTTGCCTAGACGATGGTTGAATGTAGCCTAGAAGGGGGGTGAATCGGCTTTTTTAACTTTTGTCGGATCCTGAAACCCTCAAGGAACATCCTTCCTATCATGCATGCATGTCGGTGGCCACCCCGCAGTCAGTTTCTCATCAAGAAACTTGCATGCCGCTCATCATCGAGGCTTTGCTGGTTTGTCTCATGGTGAACCGCCTGCGTCATCAGAAACCTAGATGGAGTTGGAGGACAGTAATCGGAGCATACCTGCAGGGGTCTTTCAACCACCACAGGTCGGGGACACACGACGGGGGTTAAGGTACACCGGCACACCTGGATCATACATGTGTTGGTGAGGATGGAACTCAGCAGTATCACAGTTCATGGATAGAAAGAAGGAAGAAGAAAAAGGATGGCGCACGTTTTGATCCATGAACCGTGAGACTAGTGACTTCCATCTTTATTTTCCAGTTCTCAATTCCGCTGATCTCTCCAACATTCATTCACACTAGCTACTCTCTGGTGGCTTGACCTAGGGTATGTTGTGGCCCACCCAGCATACCCAGTGGGTGCGCCCCTGAGAAAAGTTCTTGTTGTTGTACGTGGTGTTTGGTTGAGACAATGCAACTTGTGGTCATAACGATAAGAATTAAAAAAATAGAAAGTATATCAGATTCAAAAATATTCATTACTTTCTTTACTCGGGGATCAGGCCCGTCAAATTCAGAAACTCCTCTAGTCAAATCGTAACTGCATCAATTATATATCCACGTCTATTTCCAAAATCAAAACTAGGGGTGTAGACGAAGGTTTGCACAAGAGAGAAGTTGCGCCGCGCCGCTGCAGACGGCAATCGTAGGGATGACAAGGAGAGGACCCAATGGCAGGGACTCAGTGTAGAACATGACATTCGAGGACGACGTGATCACCACCACCATGATGTCCTCCGACGAGGCCGTGGAGGATTGGCTCGACGAGGTCCTCTCTGTCCACCGTCGGCGCATTCACAAGCTCGCCGTTGGGCTCGACGTCGAGTGGCGCCCCATTTATTCCGCCGACCAGAACCCCATCGTTGTTTTGAAGCTTTGTGTTGGCCATCGCTGCCTCATCTTCCACGTCATCCACGTTGACTACTTCCCCGATGAGCTATAAGGTTTCCATGGCTATTCTGATTACGGCTTCGTCGATCGGCATGGTGGAAGGGGTTAAATGAAAAGATGTAATAACTGTAAGATGTAGATCCAACGGATGAAAATTGTTGATTACATGATTGCACCAAAACTTTAATTGCATCTAGGGCTATCAACGAGTCAAACTCGAGCAAGTTTGTCTTTCTAAGCTTGAGTTTAATAAAACACCGAGTTGATCTCAAGTCGAGCCCAGAATTCATGTATATACAATAGAATCTACTAAATTTAGGATTCACAACTAATGGAGTGGGAAGGTTGACGTATGATGTTGTACATTATTTATTGTTGCTATCATATACAAAAATTGTGTCCCATAAAACATTTTTAATAGAATTATATAGTTTAGTTAATTATACGTACATATCATAGATGACAACAATAAATGAGCTTACTCGAGCTTGAGCTCATCAAGATCACAAGCTCAAGATTGGCTCGTTTAGAATTGGCACAATATTCAACTTCATACTCAAACTTTCAATCAAAACTCAGTTTGGTCCTTGAACTTTCTGTGAGACCTATGTGTGTTGAATACATTGGCTTGTACTGAATACATTGGCTTTGACAATAAAAGTTTTGAATGATGCCGTAACATCTTTTTAGCAAGGTCCGACTCTAGCTCCGACTTTCTTTGTCTAGCTCTGACATGTCTTTTGTTAGCTCTGGTGAGCTTTGTCTTTAGCTCCAACATGTCTTTGATAGCTCCGACATGTCTTTGTTAAGCTCCAATATGTTTTGATAGGTCCGACTTATGTTGGTTAGCTCTGACATGTTTTTCTAGCTCTGACTTTTGGGTTGACTAGTTCTGAATAGCTTTGGTAAGCTCCGACGCTAGGTTGTACTGGCTTTGGTAAGCTCCAGCGCTAGGTTGTACTAGCTTTGGTAAGCTCCGGCTCAAGCTCCGGTTAGCTTTGGCAAGATCCGAAGCTTGATCGTAATGTTACTGCTTTTACTGTGAAATGATTCGAACTTGCTTTACATTGTTGGAAAGATTGCTTAGTATTAATTTGCTAATTTTTTGCTGTGTTTTGGTTGATATCATTTCGCTATGGTTTGCAACATGCTTATGTGAAGTGCTCACGTAAGATGTTGTAGTTTTGGAACTAACGAGAGTCAAGTCGAGGACTTGTGCTCGAAATTATTGGTTGTTTGTTCATGTGCAGGTGTTGCTTGAGTTCATGACATGGCTGGTGACGGGATCCATTGAACTAGTCTTGGGGAGAAGATGAGGTTCAACAACCAAGTTTGGGAGGAATTGTGGTTGAGTTGATCGGGAGGTCGCGCAGCATGTTTGAATCAAGAACAATGCATATGAAGGTATAGTGGATGTTGTTGGAAGATGTTTGCACGTATGCAAAGAGTGCATGGACATGGCTACATGGTTCTGAGGCGTGATGAAGATATGTGCACGTATAGAATTGGTCGGAAAGATCCAACCGACTAGGTTATGGACTCAGGCTGCGGCTGGGTCGGGTTTGACTCAAATATGGAAAGATTTGAGTTGGTTATGATAGGATTTCATATGGGTCACGAATTTGGGTTGTTTTAGGAACGTGGGATACGTTCCTAAGGTGTTTGGAAGTCTTAAGATTGCTTCTATCTGCGTATAGAAGAGTCCTAAGCAGTTATGTAAAGTTTCAATTCGTGAACGGAGTAGGATTAGGGTCCTGATTTGAGTTGAGTTGGCTTTTGAGCTGGTTATATAAGCAAAGGAGGCCAGAGCTCGTGGTGCACGACTTTGGGGCTGTTCCTCTTGTGTTCTATTGAATAAAATTCGTAGTTTGAAGGAACTTTTGTGCCTTGTTCGTCCGACTTGTTCAAGACAAGTTTTACTCGTCGAGTTTCTGGACAGCACTACCTTTCGTAGGTGGTTTTATCATAACTCGAGTTTTATAGATCCAATTTATGTGATTCTTTTTGGGTTGTCTTCAAAACTTGATTATCTATCATCTGTCAAAATTTTATGGTCATTGGATTTGCGGTTTCTGAGCTACACGAGTTTCTTTGCAGCGTTCTAGAACTGTTTTTCTCGGGTAGGACAGATTGACCTTTGTTCGATCTGTTGATCATAACTTGAGTTTCTCTCGACGGATTTGAGTGATTCTTTTTTGTATTCTTCGTGACATGATTCTCTCTGATATATATCACTTTTGTCACAGTGAAAATTAGTTTCACACACGATTTCTCTAACAGATCGTTTTTCTGCCGAAGGGGTTGGGATTTAATTGTTTCCGCTGCATAAGATTTTTAAATCTACCATTCACCCCCCCCCCTCTGGTAGCTTTTCATGTGCTCTTCGATCCTACAATTGGTATCAGAGCCACTGTGCTCTAATATTTGTGATTTTCACGTGTTTTTGACTAATCATCATGGAGAAATACTCCGTCAAACCTTGTGTGTTTAGTGGTATTGATTTTCAGGTTTGGAAGGCACGTATAGAAGCCTTCATCCAGGCTCAAGGCTTCGCAATATGGGAGAAGGTATACAAGCCTTACGAAGTGCCGTCAAATTATCAAGTTACAGCTACAAATCTGAGATATGTCGATAATAACAATAAGGCTCAGAACTTAATCATACAAGGATTAACTCAAAGCGACTTCGACCGTGTTGCACACCTCCGATCTGCATATGATGTGTGGAAGGCACTTTGTGATTACCATGAAGGATACAACACGTTCAAGTAGGTAAGGCAAGACATGTTCAAGAAATAATACATGCGCTTCGAGATGCAACCCGGTGAGTCTATTGATGACCTTTTTGCTCGCTTTAATAAAATTCTCAGCAACTTGCATAGTGTCAATGTTAATTTTTCAGATGCTGAAAATGCTAGGCAATTGTTAAGTGCATTAGATATGTCAATTTGGGAGATGAAAGTCACATCTATTCGTGAATCTACTGTCATGAGTACACTTACTTTAGATGTGCTATATTCCAAGTTAAAAACTCATGAAATTGACATAATATCACGTAAGAACCCCAACAAGTCTATTGCTTTTGTTCCTCAATGTGACATGCCTAGCTACGGTCAATATTCATCTTGTGGTATACTTGCTTTGTTGTCCTCTCTAACCCTTGAACAGACTGAGGAGTTTCCAGAGGAAAAGCTAGTACTTCTCTCTACTAGGTTCTCCAAAGCATTGCAAAATGTGAGAACTAGATGGAGAGGAAGCTCTGGACTTCAACGATGTTTCGAATGTGGTAAGATAGGACATTTTCGTTCAGATTGCTCTAACCTTTCAGGTCCTACTTCCCAGGATGAAAAGCAAAAAAGGACGAAGCACTCCGCTGCAAACGATAAGAAGAAAAAAAAGGGTTTTATAGGACGTCAATTGGTGAGTAGTTTTATTTCCACACTTCAAGAACTTGGTTCAAGCGATGTGGACATTGGAAGTGACGAAGATGAAGATGATTTGGCAAAGTTGTGCTTCATGGTGGGCAAATCAAGATCAAGTATGGAGGATGCAGAACACAACAGCGACAATGAAGAGGTATGTCCTACTTGAGAAGAAATGTGTGATGCAATTTCTCGTGCCACTATTATAGTTAAGAAAAAGGACGAAAAGCTTAGGGATAGTGCTGCTAAAATCAAACCACTAGAATATGAAATCAACCGTTCAAAAACATTGATTCCTGGTGATGATGCATGTCCTCATGTAATTTAATATATGAACAATTGTCCTCATTAAGAAGTGCGCACACCTCCACACATGATAAACTTGAGTTAGAAATTGAAAAGAATAGAGAGCTTGCTGCACTTTATGATAAAAACTTGAAAGATGCTAGCTGTTCTACATTTGATTTGCATTGTTCTACTTGTGATAATCTTGATAAGAAACTACAAGATGCTATGAATGAAATTTCTATATTGAACAATGCTTTACGTTCTCATGAAGTTAAATTTTGTTCCAATTAAAGATTAAAAGGAAAAACATCATGTGAAAATTGCCTTGACCTGTCCAATAAACTTGATAACATGCATAGGACATTAGATCGGTTTTGTAATGGGAATAAGAACCTAAACTTGCTGCTGAATTCTTCCAGGTCTTGCAATGATAAAATTGGTTTAGGTTTTGATTCTCATGCTCATGCTAAGGCACATCCACCTCAAATTGTAAAGTCATTAGGAAGTGATTTGATTCAAATAGTACATAAACAAAAAGAAGTGGTTTTCAAATCTGCGGGAGTGTTGTTTCATTCGGTTTCAAATAAAAATGTTGTTTGCTCATCTAGACATAAACACAAAGTTAAATTTCATTGTACCTACTATGGTAGAGATGGTCATGTCATAGACTTTTGTTATAGACAAGCTAAACAACAGAAAAAGGAAAGAATAATTGCTAGATCTCATAACTTTCATGCAAAATTTGTTGCACTTGCTAAACCGAATGATAGGAACATGCAATCTGCTGTAATGAGTCGGAAATATGCAAAGGTTGCTCCCAAACCTACTGTTTTTTGTGCTACACATGTAACATCTCGTAGGACAGTAGTTGGGTACAAAAATCCTTAAGCTTTGGCTCATAAACCTGTTGTTTTATCTCAGCTTTCTCGTGTTATTCCTGCTGGACGTCGTGTGACTCAGTACTGGATTCCTAAATGCCTTTTGACTAACCCCAGTATTGAGTCATCGACGTATTGTGCTTCTATGTAGGTTACACGCGTGAGGAAGGAGAACATTTTGATTGTGGATTCAGGTTGCTCACGCCACATGACCGGTAACAAAGATTGGTTCTCCTCCCTCTCTTTTGTGTCACGTGTAGAGAATGTTACTTTTGCCGATAATTCTTCAAATCCTATAATTGCTAAGGGTTCAGTTAGTGTAAATAACCACTACACTTTAAAGGATGTGGCACTTGTTAAAAAATTGAAATACAACTTTCTTTCTGTTTCACAACTGCTAGATGAAAATCTGGAAATTATTTTCACTAAAAATTGTTGCAAAGTTGTAAATTAAAATAGTGAGCTTATTTTTAACATATCTTGGCTTGGAAGAGTTTTTAAAGCTGATTTTGATATGTCTTCCTCTAAGCATAGGTGTCTAGTTGCTAATGATTCAAATGACTTATATTTTTGGCATCGTAGACTTGGTCACGTAGGCTTTGATCATCTAACATGTGTTAGTGCTCTTGATCGCATACGTTGGCTGCCTAAACTTAAAGGGGACAAAGAAATTGTGTGCTCTTCTTGTAGACATGCTAAGATGGTTGCAGGTTCACATACTCCTCTCACAATGATCATGACAACTGAACCGGGTCAACTTTTGCACCTTGACACCGTAGGACCTTAACGCGTTCAATCCTTCGGAGGTAAATGCTCAAAAATTGTAGGTCCAGATCCATATCTGTAGGGGGAGAGCATTTTCGTTGAAGATGAGGAAGAGGTGGAGCTGTTGCCCGAAAATTCAGCAGCTAATGACATTATTCCAGCTCCTAATTTTGATTTAGAGCCAGCACCGACGACCATCATTGCTGGTCCAGATCCTCCTCAAGTCACAAGCTCATCAATTTGTGATGAACATGAAGAAGAAGAAGCTTGTGAAGTGTCCACTCCCCTCCGGGTTCTCAAAAGTCATCCTTCACAACAAATTATTGGAAGCTTGCATGAACGAGTCACACGGTCCAGGATTTGCGATCCAAACTCTCATGCTCATTCTGCTTTTGTTGCTTCTTTTGAACCCAAAGATATATCACACGCACTCACTAATTAATCTTGGATTATTGCCATGCAAGAAGAGTTAGAAAATTTTGAAAGAAATAATGTTTGGAAACTTGTACCTCCACCTCAAGGTCACACTTTAATTGGAACTAAATGGGTGTTTAAAAATAAACAAAGTGAGGATGGGGTTGTGGTTAGGAATAAGGCTAGGTTGGTTGCTCAAGGTTTCACTCAAGTTGAAGGTCTAGATTTTGATAAAACTTTTGCTCCTGTTGCTAGATTAGAAGCCATAAGAATTTTGTTAGCTTTTGCTGCATCTAAATGTTTTAAGCTTTATCAAATGGATGTTAAAAGTGCTTTTCTTAATGGCTACATAGATGAGGAGGTTTATGTCAAACAACCACGGAGTTTTGAAAATTCAGATTTTTCCTAATCATGTTTACAAAGTGTCCAAAGCCTTGTACGGTCTCAAACAAGCCCCTAGAGCATGGTATGATAGGTTAAAAACACTCTTACTTGAAAAGGGGTTTACCATGGGCAAGGTTGATAAAACTCCTTTTGTGCTTAAGCATGGCAATGACTCATTATTCGTTCAAGTGTATGTGGATGGTATTATCTTTGGTTGTGCTTATCATGATCTTGTGTCCAAGTTTTCAGCTATGATGAGTTCAGAATCTGAGATGAGTATGATGGGAAAACTCACGTACTTTTTGGGGCTGCAAATCAAGCAAACCAAGGAGGGCACCTTTGTGCATAAAATGAAGTATACAAAAGACCTTCTAAGGCGCTTCAACATGGACAAAATCAAGCCTCTTTGTACACTAATGGGAACAGCAACAACACTTGAACTTGATGAAGATGGTGAACCCGTGGATCAAAAAGAATATAGAAGCATGACCGGATCACTTTTGTACCTCACGTCATTAAAGCCGGACATACAATTCAGCGTATGTCTTTGTGCATGGTTTCAAGCATCCCCACGTGCTTCACATCATCAAGCCATCAAACGGATTCTCAGGTACTTACATGGAACTCAAGAATTTGGTATTTTTCTTCCTTCTTCCTCAACCGTTACCTTGAAAGCTTTTTCGGATGCTGATTTTGGGGGTTGTAGGATTGATAGGAAAAGTACTTTCGGTGCTTGTCATTTTCTTGGTAATTCACTTGTTGCTTGGTCCTCCAGAAAACAAAACTTAGTTGCACAATCCACAGCTGAATCTGAATATGTAGCTGCTGCTAGTGCTTGCTCACAAATTCTTCGGATTGTTCAAACACTTAAGGACTATGGGGTTGATCTAGATAGTGTTCCACTGTTTTGTGATAACATTAGTACCATTTGCATTGCTAAAAAACCCGTGCAACATTCTAGAGCACATTGACATTAGGTATCACTTTCTCCGTGATAATGTTGAAAAAGAAAACATTGTGCTTCACCATGTAGATATCGAACAACAAATGGCTGACATTTTCACAAAATCTTTGGATTTCACTCGTTTTTGTTTCATTCGTAGTGAAATAGGGGTTATGCATCCTCATGGCTTAAATTGAGGGGGAGTTTTGAAACTTGGGAAGTCTATGTGTGAATATGAACTTAAAATAATATGAGCATAGTATTTCATACATATATGACTTTGTGATACCTTTTACATGCTGAAAGTTCTTACTACATTACTCATGTTATAAATTTTGTAGTTTTTGCCATGACAAGTAATTGGAATAATTACTTACACTAAATCTGGTCATGATCGAACTTTCTTGCTGTTTTGAACTTGTTACATGCTCACAAGTGCTTTTAATAATGAAAAAATAATCAATCAACTATTCACATGTTGAGCTTTTATGATCAAATAAAAATGAGAAAAGATCAAGAGAATATGCATGCATCGCACTTCTTTTGAGATGGCTTATCATTGCACTTAGATATGAACTTAGAAGAAGTTGTGTGTGACTAAAACCATGTCCTTAAGCTTCCGATTGTCAAATGACATAGGCTTGGCTTGGTTGGTTAGAATAAGGCATATGCGCATATAATCTCTTGCAAATATCATATGATTAAAATTTGTACTTTGAAAAATAATAAAATGCAGCAACAAGTGTCATGCTTTCAGGTATTGAAATAGTTAAGTTTGTGAGATCATGACTTGCTTAAATTGAAAATTACATTTGATCTCTAGCATGGCTTACACTACTTTATGTATCTCATTGTTGTGATAGTGTAAGTTACTTGATAGTATGACTTGGATAAGCTTTGTTTTATATATATTATAATATGCTCATAACAATTAAAATTTCTCTTTTGTACCTTGCTGAATACATTGTCAAAGGGGGAGAGACAATATGTGAATTTTTAAAAAAGATAAGTATGCAAGGGGGAGATATTGATTACACATCACATATTCACAATTGTTTTGGCATGATTCTTCTTAGAGGAAGAATTTGTTTTTCTTCTCATTTTATATATGTTTTACAAAGGGGGAGAAATTGTTTTCAAAAATTTTAATGTGGATAAGCCAATGTTCGGATTTTAAATGGTGTTGCCAATGCATTCATCAAGGGGGAGATTGTGAGACCTATGTGTGTTGAATACATTGACTTGTACTGAATACATTGGCTTTGACAATAAAAGTTTTAAATGCTGCCGTAACATCTTTTTAGCAAGGTCCGACTCTAGCTCCGACTTTCTTTGTCTAGGTCCGACAAGTTTTTTGTTAGCTCCGGTGAGCTTTGTCTTTAGCTTCGACATGTCTTTGATAGCTCCGACATGTCTTTGTTAAGCTCCGATATGTTTTGATAGGTCCGACTTATGTTGGTTAGCTCCGATATGTTTTTCTAGCTCCGACTTTTGGGTTGGCTAGTTACGAATAGCTTTGGCAAGCTCTGATGCTAGGTTGTACTGGCTTTGGTAAGCTCCGGCGCTAGGTTGTACTAGCTTTGGTAAGCTCCGTCTCAAGCTCCGGTTAGCTTTGGCAAGATTCGGAGCTTAATCGCAATATTCCTGCTTTTACTGTGAAATGATTCGAACTTGCTTTATATTGTTGGAAAGATTTCTTAGTATTCATTTGCTATGTTTTTGGTGCGTTTTGGTTGATATGGTTGATATCATTTTGCTATGGTTTGCAACATACTTATGTGAAGTGCTCACGTAAGATGTTGTAGTTTCAGAACTAACGAGAGTCATGTCGAGGACTTGTGCTCGAAATTACTGGTTGTTTGTTCATGTGCAGGTGTTGCTTGAGTTCATGACATGGCTGGTGACAGGATCCATTGAACTAGTCTTAGGGAGAAGATGAGGTTCAACAACCAAGTTCGGGAGGAATTGTGGTTGAGTTGATCGGGAGGTCGCGCAACATGTTTGAATCAAGAACAATGCATATGAAGGTATCGTGGACGTCGTTGGAAGATGTTTGCACGTATGCAAGGAGTGCATGGACGTGACTACATGGTTCCGAAGCGTGATGAAGAGATGTGCACGTAAAGAATTGGCCAGAAAGATCCAACCGACTAGGTTATGGACTCAGGCTGCGGCTGAGTCGGGTTTGACTCAAATATGGAAAGATTTGAGTTGGTTATGATAGGATTTCGTGTGGGTCACGAATTTGGGTTGTTTAGGAATGTGGTATACGTTCCTAAGGTGTTTCGAAGTCTTAATATTGCTTCTATTTGCGTATAGAAGAGTCCTAAGCAGTTATGGAAAGTTTCGATTTGTGAACGGAGTATGATTAGGGTTCTGATTTGAGTTGAGTTGGCTTTCGAGCTGGTTATATAAGCAAGGGAGGTCAGAGCTCGTGGTGCACGACTTTGGGGCTGTTCCTCTTGTGTTCTATTGAATAAAATTCGTAGTTTGAAGGAAATTTTGTGCCTTTTCGTCCGACTTGTTCCAGACAAGTTTTACTCCTCGAGTTTCTGGACAGCACTACCTTTCGTCGGTGGTTTTATCATAACTAGAGTTTTACAGATCCAATTGACATGATTCTTTTTGGGTTGTCTTCACAACTTGATTATATATAATCTGTCAAAATTTCACGGTCATTGGATCTGTGGTTTCTGAGCTACACGAGTTTCTTTGCAGCGTTCTAGAACTGTTTTTCTCGGGTAGGACAGATTGACCTTTGTTCGATCTGTTGATCATAACTTGACTTTCTCTCGACGGATTTGAGTGATTCTTTTTTGTCTTCTTTGTGACTTGATTCTCTCTGATATATATCACTTTTGTCACGGTGAAACACATTTAGATTAGTTTCACACACAATTTCTCTAACAGATCGTTTTTCTACCTAAGGGGTTGGGATTTAATTGTTTCCACTACGTAAGATTTTTAAATCTACCATTCACCCCCCTATGGTAGCTTTTCACGTGGTCTTCGATTCTACAATTGGTATCAGAGCCACTGTGCTCTAATCTTTGTGACTTTCACGTGTTTTTGACTAATCATCATGGAGAAATACTCCGCCAAACCTTGTGTGTTTAGTGGTATTGATTTTCAGGTTTGGAAGGCACGTATGGAAGCCTTCATCTAGGTTCAAGGCTTCGCAATATGGGAGAAGGTATACAAGACTTACGAAGTGCCATCAAATGATCAAGTTACAGCTACAAATCTGAGATATGTCGACAATAACAATAAGGCTCGAAACTTAATCATACAAGGATTAACTCAAAGCGACTTCGACCGTGTTGCACACCTCCGATCTGCATACGATGTGTGGAAGGCACTTTGTGATTACCACGAAGGATCTAACGCGATTAAGGAGGTAAGGCAAGACATGTTCAAGAAATAATACATGCACTTCAAGATGCAACCCGGTGAGTCTATTGATGACCTTTTTGCTCGCTTTAATAAAATTCTCAGCAACTTGCATAGTGTCAATGTTAATTTTTCAGATGCTGAAAATGCTAGGCAATTGTTAAGTACATTAGATATGTCAATTTGGGAGATGAAAATCACATCTATTCGTGAATCTACTGTCATGAGTACACTTACTTTAGATGTGCTATATTCCAAGTTCAAAACTCATAAAATTGACATAATATCATGTAAGAACCCCAACAAGTCTATTGCTTTTGTTTCTCAATGTGACATGCCTAGCTACGGTCAATCTTCATCTTGTGGTACACTTGCTTTGTTGTCCTATCTAACCCTTGAACAAACTGAGGAGTTTCCAGAGGAGGAGCTAGTACTTCTCTCTACTAGGTTTTCCAAAGCATTGCAAAATGTGAGAACTAGACAGAGAGGAAGCTCCAGACTTCAACGATGTTTCGAATGTGGTAAGATAGGACTTTTACGCTCAAATTGCCCTAACCTTTCAGGTCCTACTTTCCGAAATGAAAAGCAAACATGGACGAAGCACTCCGCTGCAAACGATAAGAAGAAAAAGAAGGGTCTTACAGGACTTCAATTGGTGAGCAGTTTTATTTCCGCACTTCGAGAACTTGGTTCAAGGGATGTAGACATTGGAAGTGACGAAGATGAAGATGATTTGGCAAAGTTGTGCTTCATGGCGGGCAAATCAAGATCAAGTATGGAGGATGCAGAACACAATAGCGACAATGAAGAGGTATGTCCTACTTGTGAAGAAATGTGTGATGCAATTTCTCGTGCCACTATTATAGTTAAGAAAAAGGACGAAAAGCTTAGGGATAGTGCTGCTAAAATTGAACCACTAGAATGTGAAATCAACCGTTTAAAAACATTGATTCCTGGTGATGATGCATGTCCCTCATGTAATTTAATATATGAACAGTTGTCCTCATTAAGAAGTGCACACATCTCCACACTTGATAAACTTGAGTTACAAACTGAAAAGAATAGAGAGCTTGCTGCACTTAATGATAAAAACTTGAAAGATGCTAGCTGTTCTACATTTGATTTGCATTGTTCTACTTGTGATAATCTTAATAAGAAACTACAAGATGCTATGAATGAAATTTCTATATTGAACAATGCTTTACGTTCTCATGAAGTTAAATTTTGTTCCAATTGCAGATTAAAAGGGAAAACTTCATGTGAAAATTGCCTTGATCTGTCCAATAAACTTGATAACATGCATAGGCATTAGATCGGTTTTGTAATGGGAATAAGAACCTAAACTTGCTGCTGAATTTGTTCAAGTCTTGCAATGATAAAACTGGTTTAGGTTTTGATTCTCATGCTCATGCTAAGGCACATACACCTCAAATTGTAAAGTCATTAGGAAGTGATTTGATTCAAATAATTCATAAACAAAAAGAAGTGGTTTTCAAATCTGCAGGAGTGTTGTTTCACTCAGTTTCAAATAAAAATGTTGCTTGCTCATCTAGACATGAACACAAAGTTAAATTTCATTGTACCTACTGTGGTAGAGATGGTCATGTCATAGATTTTTGTTATAGACGGTCATTGGATTTGTGGTTTCTGATCTACACGAGTTTCTTTGCAGCATTCTAGAACTGTTTTTCTCGGGTAGGACAGATTGACCTTTGTTCATCTGTTGATCATAACTTGAGTTTCTCTCGACGGATTTGAGTGTTTCTTTTTTGTCTTCTTCTTGACTTGATTCTCTCTGATATATATCACTTTTGTCACAGTGAAACACATTTTGATTAGTTTCACACACGATTTCTCTAACAGATCATTTTTCTGCCGAAGGGGTTGGGATTTAATTATTTCTGCTGCGTAAGATTTTTAAATCTACCATTCACCCCCCTCTGGTAGCTTTTCACGTGCTCTTCGATCCTACACTTTCAAATGGGTTAATTTAGTCCCTCAACTTCACACAAGCGATTCACCATGAAAAATATTTCCATAATACACAATTCACATGTTATTGAAGTTAATAAAATCCATATAAATCATTGGTCAAAGGTAAGTTTGACCAAAACTAGAAATAGAGTTGAGCTTTGACGGAGGAAGTATTATGTAGCCGTTTGCCGCATAAGGTTTGGTCCTTGAAGCAGTAGCAATTGTACAGTAGGCTAATGCGACCGGGCGCACCGAGCATACGTGCACGCCAGTTACCGAGGCGCCTTAAATGCGCGCAACACATGCACATTTTTTAATTCAATTCGAACTGATCCGCGTCCCATCACCACTATTGTGCGCCCAGGCTGCTACTACGCTATAAGATCACCCGGGTACGCCATCGTCTTCTCCGCACATCCACTCTTACTCTCTTCCCAAAACCGCGCCAAGAACACCATAGATGACAAGAAAATGCCACCGCCAAGCCCGCTGAAGGATGCCAAGGGGAAGCGTCCCCGACCGGACTCCCCCTCTGGACGACATGGAGTGGGCTCTTCGGAAGATGGCACACGATGTATTTGACAATACATCGTGCTCCATGCGCCGCCTTGGGCTTGGTCCCCTTCCAGAGCATACTGGAATGGGGGTCATGGGCCACTACGTCTTCAGCATGACGCACTTGGCCGGTCATCTCGACGTCCTCTGGGACACGCTGGTGGTCGAGCTCGGCGTCGCCGGCCGCGACAACCTGGTGGTGGTGACGTCTAGGAAACTGGGCTTGCCGTCTCCGCCGCGGGAGGCACCCGCCCTGCCAGGAGCCCAAGAAGAAGGAGGAGGAGGAGGAGAAGATGTAGTTTTTTTTCTTGTTTTTAGTTGTGTTGTTTTTCTTTTCTTGTTTCTAGTTTGTGTTTCTCTTTTGTCTTGTTTGTAATATATTGTCTTAAGGTAATGAACTTTATTTTGTTGTTCATTGGTGCGCAAAAACAGTTCTAATGTTGTTGTTCTAACGATAAACTAGTGGACTATTTATCTCTTTTATTTTTTTTAGAATGGAATATATTTCCACTTCCAACTCTACTGACCTGGAGATCCATAAAGTGACTTACACCTAGTTCTCTGATAGCACTAGGGAGAACCTTCCCCCTAAACCTGTGCCCACTCTCTATGTTGAAACCCACACGGATCCAACATAATGAGCGATCAAACAATCACAGCCTACTACATCGAGCTAAGCAAAGTACATAGTAAATCACAAAAGATGCTAGAACAGTTTCTGGAGTATCAACTTTAGCCCAGATTAACAAAGCTAAACATAACAGACCACAGGTCCCAGAAGCATCATAGCAAAATAGCATCGACTCCATTCACGATCATTTTTTGGAGCGCTTTTCACTTCTCTCCAATGTATCACTTCTGGTCCGCAGCACCCCCGGATCACTGCTCGCTCCAAGTGCCGGTAACATCAACCAGAGCCCTCTATTCCTTTTGGAGCCTGATCGCCATCTGAAGCATAGTGTGTGCCCCTCGATGATTTGTCTCCTGCATTTGTTTACCATACAGACATGCCCAAAAGGATAACAAAGAGTAGGCATGACCCATAATCCCCACTGGATTTTTTAACGGTTCATCAAATTAATCGCATGCCTTGTACATTATAATTTCCAACATGTTGTACTCGTTGTTTCGAAGAAATGACAGCCATAGGCGCTAGCCACTACGTGTTCTGATTTTAGGAACAAATGAACACACTTGTGAAAACACGTACGCCACATCTGATCCTCAACGTCATCAAATTAACGTGATCCTCAACAAGGGGAGAAACATCTCTCCACGACGTTCCGCCTGGTGTTGCACACACGGCTCTCGCCTCACGCCGGCCACATATCTTGATCGAACCGTACAACTTCAAATAAAGGAGGGCTGGAAGATTGGTGGAAAAATAATATAAGAAAAAAGGAAGAAGAAAAAGGATGTTGCGCGTTTCGATCCATGAACCGTGATACTGCTAACTTCCATCTTCATTGGCCTATTCCGGATTCCGCTGATCTCTCCAGCATGCATTCACACCAGCTACTCTCTGGTGGCTGCACCCAGGTATCCCGTGGCCCACCCGGCATACCCAGTGGGTGCGCCCCTGAGAAAAGTTGTTGTTGTATGTGGTGTTTAGTTGAGACAATGCTACTTGTGGTCATAACGATAAGAATTCAAAAATGGAAAGAGTTTTTTCGATGGGAAGGAGAAGACTGAACAACAACGACTTTTTGAGATAAAGGATATGGCCCGTACTTGGACTTTTGCGGGATCCCCCGCTTTGATCTGCTGAGAGGTCTTGGATGCCTATTTTTCTTTGGTTCTATTTAGGTGTATTTTGTTTTTTTTTCGGTGCTCAACTTGTGCATCAATATGTTTCTATATGACTCACTTTGTACCTTTTATTCCTTGCTTATGATAATGGTCGAGCACGGGTTCAGAGCTTTCTAAAGAAACAAAATAGAAAGAGTATATCAGATTCAAAATTTTTCATTACTTTCTTTACTCGGGGCTCAGGCCCGTCAAATTCGAAAACTCCTCCATTCATATCGTAACTCTATCAGTTATATATCCATGTCCGTTTCCAAAATCCAAACTAGAGGTAGAGGAAGGTTTGCACAAGAGAGAAGTTGTGTCGTGCCGCCGTAGACCGCAACCGTAGGGACAAGGAGAGGACCCAATGGTGGGGACTCAGGTGTACAACATGATGTTCAAGGACACCGTGATCACCACAACCATGACGTCCTCCGGTGAGGCCGTGGAGGACTACCTCGACGGGGTCCTCTCCATCCACCATCGGTTCCTTCAAAAGCTTGTTGTCGGGCTCGACATCGAGTGGCGCCCCAGCTACTCTGCCAACCAGAACCCCATCACCATTCTGCAGCTCTGCATCGACCGTAACTACCTCATATTCCGGGTCATCCATGCTGACTACTTACCCGAGGAGCTGGAAGATTTCCTCGGCGATTCCAACTACTGCTTCGTCGGTGTGGGCGTGGAGGGTGATGTCGACCGACTTTGGTAGGACTAGAAGCTGAAGGTGGCCAAAATGGTGGACCTGGAAAAGCTCACGGCAGAGGAGATTGATCGCCTGAGCCTCCACCACGCGGGGCTGAAGGACATCGCGAGCGACGTGATGGGCGCCAACATGGAGAAGCCTTATCGGGTGAGGACGAGCAACTGGGACGCGTACAATCTCTTCGGCGAGTAGATCAACTATGCCTGCATCGACGCCTTCGCCTCCTTCGAGGTCAGTCGCAAGCTTCTCTCCAGCGACTACTTATCTAACCATCGAGTTTGCGGATCTGCTGCCATCGATCATCCCAGCGTGGAATTCGCATGTGCAGGGCCCAAGTTCTAGCTTTTCTGCTTGTGCGCTCAATCTCTCATAAAATTATTTTTTCTTGAGGAAACACTACCGTGGGTTCATATCACATGTGTGAATGTAGCCTAGAGGGGGTGACTAGGCTTTTTGAACTTTTGTCGGACCCTGAAACACTTAACAAACTAATCAAATACAGACAGATCGGACTAGTACGGTATTGAGCGGACTAGTCCGGTGTGCGCGGACTAAACGATCAAAGTAAATTGACAATTCTACGTCTAGAACACTATGCAGCGGAAATCAGATTACAAGTAAAGTATATTGAACCAATAAACCAGTATATTGTAATGATCAAGTATGATACAATGTTTCAAGGTGAGTTTCACAATACTTGACAAAACCTAGATTATGATGAAAAGTAAAACAAAGATGCACAAGACACGATTTTATCCCGTGGTTCGATTCCCATTAAGGAAACCTACATCCACGTTGAGGAGTCCACGGAGGACCGGGTCTTCACCAACCCTACCCTCGTCGAATCGCCACGGAGGTAGATTCTCTTCCACTAACCACAAAGAGGCAAACAACCTTGTTCAAGGGGCCTTCTCACAAGTTGAGGGCTCCCCAAGATTTACAATGACGAACACCACCAAACACACTCAAAATATATGCAATAAACAACAAGAGTGTGCGAGAGATTTAAACCCAAGAGCTCAAGATCATGTGGAACAAGTCTCTCCTTTTGATCAATGCTAATCCTCAAAGATTTGATCTTTCTAGGGTTAGAATGTGTGGAGAGATGTGTATTTTGGGCTCTTGGAAGGTGTGGCGGTGCAGGGGTTCGAGAGTTATGGTTGTAGGGTCATACACCTCTATTTATACTAGGGTTTCCAAAAGTTACCGTTAGGGTGTTTGATGTCCGGACTAGTCCGTGGTGGACTCCGGACTAGTCTGGTGGGCGGCGTGTGGGAAACCCTTAGTGTTCCGAGATATCATACTTGTTCGGAAATATGCGGACTAGTACGATTTAGGCTCTGGAAGTGTTTAGACTAGTCCGGTATGGTGAACCTCATGTTGAATTGAGGACAACTTCGCACTTGGAGGACTTGTCCGATTTTAGTCAGAGAGTTTTCGGACTAGTCCGTAGTGATATCAGACTTGTCTGGTGTCATGAAAAATTGTGGGGCTAATGGACAAGTCTAGACTTGGAGGACTTGTCTGAATTTAGTCAGAGAGATATCGGACTAGTCCGTGGCGATATCAGACTAGTCCGGTGCTATGTAAATTGGAGTACTTGCGGACTAGTCCGCACTGGGGAGACTTGTCTGTTTCAAGTCAGAGACATATCGGACTAGTCCGTGGTGATATCGAACTAGTCTAGTTTTTCTGTGAATTGCACAGTGAGTTAAATTGTTTGTTAACTTGAGCTCTTGGGGTGTGTTTCTCCAACACACTCCATACACAATGATCTAATCTTTTCAGATCTTAAGCTCTTTTCCCTTTAGATCCTCATTCTCCTTTCTTCTTGAGCTTTCCTCCTAATTTCTTTAAAACCTGCGCTCATCTCAACAATTTTGTTAGGATCTCATTTGTTTGTCATAAATCAACCAAAACCCACAAGGGATGCCCACATGCACTTTCAATCTCCCCCTTTTTGGTGATTGATGACAACCAATTGAGATTTACACAAATATGATAAAAAATCAGATTTTCATAAAGTGTGCACATATGACCTTTGAGCAAAATAGGCAATGTAGACATAAGACATATGTGCACTCTTTACGGTGGGGTGCAGAGCTACATGTGTGTGAGCAATAATATTGATGTGAATAAGATGAAAGCATAATCATAACAACATCAAGATTATCAGGCATGAATATCAAATTCAGAGCATAAAACAAAGATAATAAGCATTATCACAAACTCCATACACATGTCCAGAAGCATAATGTGAACATAATAAAAGTTTTACAGCACCAAAAGTCTTACAACACCAAAAGAAACACAAATAGAGCTCTCATCTCTCAACCAACTGCTAGGACCTAAGAATCCCCCTCAATCTCTCCCCCTTTTGCATCATGGCACCAAAAAGAAGGAGAAGAGGGATCTAAACACCATCGTAGGCTCACTCTGCGTGTTGGTCCTTTCGTCGTCTTCATCTTCAGGCTGAGAAGGATGAGGGTGAGAGCCACTCGTCGTGCCCCCAATGCCAAAGTAGGCAAGCTCGGAGGGTGAAAGAGGAAGAAGCTCCGAGAAGTACGAGGCGGAGTCCTCTGAGATGACTGGAGACCCAATAGGCTCAATCTCCAGTTTTTGACAAATAGCTTTGACATTGTCCTTCATGTATCTCATTTGCTCTTTTCTTGCCTTTTTCATCTTGTGAACCTTCACCTCAGTTTTGTGGCAAGAGTCAAAGATAGCTGCCAGGTACTTCATGATCCCACTAGCTGATCCTTTGTTAGAAGGAGGGGCCCTAGTGCCAGAGGATGGCCTTGTATCTTCTTGAGCTTTTTCTGGATGTTCCTCACTTGAGGTATGTGAGGGAGCAGCTGGGAGAGAGGCTTGAGGAGGCTTCTGATGCCTTAGAGGAGTATGCTCTACATTCATCACATCTAGATTCCTGTGATTTTTTCAAACATAAACAGCAAGTATGGCGCATAGCCGCTAGAGCGGTTTGGTGTGCAGGAGATGTTCACCATGTCATTCCAGATGTAGTCGAAGATGTCAAACTTCCTCTTCTTGCTAATCACTTTCATCAAGGTTCTCAAGTAACCTTGGACACTCCGAACATCTCCATCCTTTGGAGCAATCGTCTTCTAGAGCACTCTATTAAGAACCATGAAGAAGGGCTTCATGTTCTTGGTTGAGGGAGGATTGTACTTGAGGCGAGTATCATAGAGAAAGTACATCTTGTCCTTCTCCAAAACACCAATATTGTAAATAATGATCTCATCGCTGCCGGTGTCCTCAAGGTGTAGCAGCCTAGCAAACTCATCATAAGTAATAGTGTACTTGGATCCATGTGTCATCCAAGTCACTCTCTCTTCTTCATCCCTGGTAAAGTAGTAGGTCGCAAAGAATTGAGCGATGACCTCATCATTCCAGTTATACCTGAAAGCAAACAAGTCCTTGAGGCCATGTCTCTCCACAGCCTCTATCACTTCATCAAAGGCTTGACAGCTTTTTCTCTCAAAGTGTGTCCAGTCAATCCATTGGATGCGGACCACTGGAGTCTTCATCTGAAGGTACACGGTACTGTAGTAGTCCGCGTGGAAGTTGCTCTAGAATCTAGGATCACCTGTCTTCTTGCCATTGCTATAGGCATCAATCTTCCTTAGTTTCCAAGCCACATCACTCCCTTTCCCATTGAACTTTTCTTCCGACGGGTCCCTATTTCCCCGTCTTGGAGCAGTCATCTCGAGGGGGCCAATCGGGCCAGAGGCAATTCCTTTGCCTTTTCCTTTAGTTTGGCGTAGAGCCGCCGAACTAGGTCCAACCACATCCTTCACTTTTTAAGCTGGCTTCTTGGACAAAACCTTTTGCCGCACCATAGGTGGGGTGGACGAAGGCTCGGCAGCACGCTCTTGTCTTTTGTTGGAGCGAGAATCTGACATTCGAGACAACACTTCTTGATACAATTCGGTCTCACAATTAGAGATATCATTGTTTGAGCTCGACATTGTCCTGACAAGAAGGTTATACATGACATCGATAAGGATTGGTGGCAAAGAATAGTATTGAGTTAAAGAAAACTTGGGTTTTGTTCAGCTAACATCAGACTTGTCTGTTGCTTAGTTGCAGACTAGTCCAGGGTACCGGACTTGTCCGCACTGATAACGGACTAGTCTGATATTCAGCTGCTCGAACCCTAACTAACAGGATAATGGAGTTTCTCAACGCAAAAACGGAGCAATGTAGTTGTACTACTACAAGGGAGCATGTATTGACATGAAGAACTAGGCTATTTGAGCAAAAACAAGGCAAATCGAAGGTTCTAAGGTTTGGAGAGAAATTTTACCAAATCCTTCGATTCGCGATGTTGAAGGAGTTTTGATGCGGACAAGTCTGTGGTCTTCGATCCCCTTGCAATGGAGATCAAATCCCACCAAAACTTGAGTGGATTTTTTGGAGGACTTGCCGAATCGCCTTGGGAGCACTTGAGTGAGGAGAGAGAATGTAATAAGAGTTGTGAGATAGAAGAAGATTAGAGTTGCGTTGGCCCAGGGTTATGGAGTCAAAAAATTGGACTAGTCCGGTCAAGCGGACACTCTGCAGACTAGTTTGCAATGTGTGGACTAGTCCGGGGTAACCACGGACTATTCTGTGGTCACCAGGACAGAAACAAATAGACTTTTCGTATATATTCGAAACTGCTTAAAAAGAAAATAGGGGGCAAAAACACACAAATATTCTTGATGAATATGATCAGTAAACATACAACAATCAAGCTATGACCATAATTCACCAAAATCAAGTAATTAACGTAGTTTTTCGGAGAAAAATAGAAATAGATGATTTTTCAACACAATCAACATGATTTTGAAGATGGCATACAGGTATGCAAGCTTTCAAGCCACGTTCCGAGCATCAAGGATATTCAGTTCATTTTGGAGCTCACGAAAGCATTTTTCATCAAGTGGCTTAGTAAAGATATCGGCTAGTTATTTTTCAGGGTTGACATGGGAAATGGCTATGTCTCCTTTAATTGAGTGATCTCTCAAAAAGTGATGTCGGATGTCTATGTGTTTGGTTCTAGAGTGCTCAACGGGGTTATGGGCGATTTCAATGGCACTTTCATTGTCACATGGGAGTGGAATACGACTCATATTGCAACCATAATCTCTTAGAGTTTGTCGCATCCAAAAGGAGTTGTGCACAACAACTCCCGACTGCAACATACACTGCTTCGACCGTGGATAAGACAATGGAATTTTGTTTCTTAGAGGACCAAGAAACTAGGGATCTACCTAGAAATTGGCAAGTACCGGAGGTACTTTTTCTATCTACTTTGCATCCGGCATAGTCTGCATCGGAGTATCCAATGAGATTGAATTTTGAACCTTTAGGATAGCAAAGGCCTAGGTTGGGTGTATGAACTAATACCGCAAGATCCTTTTTACGGGTGTCAAATGACATTCCTTAGGATATTCTGGAAATCTTGCACACAAACATACACTCAACATGATATCAGGCCTAGATGCACATAAATAAAGTAAGGAGCCAATCATGGAGCGATATACCTTTTGATCCATGTTTGGTCCGTCTTCATTGAGATCCAAGTGTCCATTTGTCGCCATGGGAGTCTTTATGGGCTTTGCTTTGTCCATGCCAAATTTCTTGAGAATATCTTGAGTGTACTTTGTATGGATTATGAACATCCCTTCCTTTTGTTGCTTTACTTGGAATCCTAAGAAGTATTTCATCTCTCTCATCATGGACATGTTGAATCTATCTATCATAATCTTACTAAATTCTTGACAAAAAGATTTGTTAGTTGAACCAAATATAATATCGTCAACATAGATTTGGCAAATGAATAGATCATTATCAAAATGCTTTGTAAACAAGGTGTAACCAGCTTTACCAATCTTAAAGCCATTTTCAAACAAAAAATCTCTAAGGCACTCATACCAAGCTCTAGGAGCTTGTTTGAGGCCATAGAGAGCCTTACGTCGTTTGAACACATGGTCAGGGAACTCTTGATCTTCGAATTCGGGAGGTTGCTCCACGTACACCTCCTCCTTGATTGGTCCGTTGAGGAATGCGCTTTTCACATCCATTTGATAGAGCTTGAAATCATGGTGATTAGCATATGCAAGTAATATTCGAATCGGTTCAAGCCTAGCGACAGGAGCAAAAGTTTCGTCAAAATGCAAACCTTCGAGTTGTGAATACCCTTTGGCCACAAGTCCCGCCTTGTTCCTTGTCACCACCCCGTGTTCATCTTGCTTGTTGCGGAAGACCCATTTAGTGCCGACGACGTTGAACTTGGGTCTTTCGACAAGTTCCCACACCTCATTCCATTTGAAGTTGTTCAGTTCTTCCTGCATCGCCACCACCCAATCTGGATCTTTCAATGGATCCTTAATCCTGTGTGGTTCCAAAGAGGATACAAAAGAGTAATCTTCAAAAAAATTAGCTACACGAGATCTAGTTGTTACTCCCTTTTGGATGTCACCGGTTATATTGTCGACGGGGTGATCTCTTTGGATGCATTGATGTAGTCTTGGATGGGGCACTTGTGATCTTGAATTTTCGTGGTCATCATCTTCTTCTCCCCCTGGATGGTTGCCTTCATTGATGTGTTGATCACCTTGGTCTTTTTGAGGTTGATCTTGTGTGCAAACTCCCCCTTGATCATTTTTCTCCACTTGTGGTTCATCTTCTTCATTCACATTTGGAGGTGGCACTTGTGATCGAACATCGCCCAACGCCATTCTTCTCAATGCTTGACATGGAGCTTCTTATTGATCTAGAACACATTGATCAACTTGCTCTTCTTGAGAGCCGTTAGTTTCATCGAACACCACATCACGTGCTACTTCAACAAGTCTGGAGGCCTTGTTGAAGACACGATAGGCGTAGGAGTTCGAATCATAGTCAAGTAAGAAACCTTCATCGTACTTCAAAGCGAACTTTAAAGTCCTAGTCTTCTTGTTCAAAATATAACATTTAGAACCAAAGACTCAAAAATATGAAATATTTGTCTTGTTACCCATGAGTATTTCATATGAAGTTTTCTTGAGCAACCGATGAAGATAGAGTCGGTTTATGGCGTGACAGGAGTGTTAAACGCTTCGGCCCAAAACCGGTCCGAAGTCTTGTATTCATTCAGCATTGTCCTCGCCATCTCAATGAGGGTTCGGTTCTTCCTTTTAGCTACTTTGTTTTGTTGAGGAGAATATGGTGCTGAAAATTCGTGCTTTATCCCTTCTTCGTCTAGATACTTCTCAACTTTGGTATTCTTGAACTACATTCCATTGTTACTTAGTATGTTCTTGATCGTTAACGAAAATTCATTTTGATCTCGCTTGAGAAACTTCTTGAGGGTTCCTTGAGTTTCTGTCTTATCATGCAAAAAGAAAACCCACGTGAAGCGAGAAAAATCATCAACAATGACTAAATCGTATTTGTTACTGCTGATGCTTATGTAAGCAATTGGACCAAATAGGTCCATGTGAAGGAGCTCGAGCGGTCTTGTTGTAGTCATGACATTCTTCGCGGGATGGGGTGCTCCTACTTGCTTCCCGGCTTGGCACGCACTACAAGGCCTGTCTTTCTCAAAAACCAAATTCTTTAAACCTCGGATGTGATCGCCTTTAAGGAGTTTTTGAAGATTCCTCATACCAACATGTGCTAGCCGTCTATGGCATAGCCAACTCATGTTGGTCTTTGCAATCAAGCATGTGTCAAGTTTGGCTTTATCTTTGTTGAAGTCAACTAGATAAAGTTTTCCCTTTAACACATCCTTGAATGCAACCAAGTTATCACTCCTTCTAGAGACGGGCACACCCTCATTAGTGAATAAACAATTATAACCTTTGTCACATAATTGAGATATGGACAAAAGGTATAATCCAAGGAATCAACATGTAAAATATGACAAAGAGTATGTTTTGATGAAATTGCAATTTTACTGGTACCAAGCACCCCGCCTTGACTGTTATCACCAAAGTAAATCCCTTCTCTTAGATCTTCATTTTCTTCATATTCCATGAACATTCTTCTTTGTCTGGTCATGTGATTGGTGCATCCACTATCTAGCACCCACTTAGCTCCACCGGATGAATAGGCCTGCAAAAGACAAATTATGCCTTGGTCTTAGGTACCCAAGCTTGCTTTGGTCCTTTGAGGTTAGTCACAAGTGATTTGGGCACCCACACATGAGACTTGGTGTTCCCATGGTGTGGCCCAACATATTTGGCATAAACTCTTCCAATATTACTTTTCATAAGTACATATGAAGCATCAAATGTTCTAAATAAAACTTGTTGTTCATATGTTTCACAATGTTAAACTTATCAACATTATTAAGTTCTCTAACTTGAGAGGTGTTTCCCTTGACAAAGGCAATGTGTTCCTTGTTATTCTTGTGACTTCTAGCATCTTGCTTTTCACCACAAGAATACCCAATGCCATATTTGACATTAGGAGGTCTTGTGACCAAGTATGCACTGCGTGCATACTTGACCTTCTCCTTGTCAAATATGCTACGTCGGGAAGGATGTTTGTCTTTTATCAAGTTTGACTTTTCTTTCAAGTTAGTGTCATTTTTAGTACATGTGCAAGCAATAACAGTTTCAGATTTTATATGTTGAGAAGGTGAACTTGAGGAGGATGAAGAACCACTTTGCTTGAGTGACTCAACTTGTACCTCAAGAATCTTGTTAACTTTGGTCAAGTTAGCAAGTTCATTCTTGATGGTGGTGGTTGAGTTGTTTAACTTCAAGCAAGCTTCCTTGCTTAAATCTAACTCAAGTTCTTATGATTTGCTCTGCTCCTTTTCAAGTTCAAGGAGCTTTTTGATCTTAAGATATTCTTTCTTGACGATCAACTAGCTCCTCCTTATCAACAAGCTTATCCATTAAAAATTTCATCTTAGCGGCAGTTTTCTTGTCTAAACCTCTAAGCATGTCTTCATCATCACTACAATTATCACTATCACTAGTAAAAGAATGCAAGGATGAAGATTTAGTTGTTACCTTCCTTGGCCATTAGACATGTGTTATCATTGTCCTTCCATGCGCCCAAGGTTGGAAAAAGAGTGGATTTCTTGATAGTATTCTTGATTGCTATGGTGGCCATCTCCTCTTATTCTTCGGATGAGGACTCATCATGGGAGTCCCACTCCTTCCCTAAGTGCGCCTGGCCAAATTGCTTCTTCTTCTTGAACATTTTCTTTGGCTAAGGCTTGTTATCCTTAGTCTTCTTCTTATTCTCTTCATGTGGACAGTCCACTATGAGATGGTCATACTCTCCACAGTTATAGCAAGCACGCCTCATCTTGGGTCTTTGTTTTTCCCTTTGTTTTCCTTCATTTGAGCTACTACCTTGTCTTCTTCTCATTATTTTCTTGAACTTCTTCATGAACAATATCATGTCATCTTCATCAATGTCACTGCTTTCATCATCGCTCTCGGCATCTCCACGAGCTTCTAGAGCTTCTTTTGATGAGGGTTTGCAAGTTGACTTCAAAGCAACTCCTTTCTTCTTTGCCAAGGTAAGATCGGCAATTTATTTGACATGCTTGTCTTGCTTCTCCATCATTTCAAAGTTGATGATCTTTCCAAGAGTTCGCTCGGGGTCATCTTCCGGGACCCAGGGCTTTCTCTAATCATCGAGCAAAGAGTCAAATTGTGAGGCATGAATGCTCTAAGAATTAGCTTTACGACCTCGTGATCATTCCACTTCTTGCTGCCATATGCTCGGACTTTGTTGATAAGGTTCTTCAATCGATTGTACATATCTTGTGGTGACTCATCTTCTTCAATGGAGAATATTCCCAATTCACCTTCAATCATTTCGATCTTGGCTTCGCGTGCATGACGATCACCTTCATTTGCGGTTTTTATAGTATCCCATATCTCCTTGGCAATTTCGAGTCCATCCACCTTGGTGAACTCTTCTCGGCTCAATGACGATGTGATAACAGCTGCAGCTTGAGCGTTCTGATGAATAGCTTGTTCTTGGCTTGGATTCAGCTCTTCATCATCATCCAAGATATCTATCCTTGTACACACTATATGCCACAAACTGGGGTTAAGAGATATGAGATGCATTTTCATGTTTTGTCTCCACACAAAATAATCATTGCCATCGAAGAAAGGTGCTTTCCCTAGAGGAATTGACAAGAAATGATTATTGTTGAAATTTAACCGATAATAATTAAAACGATATCGGGAGTATTCGGTGTGACTACTCCCCTTCTTCTTTTCGTCCTCGATCTTCTTCTTCCCCTTTGGGGACAGTGCCTTCTTCCTTAGGAGTGCCTTGAGTTCAAGCATCTCTTCATCATCGTCCTCACAATCTTGGATGGCGTCGAGAAGCTTCTCTAGCTTTTGAGTTCTTTCTTCATCATTCGTTGTTGAAGTTCTTGTGTACATCCTTGACGTCCGACATCTTCTCTTGGAGCGGTGAGTCTCTTTTGAAGATTCCTGCTCTGATACCAATTGAATGTAGCCTAGGGGGTGAATAGGCTTTTTGAACTTTTGTCAGACCCTGAAACATTTAACAAACTGATCAAATATGGACAGATTGGACTAGTCCGATATTGTGCGGACTAGTCCAGTGTGCGCGGACTAAACGATCAAAGTAAATAGATAATTCTACGTCTAGTACACTATGCAGCGGAAATCAGATTACAAGTAAAGTATATTGAACCAATAAACCAGTATATTGCAATGATCAAGTATGATACAATGTTTCAAGGTGAGTTTCACAATACTTGCAAAAACCTATATTATGATGAAAAGTAAAATAAAGATGCACGAGACACGATTTTATCCCGTGGTTTGATTCCCACGAAGGAAACCTACACCCACATTGAGAAGTCCACGGAGGACCGGGTCTTCACCAACCCTACCCTCATCGAATCGCCAGAAGGCCGATTCTCTTCCACTAACCACAAAGGGGCAAATAATCTTGTTCAAAGGGCCTTCTCACGAGTTGAGGGCTCCCCAAGATTTACAATGATGAACACCACCAAACACAGTCGAAATATATGCAATAAACTACAAGAGTGTGCGAGAGATTCAAACCCAAGAGCTCAAGATCGTGTGGAACGAGTTCTCCTTTTTATCAATGCTAATCCTCAAAGATTTGATCTTTCTAGGGTTAGAATGTGTGGAGAGATGTGTATTTTAGGCTCTAGGAAGGTGTGACGGTGCAGGGGTTCGAGAGTTATGGTTGTAGGGTCGTACACCTCTATTTATACTAGGGTTTCCAAAAGTTACCGTTAGGGCTTGCAATGTCCGGACTAGTCCGTGGTGGACTCCGGACTAGTCCGGTGGGCGGCGTGTGGGAAACCCTAAGTGTTCCGAGATATTGGACTTGTCCGGAAATCTGCAGACTAGTCCGATTTGGGCTCTAGAAGTGTTCGGACTAGTCCGGTGTGGTAAAACTCATGTTGAATTGAGGACAAGTCTGCACGTGGAGGACTTGTCCGATTTTAGTAAGATAGTTTTCGTACTAGTCTGTGGTGATATCAGACTTGTCCGGTGTCGTGAAAAGTTATGGTGCTAATGGACAAGTCTGGACTCGAGGGACTTGTCCGAATTTAGTCAAAGAGATATCGGACTAGTTCGTGGTGTTATCGGACTAGTCCGGTGCTGTGTAAACTGGAGTACTTGCAGACAAGTCCGCACTGGGGAGACTTGTCCGTTTCAAGTCAAAGACATACCGGATTAGTTTGTGGTGATATCTGACTAGTCCGGTTTTCCTGTGAATTGTGCAGTGAGTTAAATTGTTTGATAACTTCTGCTCTTGGGGTGTGTTTCTCCAACACACTCCATACACAATGATCTAATCTTTTCAACTCTTGATCTCTTTTCCTTTTAGATTCTCATTCTCCTTTCTTTTTGAGCTTTCCTCCTAATTTCTTTAAAACCTGCGCTCATCTCAACAATTTTGTTAGGATCTCATTTGTTTGTCATAAATCGACCAAAACCCACAAGATATGCCTAGATGCACTTTCAATGTGTGCCCCACGATTGTCGGGTCCACATGTCAGTTGCAGTAATAATTGCAGGGCAAAGGATTTCATCACCACTACCTTGGAATTTAAGTTAATGTTTTAGTAGTTTCTGTGATGATTGTTCAAAAAAAAAAGAATAGCTTTTGTGATGGAAGAACTAGCTGGAGTCTATTTGTCATGTGTCTGGAATTTGAGAAAATTTTAGGCAACAGACCATTAGAAGGTAATAATTAATGTCAATAGTCACTTATTTTGCAATTAATCATTAACCAATAATTTTATAGGTTAAGCAATTACAAATTAACATAGTCCTTACAATTACGGAATTAAAACTACTCCCTTCATCCCAAATTACTTGTCACTCTTTTTAGTTCAAAAATGAACTAATTAATTAAAGAGCAACAAGTAATTTGGGATATGGAGGGTGTTATATTAATAATTTTGAATAATTAAGAAACTTACTTCACCCTTCTTCAATTCCAACCGGTCGGCTGGCAGTGGTGCCGCCTCTGCGAGCTTCGAGCGCTGCCGCCCCAAGCTGCACGCGCGCCACCGCGCTTTGCCCCGCCTCCGAGTTCCACCGCGAGGCTTGTTGATGGTCCTTAAGTACCATATTTTGACCGTCAATTCACCTCATAATGTGCATAAAAGAAACACAAAACATAGTGGTAGGGCTATACACTAACCAAATTCCACAAGTGTTGGTGTCTATTTGTATGCAGGTGAATCATTATCCAAAATACCAAAACATGCAGGGATGAATCCATAAAAATGGAATTCAATGAATCAGGCGATGACACGTGGCAACACATGGATCAAATGGCCCACAAACAGAAGAATGTGAGGAGATCCAACAGTGTTGCAGCCATATACATCAAGGGGGCCCACCTGGAAGCCACCTGGAGGAAGCACTCCCCGAGGGGAGGCTTGACCAAGTCGGCCGAACCAGGGGTTCGGCCGACCCCTTCCTGGCGCTAAACTCGGTCAAATGACACGTGTTGCTTCTCCCGACTCCCTGGAGTCAATGTTGACTGATTCGCGCGTTAATTGTGGCGGAAACCGACCCTTCTCCACCTATAAATAGACCCCCTCACCTCACTTCTCACACACACCAAAAGTTGAGAATAGTGCTACACTCCAAAGGTTTAGAGTAGTCCTAGAGGCTACCAAAGTAGAAGGAGAGCGTGGTGAAGAGTCTAGGAGAAGGAGGCTTGGGCTTGTCAAGTCCCTCTTCTACACTTGTACCCATACAAAGGTTTTACTCAATCAAGTAAGCCATTGTGAATTCAATACAAGTTTGATCTTTTATTCTTAGTAGTTTGCACAAGTAGTTACTTGTGGGTTCACTGCTTTAATTCATTAGAGGCTCTAGTTGTAGCTTTGTGTTCGAAACAACTAGAGTAGTGATTTAGAACATAAGTGTGGTGCTTAGGTTATAAATCATCAGTGGATATCTCGTAGACCAACGGATTGAAGAGGTAGGCAGTAGGTGGTGACAGCCCTATCTGTCCTTCGTAATCCTCCACGTTCGGCTATGCCATAGGCTCTTGGCGGGAGTCATCCTAGTATTGCTAGGAGTAAGCCCGTGCCTGAAGCAAGCATCTACTGCAAACCACCTTGAATTAGGATCAATACTTTGAATTCCTCTCTATTTCCTGCCTACCAAACAACTTTTTGTCCTTGGGTGAGCTAGTTCGAAAGATTAGCACACACGTTCTTTGGATTCGATACCCTTGGGAATACTCCTTAAGGGGAAGTGCTACAACGGTATTTCCGTGCGCTTGCGGATAACTCTGTGGTGTTAAGAAATACCAACAAGCATTTTTGGCGCTGTTGCCGGGGAACGGTTGCTGTTAATCTTCGAACCAAGATCACCCTCGTATCATATCCCCCTTAACTATCATCTTACCCTTCTTATTCTTACCTTACCACCACCATATAAATGGAGCAACCCACCATTCTTTCTTACTCTGCTCCAAAGGGCAAGTTCTGTGAGCCACCGCCTTCGGCGGAACCTATTTGTTCAACAAGCTATGAACTTCGCCCTGGCTTTATAGCCATGGTTCGGGAACAATCCTTCTCAGGAACGGATTGTGAAAACCCTTACCACCATCTACGAGAGTTTGAACAATTGTGTTTATGCCTTCTAATCAAAGGTATGACACAGGAAACTCTCAAATGGAAGTTGTTTCCTTTTTCCCTCAAGGAAAAAGCCAAACAATGGTACAACCACTATGTTGGGAAGACAAACGGTGATTGGAGTGAATTATGAGACAAATTTTGTCTTGCTTTCTTTCCCATTGCCCGAATTGTTTCCTTACGAAAGGAAGTACTATGCTTCCAGCAGATGGAGAAGGAATCCATAGGTGCAGCTTGGGACAGATTTTCTCTTTTGAAAAATTCTGGCCCAGATTTGTTAATCCCTGATCCAATGCTTTTGCAACATTTCTTCATGGGATTAAACAAAGAGTCTGCCCTATATCTTGACATTACGGTTGGAGGATATTTCCTCCATAAGACTCCAGAAGAAGGCAAGGATCTTCTGGACTAGAAAATTCTTCTTTCATTATGGGTCTTAATGAGCCTCCCCAAGAGGAAGTCGTGTCAAGAACGGAGGATACACTCATGGACAAGGATGAACCCATTTCTTGTTTACCCCAATCCTTGCCAGAGGAATCCTCTCCCAAACCTGAAACTACGAAGGTAGAAGAAATTCAACCCTCGCAGTTTCCATTTTACTTCGAGGAAGAGTTTTTCGAAGATTATGGAAATACCTTTAAGTATTGTTGATATAGGAAACTTTCATTGCCACCAACTCCAACTGAACCACCTGACGGGATGTTCGTCCATCAGACGGTCAAGGAGTTGACCTCTATCCTGAGAAGAGAGTGGACAGCTGAAGTCGAGAATTCACCCAAAATTCTTCGGATGACCTCACCTTTGGCTACCATTTTATGTTCTATTAGAGGGACACCAATGAGAATCCTATACAACCGTAATATTGGAGCAAATCTCATTTCTGATTCTTGTGCTCTCACCATTCAAGGCGATGTTCCATTGGCACCAACACGCAAATCCTTCCGAGATTCATTTGGAACCATTCTCGAAGGATGTGGGGTTCTGCAACAAGTGTCTGTTAGACACAAAGATGTTGAGGTTCTCCTAGATTTTCACATGTTCGAAATCCAAGATTTCGACATCATGATAGGGATTCCCATAGAGAAATTTCTCATGGAAGTTCCTTTGGAAGGAAGCCTCAATATCAATCTTGGAGGGAGAAATTTCTCCATACCTATTCTGCGCTCAAAGAACACATCTGCAGAATCTCCCATCCGAGATGAGCCAATGGAGGAGGTTAGGACTCTTCAATTTTTAGAACCCCCTGAAATTGAAGAAGAAGAAGATTTCATCCAAGAGGAGGATGAATTTCAGGAGGAAATTAAATTGCCAAAAGAAGAGCCCTCCCCAAAACCTCCTGTTGAGCTCAAGATTCTACCTTTAGGCCTACGTTATGCCTTTCTAAATGGCGATTTGGAAGCCCCTGTCATCATAATTGACAAACTTTCAGATGATGAAATGCTCAAACTCATAGCCATGTTAGAAAGGCATAGAGCTGTTTTTGGATATTCACTTCAGAATCTCGAAGGAATTAGTCCAGTGTTATGCACCCATCGTATTCCTATTGACCCTGAGAGTGTCCCCTCAAGGGAACCTCAAAGGCGATTGAATAATGCGATGTGGTAAGTTGTCAAGAAAGAAGTCTTGAAACTTCTGCATGCCGGGATTATTTACCCTGTTCCTCATAGTAAATGGGTAAGTCCAGTTTAAGTAGTGCCTAAGAAGGGAGGTATAACGGTCGTTCAAAACAAGAGGAATGAATTAATTCCTCAACGGACCGTCACGGGATGGAGGATGTGCATTGACTACCGAAAACTTAACAAGGCAACAAGGAAAGACCATTTTCCATTACCCTTCATCGATGAGATGTTAGAGCGATTGACAAAACACTCCTACTTCTTTTTCCTTGATGGGTATTCGGGATATCATCAAATTCCTATCCATCCCGATGATCAAAGTAAGACCACGTTCACATGTCCTTACGGGACCTATGCCTACCGGCGTATGTCCTTTGGACTGTGTAACGCTCCTGCCTCTTTCCAGAGATGCATGATGTCTATATTTTCAGACATGATCGAGGATATCATGGAAGTTTTCATGGACGATTTCTCCGTCTACAGAAAAACTTTTGATCATTGTCTAGAAAATTTAGACAGGATCTTACAAACATGCCACGACAAGGACCTTGTGCTTAATTGGGAAAAGTGCCATTTCATGGTCCGGGAAGGCATCGTTCTTGGGCACTTGGTGTCCGAGAGAGGGATAGAGGTGGATAAAGATAAAATTGAAGTTATTGAAAAACTTCCACCTCCTATCAATGTTAAGGTAATCCGCGGCTTTTTAGGTCATGCAGGGTTCTACCGACGATTTATCAAGGATTTCTCCAAAATTGCTAGACCCCTCACCAACCTATTAGCTAAAGAAGCTCCCTTTGATTTCGATGATGAATGCCTTAAATCATTTGATATACTCAAAAAGGCACTCATCTCAGCTCCAATTATCCAACCTCCTGATTGGACGCTGCCATTTGAAATCATGTGTGGTGCCAGTGACTTTGCTGTTGGTGCGGTCTTAGGCCAAACCAAAGATAAAAATCATCACGCAATAGCCTACGCTAGCAAAACTCTGACAGGAGCCCAACTCAATTATGCCACAAATGAGAAAGAGCTCCTAGCAGTAGTTTTTGCTATCGACAAGTTTAGATCCTATTTGGTTGGAGCAAAGGTCATAGTCTACACAGACCATGCTGCTTTGAAATATCTGCTTACCAAAAAGGATGCTAAACCCAGGCTAATTCGATGGATTCTTGTACTCCAGGAATTCGATCGGGAAATAAGAGATAAGAAAGGAGTAGAGAATTCAGTAGCAGATCATCTTTCACGTATGGAAGTCACACAAACCATGGACATACCTATCAATGACTTTCTACGAGATGGTATGCTCCTCAAGGTGACAGACTCTCACCCTTGGTATGCGGATATCGTGAACTTTGTGGTCACGGGATACGTACCACCAGGGGAGAACAAAAAGAAACTCATTTATGAGAGTCGAAGACACCTTTGGGATGACCCTTACCTCTATCGAGTATGTGATGATGGCCTTCTTATAAGGTGTATCCCATCAATCGAAGGCACCAAAATTATAGATGGCCCCTATGGTGGTCATTACGGTGTTTACCGTACTTAGGCAAAGATCTGGCAGAGTGGATTCTATTGCCCTTCAATGTATGAAGATACCAAGGAATTCATTCGTAGATGTTGGAAATGCCAGAAGCATGGAGGAATCTCTGCTCGCGATGCGATGCCCCTAACATACAATCTCCAAGTGGAATTATTTGATGTATGGGGTATTGATTTCATGGGACCTTTTCCTAGGTCTTATGATTGCGAGTATATTCTGGTTGCCGTCGATTATGTGTCAAAATGGGTAGAAGCATTGTCATGCAAAAATGATGATTCCAAGCAAGCAAGGAAAATGTTCCATGAGATCATTTTCCCACGCTTTGGAAATCCCCGTATGGTCATAAGTGATGGAGAGTCACATTTCATAGATAAGACCTTCCGGAACTTTTTAAGGGAACTTAGAGTCCAGCATAACATTGCTACCCCATACCACCACAGACAAGTGGTCAAGCAGAAACATCTAATAAGCAAATTAAGAATATTCTGTAAAAGACTGTCTTGTAAATGGGAACAGGATGGAAGCAAACGCTACTCGACGCATTGTGGGCATATCGTACTGCCTACAAGACACCTATCGGCATGTCTCCTTTCCAACTTGTCTATGGGAAGACTTGCCATCTTCCCGTAGAATTGGAACATAGAGCATATTGGGCCATCAAGCGGTGGAACATGAATCTTAACGACGCTGGAAATCACCGATTGAAGCAAATCTCTGAGTTGGAGGAATGGAGAGATAAGGCGTACCACAGTGCCATAATTTATAAAGAGAGAACCAAAATATGGCACGATAAGAGGATTACGCCGAAAGAGTTCAAACCTGGAGATAAAGTTTTGCTCTTTAACTCTAGGGTTAAACTCTTTGGACATGGAAGCTTAGAAGTAAATGGGAAGGACCCTTCACTGTAGTAGAGACTTCATCCCATGGAGCAATCACACTCCAAGGTGATGACTGTCAACAATTCAAAGTGAATGGGCACCGACTCAAATTATTTCTCGATTCCCAAAAGGATACATAAAAAGAATTTGACATGGTAAATATAATCGATTTCCATGCCATTTATTTTAATTCTGTTTAAATTCTCCAAGTCCAACTAATGGGCCCATCCAATTCTTCATCTATGAGGCCCATTTAATCGACCCAAGAAAATGTGGCCCAAACGGAGCCAGAAGGGGGTCGGCCGACTCTCCCTTCGCGCCGTTTTTGTTCTGTTTTCTCGTGTTGATCCTCCTCGATATCCTCCACAAAATCCTCAGTGAAACGCATCGTTCCCCACCTACTTTAGGAATTCAGGAAACAAGTGTGGGGGAAACATGTCCCCAAGTCACGAAATCCCGACGTGAAAAATTAACATTGCATATCAAAACACGTCGCGATTGAATGGGCAAAACGACCCAACGAAACAGAGGCATAGAAAAGCCAACAGGAGGTCGGCCGACTTGTTTTCTGCACCGTACGACTCCGTTTCGCTCCAGAAAATCGGTTTGGATTTCATATCCCCACTTTTATGCGCTACCCTGCTGTTTGAGTTGATTTCATATTTTTCATTGCATATCTAAAATGAATCAACTCAACAAATTGAAATAAAATTTGGTAGTCAAGAATTTGCTTAAGCTGAAAATTTGAATACTTTATATTTCAATTCATTACCTTGTTTATGATTCCCATAATTCAATAGGAAAAACGCATCATCTAGGTATTTGACTAGTGTGATATGGTAAATGAGTTCTTTAGAAATCATCCTTTTGCTTGAAATTGATTTTGAAATTTGTAACTATTTGAAGTCTTGAACTTTGCCTAAATCTCTCATTGGAAATTTATATACCCACCAAGGCGATATGATAAGTTCATTGAAAACCACAAGCATATGCCACTTTGCTTTTCATTGAACTTTGTGAAACCCGTGACCCAATTGAGTGACATGCATGGACTTTTTGAATTGAAAACTCTTGTGCACTCCATTCATGCAAAATTTCTCACATTGAGAGTTTGCATCCATCGATCACCCATCCGCCAAAAATAAACTTCATACAATACAAATGAAAGCCTCTCTAAAAATAAAAAGGAGTAGAAGACATGGCTACAAGAAAAAGAAAAAGCATCCACTCTTGAAAAAGAGTAAGAGTGCTCAAAAAAAAGTAGCCATGTTTCATCCTTAAAAGAGAGCAAATTCATGGGAGTTATCACCTCACCCCTCCATTTCATTCATGTGCACAAGAATTTTCACTTCACTTTTTCATTGCATAAGTCTCTCATAGGATCAAGTTTTTGACTTAGTAACATATGAATTGCAAATGTGTGACACATTCATCCCTACCAAGCTCCAGATATAGCCACTCTTTTAGTATAGGGACGAGAATTTGGCAAAACATGCCATGGTGAGCACTCAAACACTTTGAGAGATTTGAGAGATCCCGATCGAGAAGGCAAGTGCAAATGTTCCTATGACTTTCAAATATAGCAATTGCCAAAGCAGAGAATGATCCAAGGGAACTTCATTCTAACCATTCCACTTTTCAAACACCCAAGATTGATGTGGTATCCACATACACAAAAGGGGATCCATGAATTCAGGTATAAGTTGAAATATCTAGTATCCTTATTTTCTACCTTATAGCAAATTCATGACGACACTCCAGTTCTTCTTGCCTTCACTCGAGGACGAGCAAAGGACTAAGTGTGGGGGAGTTTGTTGACGGTCCTTAAGTACCATATTTTGACCGTCAATTCACCTCATAATGTGCATAAAAGAAACACAAAACATAGTGGTAGGGCTATACACTAACCCAATTCCACAAGTGTTGGTGTCTATTTGTATGCAGGTGAATTATTACCCAAAATACCAAAACATGCAGGGATGAATCCACAAAAATGGATTTCAACAAATCAGGCGATGGCACGTGGCAACAAATGGATCAAATGGCCCACAAACAGAAGAATACGAGGAGATCCAACGGTGTTGCACCCATATACATCAAGGGGGCCCACCTGGAAGCCACCTGGAGGAAGCACTCCCCGAGGGGAGACTTGACCAGGTCGGCCGAACCAGGGGTTCGGCTGACCCCTTCCTGGCGCTAAACTCAGTCAAATGACACGTGTTGGCTCCTCCCGACTCCCTGGAGTCAATGGTGAGTGATTCGCGCGTTAATTGTGGCGGGAACCGACCCTTCTCTACCTATAAATAGACCCCCTCACCTCACTTCTCACACACACCAAAAGTTGAGAATAGTGCTACACTCCAAAGGTTTAGAGTAGTCCAAGAGGCTACTAAAGTAGAAGGAGAGTGTGGTGAAGAATCTAGGAGAAGGAGGCTTGGGCTTGTCAAGTCCCTCTTCTACACTTGTACCCCTACAAAGGTTTTACTCAATCAAGTAAGCCATTGTGAATTCAATACAAGTTTGATCTTTTATTCTTAGTAATTTGCACAAGTAGTTACTTGTGGGTTCACTGCTTTAATTCATTAGAGGCTCTAGTTGTAGCTTTGTGTTCGAAACAACTAGAGTAGTGATTTAGAACGTAAGCGTGGTGCTTAGGTTATAAATCATCAGTGGATATCTCGTAGACCCACGGATTGAAGAGGTAGGCAGTAGGTGGTGATAGCCATATCTGTCCTTCGTAATCCTCCATGTTCGGCTATGCCATAGGCTCTTAGCAGGAGTCGTCCTAGTATTGCTAGGAGTAAGCCCGTGCTCGAAGCAAGCATCTACTGCAAACCACCTTGAATTGGGATCAATACTTTGAATTCCTCTCTGTTCCCTGCCTACCAAACAACTTTGTGTCCTTGGTGAGCTAGTTCGAAAGATTAGCACACACGTTCTTTGGATTCGATACCCTTGGGAATACTCCTTAAGGGGAAGTGCTACAACGGTATTTCCGTGCGCTTGCAGATAACTCTGTGGTGTTAAGAAATACCAACAAGCATTTTTGGCACCGTTGCTGGGGAACGGTTGCTATTAATATTCGAACTAAGATCACCCTTGTATCATATCCCCCTTATCTATCATATTACTCTTCTTATTCTTACCTTTCCACCACCATATAAATGGAGCAACCCACCATTCTTTCTTACTCTGCTCCGAGGGGCAAGTTCTGTGAGCCACCGCCTTAGGTTGAACCTATTTGTTCAACCATCTATGAACTTTGCCCTGGCTTTATATCCATGGTTCGGGAACAATCCTGGCTTTATGGCCGTTGAACTATATATAGAAGCTTTATAGCCTGTGAAGCCAAGATGGGACGCATCGAGCCGTTGCGATAACCTAGAGGAGGCAAACCGCGGTTTGGAGTAACTCCGACCCACCCACTGGTTTGAAAGCACGATTTTCGAAGCATCCGTTCATATCCACTCTCGCGCTTAGACAACGACCCGCTATAAAGGCACATCGTCCTCTTGCTTCTCCGCCGCACCACTGCATCGATCGTAGCCTCCAAACTTCTCCTCTTGCTTCTCAGTCGCACCACCATCGACCACCTCTCGCTCTATCTCTGCACCTCCGTCGCTGCACAAATGGGTAGCCACACACCGAAGCACTGCAGGCAATCGATGTCCTCCGAACCTTCTTCTTCGTATCCATCGCCGCCAAGGCCGGTGGAACTGGAGGCGGTGCCCGCACCTCCTTCGTCCCCTTCTCTGCCCGCTGCGCCTGCACCTCCTCATCCCGTTTGGGTTCAGGATACTATCCGCCTCCTCCAGTACCGCATCGATGAACTTTATCGGCGCCTAAAGGAGGCCACTGAGCACCTGTCCACCACCGCCGAGCACGCAAAAAATCTCCAAATTGGCGCGGTATGTATTTTCCGATACATCTCGCTCGTGTGACCGTCTGGGTCTTGGGAAACTTCCCGTCTACACCAGCATGGACACCATCGGTCACTACTGCTTTGGGTCAAGCTTTGTGGCTGGCTGTCTCCACGTCCTCTACGAGATGATCATGGAGGTGGCTGGGGTGGAGGGCCGCCAACAACTTCTGTAGACCGTCGCCCGGAAGCTTCGGACTCAATTGCCAGCGGCGGCAGCTGCAGCAGTGGTGGTGGAGATGGAGGTGGAGAAGGAGGTGGAGGAGATCTCCTCCAACTCCGAGTAGAGTAGTGTTAGGAGTAGTTTTTCTTTTCTTGTTTTCTATGTTCTTTTGTAGTTCTTGTTTGTAATATATGTGTTGTTTCTATGTTAATGAAAAATGTCTTTTTTGTTCATGAACAATGCTTCCTATGCAGTATCAAAAAACAACTCCTTTCTGAAAAAGGGGCGAGATAACTGGCATTTAATGTCTAGCCAAGAATTCATTGTGTTGCGACAATCGACGATTCTAGGTTGGGATTCCATTGAGAGCATGGTTGAGGCTACGTTTCTCCTCGTTTGTGTTCTTTCACTCAATTTTTTCATTTGTAGTCGGCGGTTTAGGTACTGCAATTGTTATCATCATCTTTCCAAAAAGAAGACCGATGGGGACCGATTTTGCATAATCTAAGCTTGTGATTGATCTGTTGATCAAACTTCACCAAGGCTAAGATCATTGTTGTCTTTATATTAAAATTTCATGGAGAACATACTCATAGATCAACATTAAGGATGGGTGGCCACTTATCAGTTTGGGGTTCGATCTCTGAATTGGGCTCCCGATGTTCTCATCGGTGCATGTCTACAATAAAATTTCAGTTATTGCCTCTCACGCGTGGAGGCACAGAGTGTGACATATCCTAAGGATTTCGATCATCTCTTCAAGGACGCAATTTCAAGCAGATGCTCGTGTCGACGTCTGGTTCTTGGGACCCTTCCCATCCACACCAGCATGGACTCCGTAGCACCGTCCACTACTGCTTCAGGTTAAGCTTTGTGGCCGCTCATCTCGACGCCCTCCACGAGACGATCGTGGAGGTGGCTGGGGTGGAGGGCCGCCGGCACCTTCTGCACACCGTTGCCCGGAAGCTTCGACTCAGGTGCCGGAGGAGAAAGAGACAGCGGCAGCGGCGGAGGAGGTTGAGGAGACCTCCTCCAAGTAGAGTAGGATTAGGAGTAGTTTTTTTTCTTGTTTTATATGTGTTTTCGTGTTTCTTGTTTGTAATATATGTGTTGTTTTTATGTTAATGAAAAATGTATTTTATGTTCATGAACAATGTGTCCTATGCAGTATCGACAAATATCTCCTGTTTGTTTGTAACGATGACCGGTTATATTCCATGTGTCTGAAAGACTGAAATCCGGTAAAAATTCAGGCAACTTTAGGTAACACTAATCCGGTAAAATTTCATAGTTGACGAGATTTTTTTGTATAGCTCATACATTGACAAAAAATTGTGGCACATGTGAAAATGTATTTTTAGTAGTAGTATATACTATATGTTATCATTTCATTGTGATCAATGTTACAGAATGCTAATTGTTTACCTTCTACTATACATGGATTTAACATCGTTCTTTCGTGGAATTAGGTGTTCTGTATTTGCATGACATTTGCATTAGCACACATACATTTGGCGATACATATTTTTCTTTGTATTTTTTGGAATGTCCCACTAGCTAGCACATGACTGCTTTTAGATTTTGATCTCCATGCATGGCAACAAAGATGAAGGGGAACTAGCGATCGCACGGCGAACAAGCAGCTAGCCCATACTGTAGTTAAGAAGCGAGCAAGTTGTCCGAAGAAGTCTACCCCTCTAGCTACATGAACCATGTGCAGGAATCAACGCGACATGACATGTAATTAATCATGATTGCATGCGTGCACAAGGGCACAGCTAGCGTCAAATTCTCCACACCCGCGAAAAAAATTTCGTTCTTCTTGGCGCACCACAATCGTATTTTGAACATTCAATTTTCACTCCCTGCCTCCAACTTCAGTCTCGCCTATTGTAACCATATTTCAGCCATGATGAGTATAAATGAAAACACTGGCCTCCATTCCTGGCACACCGCTGCCCCACCCTTCCGGTGATCTCGCAGTACTCGAAATGTGTTGTCTCTTTGTCCTGTGTTCCAAACTTGTATTCCTAAGAAATTCCCGTGTTCTCATTTCTCATGGTTTTTACAAATTTTTTCCCCATGGATCTCGCAGTGACGCATCGAAGCTCTTGGTAGTGGTGACTCGTGGGTACAACGCCGAGCGACCAAGTTTAACGGGCTCTACTGAACCTCTTCGTCGTCGACACCTCCCTGCGACATCCTGGACTCCAGTTTTGTGCTTGGTAAGTTCTACACGATCCATGCTGTCTTTTTATAGAGCTATATTGGCTAGGTTCTACACGATCCATGCAGTTTTGGGCTAGTTAAGTTCTATATGATCCATGCTGATGTACGAAGATTAAATAAATTAACAAAGAGGAAATGTGCTCTTATGTTTCATGAATTTAGTTTTATATATATATATATATATATATATATATATATATATATATATATATATATATACATATATATATACTACATCTGTCCCAAAATAAATGTCGCTCCGACAGCTTATTACGGTAGTGTATTTCTAGTTCAATTCCTGGCCGAGAATGACAAATATTAAAAACCGGAGGTAGTATGTAATTTTTGGATTTAGAAGTAAATAATGCACGGGTTATCTAATCAACCACTCCAAATGTTGTACTCTCATTCCTGTTTTACAAATTTGTATTCCTAAGATTTTCAGTTCCCACGGTTTTTACACTTTTTTCCTGTGGCTTTCTCGGATTGTACGTTTTTCCCTATTCTTCATTTCTAATTCCTCCGTTCCAAACAAACATAGTCAGTTTATAGAAACCACACTGTCTGATCCAAAATCTATGTCGGTCATGTAATCTGACATTATTACTGTTATTTGGAATGACTACTTACAATGCTTTTTACTTTAGGAACAAGACATCAAATCGTGATGTCGTCTACAAGCATTTATGGTGGCCAACAAGAACCTGGTATAACTATAAATGCGTTTACTATCAAAATTAAAAAAAATAGAAAACATTAATTCCTTTGCATGCTATGCAGAGAATATTGCAGCACATGATGTTCAGGAACCCGAGATTCTTCACTCCCTGGTACTACGATGCATGAATCAACAGCAGGTATAGATATACAAACCGGAAATACTCCTTCTGTCCCAACGTAACTTTACTTTTGGAGCTTAAAAAATGTCCCACTCCAACTCTATCGGTAGCTTTCAACTACCCATATCACATCACATTACTACCTGCCTCTCTACCGTGCCATTTGTTTTGGCAAAGCGTATTAGTTTTTTACTCCTTTGGCATTGGATTTGGAGCATTTTGAGAGACTATGTTATGTCCTTTAAATGTATTGATGATGGGTACCATGGTCATTTGCATTCTTTCCTAGGCTCTACTAATTCTTTTAGCATGCCTTGTGATTCTACTTTCTTAGTCTTTATAGTTAACAGTTCATCAACCTGTGTGATGGTGTGATTTTTTATGCCACCATGTTGTGCTCTCTCGCCGTCGGCCACTCCGGCCGGTACGGGCGCCCACGCCCTGTTGCTGGTCTTCAGTGTCCTCTTGGACGCATCTCCCTCGTGCATCGCCATGTCCCATCCTTCGTGTGCCATGATGACCCTGCCGCCCGCAAATCCTTAGCCATTACCCGCCCTGCCACCAGTCCTCCTCGAGAGTTGCTCCTGGTGATCTCGGCCAGACCAAACCCTCGCTTTGTTAAGCGTCGCAAGCTAGGACTATGCAGTATTGCACCTGCAGTAGCTACCATTGACAAGTGGACCCAATGTCTCATGGGCCCACATGTCAGTGGTAGCTACTGTAGGTGTAGTATTGCAGAGGATTTCAATCCTGCAAGTTGCCTGCCTTATCTGTCTTGCATTCACCACCTGCTACCGCTGGCGTTCATTACTCGCCCTGCAACCAATTCTCTTCGAGACGCGCTCCGGCTAATGTTAGTCAGACCGAACCGGCAAACCCTATCTTTGTCTAGTCTAGCGTTGCCAACTGCATCCCCGCCCCCTCAATCTTGCCTGCTTCGCTCCTGGACTAAAAATCCTCTGTAGTACTACGTGTGTAGTAGCGCCACTAACATGTGTACCTGATGGCTCATTTTAGGGCATGAAAAGCAACAAAGAAGTCAACAATGTACTCCCCCGATCAAAATAGTTGTTGTTCAGACAGTCCTAACTAGTTCATTTTTAATTCATTTGTTAGTCTGATATGACAATTGATATAAACCAGGAGGGAGTAATACAAAACAAAATGTTGCTGGGACGCGGTCGTCCCACGCTCGTATTTGCCGCACTCGTACTAAAGATGGTACGAACATCAGACTTTTCTTCTTTTCACACAATTTGTAGATGATACTAAACTTGGTTAGGTGGTAATTTGCTTTAAACGTTTATAGTTTGAATCAATGAAATAGAAGGAAAGAAGATTGGAAGAAGTGTGGCTAAAGGACTTAAGGTTGCCAGAATACGCTATGCATCCCGAGTTAGTAGAACAGAGCATGTGAAGCTACCAATTCAGTTCTCCACTAGGTTGGGTGTTGCGGCTGGTATTAATCAGCGGCACTTTGTCGATAATGTGCTTATGTTTACAAAAAAACATGCATCCCTCAGCGGTGCAAGGAAGTGGGCAGAGGTTGGCAGTAGTAACAAGAGAGATATAGTACGAGACATTCTGGTTAGTGCCATCACACCCCACACAAGTATTTTTTCCTTGCAATCTCCATACAGCAACTTGTTATACAATGTACAGAATCCCTGGGACATGGAGGACACACAGGAGAGCGCAAGAAAAATTTTAAAAATTGTTGGTGAGAACTACAAGGGGTGGCGCTCGACTTTCCATGCCACCTATAAGAGTTACTCGACCGATGAAGAACGTATACAAAACAAGCCTACTGACGTACCGACACCTGAGTGGTTGCACCTAATAGAATATTTTGTGTCTGAGCAATCCAAGGTCAGCTAACATTTTAATAGTTTCGCATCATACAAAAACTATTTGATTTACATTTATTCATGGAATTAATTCTTAAAATTATTGCAGTCAATAAGCAGGACCAATTCTCAAAATCGAAAAAGGAAAAAGATGAATCACTTGCTTGGCTCCAAATCCTACGCCCAACTTAGTTAAGAGAAGGTATGAAAAATAAATCACGCTTTTACTTTGCGTTGTAATCAATATGTATACCTACATGTTGAATTTTACTTGTATTTTATGTAGCGAGACCTAGAAACCAAAGAAGAACCCGATGACATACAACTGTGGGAGGCAAGCCATTTGAAGAACGGTGACTGAGCAAATGAGCAGGCAGAAGTTGTACATGTGATTAACACTTCAAACAATCCCTAATTAAATAAATATTTTCAATGTATCTGTGACTTTTCTTTTTGTATATAGAGCAAGGCACGTGCCCAAGTGGATGACAAAGAAGCTGAGCAGGGAGGCACAATTCCAAATGAGGAGAGAAACCACATCTTCCAGTGTTGTTATAGATCCTTAATCGGTTGTGCAGGATCACAGGTTTGGGGGCATGGTTATGACTCACCCTACTGGTCCTTAATGTGAACGTATGCGTATACAGATGGGTGAACTCTCAACGACCAAGTTCAAAACTTAGAAGATAGAAGTACAGGCCTCAATCACAAAGTGCAGGAGTTAGAAGGAAGAAATGATAGCTTAACCACCCAGATAGACTACATAAACTAGAAGAATGAAGAGTTAAATCTTCAAGTCTAGAACTTAGAAGGTCAGATAGCAGTTGATCGTGAATAGAGAGATCGGAAAATGGAGGACATGCGCCTCTCAATGATGGCTGAAGTGTGCAAAATGATGGAGACCACTCCACAAAAGGTCCAACAAAAGGGCCCCCAAAAGGCACCTGTTCCAACAATTAGTCTCGTTAAGCTTAGGCAAACTTTTAACATGCAAACATGTCGTGTTAGTAATACTTGAGTGTTGGTATGCATGTTGCAATATCAATTGATGGATGTTTATTGTTAAACTCGTGATTCTGTTGCCATTAATTTCCAAACCTGGTTCATTAGGATTCTACTGCCGCTGATTATAAAATGTTGCATTACGAATTTCTTGTCACGAATGATAAATTGTTGCAATAGAAAGCTATTGCAACGAATTACAAAATGTTGCAGTATAAACATTTGGCCACGACTCAAAAAATGTTGCACTAGATTGCTACTGCCACCACGCAGAAAATGTTGCATTACAACACTATTGCCACAGATAAGAAAATGTAGTATTACACCTCTATCACGATAAATCATTAAACATTGCATTACAACCGTACTGTCACAGATCATAAAATGTCACATTACGAACCTATTGCCACAGATCAGAAATGTTGCATTAGAAACCTATTTCCATAGATCAGGAAACATTGCATTACGAACCTATTGCAACAGATAAGAAATCGTTGCAATACCAAACTATTTGCCACGGATGTGAAATCGTTGCAGTACCATACTATTTTCTACGGATTTGAAATTATTGCAATAAAGTACTATACACCACGTTTGTGAACTCCGTGCAATAACATACTATTTGCAACGGACGTTAAAACATCGTAGTACCATACTATTTGCTATGGATGTGACATCGTTACAATACCATACTATTTGCCACAAATGTGAAATTGTTGCAATACCCTACTATTCGTTGCAATACGTTAAATCGTCGCAATACGCTAAATCGTTGCAATACTGTATTATTTGCCACAAATGTGAAATTGTTGCAATCACATACTATTACCACGAATGTGAAATCGTTGCAATACCGTACTATTCGTTGCAATACTTTAAATCATCCCAATATGCTAAACCGTTGCAATAACATACTATTTGCCACCAATGTGAAATCGTTGCAACACCGTACTATTTGCTACGATTGTGAAATCGTTGAATACCTTACTATTCGTTGCAATATATTAATTCGTGGCAATAGGGTAAATCGTTGCAATACTGTATTATTTGCCACTGATGTGAAGTCGCTGCAATACCATACTATTTTCCACGATGTGAAATCGTTGCAATACAATGCTATTCGTTGCAATACGTTAAATCATTGCAATACGCTAAATCGTTGCAATAACATACTATTTGCCATGAATGTGAAATCGTTGCAATATCGTACTATTTGCTACGATTGTGAAATCGTTGCAATATTGTACTATTCGTTGCAATACGTTAAATCATCGCAACACGTGAAATCGTTGCAATAGCATACTATTTGCCACTAATGTAAAATTGTTGTAATACCATACTATTTGTCACGGATGTCAAGTCGTCGCAATAACCTATCACTAGGGGACTTATTTCAACGATTCAAAAAACTATCGCCACGCTCTTTTTTGTTGCAACAGTGACCTATTGCGACGAAAATGACCTATTGCGACGAATTTTTTCTTTGCGATAAACTGCAATCCTTGCAGTGTTACGACGACCCACTAAGTTACGATGGTTGTGGGCCACTAATCGTCATAAATCAACTAATTTATGATAGTCACCCCTGGCCGTCATAAATTACTTAGTTTCCCATAGTGGTCGAAGCAAAATAAGTCCAATACAAAGCATCTTTGAAGCATGGTATTTGTGTGAACATAGTCATCTGGAAATTTGATAGTAGATTGTAATTTGTAAAAATATGTATCTTGGATTAGGTGCACCGAAAACCACATAATTGTTGAAATTTGAGTAAAGTGCATCAATAGTCTTTGAACTTGTTTGGGTGTGTCATTTAGGTCCACGAACTTTTAAAGTGTATATTTGGATTCATAACTGTGTTAAAGAGTGTCATTTAGGTCCAATGTTCCAAGAATACCCCTATGACTATTCATATAACTATTATTCGATCATTATTTTTTATATTTTTCTTTTTAAATCAACGTTGGTAGCCTTCAATATGAATTACGATAACAAGTTGATTTAGGGAGAGATCAAATATGAAAAATAAAACTTGAAAAACAGTTATATTAGTAGTGAATGGGATATTTTGGACTTAAATGACACATTTTAAAAAGTTTATCAAACAAAATATGCACTTTAAAAGTTCGTAGACCTAGATGACACACTCTGACAAGTTCATAAACTGTTGATGCACATTACTCATATAATTTACTAGTGATATGAGTGACCGCATGAACGCCCTTCTTCCTTCATTTTTCAACTTTTTCATGAATAAAAATATATAGTTTGAAAAACTGCAGGTGTACTTCCAGATGAACACTACATGTAAACACATGCGCTATGGAAGCAACTCCTTTCCTTGAGATAACTCTACATATTTTAGGATCAGGTTCTTGTGGTCTTGTGGATAGAGTCAAAACAACAGAAGAGGAGGCACCGCAGGGATGAAGGCAAGCCAAGCCACTCGCTATCTCGAAGACCGCTTCACGCCAAACAGAGCATAGCCATGCATGCAGTTGCTCCATTGCCAATCTTCTTTCACCCAAAACAATATCATGTTAAAAGTTAGAACTATATCATTTTTTACAATACCTATAACCCACATCTCCAATCAGTGACTATTTAGCTAGGTAACTTTCGGTACCCTGCGTACCGAGTACCCGCTGATACCGCAAGCAAAGCTAAAGAGTTCCTATGTCCAAGTGGCAGACATTCGAAGAGGATACGTATCTCCACTACGTAAGAAAGGCTCATACGAGACGCGCCCAAATGAAGAAGGGAGACGAACAAACTGTGTGTCTCTGTTGTCTCGTCTCGCATTACGTTGTCAACAAAGACGGGCGGCAAGGCTCGTCGCCGATCATACTAGGTGCGTGACACACTCAAAAGTAGTGTGTCTCCCTTCGATGAGTCATAACAGACGGGCTTTGTGATGTCATTAAAGACGCGCATGGTGCGTGTTGCCCATCATTCTGAATGAGAGACACACTCTTATGAAGCGTGTCGCAGATATGTTGATTGATTCGAGATGTTCTTTATTACAGCCTGTTGCACATTCATTGACTGATCTGAGACGAGCTATTAAAAAGCTTGTCTCCTTTATTTAGGTAATCCAAGACAATCTCTGTTACAGCACATTGCGGATTGTTTACAAGCAACTTCAGTGCGGCACTCACAGGAGACGCTCCCTACTAGACGCACGTCTCCTATCAGGTGCCCCCGCCCCTGATTATGTTGGTTCCCGGTTGCACCCTGGAGCTAGCTAGGATTTGGCAGCCGCATTGCCTGTGTCAGCAACATACACATATAGAAACATATGTAGCCAAATGTCTCCTGTTCATCCAGCTTAACATGTAACTAATCAAATATTAACAAATATTAACAAAGTGTACACACATTGAACAATCAAATATTAACAAGTGTAAATCGTGGTTACCAAGTAACTATTTACACAGAATTCCCCTGTTCATCCAGCTACATGTAACTAATTTACACAAAGAATAACTATCACATAATCATCTAGTGGGTAATTAAATTCTCCGTTAGAATTAATGATTTCAGAAACGATGAACATGCATAGGACGTCTCTAACATGCTCAATGCTATGACCTTCAACGTTCTTGAAGGCGGGTATGTAGTCCTGCCACACGATAAAATGAGATTTAGCATAGGATTAGTAATAAAGTAAAATAAATGCACTTACACATACATTGCAATTAGGTTGCTCTCCAAATAAATCCATGTGTAAGCATATGTGGAATCTGCACGTGTTTCCTAGAGCTTGTTGTTAGACATCGAATGCAGTATGATGTGTTACATGTCGGCGTTTTCCTTTTACTTGCGCGAAAGCCCTAAACAAAAACTTTCACAGTTAATGTAAAATTATCGTGCAAGGAAACTAAAGTGAAGAAGGAACTTACTCATCAGTAACAGAAGAGATAGCATTCCATGATCGGGTCTTTTGCTGGCTAGTTTTCTCATTTGTTGGCCTTGAGGAGTCATAGTACCAGACCTGGTCGTACCGTGTAGATATTCTATGGTAACCCAATGGTTACCCGTGTTGAACGGTAGGACTAGGGGGTCCTTATCACAGTACTGTTTTATTGCCTTCACCAAATATTGAATAACCTCTTTTCTGCCGCTCAACCTTTGCAGAAGTGCTGGTATTTGCGGGTCAAGATATGCAGCATACACGTTTTGCCTGTTATGACAAGCATGTTGTTGCTGGTGCCTATACGCAAAATGCCAATTTTGTCACATATAACACTTGTATTGAGTATGTATTGAAGAACCTAGTTTTTGAGGAGACTTACTATGCGAAGCAGCGTATTAGGGAGATATCCAATGCGTCGAGGTTGAAAAGGTCGTAGAGATTGGACCATGCGATGACAAAAGCGCCATTACCCGAGAGAAAGTTTTTATCCTTCAATGACACTAGTATGGTATCACACTTATTACAATTTTCCATGTAGTATTGATGAAGCTGAACACAAGGTTTAGGTACTTTTCTAAGTGCGATCGCAGTTAACATTGACTTTCCCACTTCATTCTTCGGGTTTGCATGCGTCATAGCTTTTGGCACCCTCAGGTTAGGTTCTGACTATTTCACTGGTATCTTCCAACCTTCCTTTGTCGATAATTGCCACTGCAGCACACCCTTTTTGTGGGCACGCTTTGCTGGCGGCTGATCAGGTGTAGGGTGCAGGGCACTTAGAGTGTGAGGTGGAGACCGACATGGCTGCTCTTCAAGTGGAGAGTTCTACAGCAGCTCTACAGTTGGAGACATATGTGGGTTCTCTGTAACTAGAGGCAACTGCTCTCCAATTGGAGACTTCTGCTACTTATCTATTACTGGAGGCAATAATAGCTCTGGAATTGGAAACAACTCCATCTGTTCTGGATTTGGATGCAGAAGAAGATGTGCCTCAGGATATCGACGCAGAAGCTGCTGGTGCTGCTGGGTCAACAACAATAAGGCTCTGTCTCCACTGAACCCTTCTAGTAACTGCATCCCGCATAGTTAGCGTTGTATTGTCCGGTGGCACTTTGAGCTCCATGTTTTTTGTATTTTCATGCACCATGTCCACCTTGACCACAGCATAAGATGTTGTGTCCACCTGAATGTTGTCAAGCATGGTCTGATCGGGATACACTAGCCCTCTCCCGACATCCATTTAAGCGATTCCTCCGACCATTTGCAGAAGGTTGCATGTTGTTGGATGAGCCAAGTTATCTATCGTGTCCGGCTCAATTGAAGGTCCAGACGCTGGTGCCTGAAGATCCTCCTGTGGTTGTCCACCCCCAGCTGATGTAGAAGCAAAGCTGCTCCTACGCTCGTTGTTGTTGAATAACGTGTTAGGGATTGGTATACCTGCTCCCTCCAGCATTTGCTTAACGTCTCCTAGGAGCTCCCTTCTTAGCTGTGTTTTCAGCTCCTCGACGTTAACCTGTGATTTCGAGGCCATTTTCCGCTTCCGATAAGTAGTTTTGTGTTATGGAAAACCTTCCCTCCAGGTCAACTTACTAGAAACACCACGAACACGGCCTCGTTGCTCCGGTCTTTGCAGGGCCTTGGTTAGGGCATCATTTTCCCTCTCACCATTTTCCTCTTCGCTGCTCAGGTTCCAGGCCCTTTGAGCAACGTTTGCAGTTCTCGGGCTGTAGAAGATGATACTGCCATAGTCAGACAACTGTGAACGAGCATGCATAAATGGTTTTAGCCGTCCACTGAAACTGTCGTATGGATTCTGATAACCTGGCTCGGCCAATGTTGAATCATGTTCTTCCCAAATCCTCTTTTTACCGGCATAATCAGTGTTGTCGAGGTGGTGGTCAAGCTTGTTCTGCGATCGGAGCCACTTCATAAGTTCACTCCTCTTGGCAAATTCCTGTGATTTGCACGTTTCAACAAATCTCGTCCAGTCCTCTTCTGACACATGTGGATACTTATGAAAGGGGGTTTCACGCTTCTTCGCAAACTCGTGAAGCTTAGTTTTGTATGTCCTCCATGCATGAGAGATCATCTTCATAGCCAGCTTCTTCCCCTTCTGTTTCATATGTTCCAGATATTGAACATATGGTTGGATAGAGCATTCAAAGAGTTCATCGCAGATTTAGCAACACCCTTTCCTGAGCAGCTAGACCACTAATTTTGGACAGTCTTGTATTCACATCATGGTCCAGAGGTACGCCTTCATCATTGGACTCATCAACAGTCACAACATCTGTCGGCCACGTCGTCCGCGGTCTTTTCTTTATTGTGTTACCAGAGGTGTATGCATCCTCTTCATGTGGCTGCTGCTGAGTCTGTTGCTGGGCCTCCTCTTCAATATGTTGTTGATGCTCTGACTGAGACATCTTCAAATTCACAAAAACCCCTGAAATCTTGTAAAACATTATCAAATTTCAGTCACATTCGCATAAATGGTCACATAAGGAAGCAAATTCTCTCATGGCATTTGTACCAAAGCGCGATTTCAACTCGAACCAAAGCGTGAACAAACCTTATTAGGGTAGTGCCGAGCTGGTCGATGGGGAGTCAAGGGTCAACAGCGGCAGCATGAGAATGATCAAGAAGGTAGTGTCAAGGCAGCGATGAGCTCTGGGGAAGCAGACCGACATGGCGGCGTTCTCCCGGGAAGGGGACGACGCGGCTGAGTGCTCCGGGGAAGGGGACGACGTGGCAGCGGTTTCTAGGCCGAGAAGTGATCAGCGCGCGCGAGAAATTGAAAGGTATTGCTAAGTTTTGCATAGAGAGCATGTGAAAGAAATAAAAGTACTTGTCAAGGCGGCGACAAGCTCTGGGGAAGCAGACCGATGTGGCGGCGTGCTCTGGGGAAGGGGACGACGCGGCGGCAGTTTCTAGGGCGAGAAGTGATCAGCGTGCGCGAAAAGTGAAAAGTTGTGGTAACTGTTGCAAAGAGAGCGTGCGAAAGAGCTAAAAGTACCTTAGGGCAGTGTCAAGGCGACGACGAACTCTGGAGAAGTGGACCGATGCGGCGGCGTGCTCCGGGGAAGGGGACGACGCGGCGGCGGTTTCTAGGGCGAGAAGTGCTCAACGCGCGCAAAAAGTGAAAAGTTGTGCTAAGTGTTGCGAAGAGAGTGTGCGAGAGAGGTAAAAGTACCTAAGGGCTACTATTGCACACACGCCTCAAGCGCATCTCACTTTTGGAAAGAGCATCTCGTTTCTTTTGAGTTAATGTGCGTTCGTTGTCATAATGCCATTCGCACAGAATTCGAAGCACTCCGACCTCATTGTCAATGACATGTGGGACCGTGCCAAAACTAAATAACAAAATAGAAGTTCCGTGTGGACCGTCCCTGTCAGGGACTGTCCATGCAGAATTGCATGCAAACGTTGCAACGCCACGCCTTATATGCTCGTTGCAACGCGCTTGGGGGTCTAAATCAGAGATGCGCTTTTTGGAAACGTGTCTCACATTATCTTGCCTAGCAAACGCATCTTCATGAGGCGCGTCTCGCATCACTTTCATAGGCAGAGCAAGGGTCTAAATCGGAGACGCGCTTTTTGCAAACGTGTCTCACATTATCTTGCCTGGCAGACGTGTCTTCATGAGGTGCGTCCCGCATCACTTTTGTAGGCAGAGCACATTAACTTACCTGACGGACGCATCTTCGTGAGGCGCGTCAAGGGTCTAAATCGGAGACGCATTTTTTTTGAAAAAGCATCTCACATTTTCTTGCCTGACAGATGCGCCTTTGTGAGGCATGTCTCGCATAACTTTTCCAATTTTTCAGGGCAGAGCAAGTGCTATATTTCGGTACTACTTCCTTTAGAAATAGAACACAAGGAATCAGTACTTCTCCATAAGAAACAGAGCACATGGCATATTTTTACACATTTGAGAATATATCACACAAAAATCCAAATGGAAGTCCATTTTACACTCAATCGACCATATTTTCACATATTTGAACATATTTACACACAATCAATTTGGTACTTTACGTTGCGGTCTTGGTTTTTTGAAATTCTTAACTTTTTCATGGTGACCGTTCTGCAAGTAAGTAAGTTTGTTGGCCGATGGTATTCTTAGCTTGATCATTGAGGTGACAAAAGGAGGAATCTCATCAAATTGGTCAAACTCTTCCTCATTGATGGCATTCTCGACTCCGATGATTCGTCGTTTTCCATGTATAACCACCTTAAGTCTTTTATTTCTTGTGTCTGGAACATAGAACACTTGAGCAACGTGTTCTGCTAACACGAAAGGCTCCCACTTATATCCTTGACGGTTAATATCAATGCTAGTGAAACCGTACTTGTCTTGTACAAAACCTTTGATTCCATCAACCCAGTTGCAACGGAAAAGAGGAATCTTGAATCTTTGAAAGTCAAGCTCCCAGATCTCTTGTATTTGACCATAGTACATTTCTTTGTCTTGGCCTGCAGCATTATAAGCATCAACATAGACACCACTATTCTGATATGTGCTTTTCTTATCTTGTTCTACAGTGTAGAACGTGTATCAATTTATGTCGTACCTCGATATGTAATAACTATGAATATAGGACAACGAGCCAACTTTTTTAGGTATTCACTTGTTTGAGTACCCGATGAGTGAGAAATTCGATCCTGGAGCCAGCCAATGAATTTTCTCCTATGTTCATTTGCTAATCATGATTCGTTGCGGCCAGGATTGTCTCTAAGCACCACCTCCTTGTGCTCATCGAGGTACTCCAACACAATGGACATGTGTTGCAACACGTGGAAATAAGCGCGGAAGAATAAATGTGAATTTGAAGTTATAGTCTTCTTCCCAATGGTCCCTTTTCCTATGAGCCTCCCCTCATGACGAGACTTGGGAACACCAATTGGGTTACTCGGGTCAGTGTAGTTTAGAGCCCACTCCACAGCTTCCTCTGTAGAGTATCCTTGTACCATGTTGCCCTTAGGGTAAGCTCGATTTCTAACAAACGACTTCAGTATGTCATTGAATCTCTCGTAAGCATACATCTGCTGAAGGAACACAGGTCCAAGTAGCTTTATCTCCTTAATAAAATGAGTTGTGAAATGGACGCTTATGTCAAAAAAAGGCAGGTGGAAAATACATCTCAAGGAAGCATAAAATTTCATAGTCCCTTTTTTCCAATGACTTGAGATCTTTTTCACATTGTACTTTTTGACCAATTGCATTGAAGAAAAAGCAAAAGTTCATTATAGCCTCCCAAACATTGACAAGTAGGATATTCCGAATTCCAACAGCAATCATCTGCGTAAGCAATACATGGTAATCATGAGACTTCACACCGGGAGCTACTATTAGATCTAGAAATGAAATAAGCCTTGAGACGTTCGTCGAGTAGCCGGATGGTACTTTCACATTTTTCAAGAACCCACAAAACTCTTATTTTTCATTTTTTGAAAGGGTGATGCATGATGTGGGTAGTTCCGTTCCTTTTACCGAGTCATCGATCCACAACTCAGGTCTAATTCCCATTTTCTTTAGATCTGCCCGTGCATGTCCATGGTCCCGAGTTTTCCCATCCGTGTTAAGCAATGTTCCAGTAGGCTCTCGCACACATTCTTCTCAACATGCATCTCATCAATTGAATGACAGACGTCTAAGTCTTTCTAATACAGTAGCTCCCAAATAATCGATTGCTTTTTCCACATGTCATCTTCGCCAGTATTTTTGCCAGTCCTTTTGCGCTTACCAAGGATGACATGGATATCCTTGACCATTTAATAGACTTCATGACCCGTGATTTGAGGTGGAGGATGCCTCTCCTCAGTGTCACCATTGAAATTATCCTTCATACTCCGAAATGGGTGCTTCATTGGAATGTAGCGTCCATGTCCCATGTACACTGTTTTTCGTGACTCGCTCAAGTACTCTGAGTCTGTTTCTCTCAAACAATGTGGGCATCCGCAACCTACTTTCTTACTCTGTCCAGACAAGTTACGTGCCACTGGAGAATCACTAACAGTCACAAATAAAATGGCTTTGAGGCGAAAGTACTCACGCTTGTGGTCCTCCCAGGCCTGCACTCCGTCGTTGTACCACAATTGCTTCAGATCTTCAACTAGAGGTCTGAAATAAGTGTCGGTGTCATTCCCAGGTTGTTGTGGCCCCGGTATCAGTCCTGACATCATAGTATATTTTCTTTTGTTGCACAACCAAGAAGGAAGGTTCAAAATTGTAAGCACAATTGGCCATGTGCTATGTGTGCTACTGTTCAAAAAAGGATTCATGCCATCAGTGCTCATTGCAATCCTAACATTCCTCGGATCAATGGCAAAATCAGAATTTTGTGAATCAATGTTTCACCATTGTGTGGCATCAGCAGGATGTCTTATCATTCCAGCATCCTGCTTATGCTTCTCTTTGTGCCATCGCAACAATTCTAACTCCTTCTTGTTTGCAAACCAACGCTTCAAACGAGGAATGATAGGAAAGTACCAAAACACATTTTTAGGCCCTCTTTTTCTTCTATTGATGTTCTCGTCATCACCGTCGTCTTTCCTACGATTGAATCTGTCCACTCCACAAATAGGGCATTTCTCGAGGTTTTCGTACTCAGGTCCACGATATAAAATACAATCATTCTTGCACGCGTGGATTTTCTCCACCTCCAAACCCATTGGACAGATTATCTATTTTGCCTCATAAACTGTCGTAGGGACTGTGTTGCCTTGGGGTAACATGTCCTTAAGGAGCGTCAACTATTCCTTAAAACTACAATCACTCCATCCATTGCTCGTGTTCAACTGGAAATGTTTTACCATCGTAAACAGTCTGGTGTACTTAGCCGCACAACCATGATACAATGGCTTCTTCGAGTCTTCGATCATATTATTGTAATTTGCAAGTTCACCATTACTGTACCGATCATCGTCGCCATGTCTCTCGATATTGCATATCATCTCCTCTATGTTATGCACCTGAAACTCAATGTCATCATCGGTGAACCCTGATATATCTGGCTCGTTCACATCCTCGTCGTGATCTTCTTGAACACTGGTAGGGACCTCCCTCTCCAGATATGAATCTCTCATCTCTGCTTCATTAATCCCTTCCTCCCCATATCTGTTCCAGCATTGATAATCCACCATGAACCCATGTGCGATCAAATGTGACCTAAACACTTCATCTGTGCGATATCTCTTCTCATTCTTGCAGTGTTTGCAAGGACAACAAATAGTCCCTCTAATGTTGTCCAACATGTCTTTCTTCGCAAAGGAGCGAGAAATGCACCTACCCCTTGGATATATTCACTGCAAAGGCGTGGCCCATACATCCAACTTTGATCCGACAACATCTACGTACAAAAAAGAAGAGCTAAATCAAAGAAATTCAGAGCCACTGATAATCACCGGAAGCCAACTTCAATCAAAGAAGATACTCCCTCCGTCCCGGAAAGTTTGTCGCTTTGTAGTTCCAAAATGAACTACAAAGCGACAAACTTTCCGGGACGGGGGGAGTATAAAGTAAAAAATAGTAAGGAACAGGAGAGGAGAGCTATATTGGCTAGGTTCTACACGATCCATGCAGTTTTGGGCTAGTTAAGTTTTACACGATCCATGCTGATATACGAAGATTAAATGAATTAACAAAGAAGAAATGTGCTCTTATGTTTCACGAATTTAGTTATATTTATATATATATATATATATATATTACATCTGTCCCAAAATAAATAAAAATAAATGTCGCTCCGACAGCTTATTGTGGTAGTGTATTTCTAATTCAATTCCTGACCGGAAACGACAAATATTAAAAAACCAGAGGTAGTATGTAATTTTTGGATTTAGAAGTAATAACGCACGGTTATCTAATCAACCACTCCAAATGTTGTACTCTCATTCCTGTTTTACAAAATTTGTATTCCGAAGATTTTTAGTTCCCACAGTTTTTACACTTTTTTTCCTGTGGCTTTCTTGGATCATACGTTTTTTCCTATTCTTCATTTCTAATTCCTCCATTCCAAACAAACACTGTCATTTTATAGAAACCACACCGTCCGATCCAAAATCTATGTCAGTCATGTAATCTGACGTTATCACTGTTATTTGGAATGACTACTTACAATGCTCTTTACATTAGGAACAAGAGATCAAACCATGATGTCGTCTACAAGCATTTATGGTGGCCAACAAGCACCTGGTATAAATATAAATGTGTTTACTATCAAAATTAAAAAAAATAGAAAACATTAATTAATTTGCATGGTATGCAAAGAATATTGCAGCACATGATGTTCAGGAACCCCGAGATTCTTCACTCCCTGGTACTACGATGCATGAACCAACAGCAGGTATTGATATATAAACCAGAAATACTCCTTTTGTCCCGTCGTAACTTTACTTTTGGAGCTTAAAAAAATGTCCCACTCCAACTCTATCGGTAGCTTCCAACTACCCATATCACATCACATACTATCTGCCTCTCTACCGTGCCATTTGTTTTGGCAGGGCATGTTAGTTTTTTAATCCTTTGGCGTTGGATTTGGAGAATTTTGAGAGACTACGTCCTTTAAATGTATTGATGATGGGTATCATGGCCATTTGCATTCTTTCCTAGGCTCTACTAATTGTTTAAGCATGCCTTGCGATTCTACTTTCTTAGTCTTTATAGTTAACAGTTCATCAGCCTATGTGATGGCGTGATTTTTTATGCCTCCACGCTGCGCTCTCGCGCCGCCGACCACTCCGGACGGCACCGGCGCCCACGCCCTGCTGCTGGTCACTTCAGTGTCCTCTCCGACGCATATCCCTCGTGCATCGCCACGTCCCATCCTTCGCGTGCCATGATGACCCCGCCGCCCGCAAATCCCTGGCCATTACCCACCCTGCCACCAATCCTCCTCGAGAGTTGCTCCTAGTGATCTCGGCCAGACCGAACCCTCGCTTTGTTAAGCGTCGCAAGCTGGGACTATGCAGTATTGCACCTGCAGTAGCTACCACTGACAAGTGGACCCAATGTCTCATGGGCCCACATGTCAGTGGCAGCTACTGCAGGTGTAGTACTGCAGATGATTTCAATCCTGCAAGTTGTCTGCCGTATCTGTCTTGCGTTTGCTACCTGCTACCATTGGCGTTCATTACTCGCCCTGCAAACAATTCTCTTCGAGACGCGCTCCGGCTAATGTTAGTCAGACCGAACCGGCAAATCCTATCTTTGTATAGTCTAGCGTTGCCAGTTGCATGCCCGCCCCCTCAATCTTGTCTGCTTCGCTGTTGGACTGAAAATCCTCTGCGGTACTACGAGTGCAGTAGCGCCACTGACATGTGTACCTGATGGCTCATTTTAGGGTATGAACAGAAACAAAGAAGTCAACAATGTACTCCCCCCACCCCCCTATCAAAATAGTTGTCGTTCAGACAGTCCTAACTAGTTCATTTTTAATTCATTTGTTGGTCTGATACGACAATTAATATAAACCAGGAGGGAGTAATACAAAACAAAATGCTGCTGGGACGCGGTCGTCCCACGCTCGTATTTGCCACACTCGTACTGAAGATGGTACATTTCTTCTTTTCACACAATTTGTAGATGATATTAAACTTTGTTAGGCGGTAATTTGCTTTAATCGTTTATCATTTGAATCAATGTAATAAAGGAAAGAAGTTTGGAAGAAGTGTGGCTAAAGGACTTAAGGTTGCCAGAATATGCTATGCATCCTGAGTTAGCAGAATAGAGCATGTGAAGCTACCAATTAAGTTCTCCACTAGGTTGGGTGATGTGGTTGGTATTAATCAGCGGCACTTTATCGATGATGTGCAAGGAAGTGGGCAGAGGTTGGCGATAGTAACAAGAGAGATATAGTACGAGACATTCTGGTTAGTGTCATCACACCCCACACAATATATTTTTTCTTGCAATCTCCATACAGCAACTTGTTATACAATGTACAGAATCCCTAGGACATGGAGGACACACAAGAGAGCGCAAGAAAAATTTTAAAAATTGCTGGTGAGCACTACAAGGGGTGGCGCTCGACTTTCAATGCCACCTATAAGAGTAATTCGACCGATGAAGAATGTATACGAGACAAGCCTACTGATGTACCATGCCTGAGTGGTTGCACCTAATAGAATATTTTGTTTCTGAGCGATCCAAGGTCAGCTAACATTTTAATAGCTTCACATCATACAAAAACTATTTGATTTGCATTTATTTGTGGAATTAATTCTTAAAATTATTGCAGTCAATAAGCAGGACCAATTCTCAAAATCGAAGAAGACAAAAGACGAATCACTTGCTTGGCTCCAAATCCTACGCCCAACTTAGTTACGAGAAGGTATGAAAAATAAATCATGATTTTACTTTGCGTTGCAGTCAATATGTATACCTACATGTTGAATTTTACTTGTATTTTATGTAGCGAGACCCAGAGACCGAAGAAGAACCTGATCACATACAACAGTGGGAGACAAGCCATTTGAAGAATGGTGACTGGGCAAATGAGCAGACAGAAGTTGTACATGTGAGTAACACTTCAAACAATCCCCAATTAAATAAATATTTGCAATGTACCTGTGACTTTTCTTTTCCTATATAGAGCCAGGCACGTGCCCAAGTGGACGACAAGGAAGCTGAGCAGGGAGGCCCAATTCCAAATGAGGAGAGAAACCACATCTTCCAGTGTTGTTATAGATACTCAATCGGTTGTGCAGGATCACAGGTTCAGGGGCGTGGTTATATGGCTAACTCTACTAGTCCTGAACGTTAACGTATGCGTATCCAGACGGGTGAACACCTCAACGACCAAGTTCGACACTTATAAGATAGAAATACAGGCCTCAATCACCAAGTGCAGGAGTTGGAAGGAATAAATGATAGCTTAACCACCCAGATAGACTGCATAAACTAGAAGAATAAAGAGTTAAACCTTTAAGTCTAGAACTTAGAAGGTCAGATAGCAGTTGATCGTGAATAGAGAGATCATAAAATGGAGGACATGCGCCTCTCAATGATGGTTGAAGTGCGCAAAATGATGGAGACCACTCCACAAAAGGTCCAAAAAAAGGGCCGCCAAAAGGCACCTGTTCCAACAATTAGTCCCAGTAAGCTTAGGCAAACTTTTAACATGCAAACACGTCATGTTAGTAATACTTGAGTGTTGGTATGCTTGTTGCAATATCAATTGATGGATGTTTATTGTTAAACTTGTGATTTTTGTTGCCATTAATTTCCAAACCTGGTTCATTAGGATTCTATTGTCGCTGTAAAACATTGCATTACGAATTTCTTGTCACGAATGATAAATTGTTGCAATAGAAAGCTATTGCCACGGATTACAAAATGTTGCAGTATAAACATTTGGCCACGACTCAAAAAATGTTGCACTAGACTGCTACTGCCACCACGTAGAAAATGTTGCATTACAACACTATTGCCACAGATAAGAAAATGTTGCATTACACCTCTATAACGATAAATCATTAAACGTTGCATTACAATCGTACTATCACATATCAGAAAATGCCGCAATAATAACCTATTGCCATAGATCAAAATGTTGCATTAGAAACCTATTGCCACATATCAGGAAATGTTGCATTACGAACCTATTGCAACAGATAAGAAATTGTTGCAATACCAAACTATTCGCCGCGGATGTGAAATTGTTGCAGTACCATACTATTTCCCACGGATCTGAAATCGTTGCAATACAGTACTATATGCCACGTTTGTGAACTCGTTGCAATAACATACTATTTGCAACGGACGTTAAAACGTCGCAGTACCATACTATTTGCTACAGTTGTGACATCGTTACAATACCATACTATTTGTCACGAATGTAGAATTATTGCAATACCCTGCTATTCGTTGTAATACATTAAATCATCGCAATACGCTAAATTGTTGCAATACTGTATTATTTGCCACAAATGTGAAATCGTTGCAATCGCATACTATTACCACGAATGTGAAATCATTGCAATACCATGCTATTCGTTGCAATACGTTAAATCGTCCCAATACGCTAAATCATTGCATAACATACTATTTGCCACGAATGTGAAATCATTGCAATACCGTACTATTTGCTACAATTGTGAAATCGTTGCAATACCGTACTATTCGTTGCAGTATATTAATTCGTGGCAATAGGGTAAATCGTTGCAATACTGTATTATTTTCCACTGATGTGAAGTTGTTGCACTACCATACTATTTTCCACGATGTGAAATCGTTGCAATACAAGGCTATTCGTTGCAATACGTTAAATCGTCACAATACGCTAAATCGTTGCAATAACATACTATTTGCCACGAATGTGAAATTGTTGCAATACCGTACTATTTGCTACGATTGTGAAATTGTTGCAATACCGTACTATTCGTTGCAATACGTTAAATCATCGCAACACGTGAAATCGTTGCCATAGCATACTATTTGCCACCAATGTGAAATTGTTGCAATACCATACTATTTGCTACAGATGTCAAGTCGTCGCAATAACCTATCGCTAGGGGACTTATTTCGACGATTCGTAAAAACTATCGCCACGCTCTTTTTTGTTGCAACAATGACCTATTGCGACGAAAAATGAACTATTGCGACGAATTTTTTTGTTGCGATAAACCGCAATCCTTGCAGTGTTACGGCGACCCACTAATTTACGATGGTTTTGGAACTAGCCGGTGTAAATTATTTATTTATTTTCAACTGTTCAGTAAGTTACGACGGTTGTGGGCCACTACTCATCGAAAATAAACTAATTTACGACGACCACCCCTGGTCGTCATAAATTACTCAGTTTCCCATAGTGGTCGAAGCAAAATAAGTCCAACACAAAGCATCTTTGAAGCATGGTATTTGTGTGAACATAGTCATCTGGAAATTTGATAGTAGATTGTAATTTGTAAAAAATATGTATATTGGATTAGGTGCACCGAAAACCACATAATTGTTGAAATTTGAGTAAAGTGCATCAATAGTCTTTGAACTTGTATGGGTGTGTCATTTAGGTCTAGAACTTTTAAAGTGTATATTTGGATCCATAAACTTGTTAAAGAGTGTCATTTAGGTCCAAAGTTCCGAAAATACCCATATGATTATTGATATAACTATTATTCGATCATTATTTTTTATATTTTTTCTCTTTAAATCAATGTTGTTAGCCTTCAATACGAATTATGATAACAACGTTGATTTAGGGAGAGATCAAATATGAAAAATAAAACTCTAAAAACAGTTATATTAATAGTGAATGGGATATTTTGGACTTAAATAACACATTTTAAAAAGTTTATGAACAAAATATGCACTTTAAAAGTTCGAAGACCTAGATGACACACTCAGACAAGTTTAGAAACTATTGATGCACATTACTCATAAAATTTACTAGTGATAAGAGTGACTGCATGAACACCCTTCTTCCTTCATTTTTCAACTTTTTCATGAATAAAAATATATAGTTTGAAAAACTGCAGGTGTACTTCCAGATGAAAACTACATGTAAACACATGCGCTATGGAAGCAACTCCGTTCCTTGAGATAACTCTACATATTTTAGGATCAGGTTCTTGTGGTCTTGTGGATAGAGTCAAAACAACAGAAGAGGAGGCACCGCAGGGATGAAGGCAAGCCAAGCCACTCGCTATCTCAAAGACCGCTTCACGACAGACGGAGCATAGCCATGCATGCCGTTGCTCCATTGCCAATCTTCTTTCACCAAAAAAATATCATGTTAAAAGTTAGAACTATATCATTTTTTACAATAGCTAGAAACCACATCTCCAAGCAATGACTATTTAGCTAGGTAACTGTCGGTATCCTGCGTACCGAGTACCCGCTGATACCGCAAGCAAAGCTAAAGAGTCCCTATGTCCAAGTGGTAGACATTTGAAGAGGATACGCATCTCCACTACGTAAGAAAGGCTCATACGAGACGCGCCCAAACAAAGAAGGGAGACGAACAAACTGTGCATCTCCGTCGTCGCGTCTCGCATTACGATGTCATCAGAGACGGGCGGCAAGGCTCGTCGTCGATCATACTAGGTGTGTGACACGCTCAAAAGTAGCGCGCCTCCCTTCGATGAGTCATAACAGACGGGCTTTGCGAGGTCGTTGGAGATGCGCATGGTGCGCGTTGCCCATCATTCTGAATGGGAGACACACTCTTATGAAGCAGGTCGCAGATATGTTGATTGATCTGAGACATTCTTTATTATAGCACGTCGCACATTCGTTGACTGATCTGAGATGAGCTATTAAAAAGCTTGTCTCCTTTATTTAGGTAATCCAAGACAATCTCTGTTACAACGCGTTGCGGATTGTTTACGGGCAACTTCAGTGCGGCACTCACAGGAGACGCTCCCTACTAGACGCACGTCTCCTATTAGGTGCCCCCGCCGCTGATTATGCTGGTTCCGGGCTGCATCCTGGAGCTAGCCAGGAATTGGCAGCCGCATTGCCTGTGCCAGCAACATACACATATAGAAACATATGTAGCCAAATGTCTCCTGTTCATCCAGCTTAACATGTAACTAATCAAATATTAACAAAGTGTACACACATTGACCAATCAAATATTAACAAGTGTAAATCGTGGTTACCAAGTAACTATTTACACAGAATTCCACTGTTCATCCAGCTACATGTAACAAATTTACACAAAGAATATTTGTCACCTAATCTTCTAGTGGGTAAGGAAATTCTCTGTTAGAATTAATGATTTCAGAAATGATGAACCTGCATATGATGTCTCTAACATGCTCAATGCTATGACCTTCAACGTTCCTGAAGGCGGGTCCGTAGTCCTGCCACACGATAAAATGAGATTTAACAAAAGATTAGTAATAAAGTTAAATAAATGCACTTACACATACATTACAATTAGGTTGCTCTCCAAATAAAGCCATGTGTAAGCAGACGTGGAAGCTGCACGTGTTGCTCGGAGCTTGTTGTTGGATGTCGAATGTAGTATGATGTGTTAGATGTCGGCGTTTTCCTTTTACTTGCACAAAAGCCCTAAACAAAAACATTCACAATTAATGTAAAATTATCGTGCATGGAAACTAAAGTAAAGAAGGAACTTACTCGTCAATAACAGAAGAGATATCATTCCATTACCGGGTCTTTCGTTGGCCAGTTTTTTCATCTGTTGGCCTTGAGGAGTTACAGTACCAGACCTGGTCGTACTATGTAGATATTGCTATGGTAACCTAATGGTTACCCGTGTTGAACGGTAGGACTAGGGGGTCCTTATCACAGTACTGTTTCATTGCCTTCACCAAATATTGAATAACCTCTTTTCTGTTGATCGACCTTTGCAGAAGTGCTGGTATTTGCGGGTCAAGATATGCAGCAGACACATTTTGCGTGTTATGGCGAGCATGTTGTTGCTGGTGCCTACGCGCAAAATGCCAATTTTGTCACATATAACACTTGTATTGAGTATGTATTGAAGAACCTAATTTTTTAGGAGACTTACAATGCGAAGCAGCGTATTAGGGAGATATCCAACGCGTTGAGATTGAAAAGGTCATAGAGATCGGACCATGCGATGACAAAAGCGCCGTCACCCGAGAGAAAGGTGTTTATCCTTCAATGGCACTAGTATGGTATCACTTTTATTGCAATTTTCCATGTAGTATTGATGAAGCTGAACACAAGGTTTAGGAACTTGTTTAAGTGCGGCCGCAGTTAACATCGGCTTTCCCATTTCATACTTCGGGTTTGCATGCATCATAGCTTTTGGCACCCTCAGGTTAGGTTCCGACTGTTTCACTTGTTTCTTCCAACCTTCCTTCGACGATACTCGCCGTTGCGGCACGCCCTTTTTGTCGGCACGCTTTGCTAGCAGCTGATTAGGTGTAGGGTGCATGGCACTTCGAGTGCGAGGTGGAGACCGACGCGGTTGCTCTTCAAGTGGAGAGTTTTGCGGCGGCTCTATAGTTGGAGCCAGATGTGAGTTCTCTGTAACTAGAGGCAACTGCTCTCCAATTGGAGACTTCTGCTACTTCTCTATAACTGGAGGCAACAATGGCTCTAGAATTGGAGATAGCTCCATCTATTCTGGATTTGGATGCAGAAGCAGATGTGCTTCAGGAGACATTGAAGTGGTCGACGCAAAAGCTGTTGTTGCTGCTGCTGCTGGGTCAACAACAATAAGGCTCTGTCTCCACTGAACCCTTCTAGTAACTACATCTCGCATAGTCAGCATTGTACCGTCTGGTGGCACTTCGAGCTCCAGGTTTTTTGTATTTTCATGCACCATGTCCACCTTGACCACAGCATAGGATGTTGTGTCCACCTGAATGTTGTCAAGCATGGTCTGATCGGGATACACTAGCCCTCTCCCGACCTCCATTTGAGTGATTCCTCCGAGCATTAGCAGAAGGTTGCATGTTGTTGGCTGAGCCAAGTTATCTATCATGTTCGGCTCAATTGAAGGTCTAGACGCTCGTGCCTAAAGATGCTCCTGTGGTTGTCCACCCCCAGCTGTTGTAGAAGCAAAGCTGCTCCTACGCTCGTTGTCATTGAATAACGCGTTAGGGATTGGCATACCTGCTCCCTCCAGCATTTGCTTAACGTCTCCTAGGAGCTCCCTTCTCAGCTGTGTTTTCAGCTCCTCGACGTCAACCTGTGATTTCGAGGCCGTTTCTGCTTACCATAAGTAGTTTTGTGTTCCGGAAAATCCTCCCTCCAGTTCAACTTACTGGAAACACCACGAACATGGCCTCGTTTCTTTGGTCTTTGCAGGGCCTTGGTTAGGGCATCATTTTCCCTCTCACCATTTTCCTTTTTGCTGCTCAGGTTCCAGGCTCTTTGAGCGATGTTTGCAGTGCTCGGGCTGTAGAAGATGATACTGCTTGAGTCAGATAGTTGTGAACGAGCACGCGTAAATGGTTTCAGCCGTCCACTGAAACTGTCGCATGGATTCTGATAACCTAGCTCGGCCAATGTTGAATCCTGTTCTTCCCAGATCCTTTTTTTACCAGCATAACCGGTGTTGCCGAGGTGGTGGTCAAGCTCATTCTGCGATCGGAGCCACTTCATATGTTCACTCCTCTTGGCAAAATCCTGTGATTCGCACGTTTTAACAAATCTCGTCTAGTCCTCTTCTGACACATATGGATACTTATGGAAGAGGGTTTCACGGTTCTCCGCAAACTCGAGAAGCTTAGTTTTGTAGGTCCTCCACGCATGAGAGATCACCTTCATAGCTAGCTTCTTCCCCTTCTGTTTCATATGTTCTGGATATTGAACATATGGTTAGATAGAGCATTCGAAGAGTTCATTGCGGGTTTAGCGGCACCCTTTCCCGAGAAGCTAGACCACAAATTCTGGACAGTCTTGTATTCACATCATGGTCCAGAGGTACGCCTTCATTATTGGACTCATCAACAGTCACAACGTCTGTTGGCCACGTCGTCCGCGACCTTTACTTTCTTGTGTTAACAGAGGCGTATGCATCCTCTTCATGTGTCTGCTGTTGAGTCTGCTGCTGGACCTCCTCTTCAATATGTTGCTGATGCTCCGATTGAGACATCTTCAAATTCACAAAAAACACTAAAAACCTATAAAATATTACCAAATTTCAGTCACATACGCACAAACAGTCACATAACGAAGCAAATTCTCTCATGGCATTTGTACCAAAGCGCGATTTCGACTCGAACCAAAACGCGAAAAAACCTTATTAGGGCAGTGTCGAGTTGGTCGACGGGGAGTCGAGGTCGACAGCGGCAGCACGAGAATAATCAAGAAGGCAGTGTCAAGGCGGCGACGAGATCCGGGGAAGCAGACCGACGCGGCGGCGTTCTGCCGGGAAGGGTACGACGCGGCGGCGTGCTCCGGGGAAGGGGACGACGCGGCGGCGGTTTCTAGGCCAAGAAGTGATCAGCGCGCGCGAGAAAAGTGAAAAGTCTTGCTAAGTTTTGCAAAGAGAGCGTGCAAAAGAGCTAAAAGTACATGTCAAGGCGTCGACAAGCTCCGGGGAAGCAGATCAACGCGACGGCGTGCTCCGGGGAAGGGGACGACGCGACGACGGTTTCCAGGGCGAGAAGTGATCAGCGTGCGCGAAAGGTGAAAAGTTGTGCTAAGTGTTGCGAAGAGAGTGTGCAAAAGAGCTAAAAGTACCTTAGGGCAGTGTCAAGGCGGCGACAAGCTCTGGGGAAGCAGACCGACACGGCGGCATGCTTCGGGGAAGGGGACGACGCGGCGGCAGTTTCTAGGGCGAGAAGTGCTCAGTGCGCGCGAAAAGTGAAAAGTTGTGCTAAGTGTTGCGAAGAGAGCATGCGAGAGAGGTAAAAGTACCTAAGGGCAACTATTGCAGACACGCCTCAGAAGTGCCACCACTAAGCGCGTATCACTTTCGAAAAGAGCGTCTCTTTTCTTTTGAATTAATGTTCGTCTGTTGCCGTAATGCCATTCGCACAGAATTCGAAGCACTCCAACCTCATTGTCGATGACATGTGGGACGTGCCAAAACTAAATGACAAAATAGAAGTTCTGTGTGGACCGTCCCTTCACGCAAACGTTGCAACGCACTTGGAGCACCGAGGTGGGACAAATAGCAAGGGTCTAAATCGGAGACGCGCTTTTTAGAAACGCGTCTCACATTATCTTGCCTGGCAGACGCGTCTTCATGAGGCACGTCTCGCATCACTTTCGTAGGCAGAGCAAGGGTCTAAATTGGAGACGCGCTTTTTGCAAACGCGTCTCACATTATCTTGTCTCGCAGATGCGTCTTCATCAGGCGCTTATCATATCACTTTTGTAGGCAGAGCACATTAACTTACCTGACAGACGCGTCTTCGTGAGGCGCATCAAGGGTCTAAATCGGAGATGCATTTTTTGAAAAAACATCTCACATTTTATTACCTGATAGATGCGCCTTTGTAAGGCGCGTCTCGCATAACTTTCCCAATTTTTCAGGACACAGCAATTGCTATATTTCAGTACTGCTTCCTTAAGAAATAGAACACAAGGAATCAGTACTTCTCCATAAGAAACAAAGTACATGGCATATTTTCACACATTTGAGCATATATCACACAAATATCCAAATGGAAGTCCATTTTACACTCAATCGACCATATTTTTACATATTTTAATATATTTACACACAATCAATTTGGTACTTTACATTGCGGTCTTAGTTTTTTGAAATTCTTAACTTTTTCATGGTGATCGTTCTGCAAGTGAGGAAGTTTGTTGGTCGATGGTATTCTTAGCTTGATCATCGAGGTGACAAAAGAAGGAATCTCCTTAAATTGGTCAAACTCTTCCTCATCGATGGCATTCTCGACTCCGACGATTCGTCTTTTTCCATGTATAACCACCTTAAGTCTTTTATTTGTTGTGTCTGGAACATAGAACACTTGAGCAACGTGTTCTGCTAACACGAAAGGCACCCACTTATATCCTTGATGGTTAAGATCAACGCTAGTGAAACCATACTTGGCTTGTACAAAACCTTTGATTCCATCAACCCAGTTGCAATGGAAAAGAGGAATCTTGAATCCTTGAAACTCAAGCTCCCAGATCTCTTGTATTTGAGCATAGTACATTTATTTGTCTTGGCCCGCAGCATTATAAGCATCAACACGAACACAACTATTCTGATATGTGCTTTTCTTATCTTGTTCTATAGTGTAGAACGTGTATCCATTTATGTCGTACCCTTGATATGTAATAACTGTGAATATAGGACCACGATCCAATAGCATCAAAACTCTTTTTTTTTCATTTTTTGAAAGGGTGATGCATGATGTGGGTAGTTTCGTTCCTTTTACCGAGTCATTGATCCACAACTCAGGCCTAATTCCCATTTTCTTTAGATATGCCTGTGCATGTCCATGGTCCCGAGTTTTCCCATCCGTATAAAGCAATGTTCCAAGTAGGCTCTCGCACACATTCTTCTCAACATGCATCACATCAATCGAATGACGGACGTCTATGTCTTTCCAGTACGGTAGCTCCCAAAAAATCGATTGCTTTTTCCACATGTCATCCTCGCCAGTATTTTTGCCAGTCCTTTTGCGCTTACCAAGGATGACATGGATATACTTGACCATTTCATAGACTTCATGACCCGTGATGTGAGGTGGAGGATGCATCTTCTCAGTGTCACCATTGAAATTATCCTTCATGCTCTGAAACGGGTGCTTCATTAGAATGTAGCGTCGATGTCCCATGTACTCTGTTTTTTGTGACTCGCTCAAGTACTCTGAGTCTATTTCTTTCAAACAATGTGGACATCTGCAACCTACTTTTTTACTCTATCCGGACAAGTTACGTGCCGCTGGAGAATCACTAACAGTCACGAATAAAATGGCTTTGAGGCAAAAGTACTCACGCTTGTCGTCATCCCAGACTTGCACTCGATCGTTGTACCACAACTGCTTCAGATCTTCAACCAGAGGCCTGAAACAAGTGTTGATGTTATTCCCAGGTTGTTGTGGCCCTGGTATTAGTTCTGACATCATAATATATTTCCGTTTGTTGCACAACCAAGGAGGAAGGTTCAAAATTGTAAGCACAATTCGCCATGTGCTATGTGTGTTACTGTTCAAAAAACGATTCATGCCATCGGTGCTCATTGCGATCCTAACATTCCTCGGACAATTCAGGATTTCATGAATCAATGTTTCGCCACTGTGTGGCATAAGCAGGATGTCTTATCATTCCAGCATCCTGCTTATGCTTCTCTTTGTGCCATCGCAATAATTCTGACTCCTTGTTTGCAAACCAACGCTTCAAACGAGGAATGATAGGAAAGTACCAAAATACCTTTTTAGGCCCTCTTTTTCTTCTATTGCAGTTCTCGTCATCACCGTCATCTTTCCTACGATTGAATCTATCCACTCAACAAATAGGGCATTTCTCGAGGTTTTCATACTCAGGTCCACGATGTGAAATATAATCATTCTTGCACGCGTGGATTTTCTCCACCTCCAAACCCAGTGGACAGATTATCTGTTTTGCCTCATAAATTGTCGTATGGACTGTGTTGTCTTGGGGTAACATGTCCTTAAGGAGTGTCAACAATTCCTTAAAACTACAATCACTCCATCTGTTGCTCGCCTTCAACTGGAAAAGTTTTACCATCGCAAACAGTCTGGTGTACTTAGCAGCACAAGCATGATACAATGGCTTCTTTGAGTCTTCCATCATCTTCTTGTAATTTGCAAGTTCACCATTACTGTAACGATTATCGTTGCCATGTCTCTAGACATTGTGTACCATCTCCTCTATGTTATGCACCTGAAACTCGATGTCGTCATCGGTGAACCCTGATATATCTGGCTCATTCACATCCTCATCGTAATCTTCTTGGACACTGGTAGGGACCTCCCTCTCCAGATATGAATCTCTCATCTCTGCTTCATTAAGCCCTTCCTCCCCATCTTTGTTCCAACAACGATAATCCACCATGAATCCATGCGCGATCAAATGTGACCTAAAAACTTCATCTGTGCGGTATCTCTTCTCATTCTTGCAGTGTTTGCAAGGACAACGAATAGTCCCTCTAATGTTGTCCAACATGTATTTCTTCGCGAAAGCGAGAAATGCATCTACCCCTTGGATATATTCATTGCAAAGGTGCGGCCCATACATCCAACTTCGATCTAACGACATCTACGTACAGAAAAGAAGAACTAAATCAAAGAAATTTGGAGCCACTGATAATCACCGCAAGCCAACTTCAATCAAAGAAGATCTAAAGTAAAAAATAGTAAGAAACGGGAGAGGAGGAGAGGACTAACCCTTATGTTTTAAGATCCACTAATAATCACTACAAGACCTTTAGAATGAAAGAGGGAAAGAATAGTGCAAGAACATGGCAGATCTGGTAGCCACTTGTTCTGCCACAGCAGGGAGGTCGTAGAAGGGCAACAGGAAATCAAGACAGACTGATATAAAGCACGTCTATCTATAGAGGGAATGGGAGACGGTTTCGCTTCCACAACTAAAGGAGAAGAGCCAGACTGGTGATTATGGGAGACGCGCCTTATTCCACAATGAAAGGAGACGGTCTGAAACAAAAGTCCGTTTCAGTTACCTAAAATATATGAGTCGCGCATAGTTAAAGTGTGTCTCCTGTTTGTCAGAGAGAAGGGCACGTCGCGGATATCTACTTAACTGAGACGGGCTGTATTGTAACGCGTCTCCTTGTACGTTCAACCGAGCCATGTCAGATACTCGCTGAAGCAGGCTCATCTCGCTTAATCTTATCAGAGATGTTCTCTTTTTAGCTCGCCGCCCATCTTTGTCTCCTATTTGGGTTTCTTACGTAGTGGCTCGTGTAACCGAACCTACCTCCCTCCTTAGGGTAGCTCTAGTGTAGGCACGTGTCCAGAATAGCCGGATCGGCCTCCCTCGTTTGGGAAGCTCCGGTGCTGCTACGTGTCTTGTAGAGTCGGACCTACCTCCCTTCCCAGGGAAGTCTGGCACTGCCACATGTCCAATTGCACTGGACCTATCCCCCAGCAGAGGTAAGCTCTCAAGCTTCCATGTGTCAACATCCGGACCTAAGTCAGCAACGGGAAGACTACGGAATCTCCAATGGCACGAACATTCAAGGGCTATCAATTAACCCTTACAAGGCTTGGTTAACACGTCATTAATGGTGCACGATCAGAAGAATATCAAAGATGGTGATGATGTCATTAAGGCATGTTATCACCCTATTAACCGCCCTTAACATTGTAGATCGTGTATAGAATAGTTTATTACAACTGGGGCTACCTGTCGGGCCAGGCACACACTATAACAGTCAGTCCTTGGCATATAAAAAGGATTGTACCGCACGGTAGAAGGACAAGCTATCTTGACCAATCTCATACGCATACAGACTCATACAATCAACACAAACCACCTGTGGAGTAGGGTATTATGCTCAGACAGTCCGAACCATGTAAAACCTCTGGTGTTCACCTCTTGTCTGGATCTTGACTCATGACCCAACTGAATACGAACTTCCATGGACTACTTCTTAGTAGTATCGGGGGAAGTGTCCTAGTCCACACTTCGACATTTGGCGCGTCAGGTAGGGACGCTTTCGAGATTTCAAGATGGTGAGTTCTACTGTCGCATCATCGAACGGGCCGATTGTGCAACCTACTGGGGAAATCCCTCTAACGTGCAGCCGCCAGCCAACATTGTGGTTCTGGCAGGCAATGCTCCACTCCCACCACCTGCTCCAGCAGTCAACGTTGGACAACAGGATGGTGCATTAACGTCGGTGACTGCATCGACAAACAATGTCGAGAACGAGCTGAACGCAGCGGAGAGTCTACTCCAGCGTCCACCAGCGCCGGGAGCTCCTCCCGCCGTGCTAGAACAGTGGCGTGCTGATGTTGAGCATCTGGTTGCAGCTACAGCCAATGCTATCAGCAACCAAGGTCTGCCCCATGCAGGGCAGGCACCTACTCGGAACAGGACCTTGTTTGGTAGACTTAGTCCTCAGGCGTTGCAGCTCAGGAGACATGTGCCCTCCCATCAAGTGATGTCACTGTCCTTTGGGGCACACCGTACTCATACGGTGTCAAGGCTCCCAACGCAGGACCTCCGATCGGAGCTCGACCGCTGATACATGATGCAAGACCTGTGGAGTAAGATATTACACTCAAGCGGTCTGAAACACGTAAAACCTCTGGTGTTTCATCTCTTGTCTGGATCTTGACTCGCGCTCCATACGAACCTCCGCGGACTACGTCTTAGTAGTACTAGAAGAAGTGTCTTAGTCCACACAGAAGTGTCTTAGTCCACACTTCGACAGTAACCCTCTGAGGTAGAGGTGGGACTCGGGCCGTGCCCGGGCCGACCCGGCACGGCCCGTTCATGTTTCGGGCCGAAATGGCCCAGGCCCGAAAGCACGTCGGGCCGAAACTTTTTATGAAATAAATGGACAAAAAATACAAAAAAAATATGTAAAAATACTGAAGTGATAGAGAATATTTTTTGAATAATTTAGGAAAAAATCATCGAATTTGAACCAAATTTGAAGAAATTATACAAATTTGAACTTTCAAATTTGAATAAAAATGAAAAAACAACCTCAACATAGCAGCAGCCCAGCACTACTGGGCTGGCCCAACAACATTTAAAAATTGATTTGAGGACAAAATTTTTTGAATACATAGCCAAAAGCCTTCAAAAGATATGAAAAAATTTGTGAAGATTGAGAGAGTTGAATTATAAGTTCTTAAAAAGTTTTACATTCAAAATAATAATATATTGCGGAGAATAAAAAAACAAAGAAAAATGAATTTTGAGTTTTTTAAGCAATACATGGATAAAAAAATTCAAAAAGTCTGAAAAAAAATACTGGAGTCTAAGGATGTTGTATTTCATGTGTCCTCTGAACTTAAGTTTGAGAAACATAATAAATTGATCAGAACAAAAAACAAATAAAAAAGGGATTTGAGGAGTTTTTGTCATTTTTATATCTTGAATAATACATCGATTTAGTGAGTGAAATTTTTTGTGAGGCTTTTTAATGATGACACCAACCTCCATGATTTTTAAAGAATTTTTGAACTTTGTTTGAATGAAAGTGTGTTTGAATTTGAAAATTGCCTCATATGCTTATTAGCTTTTGAGAAGAGAGAAAATGTGAATCTTCACATGTTGAAGTACCTCAAAAATATATAAAAAATGCATATATATAGAAATATAGAACATACACATACAAAATAAAATTTTATACAAACATCTTTATTCTTTTGAGATTTACAAAATAGTGAAGAATATATACATATAATTTGTTTTGGTTATTTATAAAAAGTACAAAAATATCTATATAAGTTTGAAAATTATTATTCCAAGTGGTAGAGAGTATTTTGTTAAGAATATAGAAAAAAGAGTCATCGAATTTGAACTAATTTGCGAAATCTATACAAGTTTGAATATTTTAATAGGAATTAAAATAAAAAAACCTACAAACTCAAGAACAGACGTATCAGGCCGTCGAACTGATTCAGGCCGTTGGGCCACTTCAGGCCGTGCCGCCCGCTGTGCCCAAAACTCAAGCCCAGCACGGCCCGGTGTTCCAGACCAGGCTGGAACAGCCTGAACTGCCTTCATGCTAGGCCGGGCCAGGCCTCAGGCCGCGGCATCGTGCTTCGGGCCGCCCGGGTTTGACCCGGCCCAATTCCCACCCCTACTCTGGAGTAACCTAATTTATAAAAAGAGAAGTCATAAATGTTCAAATGTTCGTGGCTCCTATCTTTGCGTAAGAGTTTTTTTTTTTTTACTGATCCATAGCATCACATAAATTCCAGTCTCAATGTATGTCAAGTACATAAATTCTGTCAAGAATCCAGAAATTACTCAGCATCCGTATTCAGATAAGAGCCTAATAAGCATATCGTTGTGGTCCAAAGGCCAAGGCCAAAAATAAAATAGAAATAAGAATCACTGATCTAGCTATAATACCTGAATCATACAGTAACAAACTACCATTTCATCTTATCTACCAGCTTTGAAAATCAAAACCGAGGCCACGTGCAGCTCAACTCCAGGATCTGTTGGATTCATTGTCCTGCGGAATCCATCTTCGGTAGTGGCAATAATGAATTGGGAGGAGAGTGCTGCACTCTTTACTCAATCTTCACAGACGAGTAAATCAGCCTTGTGAACAGGAAGCATGCATAGAATCCAATCGTGCCCGTCAAGGCAAAAAAGGAATATGATGCAATAAGCATGTAGCCGAAGTACAGAATGGCTGAGACGAACTTCGTGATCTCCAGCTTCGTGAAGAAGTAGAAGGTTGCATAAAGGAAGAGGTAGAGAGCAGAGGACCCTGATGTCAGGTACGACCTCCACCACCACAAGTAGTCCTCACTGCAGAGCTGGAAGTAGCAGAGCACAATCGAGATCTCAGCGCATGTGACAATTAGGATCAAGAAGACGAGGAAGAGGAACCCAAAAATGTAGTAGAACTGGTGCAGCCAAATGGAGGTAAGGATGAAGAAGAGCTCAATGAACACAGCTCCAAATGGAAGAATTCCTCCAATCAGAATGGAGAAGATTGGGTTCATGTACCAGGCTTGCTCAGGTATCTGCCTTGGGATCTTGTTTGTCTTCACAGGATCTTCAGTGGCAGGTTTCTTGAAACCAAGGAAACTACCGACAAAAACTAACGGCACTGAGATACCGAACCAAAGGAGGACAAGGGCAAACATTGTAGTGAATGGAACTGCACCAGACGACTTCTCTCCCCAGATGAGAGTATTCAAGATGAAGAAAATACTAAACACACTGCCAGGAAAAGTGAAGGCTGTCCTCAAAGCAATGTTTTTCCATTCTGAGCCCTTGAACAACTTGTACAGACGTGAAGAAGAGTACCCAGCAAGAAGACCCATGAATACCCAGAGAAGGAGCATAGCTGTCATTAGTCCACCCCTGTTTGATGGAGAAAGGAAGCCAAGAACTGCAAATACCATAGTGACAAGAAGCATGCCAAAGAACTGTACACCGGTTCCAACATAAACACAGAGCCAGTCAGAGTTTGCTGGAGGCCTGAAAACATCACCGTGTACAAGCTTCCATCCAGTCTCTTCTTGGACTTCTTCCTGTGTCTCAAGCTGGTTATACTTGGAGATATCCCGGTAAAGGGTACGAAGCATGATCATTGCAACCATCCCCGAAAGGAAGAGAACAATCATGAGAGAATTCACGATGGAGAACCAGTGGATTTGATCATCTGTCATAAGTAGATAGCTATCCCATCGGGATGCCCACTTGATATCACTCTCCTGAAAATAAACATAGTAAATCAGAAAAGAACCAATAAAAACAAATGATAGCCATACTACATTTAGTGCATTGTAAATAGCACAGCTACTTCAATAACAAATTTAGAGAATGAGCACATAAGTCGAATATAGCTGACCTTGAAATCCACATCATAAGTAAAAATGATATCCTTGCCAACTTCAACCTCCTGAGGAGAGTCAGACGATGTAATTACACGTTGTGCATGAGGATCACAAGTGGTCAGGCGGGTCTTCTTATCATTCCACTGCCCTTCATATTCATGCTTGACACTGCAACACATATCAATTTTCAGTTTAGATATAACAGCTGGAAGGATGTGAAATACTTGAAAACATTGTTTTAAAATGTGTTTACGCACCTGTATGGTTTCACTTCAAAGGCCACAATCCGAGAAACATCCCTCTGTTCATCTATGTGGTATTTCACCGTAAAGGACAGATGATTGTGGATGAAGTATTTTTCATCCTTGCTCTGCAACAGAAATATAATTTAAAAGTGCACCGCAAAAGAGTTTGTATTTTTACATATTTGTTCAGCAAATGATAATAATTTACCCCTGAATATTTTCCTTTGGCACCAACATGGAATCCATGTTGATAAAAGTAGGCGCCTTCTTGATCCACTCTTTGAATAGGAACGACTAGAGGGAGGTTGTCAAGAATCCTGTTGATATTGCCAAATTACTTTTACAACAAATGTTAAACATGAACGAGTAGGTAGGGAATCAAGAGGCTGAACTATTGACATACATGTTAACACGGTACTCGTCTTCAATTTTTTCTTTGAGAACCTTTGCTTCTTTCTCCCCCACAGAAATCTTACAGACAATTTGACACATCTGAGGCTCCCTCATTTCAAACTGTGAAACACATTTGAAAATGTTAACTCATGCTAAGATGTCAAGCACCAAGCAAAGAAATCGAAGTGTGCTGAAAGAACCAAACCGTATATGGAGAGTTCTCAATTCGATCACCACGAAGAACTTCACCAAGATTTTCGGCACTGTCGATGATACTATCTGGCTTGCAGAACGGGAGAGAATAGTAGGAATACGGGAGTTGAGTCTTGATTGAGGTCAGCTTGTTGACTTTCACGGGGAGCGGATCTTTCTGCAAACATAGATCAGATATAATAATTCTTAGGATCAAAATGTTTGAAGATAGTAGTGCCAATTAACTGAACCACATGATTACCATGCACTTAACATTTTTCAAGCAATACAACAGCACAAGGTAATGGAAGCTGTTGCCAAATATATCATTTAGTTATTCTAAACACAGTTAAATATATCAACAAAAGGCAAATCTTGCCGCGGGTCATACATTGACAACTAGCCAAATTTCAAACGTATGCAGGCAATCAGGAATGGAGAACATAAAATTCAGTTGAATATATCTAGCAGAAAGAATACACAAAGGCATAAGAGTTAAGCCCAAATTTAGTCCCTAAACTATTACCTTGGTTTAATTTTCATCCCCCATCTTTTATACCGGACATATTCAATCCTTTCTCTCTCAAAACCGTTTACTTACGGTCCCTTATGTGGTTTATATGGTGGTTTTGATCTCTGATCTCATATCATTTTTTTTCTTTCACGTCTCCTCCTGAGAAATCTCTTTCTAAATTCCAAATTTATTTTTCTATTCAACCGTTGACCGTAGGGGGCACCATACAGGATTGGCAGCAACATCGTGGCGCTGATGTATTGTCCCCGTACCTAGATTGGTCCAGCGTCCGTGCAACAGCAACCACAAGCCTTTTTATATGGCGTTGTGGTGAGGAGAGAGGACGTGAGGGATGAAAATGGTTAGGTTAGGGTCAGCGTGGAGAGGTTACCTTTTTATATAGCTCTATCTGAAAACAGAACCATCAGATCTCATTCATGGTTCACATAAATTGGACCGTCCAGCCCAGGCCCACGCCTCTCCATCACCTCCACCTCTGCCTCCGCCCGCCCACGCCGCCGCCTAGCCGGGCGCCTAGGCATTCGAACGCGGTTTCATAACACACCTTGCTGGGCATTCAGTTAACCAAAACGACCGGTATGGTTTTTGGTTTTTTTTTCAAACTTCGGTTATAAAAAAAATGAAAACCACAAATATTACCAGTGAAAGAAAAAACCAATACCACGGTTAACCGAGAACTTCAGTTCTATTTCCAGTTAAACCATAAAAAAACTGGAACAACCCCATTGCCATCAATAAGTGCGGATCCGGGTCCATCGTCGAGCGTCGACAGCGCATCGACAGACGGGCGCAGCGGCACATCGCTGCAGTGGCTCGGCGGGGCACGGAGCGTGATGGCCGAGCTCGCCAGGGTCCGGTTCGGGGCGCGGCAGGGTGCGACGCTTGAGCTCATCGGTGTCAAGGCTCCAACGGGTCGCAGAGTGTAGCAGCCGAGCTTGGTGGGGGCTGGAGGGGCACGACAACTGAGCTCGGCGGGGTCAGGGCACACCGGTGGAGGCGCGACGGGGCGTACGCACAAGCTCGCCGAGGTCGGGGCACGCTGGAGGTAGCAATCGAGTGTCGGTTGACGGGCTGAGTTAAGGTAATGAGGCATTAGGGTTTCACTTTCACTTGGGCTGGGCCTGGTACCTGGACTGGAGTGTATTGGGCCGAAAATCAGTTAGTTTGGTTAACCGGAATTTGAAACCAAAACCGGAATAAGAATTCAGTTTTAGCTGAATGGAAACCAAAATTTGTTCCTGTACCTGGACTTCAGAGACTAGAGTGTATTGGGCCAAAAATCAGTTAGTTCGGTTAACCGGAATAAGAATTCAGTTTTAGCTGAATGGAAACCGAGATTTGTTCCGGTTTCGTCAATTTTGGTTTCTTCAGTTTCCATTCCGGTTTATTCGGTTTTGGTTTGTTTTGCCCACCCTGAACCTTCAGGGATTTAAATCCTAAGATAATCCACAAAAAACTGTACTCCAAAAATTAGAAATTTTATCGTCACCGATATCTACCGCTATGAACCATCCAAACGACACGGAATTACTGTCTCCCAAGCGGTCAGCACTCGTAAATGGCTTCCGACGACAACCACTGCAGCCCCGCGATCACGTCTGCTGACACACCCCCGGGGACGCCCGCAAATTCGCTGCCTAATCTCGTGACCCTCGATCTGACGAGTTGGCGAGTGAGCAACGAGAGGTGTATAGACGGAGATCGCCAAACGCAAAAAAATTACAGCTTTCTGCGCAACTCTTAGGGTGCAGGCATTCCCCGCATTGCGCGGGGACCGCGTCCCGTCACGAAGCAACGCAGACAGATCTCGCGGCTACCGGCCGGCGCGCTGGCAGATCTGGCGACGCCGGCGCCAGATCCGAAGCAAGCGCGATGCCTCGAAGCAAACAGGAGCGAGACTAAGATCCCTGAGCGAGCGGGGAGGGGGGAGAGGAGGAGGACGGACCTTGTCGAAGTCGTTGGGAGCGACGCCGGGTAGGTAGAAACCCGCGGCCGGGGCCGCGAGGCACAGCATGGCGACGGCCAGCGCCGCTAGCGAAATCGCCATGGGGACGGAGGATCGTGGTTCAAGCGCCGACGGCTCGCTTCCGCGCGGAGGGCGAAGTGGAGAAAGATCAGAAGGACGAGAGGAATGCCGGTTTGCGCGACGGCGAGACGAGGTGGCGGTAGTTAATGGAGGTGGGCGCAGGCGCAGATGCAAAGCGCCGCGCTGCCTACCGATGCTCCTCCTGCCTCACCGACAAGTGGGACCCACGTGTCGGTATCGTCTGTAATCAAATTGCTGATAAATCTTAAAGGATCGGATGCGGCTTCTCTCCTCCAGCTCCTTCCTCTTATGCTTTCTCCCGCCAGCTGTCAAAATGCTACGCTAACAGTTAAGACACTTCAGCTAATAGACGCAGAACGCGCAGCGAACGGCGAACGTTAGACGTCTTCGGCTTCTAGACGATATGAAACGGATAAAAATAAATCGAACTCGCTCTCACTAGCTCCACTGAGAAGCGCATCAGCCACACCTGCCTCGTTGACCTCGCCGGATGCCGCCGCCCCGGTTCCTCCCCCGTCGAACCTCATCGCCTTCTCAGGATCGGCGCCGCTTGCCCCGCGAAACTCGCCGCCCTCAACGGTTTTGTCCATCAGTTCAAGTCCATTCCTTCGCCAAACTCCGCCACAGTAGTTCACGGATCGGACCACGCAGTCGCCACTTACTTCCTCCGCGGACCAGACCGCACAGATGCTTCACCGAGCGAGAGAAGGTAGCCGCATCTCAATCACCCACCTTTTCTTGCCCCCCCCCCCCCTCCGATTTACTCCACTTGCGCCTCTCTCCACATCTCTCAATCACCTCGTGCTCGATGGGGGCAGTGGCCAGCGAAGATCCCCAAATAATCCCGTATTGAATCCAACCAATTTGCTCCAGAGTGCTGTCACGCCCGTGGCCGCCAGCGCGCTGTCGCCGGGACGTGCGCAGAGACACTGGCCGCCGTGGAGCACACGAGCGCCGCGAATCGCCGGAGCGAGCAGGAGGAAGACGATAGTCTATTCGATATTCTGTTCTGTTCGATACCCGGTCTGTCTCAGCATGGCTCAGTTACAAACCCTGTAGAGCACTGCCTGGACCCACTGGTCAGGCCACCTCAACATCTGGACCCATTGGTCAGTACCCACACACACACCAGCACACCTACACCTTAAGTATGTATCACCAGTCGTGACATCTCCCCGCCCTTCAAATGGAGCTTGTCCCCAAGCTCCTGAATGCATGGAACTTGTTCAGAAGAGAATGCAATCACCAAGGTTGTAAACAATCATCCAAAGACTTCGTGAAATGCCTTGATGAAACTTGTGTGCCACACCTGACCAGCCGAGCTGCACTTGCGGCACTGTATGATCTCCATTCTGAACCAATGTCTCCAGAATTGCCAGTGGCAGGAACAACAGAGCTCCTTCAGGCCAGTTCTGATTCTCCTGGACCACCCTGTGCTTAACAGCTGCTGGCCACATTCCTTCAGATAATTGATCTATATCATGTGGAGGCCTAAGGGTGACCAACCCACCAGGATCATACACATACCAAGTTGTAAATGTATGAGAGGGCCTTGAAGAGAATAGTGTTGGAGAATTACTCAGCAGTTCTCTGAATCCTTTTAGTAATGCAGTTAGTGCTGTTTCTGCAGTACCCACGGCCTGTAGGATAAAAGCTGCAGCACATAATTTCATATCTGAACATTCTATTTCAGTTCCACTATTTTTGTTCCCGGGAGAAGCAAAGAAAACTGGCACTTCCTTTAATAGTTCAATATCTTTCATCACTGTAAGTTGACAAATCCTCTCTTGCTGTACAGCATAGTATGGATTAGACTGAGAGAAACCAGCACTCTTCAACATTTGCATAACGTCAGTTTTACTTATATTCTTCCCATCCAAGTAGTATTCATCCTTCACAGCTTGTGCCAGGCAGCCTAACTTGACTGGTAGGATCTTAGCAAGGGTTGCTTTAGAAACAGAGATTGACATCTCATAATGTTCTTTGGCAGGATAAGGTTCCATTAAAGTAGTGATCTGCCTGATCTGAGATAGAGCATTGTCCTCGAGCAAACTTTGCTCACTCCTCCTGTCTAAATCTGTCTGTGAATTCCTTAATTTATGATATAGTACCCCTTCACCCTGCGACGATGCAGATAATTCAGAGAGATGTTGTTGACCCATAGAAGTCACAATTTGCCCCACTAAAAACTCCCTTTCTCCAAATCTGTGCACAGGAACTCGTTTCTGCATTAATCTTACAGTGGTGAGCTCACTGTTAAATGCATACCCAACTTCATCGCTAGTTTTCGTTGCACAATGTTTCCTTTTCTTCTCCCCTCTCGCAGTCAACCTGCCATTAGAACTACTATTCTTAGGCTTCATATCACTGGGCTGCAAGGGCTTGACTATGATTCCTCCAAGCATTGCAACCATAGGATTCAGAGCAGCCATGGAACCAGTAGCACAATGGTGCAGAAGATTTTTGTTAACTTCCTCAAGTTTGCTATTACCAAAAGTTTCCTGCATACTGGCCGACAGAATTTCAGTTAACATTGCTTTTATCACAGACTCTGTCAGACTTTGTTCAGGCTGTTCTAGATCAGTCCCAGGGGGTTGGACCTCTGTCACCAACCATACTACATTGTCTATTACCCATTTGTCCCATAGGAGAGCTAAACTCAATGAAAGCACTGAGTGACTGGCCACCTGAATACCGCAATTATCAGCTTTGATCCACCACTGAATTTCAGGATCCCATGTTGCAATAGTTATCCCTGCACCATGGACACCCTGTACTTTGGCTGGTATATATGGTTGTGCCTGCAATTCCCTAACAAAAGAGTCATATCTCATAGCATCCTCTTTCTCAGTCTTCTGGCTGCACAAAAAGAATCGTGAAGTCCACCAATGCTCTGTGTTTGTCACTGCATTTGAACCCAAGAACAGTTCTGTCTTGAATAGGGAGGACATTTCACCCTCTTCTGACACCAGCAACTTGTATGATGTGTTGTCCCGTTCTCCCTCATCAAGCAACACAGCACAAATAGGACTGTCTGACATAGGCCCAGTCAAGACTATGTGCACAGAATGCTCTTCCACGTCCTTCCAATTTAACTCCAAGGAACCTACCTCATGTGCATCCTTCCATTTCTGGTTGTATGAAGTGAACATGCATTTCTCCAGGTACAACCTAGTCTCTGGTACACATTGTTGGATACCATTTAACCCCAATTCAGACTTCCTCACTTCACATCTTGCCTTGTCCTTTTGTATGCCTAAATCATAATCTGGATCATGATAATATTTCTTGCTGAGTTCCTGAACTTTGTCTCCATCACTGTCTCGTGTTTCAAGATCAGCCTCATGAGCTTGTAAATCATAATCGCCCTTGAAACCATATTCTGCAGCTGGAACTTCTTCACTGACCCCATCCGCACAAATAAATGCAGACCCATTGGCACCATGACAAGAATCAGCCTCCTCATTGTCATACTCATCCCATATCACCTCTGAGAAGACCACCTTTAGTTCCCCTTGCTCCACCTCACTGGTATGATGATTGCCATACTGATAGTCCTCCTGAACCATCATCTTGCTATCAAGAACCCCATCAGTCTTCACTACTGAAGTTGAAAATGAACCAGAATCATTTATGTCACCCTCATCCATGTTTTTAAGAGTTTCTTCTTCCAGATTCTTATAATCACAAATCCATCCTCTCATTCTTTCAGTCTTGGACAGTGCCTCCACTTGGTTATCAATTTCAGCCACTTGCTTGAAAAGCAGGTCCATCTCCTTGCGTGCTTGTTCTCTTACAGAAGCTGCCAACCTTTGCTGACTTCGGAGTTGCTTTTGCACATCCGCTACTGTGTCAATACGCTGCCAAATCAGATCAAGAGTACTAAATACCTTCTCCCATTTCTCCACTCTGTTCTGCGCCAAAATCTCCATGGATTGCAATAGACGCAGCAACAAGCATTCAACAACTCCTCTTCTCACGTTACGCAACCCACCTCCACACAATCACACCAGAGGCTCGAAATTGCAACACGAGAGCTCAAATTCCACCACGCTTCCACTGCTGATTTCCAACCTCCACAGAAGCCAAACCAACTTCCCCAATAGCAAACCCTAGCCACAGAGCAGAAATCAAATCCCCGTGCCGAACCTTGCTGATGTAGCGCCGCGAGTCACCGTGGAGCACGACTTCTTCTCTCCACCAAGCTCGCGCTCCCCTTGTCGACGAGCCGCGACATGACACCGCCACTGAGGAGGAAGTCGGTCGAGGAAGAAGCGGCGAAATCGGTGGACGCGACGCTGTTGACGACCACGGAGAGAAGGATGAGAAGTTCCCTGTGAAGACGGCTTCGCCGACGCTGCTGCTGCCGGAGCTGAAGGAGAAGATCTGGAACTCCCCCTACTCCTGACGAACTCGACGACTCGCCGCCGTCGAAGAACCGCGGACCTCCACCACCGCCGAGGAACGACGGGCTCTGATACCAGTTGTCACGCCCGTGGCCGCCAGCGCGCTGTCGCCGGGACGTGAGCAGAGACACTGGCCGCCGTGGAGCACACGAGCGCCGCGAATCGCCGGAGCGAGCAGGAGGAAGACGATAGTCTATTCGATATTCTGTTCTGTTCGATACCCGGTCTGTCTCAGCATGGCTCAGTTACAAACCCCGTAGAGCACTGCCTGGACCCACTGGTCAGGCCACCTCAACATCTGGACCCACTGGTCAGTACCCACACACACACCAGCACACCTACACCTTAAGTATGTATCACCAGTCGTGACAAGTGCTTGCTTACCAAATTTCTCTGCAGCAACAGCAACATCAGGTGGGGTATGTGCCTATATTCCTTCGTTGATTTTTTACTTAGTGTTCGATTTTGTACTGCAGGCAGAGTCAGCAGGAGGCAGCAAAGGAGGAAGTCATGCAAGGACCTAGCACCGGTATTTTTCTGTTTTAGTACCACTTTGCTGTTGCTTATAAGCACTTTAAGAAATCACCATAATTAGAATGCTTATTCTCAGAGGCAAGTAACCATTACAGTGATAATAATAGACACTGAAACTTTTTAAAAAATTGATTGCAACAATAACAACTAGGGAAACATATTATAAAAATATGGAGTACATCGTTGAATTGACCCTTGCTGCTGTATTTCTTGGTTTTGTTAGGGCATTGACATCAGATTAACCCAAGATGGATGCATTGAAGCGCTTATAGCTCCATGGTACTCCAATGTTTGTGTGAGATTTTGGTTGTTCGGAAAGTCCAAGTGACCCTGAAACAAAGGGACGAGATAGGGAATGTGAGAAATATGTTGGGCATTAAAAACATAATAAAATTGAAAATCTATGTACCATCATTAGTGTTTGTGATTGTGGTGGTGTTTGTGTCATTATATTAGTATCTTTCTTTTTCTTTTTTTCTGTTTTGTGATTTCTCTAAACCACCAATAGGTCTTGGTGAACCATGAATTTCTTTTATCTTGAGCTTGATACCCCTTGGTTTCTTTGCCTTCACAATGTTTTTTGAACCTGTAGATAACTGTATTAGGATGTGCAGAGTTGAAACAAGGACAAAGGTATTGTGATTGAATATATACCTTCTGCATTAGATGAAATGCACAAATCTGGGTCAGGTCTAATTTTCAACCTTTTCTCTATTTCTTCTGCTAAATTATCAGCTGCTTTAGTAGAAATAGAGTATGTTTCTTCAGATTCAGTAGCATGAGCAAGTATTCGATTAAAAGTTTTGCTTAATGCACTGTATCAATTTGATAGCTGCACTTTGGGATCCTCATACATGCTAAGGTTGCTAACTACATGTAGAACTTTCGCATTAATAGTCCACCTCTTTAGAATGTATTCTTCCGGTAATGATTTAAATTATTGATGTTCAATATCTTCAGTGCATGAGAACACAGAATTCAAGCAAACTCAATTTTTTTGCAGCCGCATCTCACTGTTGACCCTAAAGGTGAGAAGTGAACTATATGTTCATCATGCTTTCCATGTAGTTTTACTTTGTACTCCTTTTCTATAGCTTCATCACCGCAACAGAATAAGTCACAATTTAACGTTTGCAGAACCGGCTCCTCAAATAATCTAAATACTGCTGGAGTATACACCTTTGCTGCTTTCTTTAATATTGTCAACTCTACCTTCGGTACGGGTGTACTCTGACTTGCTCTGAAGTCACTTGTAACCTCATCATATCGTTTATCCCTCACGAGTCTGTCGAAGTGTTCAAAAAAAAAATAAGCATGCCATACTTTACACTGATGTAGCCTTTTATTTCATTATTCAAGCTTTCATTTTTCTGTGTAGTACTCATATCAGCAGAAAAAGAGTTCCTGCCATATACTAGTGTCCAATGATACCTTTTATCAAAAAGTCGCTGAAGCCATTGGTTATCTTGGAGCTGAAACATGTTCAACATTTTGTTCCATGATAAAGTTGTCCTCTTCCTCTTGATCATAAATACATTTCTGAAATTCAATATTAAATTTCCTATAATCTTTAGTAGCTCTTGCAAGATGCTTGCATGTATTTTGATTGATGTGCCACACACATAGCCTATGATGAGTATCAGGTAGAACTATTTTGATTGCTTTACCCATGGCTGCATCTTCATCCATCAAAATAGTTTGTGGTTTCTTTCCAGACATTACCTTTAAAAATGTTCTAAACAGTCAAATAAAGCTCTCTGATGTCTCATCATATAATAGTGCAGCACCAAAAATAATTGTTTTCTTATGATTATTTACCCCGACAAGCAAACCAAGAGAACGACCATCATCCAGTTTTTTGTATGTTGTGTCAAAACCAACAACATCACCATAAGATTCGTAGTATGCAACCATTTTAGCACCTGCCCAAAAAATATTAGTTATTAAATTATCCTCATCAACTTGAATAGAATAGAAAAAGTTTGCATCTTCTGATGTCTTCTTCTCCATATATTATAACACGCCTCCAGTATCCCCTTGGTGTACCTTCAGTGATCTCTTTGTGCATAATCTGTTCTTCACATCAACACGAGTGAATCCAAGATTTTCCATTCCACCTGCTTCTTTTGCCAGTAAATCAATAGCTGCTTTTGTAGATATACCTAATGATTTTGCCACTTGTATCCTTGAAATTTGTGCTTCATCAATTTTTCTTTGTGATCTCAATTGGTGGACCTGTTTTGTGCTTGCAAGCATATGGTTATGTTCGGACATAAAGTGTACAGAGTATGATCCACCTACAAGGTTGATCTTCATAGATGCTTGACACATATACCGTGTCTCTGATTTCATGTGACATGTATTTTTATCCATTGATTCATATATTTTGTCAGGACGCCGAGTTCCTGCTAGTGTAAAAATTGGTTAAGTTTGATCGTGCTATAAAATTTTATTGTAGCAACAACACTGAACAAATGCATACCTTCACGAGAGCAACAAAATGCTCTAGTCTTTATTATGCAAGAATTTCCCACGTAGTGACATCTATTTCTTCGGATACTGAAACCTATCTTTGCAGCATAAGCATTGTAAAAGTCATATGCCTCTATCTCAGTGTTAAATGTCATCCCAACCTTTGGAATCATGTCTTCTGGACAATTTTTTTCCATTTTCAATCGCCGCTAAACAAAAATTATCATAATAATTGAATATTTTTTATCAATAAAGGTAACATTCATCTACACTGTGAAAAGGAATATGGACGTAAATATAATCTGACTAACTACGGTGTTATTTTCAGGTTCTTTCAAAGGATTTTAGTGATTAGAAGTAGAATCATGAGTGATGAAACTTGTCTGCTGAGACTTGCGTGCAGTAGGTGTGGAGGATGGGACACTATGAAAAAGAACATGGATGTAAATATAATCTGACTAACTATAGTGTTGTTTTCAGGTTCTTCTAAAGGATGCCATTTAGTGATTAGGAGAATCATGAGTGATGAAATTGAAACTTGCCTGCTAGACTGGCGTGCAGTAGGTGTCGAGTATGGGTCTCCTGATCACGTGCAGCTGCAGTTCTCTGTCACAGGGAGATGGGTCACCTGACCACGACACTTCTCTATCAGGGGGCAGCAAGTCCTACTCTCTGGCGACAATAGTCTCCTAGCGAGCAGGACAGATGAATTGTCTCTCTCCTGGATTCACGAGATCTCCTTTTAGATGTAGCATGTCTTCTAGGTTATTCACTGCTGTAGATGGTCATGACCCTTCCATACTTTTGGCGAGATTATATTTTATTGTTTGCTGCAGTTGTGCCTGATTACAATTTTTTGGCGCCATATTTTATTGTTTTGCCGCGCGCGGATAGGACTTCCGTCTCCGTCTGAAACCGTCCGCCGCACATTTCACATCCGTTTTGATGAGGTGTATCGCCTGATAGCGTGGATCGGTAATGTTTTTACAGCTGGTGGGAGGAGGCATGGGAGGAGGGAGCGGGAGGAGGAAAGCCCCATCCTAAAGGATCCACGCTTCCCTAACACCTCGGCCATATGCCAAGTAAGCATTCTGTGCTCACCTATCATTGACTGACTTTTAAAGTAATGACTACTATACAATTTGATTTATAGTGCAATTCTGTAATCATTCATCTTCAACTATTAGATGTTCATTCTCGGGTGGTTGTGTTTTTTTACTTAACTCTCATTTAGTGAGAACACACGGGTGGAGGGGGTTAAGTAAAAAACACAACCACTCTAGAATAGACATTCAATAGTTGAGAATAGATGATTATAGAATTGCATCATTAATCAGATTGCAAACTAATTATTCCCGACTTTGAAGCTGATAGCGACAAATGTTATCCGTTGGTGGTGCTGCAGTACCGACGAGCAATGAGAACGACCCACAACGCTTTGCTTGCGTTCGTGCCAAACTCAATCGGGCAGGTGGGCCAGGGCACCGCACGTCGACCACAAGTCAGTGAGCGTGTTTGGTAGCTACAGGTGAGCGCACGCTTCGTGTGTCGTTACGTGCGCTGGTGGTGACCTGGTGGGGCGGGGTTCATGGAATCGACGGTGTGGAGCGATATGACACGTGGGACCAGGTTCTTTCGTACAACCACTCCAAGGTGATGTTGGTGGAAATTTTCTGACTGGGTTTACCTGTATCATTCCCGATGCATTGACCTGGGATTTATACAGTGACAGTAGTACATGTTAAGATTCCAAGAACCCGCAAGTTACTCAAGAGGCTCTTTTCTTAAGAAAAAAACATTAAACGGTACTAACGTACTCATTATACAATGGATGGTAAGTATAAGATTTTATTAGACTGAGTCACTGTCATAATCTGATCACTTTGTTGGTTGTGTAAAAATGACATAATTCTTAGTGGTAAAAACTCGTCTACCTTGCAGGTTATTTACTGGGGCACTTATTTGCTCTGTTTGTGGTCACATCTAAGGCCCCTTTTAGCAGAGCTTCACAATGCTGATTCTCAGGCAGAATCAATGGAGCTGTGCCAAACACTATTTTTCAGGAGAAGTGATTCTTAACTGATTCTGAGAAGTGATTCTCTGAAATGAACTAAGAGGCTGAGAGCTGGAAAAAGTAGCTTCTCCTGATTCTGTAAAGTGATTCTCAATCCTGATTCTAAGAGTTCATTCTAAAAAATCATTGAGAATCACTTTCAGCCACAGAATCACTTCATCTAAGAATCAGAAGTGAGTTTGGAGAATCAGAAGCTGGAAGTTGTACCAAAGGGGGCCTAACAGACCTGTTTAGACTACCAGCACTCAATTTACTCTAAAACATATTCTATATACTATTATCCTTCTAATTTTTCAGTATCTCATCTAAATTTACATCCATCCAGTATGGTTTACAGTATGCTACTGCGGACAGCCTTACGGAGGTGTAAACATGATTGAAGCAGCCGGTGAGATGTATATTTATCCCACATGGATGACAGTAAAATATATTTTTTTCGAAAGATCGGGAGGAGGAGCACCTGCGTAATATCATATAAGAAGAAAAGCGACCCAGTTTATATAGAAAACCGGGTCGAAAACTGTACAATAAAGAGGAGGATGCCACATCTTCTACCCGACGAACAAACACCACCAACTCTGTGGATACATAATGGCAAACAAATCACGATACTTATACTCTAATTAGATATGATAGAGGACTTTCATACAATGTTCATCCTCCAAAACAACGCCTTCAAGAAGGGAAACGACGTAGGAACGCCGTCGTCGCTAACAAGTTTTTAACGCGGAGGATCGACGGGGGAGGTACTTTGACAACACCTCAACAGAACTTACGACGCGTGCACGCGCCGTTGTTGTCAGCTCACCTGCTCCAATGAACTACTGAGTAGGAGTCTCTATCACCAACACCAACATCTAAGATCGGTGATAGCCCGACTCGCGAAACCATGGAGCATAAATATCTGTATCGCACTCACCACCACTACCACACCACGCTCGCGATCGACATCGCGACCCACGTCTACACTGTCAAGCTACAACACTCACGGCCACCATCGCAATCCACATGGCAAAATCACGAGTGGATTGCAATCAACCTACAACAACATGACCAAACACCACAATGATGCACATCAACCTCTGGGACCCTCCTATTCTACCTGCCTTCCGGTCATTGCGCCACGAAGATCGAGGCACTAACCTTCGTTTGCCCAAGATCGACACCATCTGTTGAGGTCAGCACCCGCGAGCTCTGTCGCCCAGATCCGCCGTCACGGGCGCCTCGCCGACTATGCCGCTCAGATCCCCCGTCACAAATGTCTCGTCGACCTTGCCGTACAGATCCGCCGTAGCAATCATATGCAAGCCCCACAGCCTAAATCCGCCATCGCTTACCGTCCGAGCAAAAGAAGGTCCTATCTTCGAACACTTCTATGGCAACATGATGCATCATATCTGACCGCCTCTACTTCCGTAATCACCGCCGGCGTGCCCTCACAAGCCCACTCCACACCAAGAGAAGGATCTCTCCGCTGCAGCAATCTTCGACGGCACGATGATTGCCTTCCTTACCTTCACCATCACCATTAGTGGGGGGATCCCGTGGAGCCACGCCAAACCTTCTCCCCAGTCCCCACGCACTAGTAAACCCTAGTGTTCTTTCTCCCTGCCGCCGTCTCGTTCCTTCTCTATATAAACCCCAGCCGCCTCCTACCTTGCATTCCTTCTCCGTGCCGTGGCCCTGTGCCGCCAGCGCCTTCTCCGTTCGCCGCCAGCGCCGGTCCCGATCCAGATCCGGCGAGTCTTCCATTCCAGCGAGGTGGTGGAGGTGAGATACTGCTCGATGATCCGCGGCCGGGCACCGCAGCCTCGCCGACCGTTGCGGCTTCGTCTCCCAGGCGGCCTCGCGCGACCGTCGCGGCCTCATCGGCTCCCTCGCGACCTCGCCGGCCGCCCCGGCCTCGTCTCCCTCGCCGCCTCCTCGGCCTCATCTCCCTCGCCGCCTTCATGCACGACCACCGCGGCCTCGCCGGCTCGGCTCCCACAGCAGAGGATGTGAGTTCCATCGCGGCCTCGTCGGCTCGGCTCCGTTGACGCGGGCTTGGAGGGCGCCGACGCTCACCTCCGAGGCACCCGCGGGCGCCACCCATTCCGCCCCCGCGTCTGCCCGCCCAGGCGACACCTGTTCCGGCGAAATCTGCGGCACGGCGGTGGCCATGGTGGCCGGCGGCGGCGGCGGCGGCGGCCAACAGTCGGCGCGTTGAATGGCCAGCATCAATCCTATGTTCTTGATTTTTTTTCTTGCCCAGATCTGCTTTTTTTAGATGTAAATGATCCCCTACATGCTAATGTAAATCTTGTTAATATAAGCTCCAGATCTGCGATATTTCCCCACATCTTGTTAATGTAAATCAGCTTGAGCGATGAGTCGTTTCAGCTAAAACTCCGGTGCGACCTTCGTAGTGGCGGAGAGATGGAACTGCTATTCGGTTGCTTTTTCTTTTGTCTAGTTGCAGCAGTAAAGACATCGGGTCCTGTTGGCCGACGGCTATAATGCAAATAAAGTTGTCGGTCTGATATAACCGACAATCATATCGGTCTAACACAATCGACAATTATAATTTGTTTAGTCAGTACAAACATCGGTCCACTACTACTGACGGCTTTAACCTTTTATGAATGTTGGGACTGACGGTCATAATTTAAGAACGTCGACTTTGGGTCGTCATATCGCCTTCAGTTATTTATCGACGGCTATGTGGCTGACATTTCTTTGCACTTCCTGTAGTGCACATTCTCTCTCGTCGGCCTTCCTTTGACCTCCATCGGCGCCGTCCACACAGCGCGCGCCCAACCTGAGCACACACGCTTATGCCTTCGCCTGCCTACGATGCGCCTCTTCGACACCCGCCGCAAGCTCGCGCTCCGCGAACCCCGCCAATGGCGCCGTCTGCTTCGCTCTCGCCGGCCTTCCTCTGACCTCCACCAGCACCATCCATGACCCGCGCGCCCAGCCTAAGCGCACACGCTCCCAGCCGCGCATGCCCGACGCCGCGTGCCCGATCTTCGCCGTCTTCCTCTCCTGCCGCCGCCGCGTGCCCGGCCTGCCCCGCTCCCAAGTCGGCTGGATCCGGCTGCTGAAACTTCAGATCCAAGCGGCAGGCTGCCGGATCCAGCCGTCCCCACTCCTGTCGTCGACGACCACCGCTTGACAATGTTGCTCCTGACTCCGGCGACAAAACTTCTTCTGTAGCCTCGCCGCCGCCTTCCTAGGTAGCTGCGCGGAGCTGGCGGGGCGCGGCGGGGAGATGGGTGACGGGGGGCGGCGGCGGGGTGGAACGCGGCGGCCGCCCGAGTCACCCGCTCGGACGATGTGGGGCTAGGTCTCGCTCGGTAGGTCTTTAGATTTTTTTGTGGGAATCTGTATTGACTCAAAGGGACAAGCAAACAATTCTTCACAGTAAAATATATGGACGGACCTTCCTTTATCCTAGGGGTTGTTACTAGAAAACATATTGGTCGTATTGTGCCTAGTTTTGTTTTATTCGTCTTTCAGTTATGTGCATCCTAGATATACAGAGACCGTGCGTAAAGTTTCTAAAATTGTACTAGCTTTATGTTAACTCCAGTCTAATATAGTGCGTTTTATAAAAAATAAACTAATATATATATATATATATGTATATATATATACATATATATATATATATATATATATATATATATATATATATATATATATATGAACATACATGCACATCCTATCCATATTAGTTTCTCCGAACGATTGAACCGACTGATCTTAAGATTTACGAAGTGACCACAAAATGTTTCGCTATCGACAGAGACGCCGCCTTCCCTGAAAAAATAAATACCGTTAAATACAACTGGCCTGTTGAGTCCGGACTCAAACCCGAAAAGGTAGGTTTCACTATAATGAACTTAATCAGCTGACCTACATTGTTACTTCTACTTTGATTTTTTATGTAAGAGGACAAATCTAGTGTAAAAAGGACTTAGGCTGCTAACATGCTAATGCATATTTATGGTCATCAGATCTATCACCAATGGCGATGATTATGAAGTGTTGGACGGTAGTTTAACTATGGTCTGTTTGACTACCGAGAATATTGAACGGTAGACCCTGCCTCTGTTTGACTACCGGGCATGTTGAACGGTAGCACCAAACTCTGTATAAAAACTAAAACTGATAAATGAATACAACAACAATTATTCTTCAACATGGTACCAGATTAGCACTAGATCCTCTACACGCTTCCGCACCTCTCATGGCTGACTCCAACCCGACGTCTTCCATGTCCGGCTCCTATGCCTCCACTAAATCTAACTCGTTTGCTGATTCCTCTACACCCATCGCTGCCGCAGCCCTGCAGCATGTGAACATCTATTCGCATGTCCCATCGTCCTCGACTACGAGCCAAACTTCTCTATCTAGAGCGTGTTCTTCGACGCCACATTTCGAAAATTCGGATTGATCGACCACAATGACGGCACCGTCGATGCACAATGCATGTGGCACAGTGCCGACTGGCTCCAAGTTGACTAGTGCATTGTGTCATGGCTCTACAACTCGATCACTCCAAACCTCTATGAATATAGTGCAAGTGTCGCGTTCGACGGCATACCTCCTTTGGTCGGCAATACGGGGGCTCTTTCTCGACAACTCGGATCAACGCGCTGTCTACGCCCTCTAGGAGTTCCATGGGCTATACCAAGGCGAGCTCAACATCTCGACTTATTTTAGCCGTCTCAAAGAGCTCGCCGATCACCTTCGTGACGTTGGCCACCCCGTCTCTGACTCTTTGATGGTCATCAACACACTCCGCAGGCTATCGTCCAAGTTCAGTCACGCCATCTCCGTGCTCATGTCCTCGAAGCCCCTGCCAACGTTCCTCTTCATTCGCGACTACCTTCTCCAGGACAAAAATCGCCAGACGCATACTGCCAAGATGGAGGCGAATACTGCCCTCCTAGCCACTGGCAAGTCGACGACCACCTCAGCGCCCTCTTACTTGTCACAACAAATGAAGGGCAACAAAGGTGGCGGCGACCGTCGTCATCGACGTCGCCAGAATGGCAACTGCAACTCCAACCCGCTAGCGATAGGTGCAAACAACAACGGGGCTGGCTCCAGCTACAATGGGAATGCTGCACGGCCTCCCTGGAACGCCACTTACAACCCATGGACGGGTGTTGTCCAGGCGTGGCAGATGCTACTATGGCGCCCGTACGGTTCATGTCTGCTTGGTCCGCGTCCGGGCCTATCGCCGCATCAGGCTCTCCAGGCCACAACTTTGCCGACCTTCCCTGACATGAGCATGACAGGTCAACTGCAGCAACCCGTGGCGCCTGTTGGCCGGCTGCTCACTGCTCTCAATGGGATGACTTTTTCCAAGCCAATACTCGGGGAACGATTGGGTAATCGACACCGGTGCGAGCTCGCACATGGTCAACAACCCTGGTATCCTCTCTTCCTCTTGTTCCCCTCGACACTCTTCCATAATCATTGTTGGCAAGGGTGCATCTTTGCCCATCTAGCGAGTCTGACATGCTACTATTCCCACATCTAGCATGACATTGCACCTTCGCAATGTCCTTCTTTCTCTTCACTTAGTAAAAAATTTAAGCTCTGTTCGCGCACTCACGCATGACAACAATGTTGCTGTTGTTTTTGATCCAGTTGGTTTTGCTATCAAGGATCTACATTCGGGGATGACTCTACTCTGATGTGATTCCACTGGCGATCTCTACTCCTTCAACCAGCCACATAATAAGATTGAGCGTCATCAGTACATGGTGGCAACGCTGAAGTCTTCGATCTGGCATGCACGTTTGGGACACCCCAGCCATGGGCAACTTCAACGCGTGCTCTCCACTTTTGAGTTTCGTTGTGAAAAGGCTGACAGTCACACATGTGCTGCGTGTCAACTTGGCAAACACGTGCGATTGCCCTTTGCAGCATCTAGTAGCATGTCCAATTTCCCGTTTCAGTTGTTACTTTGTGATGTCTGGACATCACCTGTTCCAAGCAACTCCAGCTTTAAATTTTACCTTGTCGTTCTCGATAATTTTTCGCACTTTGCATGGACTTTCCCGCTGCGTCACAAGTCTGACGTTCTACCAACTATAATCACTTTCCATGCTTTCGTGCAAACACAATTTTGCCAACCCATATCATCCATCCAAACAGACAACGGTAAAGAATTTGACAATACTGCAGCTCGACAATTTTTTGCTAACCATGGCATCGTGTTGTGCCTCACATGTCCGTACACCTCTCAGCAAAATGGCCATGCAAAACACATCCTCCGTACTCTCAATGATAGCATGCGTACGATGCTTCTGCACGCCGGTGTCCCTCCCACATTCTGGCCCGATGTCTAGCCACAACCACATATCTTTTAAACCGAAGGCCATGCCGCGCATGCGCAACAATATTACACCACACGAGATTCTCCTGGGTTGTCCACCTACATATGACCACCTTCATATTTTCGGTTGCCTGTATTACCCGAACACGTCATCCACTATGCCTCACAAGCTTTCTCCCCGATCTGTAGCTTGCGTATTCCTGGGTTATCCTATTGACTCCAAAGGATATCGCGGCTATGATCCCTCCTCCCGGCGTGTCATCACCTCACGACACGTTACCTTTGATGAGTCGTTGTTTCCTTTCAGGGACAGACAACCTGGTGAACAGGCAGCTACTTCCGACTCTGGCTGGGTGCCAGACTCATATCCGATCCTGCTGCCTACTGCACCTGCGCGCACGTACCGACTATGCGGGACTCGTGCATGTGATGGACCGGATCGAGTAGCTGACTACCTCCTTACTGTACTGGCCGATCCACCATCCTCGACACACCGCTTGGCAAGCAACAAACGCAAGTCCGCAGCGGCCGTATCCTCTGTTATAATACAATAATGTGAACACTTGAAACAGTGGCAGTTTCTCCCTTCCAATGGGTTGCGACTCCTCCTCCAAATGGATACGTCTCTTCGTGTTATGCCTCCTCATCATGTATAAAAGGAAAAGTATGAATGAATAAGAAAACAGTTGGAATCATTTTGTTTGTCTCTCTCTAATCTAATTCTAACACGTCATCAGCACTTTGTTCTACAAACAAGAGAGAAGGAAAAACAACGATTTTACGGGAAACTTCTGATAGAAGAAGAAATGTGCCTTGTGGATAGTTGCACCACAAACTCTATACTTAGGGATACAAAATATTTTCAAACCCTAACTAGAAGGTCGGGAAATGTTTTGACCATCGCAGGACGCGATGCGACAATAGTTGGCTCTGGACAAGCCACTATTACTCTCCCTAATGGGACACAAGTGATGATTGAGGATGCTTTATTGTATCCCGATTCTACACGCACTCTCATAAGTTTTAGAGATATTCGAAAAAATGGGTTACATATACATACTCATGAAGAAAATAAAGAAGAATTTCTTCTTATTTCTAAATTTTCCGAATATGGCCAAGAAGTTCTAGAAAGAATTCCTTCTACACCATCTGGACTGTATTTCACGTACATAAAACCCGTACCTCATGTTGCATACAAGGTGATTTTCTATAATGTTGATACATTTAAGACCTGGCACTCACGCCTAGGCCACCCCGGAATAGGGATGATGCGGAAAATTATTGGAAATTGCACCGGCCATGATTTAAAGAACACTAAATTTCCAAAATCCAATGATTTTATGTGTACTTCATGTGCTATGGGCAAGTTGATCTTGCGACCTTATTCGCTAAAGATCCATGCTGAACCATTAAAGTTCCTTGAAAGAATTCAAGGAGATATTTGTGGACCTATACAACCAATGTGTGGTCCATTTAGATACTTCATGGTTTTAATAGACGCATCTACTAGATGGTCACACGTGTGTTTATTATCTACATGTAACCATGCTTTTGCCAAATTTATGATACAAGTCATAAGGTTGAAAGCAAATTATCCTGAATATAGGATTAAAAGTATCCGTATGGACAATGCTGCTGAATTTTCATCTCGAGCCTTTAATGATTATTGTATGGCTCAAGGAATTGAAGTACATCATTCTTTTCCATATGTACATACACAAAATGGTTTGGCAGAATCTCTAATAAAGAGGGTTAAACTCATAGCTAGGCCATTATTACAAGGATGCAATTTACCAACATCTTGTTGGGGTCATGCAGTTTTACATGCTGCTGATCTTCTACAATTAAGACCAACTGCATATCATACCACCTCCCCTTTACAACTTGTACGTGGAGATCAACCCAATATCTCCAATCTGCGGAAATTTGGTTGTGCTGTATACACACCAATTTCACCACCTAAGCGAACTTCTATGGGCCCTCACAGGAAATTAGGAATATACGTGGGATATCAATCCCCGTCTATTATTAAATACCTGGAGCCTTTAACAGGAGATTTATTCACGGCCCGGTTCGCTGATTGTATTTTTAATGAGGATCATTTCCCGGCTTTAGGGGGAGATAATAAATTTATCAATGACTGCCGAGAAATAAATTGGGATGACAAGTCAATCCCAAATGTTGATCCACGTACAAAAGAAACTGAACTTCAAGTTCAGAAAATTATAGAGTTATAGCAACTTGCTAGTAACCTGCCAGATGCATTTACTGATTATAATAATGTCATAAAGTCTTTGAATCCTGCAATAAATGCACCTTGCCGAGTGGAGGTACCATCTAAAACCACTCAACCTCCGAAAAGGGGGAGAGCAAGTAAGGAAAAAGATGCTTCAAGCAAGCGTCCAAAGACTAGACCTTCCTCGAGGAAAGTAAATGCGAGTCAACAAAACATTGACTTAAATCAAAGGAATATTTTAAATCCTTTATCTAGCCCTCATGTGCGCACTATAGAGCAGGCTAGACAATCGGAAAACCCTGATCCTTCTATGTTGGGAAGTCATGAAGAATTACAGGGGATAAAAGAAATTTCCATCAATTATACTAGCTCTGGAGAATTACTTGACCGTAATACAACGATTGTCAACTCATACTTTTCAACCATGATAGCTGATCTTCTCCAAGATCCTGATCCTAAGACCATGGCAGAGTGTAAACAACGCTCGGACTGGATCAAATGGAAAGAAGCAATCAAGGCAGAACTTGACTCACTTAAAAAGAGAGAGGTATTTGGAAATGTAATACCTACTCCTCCTTGAACCTATCCTGTTGGGTTCAAATGGGTTTTCGTTCGAAAACGAAATGAAAACAATGAGGTTGTGAGATACAAGGCAAGGCTAGTTGCACAAGGGTTCACGCAGAGACCCGACATTGATTTTAATGAAACATATTCTCCTGTTATGAATGGAATAACTTTCCGATACTTGATATCACTGGCAACACAAAAACATCTATCTTTGCAGTTGATGGATGTTGTGACTGCATATTTATATAGGTCACTAGATTCGGATATTTATATGAAGGTTCCCGATGGGATACCCATACCGAATGGAAAAGTAGATCGCAACATGTTTTGTGTTAAACTCAACAAGTCATTATATGGCTTGAAACAGTCTGGAAGGATGTGGTATAACCGACTGAAGGAGTTCCTTTTAAACAAAGGCTACTTTACTAATGATGATTGCCCTTGTGTCTTCATTCGAAGATCCTCAACTGGTTTATGTATCATATCAGTATATGTTGATGATTTAAATATCATTGGCACTAAAAATGACATTAAAGAGGCACAAAATCATCTCAAAAAGGAGTTCGAGATGAAGGATTTAGGTAAAACTAAATTTTGCTTGGGTTTGCAACTCGAGCACCTTCAAACGGGCATTCTCGTACACCAATCTGCTTATGTTCAGAAAGTATTGGAGAAATTCAATATGAACAAAGCATATCCATCTAAAACTCCTATGGTAGTAAGAGGCTTAGAAAGGGATACAGATCCATTTCGGCCATGCCAAGAAGGAGAAGAGGTGTTGGGTTCTGAATACCCATACCTTAGTGCCATTGGTGCACTTATGTATCTTGCAAATAATACAAGACCCGATATTGCTTTCGCAGTTAATTTATTAGCAAGATATAGTAATGTTCCTACAATGAGACATTGGAATGGAGTAAATAATGTATTAAGGTACCTTCAAGGTACACAAGATCTTGGACTTTTCTTTCCAAAGAAACAAGATCTAAACCTCATCGGCTATGCCGATGCGGGTTATTTAAGTGATCCACACAGCGGTAGATCACAAACTGGTTTCGTGTTCCTACATGGACAGACGGCAATTTCTTGGAAGTCTTCTAAACAGACTCTAATTGCTACGTCCTCTAATCACTCTGAAATCATAGCATTATATGAAGCCGCACGTGAATGTGCTTGGCTACGTAGAGTGATTAATCATATCCAAATATCAAGTGGCATTGGGCCCATTGACTCACCAACCATTATCTATGAAGATAATGCAGCTTGCATTGCTCAGATGCAATCAGGTTATGTGAAAACTAATATTACTAAACACATAGCTCCTAAACTATTTTATCCACATGAACTTCAAGTAAATGGAGAAATAGATCTCCAACAAACTAAGTCATGTGATAATTTAGCAAATTTATTTACTAAGTCCCTACCATACTCCACATTTTCTAAATGTGTTCAAGGTATTGGTATGCGTAGACTTAGAGATTTGCAAGGTTTAGGGGGAGCTTCATCGAAAGCCACCTGATAATTACGCATCAAGTTGTACTCTTTTTCTTATGTGAGTTTTATTCTTAGAAGTTTTATCACAATAAGTTTTAATGAGGCAATGACAATGCAAGATAATGTCTGTTTTCTTGTTTTTCCCCACAGGGGTTTTTATATGAAAACATATATGACATTTAAATGTTGTGTTTTCTCCTGTTTTAATAATATTTTCAGGAGTTTTTACACAAGCATTCAATTATATATCTTCAAATTTTTCCCATTGGGTTTTTAGAAGATTATAAGCATACACAAAGAGTTCAAGCGTTCAAGGGGGAGTGTTATAATACAATAATGTGAACACTTGAAACAGTGATAGTTTCTCCCTTCCAATGGGTTGCGACTCCTCCTCCAAATGGATGCGTCTCTTCGTGTTATGCCTCCTCATCATGTATAAAAGGAAAAGTATGAATGAATAAGAAAACAGTTGGAATCATTTTGTTTGTCTCTCTCTAATCTAATTCTAACATCCTCATCGCACGCAGCGCGCGGGCCCTCCTCCTACATGCAGCCACAAATACAACAGACCCAGCAACCGCATGCTCATCCGCAAATGCCAACACACAAATGCAAATGAGTCTGCACCTAACGTGGCCATCTAACAGCCTACAGCAGAGGCCGCTTCACACCCGCATGCCACCACATCCACTGCTCCACTGCTTCTTGCGCCTCACACCATGCCCGCGGGATCGTCCATATCCCCAGCAACGACCTTGCCCGACACCACAATACACAGTCATATCCATTCGCCGTCCGTTCCACAAACCTGCGATACCTAACCTGCCCAGTCTACGCCGCAGCTAGGTGGGCGCGGTTAACCGAATAACCGTTAACTGAAATTAACCACACCGAATTAACCAAAATTTTGGTTAATTCGGTTTTCGGTTATCAGTTCGGTTATAATTTTTTCGCTATTCAGTTTTCGGTTAATAATTCGGTTTTTACTCCGAATTAGCCGAATTTTATGTGATTTGTTCATGTGTATTTTTGTTCCTGTTAGTTTATAATTTATCAAACATTGATGTATGCTTGTATGTTAACTTATATATTGGTCTTTTATGTTTGAGTTCATTTCATGTTGATTTATTAATCAAATTTTCAAATTTTCTTCATTTAATTTTATGTTTGAATTGTGTTTTAATCTATATGCGGTTAATTCGGTTAACCGATTAACCGTACCGAATTAAACGTAACCGAATTGTGTGGTTAATGTTTTTGTTCGGTCATGTTCAGTTATCGATTTCTATTAACTGAATTGACCGTTAACCGAATTAATCGAACCAAATTAACCAAATGCCCACTCCTACCCGCACCCGCACATTGTGCCTACCGCGTCACACCCTGCACCGCAGACTCAATGGCCACCACGTGCACAACACCCAATGATAACACGAGTTCGCGCTGGCATACATATCCCAAATCAGCGCTACACAGCCATAGCCATAACACAACCTACGCCACCTCCCACTTCGGTACACGCTGCCATGTGCGACTCCGAATGGAAAGCAGCCATGCAGGAGGAGTACCAAGCTCTTTGCGACAACAGGACTTGGACACTGGTTCCCCGACCAGCCGGTGTCAACATCATCACCGGCAAGTGGCTATTCAAGAACAAGTTGAACGCCGATGGCAGCCTCAAACGTTGCAAGGCGCGTTGGGTTGTTTGCTGTTTTCACCAACGACAGGGATCAACTTTGACCAGACATTCTCCCCCGTCGTCAAACTGGCAACAACTCGTACGGTGCTGCACCTCGCTTCAGCCAGGCAATGGCCGCTGCATCAGCTCGATGTCAAGAACGTGTTCTTGCATGGCGAGTTGTCGGAGCGCGTCTACTGCAATCAGCCAACGGGCTTCATTGACCAGGACAAACCCAATTATGTCCGTCTGCTATCGAAATCCCTCTACAACCTCAAATAAGCACCTCGGGCATGGTTTCAAACATTTGCCACAGCGTTTCACGACATTGGGTTTCGCAGCACGATGTCACACTCCTCCCTCTTCGTCTACAGGAATGGTACAGATATGGTTTATTTGCTTTTATATGTTGACGACATTGTACTTGCTGCCTCCTCCACGTCGCTCCTTCAGATTTTTCGACGCCTAAGTACAAAGTTCGCGATGAAAGATCTTGGACCGTTGCACTTCTTCCTCGGCATCTAGATGCAACGGTCCAAGACCGGGTTCTTCATCAACTAGTCAGCTTATGCAGAAGATGTTCTGCAGTGAGCTGGCATGTCCAATTGCAAGCCCTCGTCTACACCCGTCGACCAAGCCGAAGACATCCGCACATGACGACGTACCAGTACCCGATGCATCCTTTTACAGGAGCATCGCTGGTGCACTACAACACCTGACTCTCACAAGACCTGACATGTAACACCCTCATTTTCATGCATCGTGCATTGTATAAGTTCATATATATGTTTAACATTAATTCACATAAAAAAGAATGAGTTTAAAATGAATTTAAAGCAAAACCGCACTCAAAAGTTCTAAGAAGCCGATTTCTCTCTGACCTCCCTCGGACATGTCCATTTTTGCTGCGGACTAGTCCGTTTTTCTCTCTGTACCATTTTCAGACTTGTTCAGTCCATTCCGATTCCTTGAAATTTCGCCAAGTCTCTAGACTTGTCTGGATTTCTTTGATATCTAGCAGACTTGTCCATTTTCTTCTCTGACTAAGTTCGGACTTGTACGATTTGGTACGGACTTATCCGAATTTTCTTTGACTAATATTGGACTAGTCTGACCTTGCACGAACTTGTCCGGTGATCGCGATTCTGAGTTGATCTTTTGTTCCACGATGTGTTTTTGGGTTTTACCTTAAGTGGGCCTAAGAGTGTCATGTCTAACTATTTCGGAGCTCATGTGGGACCCCACACCAGCCTCCATCCTCTCTAAAACCGACTTCCATTGAAACCCTAGCCTCCACCCCTATATAAACAACCCCACACCCTATCTTCACCTCTCTTTGCCACTTTTAAATCACACCCACACCCTAGCTCGTGGATAGCCACCGCCAAGGAGGGAGAAGGAGATCCAGAGCAAGAAGAAGAAGAGGAGGAAATGAAAGAAGATCAAGAGGCCAATATCTCCATAAACCTTGCGTTCTTCATCAACAATTCACCATCAAGTTCTCTTCATCAACCCTGGATCATCAAGATCCAAGTGTTGCCTCCAAAACCATTGATTCATTGGAGTTCTAAACACCTGGTATACCTTCTACTTCCTCTTTCTCACGTGAATTCAATCCTGTTTCTCCAAATTTACATTGATCTAGAAAACCCTGACTCGCTGGTTCTGCATAGGGTGCACTAGTCCAGCCAACAGTGGACTTGTCCGGTCTCCAGATTCGTTTAATAAGGAACTAATTCCAATTTGATGTAATATCAACAGGAACCTGTGTAAACTTGTTAATAACCATTGTAAATGATTAGTGAACATTAACAATAACTCATTAACTTGTTTTGCTTCACATTTGCATTAATCATGCATGTCATGACATATCGAGTAATATATGTGCACTTATTGATTGTAATTCTTGACTTGTATGTTTATTGCACGGTTTAGACGGATTTGCGCTAGAGAGTGCTGCGCAGGACCTCCAACACCAGGAATTTGAAGACTTTGACCCAAACCAAGCCCAAGAGCAAGGCAAGTGCCCTTGAACATATTGGTCCTGTTTTTACAATAAATGTTTTGTTTTCAAAACTACATGCTTGTATCAATTTGATAGGAATTCCTATGATAGGAAGTTTACTAGCTTTGTTTAACTACCCTTGTCACCTGGAATACATGGTAGAGAGTCGGGAAGGGCTTTTTACTTTTGCTCCGCTTAATTAATTGGGGTGAGAAAACAACTATACCATTTAATTATACATTAATGAGATTATGGTTAATATGAACTAGTTAATATGATATGGTAATGGGTGATCTAAGCAAGCCTGGTATGTGCATGGGTTGGAAGATATGGTGATTGCTTGCTTTAGATCTAAGGATGGGTTCATGCTAGAATATGCCAGAACAACAGTGCTACCTGAGGCCAAGTATGGGTGCGGCGTAGATGATTAATTAGGGTATTGCTAGTACTACACAAATCATTTGGCGCACCGGGGAAGGGAAGTCGGTTTGGGTTTGGATTTGTGGCGGGACTCCCAAGGATCCGAATGGCACAAGAGGGACCCCTTGGTTGAAGATGTGCTCAGTTGGAGGCATCGCCACCGGTGAAACCTCAGTAGGTTCGTACATGCTAGTAGTCCCTTTGTAAAGGCTATTTTGTGATCTCTTGGCCACACAACAATGGAAGTGTGAGACGGCATAATGGAGGTTCTTAGTCACCGAAAGGTGATAAAATCACAAACACGTGGGTAAAGTGGTACAACCTCTGCAGAGTGTTAAAAACTATCATGATAGCTGTGCTCCCGGCTAAGAGCAACTGGATGACCTACATGATTAGAGGGGTTTTGGATTGGTACAGTTTGGTACTGGTTATGGGATGGTCTTATAGTTTATGGCAATCGATATGGTTAATGGTAATGAGAAACCTGGAATATGGATGATGGTAATGAAATACGGACTGGTATTATCTACATGGTTTATAATGGGTTTACTTCACATACATAGAAGATATTGCTTTTCAAATGTTTTAATGTACTTTTCAGCACTTTGCCATTATTATATTCGTCATTTGTATCGGCTGCATGTCATACTTTCCCACACTTGCTGAGTACGACATGTACTCACCCTTGCAATTCCCTCACCAACAGTTGCATGTCAGATTTGGGAGTATATCGTTGATAATACGGAGTTCTAGGCCGTGTCTGCCGCCAGCTTGCCTATGGTTTGATTGGAGCTGCGCCATATCCCTTTTGCTTAGCTGCATAGTTGCTTTATTAGATTACTTCTGCTGCATTAGTTCAAACTTGTCATTAATATCCATTAGAGCTTGTATCCGAGGATATTATGAATTGTGTAATAAAAGTGGTTAATTAATCTTGTATTGTGGTAATTATCTGGTTATCCTTGTGTGAATGCACTTGTGTATGTGTGGGTAACGTCCTGGGCACACACATGCACTCACTTTGTTCGTTTTCGGAACCGGGTGTCACATGACATCGCTACGCCGTCAACCAAGCTTGCCTTCATATGCATGATCTGCAAGATGTGCACTGGACTCTTATCAAAAGAATCTTGCACTACATCAAAGGGACTATCAACTATGGGCTCCAGCTACACTCCTCACCGACAGCCAACCTGACCACCTACTCGGATGCCGACTGGCCCGACTGTCTAGATACTCGGAGATCCATATCTGTCTACTACATCTACCTAGGAGATTCTCTAATTTCTTGGTCATCCAAGCGCCAGGCAACAACGTCTCGTTCATCTGCAGAAGTGGAGTACAGGGTTGTCATGAATGCCATAGCTGAATGTTGCTGGTTGCGCCAGTTGCTGCACGAGCTACACGTGGACATCTCGAAGGCTACAATCATCTACTACGACAGCATCTCTGCGGTCTACCTCAGCCAGAATTCAGTCAATCATTGTCGCACACAACACGCCAAACTTGACATCCACTTTGTTTGCGAGAAGGTGGCGATCAGAGATATTCGCGTTATGCATGTCCCAACTGTGACACCCGGTTCCCAAAATGAACCAAGCGTGATGCATATGTGTGCCCAGGATGTTTAACACACATACACAAGTGATTCACAAATGATAAACAGATATAACCATGTCTCGAATAATAACACTAATAATAGTATCTTATTACAAACCAAATAGTCTCGAATACATACTCTAAAACCTGCAGCGGAAAACCCTAAACACTAAAGACTCCAAACTCCACAGGCAAGCTTGACGGTAACACACACGCCTAGAACTCCTCAAAGACCCCCAGGTAATTCACATTGACGCTTGAGTCTGAATTTGTTGGGGGAATATCAAGGGTGATCACATGTCGTACTCAGCAATTGTTGGAAAGTAAGACATGTAGCTTAAACAAGGAATGACAATAAAATGCCTAATTGCATAAAAGTACTTGCAAAACAGTTGAAAATGCAATAATATGATCACTAAGTGTTGTCCTTCCCAAAATAATCCAAATAACATTAATTTTAACTTAAATAACCAATACCAACAATAATAATCCATAATAAACTCATAACTTTTAATGTGTCTCAATTTCATCAATTCCATATACCAAAGCCAATTAATGAACCATTACCAATTCCCAATTAATTTCCAGCCATTAAACCATGTTCAAGGTCCATAACTCTAATCATGTGAGGGTTCATGTTGCTCATAACTGGGAGCACGACTATCATGATAGTTTTTAACATACTCTGTCGGTGTTTGGATTCGGCAGATCTCCCGACACTACCTTTGGTAGATCGAGGAGTTGTAGTTCGGTGATGGGCACACAGAGATTCAATAAGGTGAAGAACAATTGGACACAGAGATTTACGTGGTTCGGGCCGCCTGAGCGTAATACCCTACTCCACGGGGTGTGTTGGTGTTGTATTAAGCGTGTGAGTCTAGAAGAAGCTCCAGAAGAAGAAGCTTGTCTAGCTCAGGGAGTTCAGTAGTGGTCTGAAATCGTCCCTTGTGTATCGTCGACCAGTCCTTTTTATAGTACAATGACTGGTCGTTACACTGTTAGCCTGTCCTGACATGTGGCCCCGGCGGTTACACATGCTTGATACATAATTAATGAGGTTAATTACCCTTAATAGCCTAGTAACGGGCCTTAACAGTGCCGTTACCAGTATTAAGGGTCATCCGATCGTGTGTCATTAATATGGCGTTAATGACACTTGTCGGGTCTTGAAGTCTTTGATTGCTCCTTGAAGGTCCGGAGCCGTTGGGGGGTCCACCAGCCTGATTGTTGAAGTTGAAGGTCTGGCGGTCGCGACATGACAGCTCCGGAGCTTACCATCGTGGACGGGTAGGTCCAGTGCTGTTGGACACGTGTCAGTACCGGAGCTTCCCTCTGTCTGGGGTTAGGTCCGGGGGTGCCATACTGGTATTCCGTCCAGAGCTTTCCCATGTGTGGGTGATAGCTCCGGCCTAATGATACACGTGGCGGCTCTGGGACTAACTATATCAGGGAAGCAGGTCCGGTTACGCCTGACATGTGGGTCCTTCGGAGGTCTTCAAATCTGGTAGATGGAGTTTCCTTGTGATCTTTGCAATCCCAAGGGGTATCCGGTACGTAGGGTACTGACAGTGGCCCCCTGGGCCCACCTCCGGGAGAGACCTTTTGGATGAAGTCATTCCGCTGGAGGTGGGTCCATTCTTCGGTTTTTGAGCCGTGTCTTCAAGGGTCTTCAGACGTGCCATCGGTGATAGTTCGCAGTTAAACCTCCGCCGTGTGGCATATCCAGGAGGTGGCAGGTGAGATCTCAGCGTGCGGATCTCACGCAATTGAAGGTCGCCGGTTCCCGATACGAAAATCGTATCGGTTCCGCATGCCCTGTCAGGCCCCCGCCTTTGGGTTTCCTGTCTTTCATGATGACAACCGTTCGCCTGGAGTAAGAACCTCGACTTGATCGACGGGGTGGCCCCGGGCCCTCTTGTCTTTAGCGGGGTGAAGTTTTTGACTGGTATCGTCGGCTCCTCTGCGATTTCCATCCAAGCGTTGCGGGGGCTTACTTAAGAAGGAAAGCATGCACCGTTTGGGGTTCTTTACGCCTTTCATTCGAACTTGCACTCAAAACTCCCAAACTTTCGCTTGCCTTTCCTCTCTTGCCTCACTACGCCACGATGGAGTTGGGTCTCCACCAGAGCCGACTGAAGACCGATGATGATTTGAAGAAGGTCTGGGCCCTCATGGGATGGTCCTCTGACTTCTTCAACCACTTGGTCTGCGCCGACAAGCTTCCGTTCGAGAAGGAACACACCGACGACATGGTGTACTTCTCCGCGTACGCCATGGTGGGGCTGATCCCACCTTTCTCCTCTTTCTTCTTGATGCTGCTAGACTTCTATGGTCTGCAGCTGTACCACCTTGGCCCCCACTCTATTCTCTTGGTGTCAATCTTTGTCCACTTCTGCGAGATGTGGGTGGGCATTCCCCCCTGCATTGAGCTCTTCTGTACCTTCTTCACTGTCCAAACCACGGGCAGGAGTGACGAGTACCTTGGCTTCTACTATTTTGTGAAGCGCAAGAAGTGCCCGTACAAGTACTTGCGGTCGTTCCCTTCTGGGAAGTGGGACAACTGGAAGAAGGATTGAATTGTCATCAGGGTGGAGGAGCAAGAGAAGCTGGAGCTGCCGGAAGGCCTCCCCAACATCGACACTGGAGTAGTGAAGCTCTGGTGTTGTCGGACGCCTTCAACCTTGCTCTGACCAGGATCCGCCTGTGCGTAGAAGGAGGGGTGACTCCTCAGGAGGTTTTTTGCAACTTCTTGACCAACAGGTGGGCTCCGCTGAAGAGGAGGGAGAAGCTTTCTTGGGCCCTCAACAGTACGTTGGACGACGACCGGATCGAGACCGGTTTGAAGTCCAACATGTAGGGTGCAACTTTGGAGTTCCACCTCAAGAAGTTCCAGCACAGCATTGACGTCAAGGGTGACGACTTGGATCCGCTGGCAGCTTTCCTCCCTCTGAACATGGAGGCAGAGTTCAGTAGGGAGCTCTGGCAAACGATGCCAGTGCTTGACGACCTTGGTGTCATTGATAGGCGTTCGACCACCGGGTTGGCGATCTCCGAAGCTCCTAAAGGTGGCTCCGTTCCCGCCCCTAAGTCAAGAACCGAAGTCGTCGACAAGGGCAAGGAATTGGCTGAGCCCTCGAGCCGTTAGAGGAAGCATGCCGATAGAAGGTCCGTCAGGCCTACTTCTTCCGTGGCGGCTCTTTCTCCCCGGAGCGGGAGGTCTACAATGGCGGCATCTACTCCAGCGGCATCTTCTCGGGGTGCTAGCTCCGGCCATGTGACTCCAGTACCAGGGCCAGCTGAGGGCTCTGGGTCCGGAGGTCCTTCCCAGTCGAGGGGGGCCTCGACCAGGGCAACGCTGATAGCAGCAACAAGCTTCAGGGGACCCTACGGGACTACCATGCCAGTGGCGGCTGGGGCCAGTCCGGAGCGTCCGGAGAAGAGGTTCCGTGCTAACTGGTGTGGAAGCCTTCCGAGGTAATTTTTGATTTTTTACCTCAGTCAATTGTTTTATTGTTAACTGTATTTTGAGTTTCTTCGTCCTTCATCCACAGCGTGCCTAAGAAGAGGGCTGAAGTTCCTGTCCCTGCAGCAGCGGTTGAGGCTGTGCAGGCTGAAGCTTCGGCTCTGATTCCAGCGCCGCCCCAAGAGGTGGCTGAGGCTGTGGCAGCCCTGGCGCTGGCTGTCGTGGTTTTGGACCTCGACTCATCCCCATAAGCTCCCGTGGTAGCGTCGGACCACTGGAATGAAGATGTACCAGCGGCACCGGCCCTGGAGGTTGAAGCTCCGGGCTTGGATGCTGAGATGTTGGACGCTCCAGCCACAGAGTCGGAGGTAGCTGTGATTCCGGCGCTAGAGCCGGATGTTGTTGAAGCCCCGGCGGTCGAGCCGGTGGTTGGTGAGGTCCCGATAGTGGAGCCGGGTGTTGACGAAGCTCCGGCACTTGAGCCGGTTGTCGAGGAAGCTCCAGCGGTAGAGCCGGTTGCTGTAGAAGTTCTGGCTGTGGAGTCGGCCGTTGAAGAGGTTCTGGCGTCCGAGCGAGTTGCTGTGGAGGTGTTGGCACCTGAGCCTTTGGTGGTCGAAACGCCAACGCCCAAGCCCATGATGGTCGAAGCGCCAACACCTGAGCCAACGACGGAGGAGGCGCCTGTGCCGGAGCCAGAAGTAGCTTCTGCTCCGACCGAACCTTCAACACCCGCTCCGGAAGCGGTGATCCCGGAGGTGCCCGCTGCTGAGCCAGGGTGCCAATATGAAGCCGCTGGCCCCCCGCCGGAGGGGCCATTTGTTGATGACCTGGCGGCGGGACCTTCGGAGTCAATTCCGGAGGTCGGAACTTCTGCTGCAAGTACTTCCTCGGCGGCGGCTGAGGCTATCCTGGAGGACGGCCCTAGTGCTGTGGAAGCTCAGGGAACCGCTCTTGTAGAGTGGGACCCAATTTTTTGTCGTTGAAGATCTGCTGGAGCCAGCGGAGAGGACCCCGACAGGTCCGAACCCGATCCCCCTATCGTTGTCTATTGACAACGTCTGCTCCAGTCTTCGCCAGGTCCAGCTGGCTTTCTACCATGACATCAAGGCCCTCGAGGAGGAGCGCCAAACCCTTAGGAGGTGGCACAACCGACTCCATTTCGAGACCAAGCTGGCGCAGTCGAGGCTCGCTGACGACAAGGAGTGGGTACAAAGGGAGAAGGTCCGCCTGGAGTACTGGGGTAAGCTGTTGGATGAGAGGGAAAGCATGACGCGAGCCCTCAACAACCAGTCTCGGGCCATCTCTAAGCAGGCCAAGGCTGCAAATAGCGTAGAGGATGATCGCCAGGAAAGGCTCGCCGCCATCCATGATAGTCTCGTCAAGCGCCGGGAGGCTCTTGAAGTGCGAGAGAGACGACTCGAAGATGAAGAGAAGAAATTCCTGGAGCTGCGGGATGACCTCGTGAAGAGGGAGGAAGAGCTTGTCCAAAAGACAGCTCTGGCTGACAAGAGCCATGAAGAACGCACCAAGAAATTGGAGGAGCGTTGCGAGGAGGAGGAGAAGAAGGCCTGGGAGCGAGGGCAAGATCTCTACAAGCAGGAGAATGCCATCACCACCAGGGAGAAGAAAGTGCGGGGCCGAGAGAAAGATCTGGTCAACCGCCGGAATGAGATCCACCTTCGGGAGGAAGAGCTCAGCAAACTCGAAAGGCAGGTTGTTGAAAAGATTCAGCAAAATGCCAAAGAGGTGGAGCGTCTTGCTCGGGAGAGCTCGAAGCTTGCGGCAGCCAAAAGATCCTTGGCGGAGATGCGTAGCGCAAGGGTTGCGGAGTCCAAACAAGTTTGGGACTTCCTGGGCAAGGCCAACGACGTGCTGACGCCAATGGGCTTTAGTCCCGTGCGTCCGGATGATTCGAAGCCGGAGCTGGACCAGGCGTTGGAGGCGCTGGGTTCGGCAGGCAACAAGCTCACCAAGATGGGCGATGTCATCACGGACCAATTGGAAACTGAGGGACAGTCCCTGGCGAAGAACATCGCAGAGTTTGTGCTTACGTGCTACACCAGCCGGGACCCTCAATTCCCTCTGGATCCGGTGCTTGAAGGCCCCATCGAAGGAGAGGGTGAAGCCGCCCGAGCCAACGTGTCGGAGGTGGCCCAGAAGGTTGCCCAGTTCTTCCATAGGGTCTAGGACCATCTCTCTGTAGCTCCCGCTTGTATTCTCTCTTTTTCTTCTCCAATTTTGTAATCTCTTGTCTCCAGATGAATGAAATCCAATATTTTTTATGAATTTCATTTTTTGTCTTCAACACCTTTGTCTCACTTGGCCCCCTGGTAGATGTACACAATTTGATTGTGAACATGTACCAAGAGGATGTAACAGTTGAAGACTTGCATGCTTCGAACTTGTAGAATGTAGGTCCGAAGTCTTCGATAGTGTAGGCCCCCTGAGGTTGTCGGAGCTTAGTGGCTCCGACATTGACTATTGCTGGAGCTTAGTAGCTCTGGCAGTAGTCTCCATCAATGCGTAAAGTATCGATGGTTAGACCTCTGGGTTGTTGGAGCTTGTTAGCTCCGGTAGTGACCTCTGTCAACACATGGTGTGTCAACGGCAGACTCCACTTTAGAGTCTTTTCACCATCTTCACGTTGATGCCTTGCCCCCTAGCTTTACTGGAGTTGAGTAGCTCCAGCGATGCTCGATGTCAATGTTTGAACATCGACCCCAAGCCGCCTAGAGGATGTCGGAGCTTTGGCAGCTCCGGTTTCATTCACCATCATCATGAAATATTTATTTTTCCTGCACACTGAATTCAAGAAAAACAGTAAAATCCATTTCCTATCTATAACTTCATTGCGGCTTACTATTCCCGAGAAAGTTTTAGGTCGAACACAATTCTAAATACAATCAAGAGCACCTTCTTGTTTCCTTTAGGTCCGATCGATTCTGGACTCGCCTTACTTCGGCCTGCCGGGGTATAGGTAGAGTGGCGTACTTAGGGTGCATGACCAGGCTAAGTAGATAGCACACTCCGACCCTAGATTAGCTTGGCGACATTCAGACGAGTAGGCCATCAACAATGTTTGAACCCAGAAGGATAGACAATGCAACTCGAATTGTACATGAACTAGTCGAGCCAAAGTTTCTTAAGAACTGCACAACCTTGTTATAGACATGAAAGAGAAAAATAAAAAATATTGAGCCTGTACAAAGTAAATGCACGTGGAGTCTGTTTTCACACAATGATGTCTTTCACTATAGGTCCGGGGTACAGGGGAAACAAGTACACTCTTAGGGTACGGAACCAGGCTTAAGTGTGTTTCGTTTCTCGTTTGACCCAAGGTAGCTAGCTACACTTTTAGTTCTGAGACTGTGACAAGTGTCGCATGGACGTTGCGGACCTATCGGGGTAGGTCCGGCTGCCCTCCCGGAGGAGCTACCGACTCTGTACAATGAGTCTATAACATACATCACATGTAATTACAGACTCACCTCCGTGATATTAAGCGTAGAACTTACGGAGGTGCTCAATGTTCCAAGGATTTGGGAGAGGTGTCCCATCCTCGGTTGCCAAGCGAACGCATCCGAGACAGGATACTTTGATCACTCGGAAGGGTCCCTCCCAGCTGGGGGAGAGTTTGTTTAACCCTTCTCTGGATTGTATTCTCCGTAGCACCAGATCACCTTTCTCGAGCTGTCGGCTATGAATATGCCTCTGGTGATATCGCCGAAGAGCTTGGCGGTATCGGGCATTCTGAACAGCTGCTCGGCACCTTCCCTCTTCAAGGAGGTCAAGGTCTTCACGCCGGAGCTGGTCCTGCGTGGCTTCGTCGGAGGTCCAGACCCGGAGCGTCCCCAATGTGATTTCTGGAGGAAGGACTGCTTCAGCTCCGTACACCAGGAAGAAGGGTGTCTCTCAAGTTGACCGGTTTGGAGTTGTCCTGTTGGCCCATAGAGTGGGCGGAAGCTCTTCGATCCAGTTGGCTCCATGTTTTTTCAGGCACTCATATGTGCGCGTCTTGAGTCCTTTCAGGATTTCTGCATTTGCTCTCTCTGCTTGGCCATTGCCTGTCGGGTGAGCTACGGAGGCGTAGCTGACTTGTATGCCGAGGTCTTTGCAGTATCCTTGGAAAGCAGAGCTTGTGAATTGGGTCCCATTATCTGTTATGATTTGGTTCGGGACTCCAAATCTGCATACGATGGACTGCAAGAAGTTGATGGCTGATTGCTTGTTTATTGTCACAACTGGAGTTGCTTCCGGCCATTTGGTGAATTTGTCAATGGCAACATACAGGAACTTGTAACCTCCGACGGCTCTTGGGAAAGGTCCCAAGATGTCCATCCCCCACACAGCGAAAGGCCATGTAGGAGGTATCATTTGTAGAGGCTGAGCTGGTGTATGAATTTGCTTTGCATGGAACTGGCATGCTTCACATTTCTTCACCAGCTCAATTTCATCCTGGAGCGCTGTAGGCTAGTAAAAGCCATGCCGGAAGGCTTTACCGACCAGCGTGCAGGAAGACATGTGGTTCCCACACTCGCCTCCATGGATTTCTGCGAGGAGCTCGCAACCTTCTTCCCTTGTGATGCACCGCATTAGGATGCCGTTGGCACCGCGCCGGTAGAGATCCCCTTCTACCAGCGTGTATCTTTTAGCCAATTTGACTATCCGATCAGCGGATACATCATCGTTAGGAAGGGTATTGTCTTTCAAGTAGCTCCGGATCTTCGAGATCCATGCATCGGAGCTTGCTTGAGCATTTGAGTATTGCATGTTGGGTTGCTTGGAGCTTCCGGCAGCACCTACGACCCTTGATGGCTACCATGGTAATAGGGCCATCGGGACCGCCAGCTTTGGGATGCTGGTCTCGCCCCCTTCGCTCAGTTCGGCAGGCTGAGCTGTGGGTTTTTACAACCTCCAGACGAAGGTTCCGTGAGGAGCCGGAGCTCCAGTTGATGCTTTCGTCGAGAGTTCGTCAGCTTCAGTGTTATGCACACGCTGGACATGGTGGAGATCTAGGACTTCGAAGTCCTTCTGAAGCCTCTGGACTTCAAGGAGATAAGTAACTAGTTGAGGATTGTTACAGGAGCATTCACCCTTCACCTGTTTAATGATGAGTTGCGAATCTCTCTTGACCAACAACTGCTTGACACCATATGATAGTGCCACCTTTAGTCCATAAATGAGTGCTTCATACTCCGCCATTTTGTTGGTCACCTTGAAGTCAAGGTGGACCATGTATCTTACCTTCTCCCCAGTTGGAGCGAGGAGAAGGACTCCAGCTCTGGCCCCCTGCTTTTGCATGGAGCCGTCGAAGTAGAGGGTCCACTGAGGCTCGATGAAGACCGGAGCCTTGAGTTCCGGCTTCTGCTCACTAGGGCCCCCAGGGTTTGATGGAGAGGGGGTCCGTTCCGCCACGAAGTCTGTCAATGCTTGACTCTTGATCGCTTGTCTTGGGACGAATTAAAGATCGAATTCGGCCAATTCCGCTGCCCACTTTGCAATGTTCCCAGTAGAGTTGGGATTATGCAAGATCGCACGCAGTGGATAAGAGGTCACCACTGAGATCTTGTGAGCTTGGAAGTAATGGCGAAGCTTCCTGGAGGCGATGAGAACTGTGTAGAGCAGCTTGTGTACCTCTAGGTATCGAGTCTTGGCATCATGTAGTACTTCGCTGATGAAGTACACTAGGCGCTGGACTGTCTGGACCCTCCCGGAGGGGCTGGAGCTTTCTCCACATCGACCCAGACCCTCTCGGAGGGGTCCGAACCTGCTTCGGGGACCTCCGGGTCCTTGCTGGAGGAACCCGGAGCTTCTACTGGAGCGACCTGGACCCTCCCAGAGGGGTCCAAATCTTCTGGAATAACTTCCTGTAGATCCAAGTCTGAGGGCTGGGACCCAGAATCACCTTCAGGAACCTCCGGACCCTCCCGGAGGGGTCTAGATTCCTGATCTTGGGATGGTTCTTGTCTCTCCGCAACCAGGACCACGCTGACAACCTCGTCGGTTGCTGAAATGTAAAGCAGTAAGGGCTCACCAGGGTTCAGAGCTACAAAGGTTGGTAGAGTGGTGAGGAGCTACTTTAGCTCCTGGAACGCCTTTTCTGCTTCTTCAGACCATTGAAATGGTCCGGACTTCCTCAATAGCTTGAAGAAGGGTAGCGCCCATTCCGCCAATCTTGAGATGAACCGGCTGAGGGCGGCTAGACATCAAGTCAGTTTCTGGACGTCCTTGATGCGGGCTGGTGGCCGCATCTCCTCAATGGCTTTAATCTTCACCGGATTTGCCTCTATATCCCAGTGGTTTACCAGGAAACCAAGAAGCTTTCCAGAGCTAACCCCGAAGACGCACTTGTCTAGGTTCAGCTTCGTGCGGGTGACCCGCATCTTGTCGTAGACAGCTTGCATGGTGTCAAGGAGTGAGTGACTCCTTGTCCTTGATCTTGACGACGATGTCATCAACATACACTTCCACTACGTCTGTGATGAGCTCTCCAAAGGTTTTGTACATAGCTCGTACAAATGTTGAAGCTGCATTCTTGAGACCAAATGGCATGGCAGTATAACAGTACAATCCATCTACTGTGATAAAAGAAGTATGTTCTTCATCTTCCCTAGACATTCTGATTTGATGGTGCCCGTAATATGCGTCTAGGAAACACATTAATTCACACCCGGAGGTGGAATCCACTATATGATCTATTCTAGGTAGTGGGAATGGATCTTTTGGGCATGCCTTATTCAGTGTTGTGTAGTCGATACACATCCGAAGCTTCCCGCCGGCCTTGGGTACCACGACTGGGTTTGCCAGCCATTTTGGATAGAAGACTTCTCGGATGAATCCAGCTTCGAGCAACTTCTTCACTTCTTGTCGTATGAAGTTCTGTCGCTCTACGGATTTCTTCCGAGGCTTCTGATGTACGGGCTGAGCGCCAGGATAGATCTTCAGATTATGCTCGATCACTTCCCTAGGGATCCCAGGCATTTGCGATGGTTGCCAGGCAAACACGTCGACATTAGCCCAAAGGAAAGTGATGAGCGCGAATTCCTATTTGTCATTCAGACCTCCTGATATACGGGTGGTCTGAGCGGCATCAGAACCGATTTGGACGACTTTGACGGGGATGTCGATGTTGCCGCTTGGTTGCACGCGAGGTGCGGAGGTTGAGCCTCGTTGATGAATGCTCGGGGGTTTTGGAGCTTGTTCCTACCTGGATTATTCCTCCTGCACTTTAGAAAGCGCATGAAGTTCTTCCAGAGCAGTCACTCCGGCAGTGCGGTCCCCGCGGATTCGTAGAACACCAACTGGTGTTGGCATCTTCAACACCAGGCAGCCATAATGAGCAGCAGCCATGAACTTGTGCAAGGCAGGTCTGCCCAGAATGACGTTGAAAGGTAAGTTGATCTGAGCAACGTCAAAGACCAACTTCTCAGTGCGATAATTTTCCCGAGTCCCGAAGGTCACAGGGAGAGTTATGGCACCGAGTGGGGTTATGGCCCCCGGACCTACCCCGAAGAAAGGTCAGGAGGGATGAAGGTCCGAAGGTCGGAGCTGAAGCTTGACGAAAGCTTCGAAGCTTATGAGGTTCAGCCCCGAACCTCTGTCCACCATTACATGGTGGAGTTGAATGTTATTGATGGTCGGAGATACCATCAAAGGTAGTTGACCAGCTCCGATCATGTTCCGAGGGCAGTTCGAAGCATCAAAAGTGATGGTGGTATCCATCCACTTTCGATGAGGCTCCGCCCTGGCTGTAGGATCTACCGAGGCCATGTACCACCGCATTGTCTTGAGGACACGACGGGAGGTGATGTCCCACGAACCACCAAAGATGGTGTTCTTGGTCTTCCGATGATCATTGTCAGAGACGTCGGAGTCGTCGTCGACGGAGGTGTAAACAGCCTTTAGGACCTTTTCGGGTCCTGAAAGCCTAGCTCCTCTTCAGCCGAAGCTTCATCGACTTTTGTTTTCCTTCCCTCTGACGAAAAGGAAATTCGTCCCGGCGCTTGTTGTAGCGCTCGACAAGGTTTTGGACCTCCCGACAGTCCTCCAAGTTGTGGCTGTTCGACTTGTGGATGGGACACCAAACTTTGGAGTTTCCACCGTCTTTAGAGGACGGCCGAGGTCATTTCTCGGGGCATGGCCCCCGGCCACCCGGAGCTGCAGCAGCTGTAGCAGTAGATGTGCGGGCCGACGACTTCTTCTTGCCGTTGGACTTTTTCTTCTTTTTAACACTCCCGAAGGTAGTGGCTTCGCCTTTGGAGGATTTTTTGCCATCCTTCGGAGGTGGTTTGGAGTGGATTTCACGGCCCTCCGCAGCTTTGGCACACTTGTTTGCCAAGCTGAAGAGCTCCTTGACGCTGGTGATCTCCTTGATCGCCAGCTTCTCCAACATCTTATTATCTCGTACGCCCTGTCTAAATGCCACGATAACAGAGGCACTGGAGATAGAAGGAATGGTGTTTCATACCTGGGAGAACCTCTGGATGAATGAGTGCAGGTATTCTCCCCCCTTCTGCACGACTGCAAAAAGGTCCAGTTCAGTGCCTGGTCGGGTGTATGAACTCCCAAAATTGGCGGTGAACTGTTCCCACAATTCCTCCCAATTATTAATGGAGTTGTGAGGAAGGCTCATGAACCAGGACCTGGCGATCCCAGTCAAGGCCACTGGGAAGTAGTTGGCCATTACGGCCTCATTACCTCCGGCCGCAAGGATTGCGGTGGAATAAATCTAGAGAAACTCAGTGAGATTAACAGTCCCGTCGAATTTCTCCAGCAGATGAGGCCAGCACTTTTGCGTCCATCTGACCATGCGTAGGTGCATGGACAGAGCAGAACAGCCTCCTCCTACTCCCTCGGGACCAGGACTGTCTTGATCCTCTCGCCTTTCGCGAGCACGCTCGATATGGACGCGGCCGTCCTGTTGACAGTAACGGCGATCAAGCTCCGCCCGAAGGTCATGAGTTGAAACTGGTTACCGTATGAGTACATCGCGCCGTAGAAGGTAGCAACGTAACTTGCTGTGATGCAGCACGCCTCCTATTTTGGGAAGCATGCGGATCATGTCTGCCAGACACGGTCTGGCGCTGCGATGGGGCCCGCCCCGAAGGAGGAGGACCTTGGTTGCTGATGTGGTCGGCTGGTGCTGCAACCAGATGTTCCACATCAGCCCTCCACTGCTCCATTGCACCATGGGATGCACCTGGAGGTGGTGGACGTTGGAGGAGAGCATGCGCTGCATGAAGCGCGTGTTCAGTGTTGTTGTTATTCGCCGATGTAGTGACTGACGCTGATGCACCGTCACGCTGCTCAGCTTGACGTGCTGGTGCAGGCGGTGGCGGTGGAGGCATGACTCCTACTGGAGCCACGTCACCTGCTGGTTGCTGCATGTTGCAGGGATTGCCCCAGCGGGTTGAACAACAGGGTTGCCGTTGGATGATCCAGTAGCTGAGTTCACCATACTTGAAATCTCGGGCGCCCCCTTCTTGGCACACCAACTGTTGGTGTTTGGATCCGACAGATCTCCCGACACTACCTTTGGTAGATCGAGGAGTTGTAGTTCGCTAATGGGCGCGCAAAGATTCAAGAAGGTGAAGAACAAGTGGACACAAATATTTACATGGTTCAGGCCGCCTGAGCGTAATACCCTACTCCACGGGGTGTGTTGGTGTTGTATTAAGCGTGTGAGTCTAGAAGAAGCTCCAGAAGAAGAAGCTCGTCTAGCTCAGGGAGTTCAGTAGTGGTCTGGAATCGTCCCTTGTGTATCGTCGACCAGTCCTTTTATAGTACAAGGACTGGTCGTTACACCGTTAGCGTGGCCCGACATGTAGCCCCAACGGTTACACATGCTTGATACACAATTAAGAGGTTAATTACCCTTAATAGCCTGGTAACGGTCCTTAACAGTGCTGTTACCAGTATTAAGGGCCATCTGATCGTGTTTCACTAATATGGCGTTAATGACACTTAATCGGGTCTTGAAGTCTTTGATTGCTCCTTGAAGGTCCAGAGCCGTTGGGGGGTCCACCAGCCTGATTGTTGAAGTTGAAGGTCCGGCGGTCGCCACGTGGCAGCTCTGGAGCTTACCGTTGTGGACGGGTAGGTCCGGTGCTGTTGGACACGTGTCAATACCGGAGCTTCCCTCTGTCTGGGGTTAGGTCCAGGGGTGCCATACTGTTATTCCGTCCGGAGCTTTCCCATCTGTGGGTGATAGCTCCGGTCTTATGATACACGTGGCGGCCCTGGGACTAACCATGTCGGGGAAGCAGGTCCGGTTACACCTGACTTGTGGGGCCTTCGGAGGTCTTCAAATCTGGTAGATGAAGTTTCCTTGTGATCTTTGCAATCCTGAGGGGTATCCGGTACGTAGGGTACCGACATACTCTACAGAGGTTGTACCACTTTACCCCAAGTTCGTGATTTTATCACCTTTCGATGACTAAGGAATCTCAATTATGTTGTCTCACATTTCCTTAGGTGTGTGGCCAAGAGATTACAAATAGCCTTTACAAAGTGATTACTAGTATATTTAGACCCCACTGAGGTTTTACTGGTGGTGATGTCTCCAACTGAACACATCCAACTAAGGGCCCCTCTTGAGCCATTCGGATCTCAGGGTAGTCCCGCCATCACTACAAACCCATCCGACTACCCCTTCCCCGAGCTTTCCTTAATGGTCCAAATAGTACTGACAATACACTAATTAGTCATCTAAGCTGCACCCATACTTGGCCCTATGGTGGCACTGTAGATCCTGGATGGTCGCTCCACGAATCGGTCCTTAGATCTAAAGCAAGCAATACCACCAAAACAGTCCAACCCATTCCACATATCCGGCTTGCTTAGATCCCTAGGCACCATGTTGCTAAAGGGTCATTAATATCAACTCTCCGCATTAAAGTGTTCAATAGTTCATAATTAAGCAATATGATTATTTCCCAAACCCAATTGAGTAATGCGAAGCAGAAGTATAAAATACCCTTCCTGACTCTCTACATTGTGTTCAAGCGACAAGGGTGGTCATACAAAACTAGTAAACTCCTACAATTGGGTTTTCCCATCAATTTGACATAAGCATGCAATTTTGTAAACAAAACATTTAAAAACCTAGATCAAAAGGATCAAGGACACTTGCCTTGCTCTTGGACTTGGTTTGGATTGAAAGCTTCAAAGATCTGGTTTTGCAGGTCCTCGAAAGCACTCTCTACAGCATCACCTTCTATTCCGCGTGACAGGCATGCAAAACAACCATTACAATCAAATAATGCTCATATATTACTCAATATGCCATCATATGCATGATTAATGCAATTGTGAAGTAAAACTTGTTAATGAGTTGCTATTAATGTTTACTTATTAGTTACAATATTTTTTAACAAGTTCGAATAGTAATTAAATCAATTTAGATCAAATTGGAATTAATTCACCCTGAAACAGATTGCAACACCGGACTAGTCCGCTACGAGGGCCGAACTAGTCCGCCTTGTCTAGGAACTGCGAAAATAGGGTTTTCTGGCAGCGCGATCAAGGGGTGCATTGACGTGGGAAAGTGAATGTAGAGGGTGTACTGTGTGTTTAGAGATCCAAGAATTGAAGATTGGATGCAAAGCTTGAATCTTGACGTCTAGGGCTTGATGAGAGGTGTTGATGATAATTTAGTGATGAAGATCATCGACGTCGAAAAGTTGACAAAGATCAATCTTGATTGAGCCTTCTCCCTCTTCTCCTCCTTCTCCTTGCCTTTGGACTCCTTGACGATGACACAAGGCAAAAGGTGGCAGCGAGGGTTTTAATTGTGATGGATAGGTGTGGGGTATTGGGTTGCTTAAATAGGGGTGGAGAGGTCGGGTTTTGGGGTGAATTCCACATAGATTTTGGTGGAGGAACGAGTAGGGGTCAAGGTGGGGTCCACTTGGGCTCCTCTGAGGTTGGGCATGAAGTTCTTGGGCCCAATTAATGCAATTACCCAATAACCAATCGTGGAAGAATAATAGAATCCGAATTGGACTCTGAAAGCCGAACTAGCCCGTAATAGGACCGGACAAGTCTGTTTTGTTACAGAGTGGTTTTCGGACAAGTCCAGAATACTGGGCCAGACAATTCCAAGGTGGCTAGAAAAGGCTAGCCCAGACTGAAAAATTGGACAAGATCGGACTAGTCTTCTCGGACAACGGGCAAGTTCGGGCAACATCAAAACCATCAATCGGACTAGTCCGTGCAATGTGCCGGAAAGTTCAGGTTGTGAAGAAACCTGTATTTTCTGAAACAGAAGGGGAATACTGGTATAGTCAGAGGTTTTGGCCGGACAAGTTCGTATCCTAACAGACTTAAATTGCTAATTAGACCTAAATTCATTTTAATATTGTTCCTTTTAAGGTTGCCTTATGCTAAACATGTATGGGGATGCATGCAATGCATTATGCATGAAAATGAGGGTGTTACAAACCTACCCCCCTTAAAATGAATCTCGCCCTCGTGATTCAACGCGAGAGGAAAGAGATAGGGAAATTTGTTCTTGAGATCATCTTCTCACTTCCAAGTTGCTTTTGATTTTTTATGATGCTTCCATTGCACTTTGCACCATCAAATCACCTTGTTCCTTGTGACCCTTTCCTTGGTGTCCAAAATTTTGACAGGTTGCTCGACATAAGTCAAATCTTCCTCAAACTCCAATTCTTCCATCGACGCTTGATCTTCTGGTACTCTCAAACACTTCTTGAGCTCAGAAACGTGAAACACATCATGAACATCATAAAGATGTGCAAGCATTTCCAATTTATATGCTGCTTCTCCCCGTTTATCCAAAATCTTGAATGGTCCAATATAGCGAGGTGCCAACTTGCCCTTGACATTAAATCGCTTGTGTCCTCGCATGGGTGACACTTTGAGATATACGAAGTCTCCCACCTCGAAAGATAGGCTTCTTCGCCTATTGTCCGCATAACATTTTTGTCTCGAATGAGCAGCTCTTAAGTTTTCGTGGATGGCCTGAACTTGCTTTTCCGCAATGTTGAAGTGTGTGATCGACACTTCCCTCGGTACTACTAGATTGTAGTCCGCGGAGGTTCGTGATTGGTTGGGGCACACGCGAGTTTATGAACAAGACAGTGACACAAGGATTTTTACGTGGTTGTTGTATGTATGAGTTGTGTGTGTGAGCACTCGATTGGACTTGTCCTTTGTACCATGCGGCACAACCCTTTTATAGTCCAAGGGCTGGCCATTACATCGTCAGCCTGACCTGACATGTGGCCCCGACGATGTTTAATGACCTAATACATGATCTGTATGTATTAAGTACATTTAATAGTGATAACACACCTTAATGGCAGCGTTACCAGTACTAAAGGTCATCTAATCGTGTGTCATCAACATGGCATTAATGAGACATAATCAGGTCTTGTAATGGTAGCTTTAACTGTCCCTTGAATGTCCGCACCGTTGGAGATCCGTCTATCTTCCCGTTGTAGGATTAGGTCCGGAGGATCGACACGCAATAGCTCCAGAGCTTCCCACTATGGAGAGGCAGGTCCGGAACTGCTGTACATGTGGCAGCACTGGAGCTTCCCTCTACTGGGGGTTAGGTCTGGGGCCACTGGAAACGTGGCATGCCCGAAGCTTTCCTATACAAGGAGTTAGGTCCGGCCTTGCTTTACACGTGGTAGCACCGGAGCTACCCTAATGAGGAAGGCGGGTCCAGTGCCGCGTGACATGTGGAGCCTTCGGAGGTCTTCAACTCGGATAGGTGGAACTCCGTGGCTTTTCTTGCAGTATCATGAGGTACCCGGTACGTAGGGTACTGATAGTGTCCACCGGGCCCACCTCTGGGAGAGACCCTTTGGGTTAACTTATTCTACAAGAGGTGGGGCCATCTTCAATTCTCGCGATGCGGCTTCAAAGGTTCTTTCATGGGCCGTTGGGGCGATGGTCCGCAGTTAAACTACTGCCACGTGGCTCTCCTTGATGCGGCAGGTGAGATCCTGGTGTGCAGATCTCATGCAATTGAAGGTCGCTAGTTTCCAATACGAAAATCGTATCGGTTCCGAGCACCCTGTCAGGCCGCCGCCCTCAGGCTTCCGACTTTCCATCATGACAATGTTTCGCCTGGTGTGATAACTTCGACTCTTCCGCCGAAGTGGACCTGAGCTCATTTGTCAATGACGGGGTAATCTTTTGAAATGAAATCATGATCTCGACGGAGTTTCCATCCAAGTGTTGCGGATGATTACTTAAGAAGGAAAGACCACATGGTTTGAGGACTCTTTACGCTTTCATTCGAACTTGCACTGAGAGCCTTCCAACCTTTGCATAGCCCTTCCAACTTCCGCTCCAGTTTGCCACGATGGAGTTAGGTCTTCCCCGCAGCAAGATCACTGGCGATGAAGATCTATTAGGGTCTGGACCTACATGGGGTGGTCCAGCGACTCCTTCAACAACGATATTCGCTTCAGCAAGCTTCCCTTCAAGAAGAAGTGCACTGACGAGATCGTCTACTTCTCGGCATACACCATGGTGGGTCTGATCCCACACTTCTCAAGCTTTCTGTTGATGCTGCTGGATTTCTACGGCCTCTAGCTTCATCACCTCTTGCTGGTGGCGACCTTCGTCCACTTCTGCGAGATGTGGGTGGGTGTTCCACCATGCATCGAGCTCTTCCGGACCTTCTTCACGGTCCACACTACCGGAAAGGGGACAGAGCTGATTGGCTTCTATTACTTCGTGAAGCGCAAGAACCGCCCCTTCAAGTACTTGAAGACCTTCCCTCCGAAAAGTGGGACAACTGGAAGAAAGACTAGGTGATCATCACAGTGGAGGAGCAAGAGAGGTTGGAGGTGCCCAAGAGCCTCCCCAATATCGACACCGACACCTGGAATGCAATTCCGGAGCTGTCCGAAGTGTACAAGCCCATCTTGATAAGGATCCAGGAATGTGTAGAGGGTGGAGTGACCCCTCAGATGGTCTTCGGCAATTTTCTGGTGAATAGGTGGGATCCGCTGAAGACAAGGGAGTGGCCCGCATGGGCTTTCAACAGTGAGATGGATCACAACCGGATAGAAGCCGGTTTTAACACCAACTTGGATGATGAAGCTTTGAAGCTCCATCTCCATAAGTTTCAGAACGGAGCTATCTACCGCGGTGCCTTGACCCTGCCGGCTACCTTCCTCCCTTGAACATGGTTCCAGAGGTTAGTAGGGAGCTCTGGAGGAGAATGCCAGAGCTGGACGACCTCGGCATGGTTGAGAGACGCAAGACCTCCAGGGTTGCAATCCCCGAAGCTTTAGAGAGGGTGGCCCTCACTGCTCCAAGCCAGAAGGTTGATGACGTCAGCAAGCGCAAGGGCAAGGAGCTGACCGAATCTTCTAGCCAGAATAGGAAGCTGAGACATGCTGATGGGAGCTTGCTCAGGTCGGCTCCGTCTCCAGCAGCTCCCCCCCCCCCCCCCCGTCCAAGCAGAGCTTCGGCAGCAATGCCTCCTTCGGTGCCGGCGCCCTTGAGAGGCGCTAGCTCCAGCAAATCGACTCCGGCTCCAGTTCCTGCTGCGGGCTGCAGGTCCAAAGGTCCTTCCCAGCCGAGGGAGGTCCCAGCTGAGGTGACATTAGTAGCTGAGGCAAGTTCCGGGCAGCAGTCCGGAGCCTCCACCACACCGGCGACAATGGGTTCTGGCTCTTGCCGCTCGATGAAGAGGTTCCGCACATACTGGAGCGGTAGCATACCAAGGTAAGCATTTTCATCTCATCTTGAAGTGCTAATTTTGTTTTCATCATGTCTTGAATTTTCTTGATCTTTTGTTTCCAGGGTGTCGAAAAAGAAGACCGAAGCTTCGACTCCTGCTGCAACAACTGAAGCTGTGCAGGTGGAAGCTCTGGCTTCAACCCCTGTGCCTCCCCAAGTGGTGGTTGAAGACACGATAGCTCCAGCGCTAGCTGTCGTGGATTTGGATCCAGAGTCGTCGCTAGAAGCTCTTGTGGTAGCACCGGACCACGAGGGAGATGTTCGTGATGATGCCCCAGCGGCTGCAGAGCTGGCGGCCGTGGCTTTGGCGCAAGAGGCAGCGATGGCAGAAGCTTCGACGTTTGAGCCAAAGGTAACCGAAGCTCCGGCACCCGTGCTAGAAGTAGTTGAAACTCTGGCCCCTAAGCCGGAGATGGTTGAAGTTCCGGCCCCCGAGCCGGAGACGGTTGAGGTCCCGTCCTCTAAGCTGGAGGTGGTGGGGACTCTTGGGAAGCTCAAACGCCGTCCACGAAGATGATTACTCCAGAGGCGCTCATGTCTGAGACAGAGCACCCAGAAGAATCGGCAGCAAGCCCTCCAACCACAGAGCCGATGGTTGAAGATCCAGCTGGGGGACCTTCGTCGTCAGCCCCGGAGGTTGAAGTTCCCTCGGTGGGACCTTCCTCGACCTCGGTGGTGGCAGAAGAGCTTCCGGAGGGCGGCCCTAGTGCCGCAGAACCAAAGGGGACCACATTTGTGCCATGTGACCCAATTTTTGTGTTAGAAGACCCCGGGGGAGGAGATCCCAGCAGGTCCGGAGCAAATTCCTTTGGCTTTATCTATTGACAACGCCTGCTCATGTCTCTGTCAAGTTTAGCTCTCCTTCGATCATGGTAGCAAGGTCCTCGAAAAAGAGCGCCACACCTTGAGGCGTTGGCGCAACAGACTTCACATTGAGACCAAGCTAGCACAAACAAGGCTTGCTGAACAGCGGGAATGGATCGAGAAGGAAAAGGCCCGACTGATATATTGGGGCCGCTTGCTAGATGAGTGGGAGGCTTCCATCAGGGCCCTCGACGCGAAGTGTCGGGAGATTCTCAAGCATGCTAAGAAAAGAAATGAGGCTGCTGATGATCGTCAAGACAACCTCAACAAGATGAATGAGATTCTCCTGAAGTGCCGAGGAGACCTCGATGAGCGGAAAGAGAAGATCTTAGAAAAGCAGGAGGATATTTTGAAGAGTGAAAGCATCTAGGCCCCCATGAGGTATGGTTTCGGTGATTAATGACTACCGTTAGTGATTACTAATGAGTTTGTAGATGCGAGGTCTCACGTAAAACAAATCAAACGTAATGAATCATCTCTCATATCATCTACTACTCATTGGATACAAATGGAGACCCCTCAACGATATATTCTAAGGGGTTATTCGATTTTCATGAAGAATAAATGAAGAACTTATTCAACGACGTTATTCTATCAAAATTGGCAACACAAGAAGATTAACATTCATCAGAAGAACAAGTCTAACAATTGTCAAAGAGGTCACTCGAGAAGATTCCAAAAGATCAACTCAAAACAACTCGAAGCAAACAAGTTCAACTCACCGGATCATCCGATGTCTTGCAAAATGACTACATCGGTCGAGTTTGAGTTTGCAGAAGAAGAAGACCTCAGAGCCAAGTACACAACGGATCATCCGATGTGAAGGAAGTGGCACATCGGTTGAATCCAACAGAAGGGATGATCTTTGAGTGATTCTGGAGAATTACACACTGGATCATCCGACGATCAATCCAAGTGTACATCGGTCCAATTCAACAGAAGCGATTATTTCTGGACCAAGTCTGAAGATCTACTCACCGGATCATCCGATGATGAAGAGGATGTTACATCGGTCGATCAACGGTCATATCTGACACAGTGATGTCAGCTAATTGAAATCGACCGATGCTCAATAAAGGGGTGCATCGGATCATCCGATGTGAATAGTAAAGTTAATCAGCCTACTTTTCCAACGGCTAATTCGGGAAGGCTGGCTATTTAAACCCCTCCAAACAGTCATTTCGACAATTCTTGATCACCAGAGCCTCACTACACATCCTCAAGCATTCAAGACCAAGAGCAACCACTTCCACACCACAAAACCACTTGTACTCCAACTATAGGCTAGATCCAGCTAGAGAAAAGCTTGTGTGCGTCCATTCTTGGTGATTGGAGTCTCTAGGCTAGTGAGAGCTGTAAGGGAGAGTGTCTTGGTGACTCCTCTCACCTTTTAATCGTTGGAGGAAGAAGAGATCGCTCCGGAGCTTGACAAGGCGTTTGTGTAAGCCCGGAGGATCACCCTTGTACAAGGCTTGAGCTCCACCTTGCCGGAGATGGCGAACAGAGGAAGATAGTGAGATCCCTTGTCTTGGTGACTTGGGAGTGGCTATACCCTTTGGTGGGTGCCACAACGTGGACGTAGGAAGATCTTTGTGATCTTACCGAACCACGGGAAAAATTGCTGTGTCTTCGTGTCTCCGCGGGAGTTTGCATCCCTCTCCTTACCCTATACTTTTACGCATTTACTATTCCGCAACTTATCTCTTTTGAATGCGTAGAATTCTTGCATAGGGAATTGGGCTTCAACACTTAAGTTTTTAATTGCCTTAAAATTTGAAGAAAGCCCAATTCACCCCCCCTCTTGGGCGTTTCGATCCTCACAATTGGTATCAGAGCCTTGTTGCTCATTGGATCATTCTAGCTTCACCGCTAGAGAGCTAAAATGGCCAAGAATGGGGGTTCGGTTCCTACCTTCGAGGGCAAAAACTTTGCCTATTGGAAAGCACGCATGCGTGCCTACCTAGAGGCTATTGCTCCCGAAGTTTGGGAAGCGACCCATGCGGGGTTTGGAGATCTTGACTATGTTGGTGATCAACTAAAATGGGATGCTAAAGCTAGAAATGCAATCTATGAATGTATTAGTCAAGACGTATTTGCTAGAATTGCTAGTAAGGAGAAAGCTTGTGAAATTTGGGCATGTTTAATTGAAATACATGAGGGCTCATCTCGTGTTAAAGAACTCAAATATCACTTGCTTAAATCCAAGTATGATGAATTTAAAATGCTTCCTCATGAGAATGTTAACCAAATGTTTTCTCGTTTAAATGTGCTCATTGAGGAGATTAACGCACTTGACATTGCTTCTCTTGGAAAGGGACTTATCAACCGCAAGATCCTCATGCTTCTACCCAAGCCCAAGTACAACATTATCAATTCAATGCTCCAAAAAGAGTCACTTGACAACATTGAAGTTTCGGAGCTCATTGGAGAAATTCATGCTCATGAGATGAGCGTACTTGGAATGATGGAGGAGTCATCGTCAAAAACCATTGCTCTCAAGGCTTCAACCAAGAAGACAACTCCCAAGAAGAAGAAAGTGGTTGAACCTAGCTCAAGTGAAGAAGAGCAAGCAACAAGCGAAGATGACGATGATGAGCTTGCGTTGATGATGAGGAAATTCTCACGTCTAAACTCCAAGATCGCAAAGAAGGGATACTCTTTTGATCCCAAGAAGAAAGCCTTCCTCCCAAGAAAAGATGAAAACAAGACATGATATAATTGTGGTGATCTAGGCCACATATGATATGATTGTCCAAGACCGGACAAGAGGAAGGACAACCACAAGGGCAAGCATCGGAAGCTAGAAGAAAGTGATGAAGATGAAGAAGAGGTCAAGCCCAAGCGCTCCTTTGGAAAGAAGAAATTTGACAAAGGAAAGAAGACCAAGCTCTTTCCAAAGAAGAGAAGAGGGCCTCGAAAAGTCTTCATGTGCGAGGCCAATGAGTGGATCACGGATGAAGAGGCAAGCGACAAAGAGAGTGAAGATGAAGAAAACTTGGCGGGCCTTGCCATCGTCAACAAGGATGACTCACCTCTTCATCCACCTCCTATGTGCCTCATGGCGAAAGGTAACACTAAGGTACGTGATGATTCTAGCGATGATAATGATGAGCTCTCCCCCGATGAATTAGCATCTATGATTAATGAATACCATGCCATCATAAAAATGGAGAAGAGCAAGGTTAAGGCACTTGAACAAGCTTGTGCTAAGCTTGAGAGTGCGAAGCTCGATTTGCATGACAAGTATGTAACCATACTTAAAGAGCATGACACGCTCAAATCACATGTCAAGCAAATCGAGGAGGAAAATGCTCAAATCAAGCTTGACTATCATGAGCTTGACTTAGCAAACCTAGCACTCTTGGGAAAGCACAATGACTTGGTTCAAGAACATGAAGTGCTTAACCCTGCTTATGAAGCAATTGAACTAAAATTGAAAAACATGAAAAAGGAAACCCTTGATGGCAAAGTATCAACTATTTCACATGCCACTAATATTTTGGATAAGTCTTTGCTTTTGAAAGCAAGCCCTAGGGAGAAGGAGTTGATGGACGAGATTGAAAGTCTCCGCACTAGTGTGGCAAGACTCTCTAAGGGGGAGGACAAGCACAAGGAAATCCTCTAACAACAAGCTAAAGGCTTCAACAAGAGAGGACTTGGATCCTTCCCGGTGCCCAACAAAGGAAAGGTGCCTTCACCGGAGCTTAGGACAAGCTTCATCAAGGAAGTTGGTTCCTATTGTCAACATTGTGAGGTCACCGGACATCACACGAGGGAGTGTCCTCTTCCCAACCGTCCTTCTCCAAAATTGCCTCCTAACTACAAATCTACTTTCAATGATTACCACTATCTCTTGAGCAAAGTAGGTGGCAAGGTGAAGGCAAGGTTCATCGGCAAAGACATTAAGGGCATGAAGGGGAAGCTCCCCAAGCAACTTTGGGTCCCAAAATCACTTGTATCACACATACAAGGACCTAAGTTGGCTTGGGTGCCTAAACTCAAAAACTAACTTCATGTGTGTAGGTGAACTACAAAGCCGGAGGAAAGCATTGGGTACTCGATAGCGGGTGCACTCAACATATGACCGGCAATGATGATATGTTCACCTCCATAGAGAACCCCGACAATCATGAACAAGTTACCTTTGGTGACAACTCAAAGGGGAAGGTAATTGGTTTGGGTAAAATTGCTATTTCGCATGATTTGTCCATTTCTAATGTGCTCTATGTTAAGTCTCTTAGTTTCAATTTGCTTTCCATTGCACAACTATGTGATCTTGGACTAACGTGCACCTTTGACAAGAATGGTGTTGTAGTGACTAGTGAATCAAGCAAAGAACTAATCTTCAAAGGTTTTCGGCATGGACATCTTTACTTGGTGGACTTCTCCAACAAGGATGCTAGCTTGACCACTTGTCTTTTCACCAAGACGAGCTTGGGTTGGCTATGGCATCGACACATTGCTCACATTGGGATGAGCAAGCTCAAGAAGTCGTTCAAGCTTGGGATGGTGACCGGAGTGAAGGATGTCACATTTGAGAAGAACAAGCTTTGTAGCGCTTGTCAAGCCGGGAAGCAAGTTGCTTCACACCATCCGATGAAGACAATGGTGTCAACCTCCAAACCACTTGAGTTGCTTCACATGGACCTCTTCGGACCATCCACATATCAAAGTCTTGGTGGTAACCTCTATTGTCTTGTTATTGTTGATGACTATTCTCGATATGCTTGGACTTTGTTTCTAGGTGACAAGGGTGAAACTCCGGAAGTCTTCAAGACCTTTGCTAAACGTGCTCAAAGGGAATTTCAACTTCCCATCATCAAGGTCCGGAGTGACAACGGCACCGAGTTCAAGAACTACAACATTGGGGAGTGGTGTGATCATGAAGGCGTGAAGCATGAGTTTTCGGCCACATACACCCCTCAACAAAATGGTGTCGTTGAACAAGACTCTCATCACCCTTGCTAGAGCAATGCTTGATGACTATGGCACGTCGGAGAAGTTTTGGGCCGAAGCAATCAACACGGCGTGCCATGCCGCTAATAGGGTCTATCTTCATCGACTACTTCAAAAGACCCCATATGAGCTCCTCATTGGGAGAAATCCCAACATCTCCTACTTCCGAGTCTTCGGGTGCAAGTGCTACATCTACCGCAAGAAAAGGCTCGGTAAGTTTGAAAGAAGGTGTGATGTTGGTATCTTTCTTGGTTATGCGTCAAACTCAAAAGCATATCGAGTATTCAACCAAACCTCCGGGTTAGTTGAAGAAAGTTGTGATGTTGAGTTTGATGAGACTAATGGCTCCCAAGAGGAGATTTTTGGTCATGATGATATAGATGATGAGCCTCTACGAGAAGCTATGAAGAACATGACCATTGGAGACATCAAGCCCGAAGTTGAGGAGAACCATGATCAAGGGGGAGCATCAAGTTCCAACATCAACACCTCCATGGCGCCTCAAGTTGATGATGAAGAAGAAAAAGATGATCCATTGCCAATGCAAGATTCACAAGCCACTCAACATCAACAACAAGAAGAAGAAGTCCAAGATCAAGTCAACCACAAGACGAGCAAGATGCTTCACCACCGCCAAGTGCTTCACAATCACTTATGAGGCATGGACGCATCTCCAAGGCGCATCCGATTGATCAAATCATCGGAAGTCCGTCACGGGGAGTAAGTACTCGTTCTCGCCATGTCGCTTCGTTTTGTGAGCACTACTCGTTTGTTTCGTGTGTAGAACCCACTCATATAGAGGAAGCACTCCAAGATCCAAATTGGGTGATGGCCATGCAAGAAGAACTCAACAACTTCACCCGCAATGAAGTTTGGGTGTTGGAGGAGCGACCCAAGGACAAGAACGTCATCGGAACGAAGTAGGTGTACCGCAACAAGCAAGACGAGAATGGCGTTGTGGTCCGCAACAAGGCAAGACTTGTGGCCAAGGGTTTCTCACAAGTTGAAGGACTAGACTTTGGAGAAACATTCGCTCTGGTCGCTCGGTTAGAAGCTATTCGTATACTCCTTGCTTTTGCTTCGCATCACAATATAATGCTTTATCAAATGGATGTTAAAAGTGCCTTTCTTAATGGTTATATTAACGAGCTTGTTTATGTTGAGCAACCTCCCGGGTTTGAAGATCCGAGGAATCCTAATCATGTGTATAAGTTACACAAGGCGCTCTACGGGCTCAAGCAAGCACCTAGGGCATGGTATGAACGTCTAAGGGATTTCTAGGTCATGCAAGGATTCAAGATCGGGAGGGTGGACACTACACTCTTCACCAAGGACATCGACGGGGATTTATTTATTTGTCAAATTTATGTCGATGATATTATTTTTGGCTCAACTAACAAATCTCTTAGCCATGAGTTTGGCACCATGATGTCTAGGGAATTCGAGATGTCAATGATTGGAGAGCTCAACTTCTTCCTTGGATTTCAAATCAAGCAACTTCAAGAGGGGACCTTCATCTACCAAGAGAAGTACACCAAGGACCTCTTGAAGAAATTTGAGATGGGAGATTGTAGCTCAAGAAGTACTCCAATGGCGACAAATTGTCATCTCGACGCGGACTTGGATGGTAAACCTATTGATCAATCTCACTACCGTTCCATGATTGGTTCATTGTTATATCTTACCGCATCTAGGCCCGATATCATGTTTAGTGTGTGCTTGTGTGCTCGCTTTCAAGCGGCACCAAAGAATCGCATCGTAAGGCGGTCTTTAGGATACTTCGGTATCTCAAGCATACCCCAAGTGTAGGTTTGTGGTACCCCAAGAATGCTAGTTTCCATCTCTTGGGTTACTCGGATTCGGACTTTGCCGGATGCCGTGTGGATCGCAAGAGTACCTCCGGTGGGTGCCACTTACTTGGGCGTTCCCTAGTATCTTGGTCGAGCAAAAAGCAAAATTCCGTGGCTTTGTCCACCGCGGAGGCGGAGTATATAGCGGCCGGTGCATGTTGTGCCCAAATTCTATATATGAAGCAAACCCTTTTGGACTTTGGAATTAAATTTGGTTGTGTGCCTCTCCTTTGTGACAATGAAAGTGCGGTTAAGATAGCTAGAAATCCCGTTCAACACTCCTGCACTAAGCACATTGATATTCGCCATCACTTCTTGCGGGATCATGAGGCTAAAGGAGACATCTCTTTGCAAGGTGTTAGGTCCGAAGAACAATTGGCGGATATCTTCACTAAACCACTTGATGAGAAAACTTTTTCTAGACTTAGAAGTGAATTAAATGTGCTAGATGCATCTAACGTCATGTAAGTTGCCATGTTCTTGTAAGGATGCATATCATATAGGTCTTGTCTAACTCACAAAGGATAGGGGCGAGCTAGAAATAGTTTTCCCTGAGGAAGCCTTTGGAAGGTTTAAACTTGGCAAGATAGATTTATTTTATGCCTTGCATGATCCCTGCCATATAGACTTGCACTCATTTAATATCTTGCATTAATTGTTTGGCATTGCATACGGTAGATTGTCACAAAGGGGAACCCACATCATGAGAAGAATACTTGTTTAAAATGCAATATCTCAACTCATATGATGTGGAAAGAGCAAAATTCTAAAGGAACATGCTTTAATGAGATAGAAGTTTTCCATACTCTAGCTCACAAAGCATGGGCCCTACATTCCCTTGAGTTTACCCTCCTAACTCTCTTTGTGTGCTCTATTTGCTTAAGGGCTTAGCCAATATGTGGCACTATATCTAAAAGCCTGTTATTAGAGTTTAGGAGTTGCCCAAAAAGTCCTAAGACTCGTGCTTTTCTTTGTGTGTTTTAGTCAAAGGACATATATGGGCAATCTTAGGTTTTCTGCAGTCATTGGATTATCCGATGCTAGGGTCAGCAGCAACATCGATTCAATTGGTGCTTCAGTTCAAGGTTCAGATCAGTCAGAATGGGGAATCGACCGATGAGTTCACTTTGGAAAACATCGGAGCATCCGGTGTTCAGTATTCTGGTGTCCTGCAGAATTCAACCGATGATCGACTCCTCAACGTCGGATCATCCGGTGCTAATAAGGTTCTTGGAACGAACTCTCTGTTGAACTCGACCGATGCTCTGCTCCGATGATCATCGGTCCATCCGATGTTCTGTTAGCGGCTAGGGTTTGCCCGTACACTTTAAAAACAGTTCGCCCGCCTCCTTCGTCCCTTTCTTCTCTCTCCCGACACCCCGCCGCCATCATCATGCTTGCGCTCCCCTCGGTCGCCGCCACCGTCGTTCCACCGCCGCTCGCTGCCGTCCAGGCCGCGGCCGCCTCCCAGGCTGCCGCTGCCGGTCCTCCAGGCCGCTGCAGCACCTTCGGCCGCCGCCGCCCGTTCTTCCTCGCGCCGCCGCGCGATTCCTCACCGCAGCAGCACCTTCGGCCGCCGCCGCCCGTTCTTCCTCGTGCCGCCGCGCGATTCCTCGCTGCCGCCGCACCTCTCCCTCGCCACCGCGCCGCCGCCACCACAGCAGCCTCCACCGCTGGCTTCCAAGCACCACCACCTTACCACCTCTCCCCTCCGGCATTCTTCATCTCTAGGGTTTGCCCCCGAGTTGCTCGTCGCCGTTCGTTGTTCTCGCATTTTCGGCGTCTCCAACCCTAGTCCGTGTTCGCATCAAAATGGGCCGTGATCATAAGGGAAAGGGCAAGGCCATCGAGGAGCCCGCCGCAAAGAAGCAAAAGCTCTCGAAGGAAGCTCGCCGTGCGGAGTTGGCCGCTCGCACCGCCGAGGAGCGTGAGCGCAGCCATCGCGGTTCCTTGCGGATCCGCGAGTCTCGGCAGAGGCAGCAGTAGCCTCCAGTTCAGCCGGTGCCACCCGAGGGCTCTGACAAGGAGGAGACCGAGGTGACGCTTCTTGTCTGTCGGTGCACTCCGAGGACTCGTGGGGGTGGACAGACCCCTACGGTGAGTTAGCGCCCCTCTGCAGCTGACTGCGCCGAGGACAGAGAGGCCCAGAGGGCCATCTACCAGATGGATACTGCCATCAGAGTTGCTGAGGATGTCAGACTGACAGATTACAAGAAGTTCAAGGCAAAGCAGTTGAAGAGGCTCAAATGGACAGCGTTGCCTGAGGAGTAGTTCCCACAGCCGAGGGACACTCGAGTGGATCCCCGCTTCTGAACCCTGACACAGGCGTCCCTGTAGGAGACATACAGGCGTCGGGGCCACAAGCTCTTCCAGCATAACAGTATTGATTGGGATCAGCTAGCTGCAGCAGTCGGACACAGGATCAGACCGTACTTTGAGAGATACAGAGGTCTGGTAGAGCTGCTTTCACACCAGCGGAGTGCTTACATCGAGGAGTGGGTCCGAGTCTTCTATGCCACTCTCTACGTCTCTGAGGGCCGCCGCTCGATCCACTTCATGTTCTTGGGGCAGCTCCACGACGTGTCTCGAGATCTGTTGGCCAGACTGCTTGGTGTGGACACCTCTACTACCTGTCTACACCAGATCGTGTACGGAGACGCAGACCCACCGAGGAGGCCACTGACTGGAGGAGTGTCACCACCGTTCAACGAGATCAGTGGGCTGTTCACTCCGCCCTTCACTCCAGACCAGCCGAGGGTGCCAGCGCTACTCACTCCAGCGGCTCGCACAGTTCACCACATACTGCGCCGCACACTGCTTCCGAGGTCTGGCTACCTTGAGGGATTCACGAGCCTACATCATACTCTCCTGTTCTATGTGATGAACGGGATGGAGTTCGATATCATTGACATCCTGATCTGCGAGATGGAGGATGTGATCACTGATGGAGTTGGGATGCTTCGACAGTTGGTCTTCGGTCACTGGATCTGTCACCTTCTTCACCAGCTGGTTCCAGAGGGTTCTCCAGGCACTGCTCCTCTGACAGAGCTCCATGTTACTCAGTTTAGCCACTACCGAGTCCTCGCTCCTGGACACCGCCGCCTTGGCCGTCCAGTCGAGCGTCAGGTCCGGGCTAGACTTTTTGAGGGGGACTGGGCAGACTTGGCCAGGGAGGACGCAGAGCTTGCATAGGCAGAGGCTCAGGGTGGAGACCTACAGCATATCTGGTCAGATAGTGACACCAGCGACAGCGTCGAGGAGTACTTCCCTCCTCCTTCTCCTCCATCGAGACAGCACGACGCGGAGGTGGGAGGATCAGCTGCTCCACCACCTACACCACCTCCGGTGTCAGAGGCACAGGTGTCACAACCTTCTGAGCTCTCGTCCCTACTTCAGCAGATGATCGAGCAGCAGCGTCAGCAGGCCGCACGACACGAGGAGCTTCAGAGGCAGCAGCAGGAGATGCAGCTGGAGATAGCCCGTCAGAGGCGAGAGGACACCGACAGGTTCACTAACTTTGTTGATCAGATGACCAGGCGCACTCTCGACCAGCAGCAGCAGACTCAGCAGGCTATGATGGGCATTCTGGGGTTGATCACCAACCTCTACCAGCAGACCGGGATCGCCCTTCCACCTCAGCAGCCGGGACTTGGTCAGGCTCCCGGAGCACCTCCTCTGGCACCTGTTGCAGCTCCAGTGCCGACCTTGCCTATTCCGAGCTTTAGTATGTCGCCTCTGCTTGCCTCGACTGCACCGATTCACTCACCTGTGCTGCCACCGACGTCGTTTCAGTTCTCACCTACTCCAGTGGTTAGCACACCCTTACCGATATTTCCAGCTCCACCGGTGCCAGCAGTCTCAGCGGATCCCCCAGCACCTTCAGTGGCTCCTCTAGCTCCTTCAGCTCCAGCTCCAGCGACCTCCGCCTCGAGCAGCTCCGCCGACAGCGCCGCCGACGCCGACCGCTTCACCATCGCCAGGAGCGCGCCAGAGTCGTAGGCACTCGACTTCCCTTTTTGGTGTCTTGATGCCAAAGGGGGAGAAGAGTTAGAGTCAGGGGGAGGTTAGCTCAGTTTTAGGGGGAGTCTTGGTCCTAGGGGGAGCTTTATCTTTTTGGGACTTATTGTTATCTTTGAGACTACTTGTTATTATCTGTCATTTACTATCTTTTGCCATTATTGTACTCAGTCTGCTACTTTGTGCTCTTGTGCTTTATTGATCATTATTTGAGCCTTCGAGCCTCTTGTGTTGCAAATTTGTACTTGTTATATTCTTTTATGAGCATTGAATCTTAATTTCATTACTTCTATGCTCTACCTGTTGTGTTGTCATCAATTACCAAAAAGGGGAGATTGAAAGCATCTAGGCCCCCATGAGGTATGGTTTCGGTGATTAATGACAACCGTTAGTGATTACTAATGAGTTTGTGGATGTGAGGTCTCACGTAAAACAAATCAAACGTAATGAATCATCTCTCATATCATCTACTGCTCATTGGATACAAATGGAGACCTCTCAATGATATATTCTAAGGGGTTATTCGATTTTCATGAAGAATAAATGAAGAACTTATTCAACGACGTTATTCTATCAAAATTGGCAACACAAGAAGAATAACATTCATCAGAAGAACAAGTCTAACAATTGTCAAAGAGGTCAATCGAGAAGATTCCAAAAGATCAACTCAAAACAACTCGAAGCAAACAAGTTCAACTCACCGGATCATCCGATGTCTTGCAAAATGACTACATCGGTCGAGTTTGAGTTTGCAGAAGAAGAAGACCTCAGAGCCAAGTACACACCGGATCATCCGATGTGAAGGAAGTGGCACATCGGTTGAATCCAACAGAAGGGATGATCTTTGAGTGGTTCTGGAGAAGTACACACCGGATCATCCGATGATCAATCCAAGTGTACATCGGTCCAATTCAACAGAAGCTATTATTTCTGGACCAAGTCTGAAGATCTACTCACCGGATCATCCGATGATGAAGAGGATGTTACATCGGTCGATCAACGGTCATATCTGACACAATGATGTCAGCTAATTGAAATCGACCGATGCTCAATAAAGGGGTGCATCGGATCATCCGATGTGAACAGTAAAGTTAATCAGCCTACTTTTCCAACGGCTAATTCGGGAAAGCTGGCTATTTGAACCCCTCCAACCAGTCATTTCCACAATTCTTGATCACCAGAGCCTCACTACACATCCTCAAGCATTCAAGACCAAGAGCAACCACTTCCACACCTCAAAACCACTTGTACTCCAACTATAGGCTAGATCTAGCTAGAGAAAAGCTTGTGTGCGTCCATTCTTGGTGATTGGAGTCTCTAGGCTAGTGAGAGATGTAAGGGAGAGTGTCTTGGTGACTCCTCTCACCTTGTAATCATTGGAGGAAGAAGAGATCGCTCCGAAGCTTGCCAAGGCGTCTGTGGAAGCCCGGAGGATCACCCTTGTACAAGGCTTGAGCTCCACCTTGCCGGAGATGGCGAACGGAGGAAGATAGTGAGATCCCTTGTCTTGGTGACTTGGGAGTGGCTATACCCTTTGGTGGGTGCCACAACGTGGACGTAGGAAGATCTTTGTGATCTTACCAAACCATGGGAAAAATCGCCGTGTCTTCGTGTCTCCGCGGGAGTTTGCATCCCTCTCCTTACCCTGTACTTTTACGCATTTACTATTCCGCAACTTATCTCTTTTGAATGCGTAGAATTCTTGCATAGGGAATTGGGCTTCAACACTTAAGTTTTTAATTGCCTTAAAATTTGAAGAAAGCCCAATTCACCCCCCCTCTTGGGCGTTTCGATCCTCACAAAGAGAGAGGAGGAGCTCGCCCAGAGGCTGTCTCTGGGGGAGGAAAGCTTGACTGATCGCACTAAAAAATTTGAGCAACAGTGCAAGCAGGAGGAGGAGAAGCACTGGAAGATGGGGCAGGAGCTCTCCAAAAGAGAAGCTGATGTCGCCACTAGAGAGGAGAAGGTGAAAGGCAGGGAGAAGGACCTGGAAAACCGCCAGAACCGCATCCACCTCCAGTAGTCGGACCTTGCTGACCGCGAAAAGCAGGTAGCTGAGAGTATTCAACAACATGCCAAGGAGGTCGAACGCATCGCTCGGGAAGGTTTGGAGCTTGCGACCGCCAGGAGGTCACTGGAGGAACTGAGGAGTATGAGGGCGACTGAGTCCCAACAAGTTTGGGATTTTCTGGGTCATGCCAATAAAGCTCTGGTGCCGCTTGGCTTCAGCCCGATACGTCCCGATGACCCGGAGCCAGAGCTGCACAAGGCGCTGGTGGCGCTGAGCTCTACCAGCAACAAGCTCGACGTGATGGGTAACATCATCATTGACCAAATGGAGACAGAGGGGAAGTCTCCGGCCAAGAACATTGCCGAATATGTGCTGACGTGTTTCAAAAGCCGAGACCCCCGACTATCTCTAGACCCTGTGGTCGAAGTGCCCATTGCTGAAGAGGAGGATGTCGCTAGGGCCAGCGTTCAAGAAGCTACCTAGAAAGTTGCCTCGTATTTCCATAGGAATTAGGACCTCCAGTAGACATGACCTTTTTCTTTTGACTTTCCCTTGTAATCCTCATTTTGTAATCCAATCCTTTGAATGAATGAAATCCAATCTTCTTGAATGAATGAATTCCATTTTGTATTTGTCTTCAAGGCATTGTCCTTTATCTTGTTGGTCCCTGGTAGATGTACACAATTTGATTGCGAACATGTACCAAAAGGATCTAATAATGTCTTGATAACTTTAACACTTCGAACTTGTAGCTAGAACGTTTAGCTCTTAGGTCCGAAGTTTACCTCTGACATCTCCAGGGACCCTTTGTGACATCGACGGCGGGCCCCCTAGGAGTTGTTGGAGCTTGGTAGATCTGACGGCGCCCACTGCCAACTAATATAGCGTCGACGGCGGGCCGCCTCGGGGTTGTCAGAGCTTGGTGGCTTTGACGGTGTCCACTTGTAAACATATAATACGTCGATGGCAGACCCCCTCTGGGTGATTTCTCCACCATCTTCGTTTATATCCCCGTTAATTCTTCACGTCGACGGCTGGCCCCCATGGGAGTTGTCGGAGCTTGTTAGCTCTGAGGATGCCCACTTTCAACGTATAAAACGTCAACGATGGGCCCCTGGGGGTTGTTGGAGCTTAGTAGCTCCAGCAACATCCACCATCGCCATGAACTTTCCATTTTTCCTGCGCGTTAAAGACAAGAAAAACAATAAAATTTGTCCTCTCATCTATAAGTTGTTTGCGGCTTACTGTTCTTATTTGAAATTTAGGTCCGAAGCAATTCAACATGATAACAAGTAAATTGATGTACTCACTTCAGATCCGAATGCCTTTTGGACCCGCCCAACTGAGGCCGGCCGAAATATAGGTAGAGTGGCATACTTAGGGTGGTGGACCAGTGTGAGTCGATAGCGCACTTCGGACCTGTCATTGGCTTTGGCGTTTAGGCGAGTAGACCATCTAGCAATGCTAAGATCCAAAAAAGATCAACAATATAACTCGTAAATCATATGAATAACTTGGACTAAATCTAAAAAATAATTGCACAAATTCGTTATAGACAAGAAGGAAAATATAATAAAAGAAAAACGAGCCTGTAAAAAATTAATGCACGTGGAGTTTGCTTTCACACAACAATGTCTTTCATTATAGGTCCGAATTACAGGGGAGACAAGGAAACACTTGGGGTACTGAACCAGGCCAAGTGTGCTATTCATCTTGTTCTAACCCAGGGCATGCAAACCGCACTTTCAGTACTAGGACCAAGTTAGGTGGGCTTGAACTTGCCAGACCCTCCCAGAGGTGTCCAGATGTTCTCCTTTAGGACCTACCTGACTCTGTGTATAGACTCTATAACTTACATTATGTGTAATTACAGACTCACCTCCATGAAACTAAGTATAAAACTTACGGAGGTGCTCGATGTTCCAAGGATTGGGAAACAGATTCCCATCCTCTGTTTCCAAGCGAACGCATCTAAGACGGAATACTTTGATCACTCGGAAGGGACCTTCCCAACTGGGGGACAAATTGTTCATCCCTTCACGAGTTAGTATTCTCTGCAGTACCAGATCACCTTCTTCAAGCTGTCGGTTGCGCACATGCCTTTGGTGATAGCACCAGAGCGCGTGGCAATATTGTGCATTCCAAACAGCTGCTTGGCACTTTCCCTCATCGACGAGGTCAAGGTATTCATGTCGGAGCTTGTACTGCGTGGCTTCGTCGAAGGTCCGGTCCCGGAGTGACCCCATGGTGATCTCCAGAGGAAGGTCTGCTTCAGCTCCATACACCAGTAAGAAGAGTGTCTCTCCAGTTGACCGGCTAGGTGTTGTCCTGCTCGCCCACAGTGCAGACGGAAGCTTCTCTATCCAATTGGCCCCATTCTTCTTCAGGCGTTTGTAAGTGCGCGTCTTGAGTCCTTTCAACATTTATGCATTTGCTCTCTCGGATTGGCCATTACTTGCTGGGTGAGCTGTTGATGCGTAGCGGACTTGTATGCCGAGGTCTTCGCAATATTCTTGGAATGCTGCACTTGTGAATTGGGTTCCATTGTCAGTGATGACTTTGTTCGGAACTCCAAATCTACAGACTGTGGACTTCAAGAACTTGATAGCTGATTGCTTGTTGATTGTCACAACAGGAGTAGCTTTTGACGACTTGGTGAACTTGTCGATGGCGACGTACAGGATCCTGTAACCTCTGACGGCTTTTGGGAAAGGTCCCAAAATGTCCATCCTCCACACATCGAAAGGCCATGTAGGAGGTATCATTTGCAGCGACTGAGCTGATATGTGAATTCATTTCATGTGGAACTGGCACACTTCACACTTTTTTACCAGCTCAACTGCGTCCTGGAGAGCTGTAGGCCAGTAAAAGCCATCCCGGAAGGCTTTACCAACCAACGTGTGGGAAGACGCGTGGTTCCCACACTCACCTCCATAGATTTCCGCGAGGAGCTCACGACCTTCTTCCCAGACAATGCATCGAATTAGGACATCATTGGCACCATGCTGTTAGAGATCCCCTTCCACCAATGTTATCTTTTAGCAAATCTGGCGATCCAGTCAGCGGATGCACCGTCTTCAGGATGAATGTTGTCTTTTAAGTAGCTCTGGATCTCCGAGATCCATGCATCGGATCTAACTTGAGCCTCCGGATCTTGCGTGCTGGGTTGCTCGAAGGGAAGTGCCTGGGAGGGCAGTGATGTCTGTAGGATCGAAGAGCACATGAAAAGCTACCATAAGGGTGGGGGGTGAATGGTAGATTTAAACTTTTTAGGCGGAAGCAACGAAAACACCTCGGCAAAAAATAATCTTTTAAAGAAACCGTGAGTGCGAGTAATCTAAACGTATTCAACTATGACAAAAAGTAGTATATATTGTAGATAATCAAGTCACGAAGACACAACAACAAGAATCACAGAAATTCTTTGAGAAAAACTCAAATTACGATTGAAAGATCGAACAAAGGTCAATCTATTCTACCGAGTAAAAATCAGTTCTGCAATACTGCAAAGAAACTCGTGTAGATTCAAAACCACAAATCCAATGACTGTGAAATTTTCACATATGATAGATAAACAAGTTGTGAAGACAACCCAAAAAGAATCACGTAATGGATTTGTAAAACTCGAGTTATGATAAAACCACCGAAGAAAGGTAATGCTGTGCAGAACAGAAACTCGACGAGAAAAACTTGTAGACAACAAGTTGGACGAAAAAGGCACAAAAGTTCCTTTAAACTATGATCTTTATTCAATATAACACAAGAGGAACAGCCCAAAAGTACTCCACCACGAGCTCTGGCCTCCCTTGCTTATATAACCAGCCTGAAGTTCAACTCAACTCAAACTAGGACTCTAATCCTACTCAATTCACGAATCGAAACTTTCCATAACTGCTCAAGATCTTCCTATTCACAGATAGAAATAGTCTTGAGACTTCCTAACAAACTCAGGAACACATCCCGTATTCCTAAACACAATCTATTTTCGTGTAACTTACGAAAACTACCATAACCAACTCAATATATTCCATATCGAGCCATAACCGACTTCTCCACAGCCGAAGTTATTATCCAATACGATCCTATCCTTCCAACCAGATCTTTCCTTCCATAACCCGTCGGAACTAGTCATAACCGGACCTTGAGTTGGAGCTTACCAAAGCTAGCAGGACCTAGTGCCGCTGAAGCTTACCAAAACTAGTCGGAACTAGTCAACCCAAAAGCCGGAGCTAGAAAAAGCAAGTCGGATCTTAACAAAGACATGTCAGAGCTATCAAAGACATGCTGGAGCTAAAGACAAAGCTCACCGAAGCTACCCAAAACAAGTCGGACCTATCATTGGACCTTGCGGGAGCTCGGGCCTAGAGTCAGACCTTGTTAAAAAAGTGTTTTGGTAGCATTCAAAACTTTTATCGTCAAAGCCAATGTATTCAGCACACATAGGTCTCACAATCTCCCCCTTGATGAATGCATTGGGAACAACACTTAAAATCTGAACATTGGCTTATTCACATGAAAAGTTTTGAAAACAATTCCCCCCTTTTTTGAAAACCAAATTCCCCCCTTACCCTTGCATACTTCTTCCCCTGAGAAGAATCATGCCAAAAACACTTGTGAATATGTGCAATGTTTGATCAATTCCCCCCTTTGACAATGTATTCAGCAAGGTTCAAAAGAGAAATTTCAGTTGTTATGAGCACATTAAAACATATACAAATAAAACAAAACTCATCCAAGTCATACTATCAAGTAACTTACACTATAACAACGAGATACATAAAGTAGTGTAAGCCATGCGAGATCAAATGTGATTTTCAATTTAAGCAATCATGATCTCACAAACTAAACTATTTCAAGACCCGAAAGCATGACACTTGTTGTTGCAATTTTGATCATCATTTAAAGCACAAATTTTGATCATATAACATTTGCAAGAGATTATATGTACATCTGCCTTATTCTAACCAACCAAGCCAAGCCTATGTCATTTGACAATCAGAAGCTTAAGGACATGGTTTTGATCATACACAACTTCTTCCAAGTTCATATCTGAGTGCAATGACAAGCCATCTCAAAAGAAGAAGTGTGATGCATGCATATTCTCTTGATCTTTTCTTAATTTATATTTGACCATAAAAAAACTTAACATGTGAGTTGATTACTTGATTAATTCTTTATGATTAAAAACACTTGTGGGCATGCAACAAGTTCCAAACAGCAAGAAAGTTCGACCATGACCAGATTTAGTGTAAGTAATTATTCCAATTACTAGCCATGGCATAAACTATAAAATGTATAACAGGAGTAATGTAGTAAGAACTTCCATCATGAAAAAGGAATCACAAAGTCATATATGTATGAACTATTGTGCTCATATTATTTTAATTTTGGATTCACACATATACTTCCCAAGTTTCAAAACTCCCTCTCAATTTAGGCCATGGGGATGCATAACCCCTATTTCACTACGAATGAAACAAAAACGAGTGAAATCCAAAGGTTTTGTAAAAATATCAGCCAATTGTTGTTCGGTATCTACATGGTGAAGCACAATGTTTCCTTTTTCAACATTATCACGAAGAAAGTGATACCTAATGTCAATGTGCTTTGTTCTTGAATTTGCACAGGGTTTTTAGCAATGCAAATGGCAATAGTGTTATCAGAAAATAGTGGAACACTATCTAGATCAACCCTATAGTCCTTAAGTGTTTGAACAATTCAAAGAATTTGTGAACAAGCGCTAGCAGCAGCTACAAATTCAGATTCGGTTGTGGATTGTGCAACTGAATTTTGTTTTCTAGAGGACCAATCAACAAGTGAATTACCAAGAAAATAACAAGCACCAGAAGTACTTTTCCTATCAATCCTACAACCCCAAAATCAGCATCGGAAAAAGCTCTCAATGAAACGATTGAGGAAGACAGAACAAAAATGCTAAATTCTGGAGTTCCATGTAAGTACCTGAGAATCCTTTTGATGGCTTGAAGATGTGAAGCACGTGGAGAAGCTTGAAACCGTGCACAAAGACATACGCTGAATTGTATGTCCGGTCTTGATGTTGTGAGGTACAAAAGTGAACCGATCATGCTTCTATATTCTTTTTGATCCACGGGTTCACCATCTTCATCAAGTTCAAGTGTCGTTGCTGTACTCATTGGTGTCCAAAGAGGCTTGCTTTTGTCCATTTAAAGCGCCAAAGAAGGTCTCTTGTATACTTTGATTGATGCACAAAGGTACCTTTCTTGGTTTGCTTGATTTGCAGCCCCAAGAAGTAAGTGAGTTCACCCATCATACTCATTTTAAATTCTGAACTCATCATCGCTGAAAACTTGTACGCAAGATCATGAGAAGCACAACCAAAGATAATATCATCCACATCCACTTGAACTAATAGTGAGTCATTGCCATGCCTAAGTACAAAAAGAGTTTTATCTATCTTGCCCATGGTAAAACATTTTTCAATTAAGAAAGTTTTTAACCTATCATACCATGCTCTAGGAGCTTGTTTTATACCATACAGGGCTTTAGTTAGTTTGAAAACATGATTAGGAAATTCTGGATTTTCAAAACTAGGTGGTTGCTTAACATAAACCTCCTCATCTATGTAGCCATTAAGAAAAGCCCGTAGATCTCTCTTCGTATATCCAGACAATATAACTTGAAACCTTTTGATGCGACAAAGGCTAATAAAATTCTTATGGCTTCTAATCTAGCAATAGGAGCAAAAGTTTCTTCGAAATCTAAGCCTTCAATTTGTGTGAAACCTTGAGACACCAATCTAGCTTTATTCCTAATTACTACACCATCCCCACTTTGTTTGTTTTTAAACACCCATTTAGTTTCGATTAAGGTGTGGTTATGAGGTGGAGGTACAAGTTTCCAAACATTATTTCTTTCAATGTTTTCTAGCTCTTCTTGGATGGCAATAATCCAAGATTCATTAGTGAGTGCGTGTGATATATCCTTGGGTTCAAAAGCAGCAACAAAAGTAGAATGAGCATGAGAATTAGGGTCGGAAAACCTGGATCTTGTAACTCGTTCATGCAAGCTTCCAATTATCTGTTGCGGGGGATGATTCTTGTAAATCCGTAGGGGAACAGATGTCTCACAAGCTTCTTCTTTATCAGGTTCATCACATATTGATGAACTTGTGACTTGTGGATGATCAGGACTAGTAGAGGTGGTAGTCGAAGCTTGTTCAAAGTTCGGAGCTGGACATGTGTCAGCTTTGGAACTATCAAACAGTATCACCGACTCTTCTTCTTCTTCAAAAATACCCTCCCCCTGAGGTTATGTAACTGATCCTGCAGTACCGGTGCTAGTACCTGGGATAGCTTCATCAAAAGAAACTTCACAGGTCTCTATAATTTTGTTAGTTTGCAATAAAAGCACAAGGTAACCTCTAGTGTGAGATGGATAACCAAGAAACATGCCATCTTCGAATCTAGATTCAAATTTATAAAAATTTCCATGTTTCTTAACAAAGCATTTGCAACCAAAAACCCTAAAGTGTGAAACACAGAACCTATGTCCAAACCAAAGTTCATAAGGTGTTTTACCTAGTTTAGTACACAAGAAAATACGGTTTGAAACACAACAAGCTATTGCAATTGCATCTGCCCAAAATTTTCTAGGAGTTTGATATTCATCAAGCATGGTCCTAGCCATCTCAACTAAGGTTTTATTTTTCCATTCTACAACACCGTTTTTTTGAGGGACAGATGGTGAAGAAAATTGATGTTCTATTCCATGTTTAGTACAAAAATGATCAAATGATTGATTTTTAAATTCAGTTCCGTTATCACTTTTGATTGCTTTTAACGATCCTGGGTGATCAATTAATAGTCTAAGAAATAATGTCCTAAAATGAGTAAAAGCTCCATTCTTAGATGCCATAAAATAAACCCAATAGTATCGAGAATAGTCATCAACAATTACAAGCACGTACCATTTACCTCCAAAGAATTGTACACGTGCAGGACCAACGGTGTCGAGGTGCAAAAGTTGACCAGGTTCAGTTGCCATAGTCATCGAGAGAGGAGCATGTGAACATGCAACCATCTTAGCATGTCTACACGAAGATCATGCAATATCTTTGTCTCCTTTGAGTTTAGGCAAACCACGTATGCGATCAAGAGCACTGACACGAGTGAGGTGATCAAAGCCTGCATGACCAAGTATACGATGCCAGAAAAATAAATCTTTTGAATCATTGGCAACTAGACACCTATGCTCAGAAGTTGACATATCAAAATCAGCTTTAAAAACTCTTCCAAAACGAGACATTTTAAACAAAAGCTCATGATTTGAATCTTCAACTTTACAACAATTTTTAGAGAAAATTATTTCCAAATTTTCATCAAGCAATTAATAAACAAAGAGCAAGTTGTATTTCAAATTTTTAACAAGTGCCACATCTTTTAAAGTGTAGTGGTCATTTACTCTAACCAATCCTTTAGCAATAATAGGAGTCGAAGAACTATCGGCAAAAGTAACATTTTCTACACGTGACACAAAAGAGAGGGAGGAGAACAATTCTCTGTTACTGGTCATGTGGCGTGAGCATCCTGAATCCACAATCCATATGTTCTCCTTAATCAAGCATGAAACCAACACAGAAGGACAATACGTCGTTGACTCAATACTGGAGTTAGTCAATAAGCATTTGGGAAGCCATGCGACGTCTAGTAGGAACAACACGTGAAGGCTGTGACAAAACAGCAAATTTATGAGTCAAGGGTTGAGGTTTTCTGTTCTTAACTACTGATTTAAAAGTTGTTACTCTTTTAGCATGAAAACCTGTAGCTTCGGAGTTAAGAGTTCCAAAGGAAAAAAGCTGAAGCTCCAGATGCAAAAACTGAAGTTCCGAAGGAAACAACATAAGGTCCAGGAGCTCTCAGAGCTACCAGAACTACCGGAGCTGCCTTTGCAGACTTCTTACCAGAAGGTCCGGAAGCTACTTTTTCAAATTTCTGACTCATTAAAGCAGGTTGCATGTTTCTAATTTTAGGTTTAGCATGCATAGTAGATTTAGCATGAAGGTTATGAGATCTAGCAAACACTTTATCCTTTTTAATTTGTTTACCTAGTCTATAAAAAAAATCTACAACATGACCATCTTTATCACAATAAGTACAATGAAATTTCATTTTTTTATCATGTCTATATGAGCATCCAGTATTAGAAACAAAATTAGAAAGCACTCCTGCAGATTTAAAAATCACATCCGTTTGTTTAGGGACAATTTTGATTAAATCACTTCCAAATGATTTTACAATGTGAGGTGGATGTGTTTTAGAATAAGCATGAGAATCAAAAACTAAACTAGTTTTATCATTGCAAGGTTTAGAATAATTTAACAACAAGTTTAGATTCTTGTTCCTATTGTAAAACCGTTCTAGTATCTTATTTTTATTGTCAAGTTCTTTAGATAAAACTAGGCAGTTTTGACATGAAGTTTTTCCTTTTAGTTTGCAATTGGAACAATATTTAACTTCATGAGAATGTAAAGCATTGTTCATAATGGAAATTTCATTCATTGCATCTTTTAGTTTCTTGTCAAGATTGTCACATGCAGAACAATGCATATCATCTGTAGAACAAGAAGCATCTTTTAAGTTTTTAACATTAAAATCAGACAACTTCTTGTTCTTTTCAATTTCTTCATCAAGTCTATCTAGAGTGGAGGAGTGTTCACTTCTTAATGTGGACAATTGTTCATAGATTAAGTCACATGAGGGACATGCATCATCACTAGGAATCAAAGTTTTAAATGGTTGATTTCAGATTCTAGTGATTCAATTTTAGCAGCATTATCCCTAAGCTTACTGTCCTTTTTTCTTGACAATAATAGTTGCACGAGAAATTGCATCACATATTTCATTATAGGTAGAACATACCTCATCGTCATCACTGTTGTGTTCTGCATCCTCCTGACTTGATCTTGATCTTGTTTTCCCCACCATGAAGCATAAGTTGGCCAGATCGTCATCATCTTCATCACTTCCAATGTCTACATCACTTGAACTGAGCTCTTGAAGTGCGGTGATGAAGTTGTTTATCATCTTGCATCCTATGGAACCCTTCTTTTTCTTGTTGGAGTTTCCAGAGGTGGTCTTGACCTTGTTCTACTTCTCTTCACGGGTAGTAGGACCTGAAAGATTAGAGCATTCTGTACGAAAGTGTCCTGTCTTACCACATTCAAAGCATCGTTGAGGTCCGGAGCTTCCTCTCCTTCTAGTTCTCACATTTTGCAATGCTTTCGAGAACCGAGTAGAGATGAGTGCTAGCTCCTCTTCTGGAAATTCTTTCAATCTGTTCCAGGGTTAGCGAAGACAGCAAAGCAAGAGTATTGCAAGATGATGATTGGTCGGAGCTAGGCATATCACATTGTGAAATGAATGCAATAGACTTATTTGGATTCTTTCGTGATAAAATTTCAATTTCATGAGTTTTTAGTTCAGAGTAAAGCACATCTAAAGTAAGAGTACTCATGACAGTTGATTCGAGAATGGATGTTACTTTCATCTCCCATATAGACATGTCTAATGCACTAAGGAGTTGCCTAGCATTCTCAGCATCAGAAAAGTTTACGTTGACACTACGTAGATTACAGCATCAGAAAAGTTTAGGTTGACACTATGTAGATTACTGAGAATTTTATTAAATCGGGCAAAAAATTGATTGATAGACTTACCAGGTTGCATCTCAAAGCGCATGTATTCCTTTTTGAACATATCTAGTTTTACCTCTTTGATTGTGTTGGAGCCTTCGTGATAATCACAGAGAGCTCTCCAAACATTGTATGCTGATCGAAGGTACGCGACACGATCAAAGTCGCTTTGAGTGAGTCCCTGAATGATCAAGTTGCGGGCTTTATTGTTGTTGTTAACGCCCCGTAGATTCGTAGCCATAACTTGATCGTTTGGTGGCACTTCATAAGATTTGTATACCTTTTCCCATATCGCAAAGCCTTGCGCCTAGATGAAAGCCTCCATGCGTGCCTTTCAAACCTGAAAATCAATACTACTAAACACACAAGGTTTGGCGGAGTATTTCTCCATGATGATTAGTCAAAACACGTGCAAATCAAAGAGATTAGAGAACCGTGGCTATGATACCAATTGTAGGATCGAAGAGCACGTGAAAAGCTACTAGAGGGGGGGTGAATGGAAGATTTAAACTTTTTAGGCGGAAGCAACAAAAACCCCTCAGCAGAAAACCGATCTGTTAAAGAAATCATGTGTGCGACTAATCTAAACGTGTTCAACTGTGACAAAAAGTAGTAGATATATTGGATAATAAAGTCACAAAGACACGAGAACAATAATCATGGAAATCCATCGAGAAGATCTCAAGTTATGATCAAAAGATCAAACAAAGGTCAATATGTTCTACCGAGTAAAAAATAGTTCTACAATACTACAAATAAACTCGTGTAGATTCAAAACCACAAATTCAATGACCGTGAAATTTTCATATATGATAGATAAACAAGTTGTGAAGACAACCCAAAAAGAATCACGTTAATTGGTTCTGTAAAACGAGTTATGATAAAACCACCAAAGAAAGGTAGTGCTGTGTAGAAACTCGACGAGAAAAACTTGTAGACAACAAGTCGGACGAAAAAGGTACAAAAGTTCCTTTAAACTATGATATTTGTTCAGTAGAACGCAAGAGAAACAGCCCAAAAGTACTTCACCACGAGCTCTGGCCTCCTTTGCTTATATAACCAGTCTGAAGGCCAACTCAACTCAAACTAGGAATGTAATCCTACTCAATTCACGAATCGAAACATTCCATAACTGCTCAAGATCTTCCTATTCGAATATAGAAACAGTCTTGAGACTTCCTAACAAACTCAGGAACACATCAGTATTCCTAAACACAATCTATTTTTGTGTAACTTACGAAAACTACTATAACCAACTCGATATATTCCATACCGAGCCATAACCAACTTCTCCGCTGCTAAAGTTATTATCCAATATGATCCTATCCTTCCAACAAGATATTTATTTCCATAACCCGTCTTCAGAACCATGTTGCCACGTCATGCACCACATGCATACGTGCGAACACCTTCCTTCGACATCCAGTTTCCTTCATTTGCACCGCCCTTGATTCAATCACCCTGTGTGGCCTCTTGATCAGCTCAATCACAATTCCTCCCGAATTTGGTTGTTGAAACCTCATCTCCTCTCTGAGACTAGTCCAATAGATCCCTCACCAGCCATGACTTGAACTCAAGCAACACCTGCACATGAACAAACAACCGATACTTCCGAGTACAAGTCCTCGACTTGACTCACGTTAGTTCCAAAATCACAACACCTTACGTGAGCACCTCACATAAGCATGTTGCAAACCATAGCAAAACAATATCAACCATAACCACCAAAAGAACCAAAAACTTAGTAAAAGAATACTAAGCAAACTTTCCATAAATGTAAAGAAAGTTCAAAACATTGCAAGGTAAAAGCAAAACTATTGCAATCAAGCTTCGGACCTTGCCAAAGCTAACCGAACCTTGAGTCAGAGTTTACCAAAGCTAGCAGGACCTAGCGCCGCCGGAGCTTACCAAAACTAGTTGGAACTAATCAACCTAAAAGACAGAGCTAGAAAAAGCAAGTCGGAGCTTAACAAAGACATGTTGGAGCTATCAAAGACATGCTGGAGCTAAAGACAAAGCTCACTAGAGCTACCCAAAACAAGTCGGACCTATCGTCGAACCTTGCGGGAGCTCAGACCTAGAGTCAGACCTTGTTAAAAAGGTGTTCTGTTAGTATTCAAAACTTTTAGTGTGAAAGCCAATGTTTTCAACACGCATAGGTCTTACAACATCACTTGTTGGGAGGGCGCGCGCTTCCAGTGCTGTGACGCCTCAGGACCAAGTCTACCAGACAAGGTGTGCCCCTGAAGATGTTAGTGAGGACAGCAAGAAATAGTATTTGTTCATGAGGGGCCTTAACAATGAGATCCAAGTGCAATTGCTCAACTGTGACTATGCCAACTTCCAGAAGCTTGTGGACAAAGCGATAGTTATGGAAAACAAGGTCCGTGAGATGGATCAAGACAACAAGAGGAAGGCACCATGTCAAGGACAACAACAAGAAAGTAATGTGCGCCCTCGCTTTGCGCCTCCTAATGTGCCATACTACAGTTCTTCTGCGCCTGCTCATCACCCTAGATTTGCACCGCGCCCAACTCAGTTTGTGCAGCAGCACCCTGTTATGCAAGCACCTAGGCCTCCAATGCCTTATGCACGTCGTGCTAATTTCCCTGGTGCAAATGTTCAGAACCAAGCTCGTCCCAATAATCCCGGTGGAGTAAAGAAGTGCTATACTTGTGGAGAAGCTGGACACTTTGCACATCAGTGTCCTAAGTCAGGCCTTGGTCAAGGAAGCAATGCGCCGAGGCAAAACCCAAGATCCAATGGAGGGCAGCCGCAAGGGAACCGTGGACAGCAGAATTTTGCTCGTGGCAACATGAACCATGTCTATACGGAGGATGCTCAACAAGCGGATGATGTGGTCATTGGTATGTTTCTCGCAAACTCCAACCCGGCGACTATGTTATTTGATTCTGGAGCATCACATTCGTTCATTGCATCGAAATATGTTGCCAAGTATAGTTTGCCTATCTCTCATATATAGTTTACTCTATTGGTTAAGTCTCCTGGAGGAGAGATGAGGACAAATATAGTATTTCCAAAAGTAAGCCTTAGAATAAGGGGGTAGACTTCTTTGCCAACCTCATTGTCTTGGATTCTCAAGGATTGGACATTATACTTGGAACAGACTGGTTGATGAAGCACAATGGAGTCATTGAATGTGCCACAAAGACGGTGAAGTTGACCAATGAGGAGGGGATCACCGTAGAATTTGAAGCATCTCAACACGCACCAGAGCAATTGGAGTTGAATCACATGGACGGTGCCGCAATTGAGGAGATTCCAGTGGTGTGTGAATTTTTGGACGTGTTTCCGGATGAGTTGCCAGGTATGCCACCTGATCGAGACATTGGGTTTGTTATTTATTTAATATCTGGAACCGCACCTATAGCTAAGAGGCCATATAGGATGCCTCCTATGGAATTAGCGGAGCTCAAGAAGCAGATCCAAGAGCAACTAGAGAAAGGTTTTATTCGCCCCGGTTCTTCACCTCGAGGAGCGCCCGTTCTATTCGTGGACAAGAAGGATGGGTTGCAAAGGATGTGTATAGATTATCGAGCTCTCAATGTGGTGACCATCAAGATCAAGTACACCTTGCCATGCATAGAGGATTTGTTTGATCAGATGAAGGGTGCTTGTGTCTTCTCTAAGATTGATTTGAGGTCGGGATACTTTCAAATGAAGATTAGGCCATCGGACATACCTAATACAACTTTCAGGACACAGTATGGATCTTAGGTGTACACCGTGATGTCCTTTGGACTGACAAATGCGACTGCATATTTTATGTACCTCATGAATAAGGTCTTCGTGGAGTACTTGGATAAGTTTGTCATGGTTTTCATTGATGACATTATGATCTACTTGAAGGATGAGAAGAAACATGAGGAACACTTGAGGCTCACATTGCAGAAGTTGAGGGGGCACCAATTGTATGCCAAATTCAACAGGTGCTAGTTTTGGTTGAGAGAAGTATCATTTTTGGGTGATATCATCTCAGGAAGAGGAGTATCGGTTGACCCAGGAAAGGTAAGAGACGTGTTAAAATGGGAGCCACCGCAAAATGTCAAGGAAATAAGGAGTTTTCTTGGGATGGCTGGGTATTACCGTAGGTTCATCAAGGACTTTTCCAAGATATCCAAGCCAATGATAGAATTTCTAATGAAGGGGAAAGCGTTTCAATGGACCCAAGCTTGTCAAGAGAGTTTTGAGGAGTTGAAGAAGAGGTTAACTACAACCCTAGTTTTGGTTTTGCCGGATGTGAGCAAGAGTTTTGATATTTATTGCGATGCATCGAGACAAGGACTTGGATGTGTGCTCATGCAAGGTCAAGTGGTCGCCTATGCATCAAGACAATTGAAGAAACATGAGTAGAATTACCCAACGCATGATTTGGAACTTGCAGTCGTGGTTCACGCATTGAAAATTTGGAGACATTATATCCTTGGACATAGGTGTGAGATTTATACGGATCACAAGAGTCTTAAGTATATTTTCACACAAATGGATCTGAATTTGAGGCAACGAAGATGGTTGGAGCTCATCAATGATTATGATTTGGGGATCAATTATCTTCCAGGGAAGGCTAATGTAGTGGCTGATGCCTTGAGCCGGAAAGGAGTAAGTCACCGACTCACGATTTGAGAGTTACCATCCGAGTTATGTAAGGAGTTTGAACGGTTGAACCTTGGATTTGTAAATGAGATGGGGATGATGAAGCTAAATCCGACCTTGGAGCAAGAAATTCGAGAGGGCCAAACAAAGGATGAGGAAATCCAAGAAATCAAAGAAAGGACCCAAGAGGGAAGAGAATTCAGATTCGATGAGGACAAACATGGTACTCTATGGCTTGGTAAGAGGATTTTTGTGACTAATGTGAAACATATTCGGGAGACAATACTAAAGGAGGCACATGACTCGCCTTACTCAATTGAGTTTTCTTGGGATGGCTGGGTATTACCGTAGGTTCATCAAGGACTTTTCCAAGATATCCAAGCCAATGATAGAATTTCTAATGAAGGGGAAAGCGTTTCAATGGACCAAAGCTTGTCAAGAGAGTTTTGAGGAGTTGAAGAAGAGGTTAACTACAACCCTAGTTTTGGTTTTGCCGGATGTGAGCAAGAGTTTTGATATTTATTGCGATGCATCGAGACAAGGACTTGGATGTGTGCTCATGCAAGGTCAAGTGGTCGCCTATGCATCAAGACAATTGAAGAAACATGAGTAGAATTACCCAACGCATGATTTGGAACTTGCAGTCGTGGTTCACGCATTGAAAATTTGGAGACATTATATCCTTGGACATAGGTGTGAGATTTATACGGATCACAAGAGTCTTAAGTATATTTTCACACAAATGGATCTGAATTTGAGGCAACGAAGATGGTTGGAGCTCATCAATGATTATGATTTGGGGATCAATTATCTTCCAGGGAAGGCTAATGTAGTGGCTGATGCCTTGAGCCGGAAAGGAGTAAGTCACCGACTCACGATTTGAGAGTTACCATCCGAGTTATGTAAGGAGTTTGAACGGTTGAACCTTGGATTTGTAAATGAGATGGGGATGATGAAGCTAAATCCGACCTTGGAGCAAGAAATTCGAGAGGGCCAAACAAAGGATGAGGAAATCCAAGAAATCAAAGAAAGGACCCAAGAGGGAAGAGAATTCAGATTCGATGAGGACAAACATGGTACTCTATGGCTTGGTAAGAGGATTTTTGTGACTAATGTGAAACAGATTCGGGAGACAATACTAAAGGAGGCACATGACTCGCCTTACTCAATTCATCCCGGTTGTACGAAGATGTACAAGGACTTGAAGATATGCTATTGGTAGGCTAGCATGAAGAAGGACATAACTGAATACGTAGCATTGTGTGATGTGTGTCAACAAGTCAAGGCGGAACATCAAAGGCCAGCCGGATTTTTGCAACCATTGCAGCTTCCAGAATGGAAGTGGGAAGAAATCGACATGGATTTTATAGTTGGTCTACCGCGTACCCAGTCCGGGTATGACTCAATTTGGGTAATCGTGGATCGATTGACCAAGTCAGCCCGTTTTGTTCCTGTCAAGACCAAGTATACAACCGCACAATTGGCCGAAATATACATGGAGCATATTGTGTGTCGACATGGAGTCTACAAGAAGATAGTCTCGGATAGAGGTTCTCAATTTACCTCAAGGTTCTGGCAGAAATTGCATGAAGCATTGGGAACAAGGTTGAATTTTAGTTCAACATATCACCCTCAAGTGGATGGACAAACTGAGAGTACCAATTAAATTTTGGAGGACATGTTAAGAGCTTGTGCTTTAAAGCATGGGAAAAGTTGGGACAAAAGTTTGCCATATACAGAGTTTTCATACAACAATAGTTACCAAGCAAGTTTGAAGATGTCACCTTATGAAGCACTATATGGAAGGAAGTGTAGAACACCCTTGTTTTGGAGTGAGACAGGGGAGAATCAAGTATTTGGATCCGATGCATTGCAAGAAGTTGAGAAACAAGTTCAGATTATTCAGGAGAACTTGAGGGCTGCTCAATCGAGGCAAAAAGGCTATGCGGACAATAGGAGGAGGAAATTAGCCTTTGAAATAGGGGACTTTGTTTACCTCAAGGTGTCGCCAATGAGAGGTCATAAGAGGTTTAACATACGAGGCAAGCTAGCACCTCGATATATTGGACCATTCAAGATTTTGGACAAAAGGGGAGAAGTAGCATATAAGTTGGAGATGCCAGCTCATCTTTCAGATGTCCATAATGTGTTTCATGTTTCCCAGCTCAAAAAGTGCTTGAGGGTACCGGAAGAACAAGTGCCAATGGAAGAATTAGAATTAGAGGCAGACTTGACTTATGCCGAGCAACCGATCAAAATCTTGGAAACCAAGGAGAGAGTCACAAGGAACAAGGCTATTCGATGGTGTAAAGTTCAATAGAAGCATCACAAAGAATTAGAGGCAACATGGGAGTTGGAGGATGATCTCAAGAAGGAATTTCCCTATCTTTTCTCTTCCGCGTCGAATCTCGAGGGCGAGATTCATTTTAAGGGGGGTAGGTTTGTAACACCCTCATTTTCATCCATCATGCATTGCATACATTCCAATACATATTTAATATTGAGCAACATAAAAAGGAACAAATTTAAAATGAATTAGAAATAAAACCGCACTTAAAAATTCTGGGAAGTGCGGACTAGTCCGATTTTGGTGCGGACTAGTCCGATTTCTCTCTGACTTCAAACGGACTTGTCCGTTTTGCTGCGGACTAGTCTATTTTTCCCTCTGGACACTTTCGGACTTGTGCGGTCCTATGCGGACTAGACCGGTGTTCCAAGAATCCTTGAAAATTCCCTAAGTCCCTGCACTTGTCCAGACTACTCCGGTATTCCAGCGGACTTGTCCATTTTCCTCTCTGACTAAAGTCGGACTTGTCCGATTTTTGGCCAGACTTGTCTGTTTTTCCCCTCTGGATAAGTTCAGACTTGTCAGATGTCCAGAGCAGACTTTTCTGATTTCCCTCTGTCCAACTTTGGACTAGTCCGGTCCTTTTCGGACTTGTCCGATATATCGGGACTCCGAGATGATCTTTTATTTCACGACTTGTTTCTTGGGTTTTACATTAAGTGGGCCTAGGTACGTCGTGCCTAACTCTTTTAGAGCCCATGTGGGACTCTAAACCGACCTCTACTCATCTCAAACTCGAAATCCATCAAACCCTAGCCTCCACCTCTATATAAACGACCCCACCCCTTGGCTTGGCATCTATTTGCCACTTTTCCACCACACCCAAACCCTAGCTCATGAATAGCCGCCACCAAGGAGGGAGAAGGAGATCTAGAGCAAGAAGAAGAAGAGGAGGAAACGAAAGAGGATCAAGATCTCTATCAACTTCACATTCTTCATCAACAATCCACCATCAAGTTCTTCATCAACCCTAGATCGTCAAGATCCAAGTGTTGCCTCCAAGATCCTTGATTCATTGGGGTTCTATACACCTGGTACACCTTCTATTCTCTTTTCCTTATGTGAATTCAACCCCGTTTCTCCAAATTCACATCGATCTAGAAAACCCTAATATGCCATTCTCGCGCAGTGCGGACTTGTTCTGTCCCTAGCGGACTAGTCCGATTTTCCTGGTTAATTTCTGTTGAATTAATTCTAAATTTGATCGAATCAACTCCAAACCTGTATAAACTAGTTAAAAGCTATTAGAACTAGTTAGTGACCATTAAAAGCAATTCATTAACAAGATCTACCTTGCATTTGCATCAATCATGCATATCATGTCATATTGAGTAATATTTGTGCACTCTTTGATTGTATTTCTTGTCTTGTAGGTTTCTTGCGCGGATTAGATGGATTTGCTCTAGAGAGTGTCGCGAAGGATCTCCAACACCAAGAGTTTGAAGGCTTTGACCCGAACCAATCCCAAGAGCAAGGCAAGTGTCCTTGAAGCATATTGATCCTGTTTTTAAAATAAATGTTTTGTTTGCAAACTGCATGCTTGTGTCAATTTGATGGGAAACCCTATGATAGGAAGTTTACTAGATTTGTTGACCACCCTTGTCACATGGAATTCATGGTAGAGAGTCAAGAAGGGCTTTTTACCCTTTTGCTTTGCTTAATTAATTGGGATGAGAAAACAACTATACCACTTAACTTAATTATGCATTTATGAGATTATGATTAACATGAACTGGTTAATATGATAAGGTAATGGGTGATCTAAGCAAGCCTGGTATGTGGATGGTTGGATGAAATGGTGGTTGCTTGCTTTAGATCTAAGGACCGGTTCATGCAAGAATAAGCCAAGACTACAGTGCCACAACGAGGCCAAGTATGGGTGCGGCCTAGCTGATTAATTAGGGCTTTACTAGTGCTGTTTGGACCATTAAGGATTATCGAGGAAGGGGTAGTCGGATTGGGTTTGCTGATGATTGGTGGGACTACCCGGGGATCCGAATGGCTCAAGAGGGGGCCCTTGGTTGAAGATGTGCTCTGTTGGAGGCATCACCACCACTGAAACCTCAGTGCTGTCTAAATAGGCTAGTAATCCTTTTGTAAAGGCTATTTTGTGATCTCTTGGCCATACACCAAATGAAGTGTAATTGGCATAAGGGAGGTTCTTCAGTCGCCGACGGGTGATGAAATCACAAACACATGGGTAAAGCGGTACAAACTCTGCAGAGTCTAATGAAACTATCATGATAGCCATGCTCCCAGTTATGAGCACCTGGACAACTTTTATGATTAGAGGGTTTTGGTATTGGGATGGTTTAGTATTGGTTATGGGATGTCATTATGGTTTCTGGCAACGGATATGGTCAAATGGTAATGGTGAAATCTGGTATAACGATGATGGATATGAAATATGGACTGGTATTATGATAATTATATGGTTTATGATGGGTTTGTTTCACATACATATAATATATTGCTTTCCAAATGTTTTAATGTACTTTTCAGCACTTAGCCATTATTATATTTGTAATTTGAATCATCTACATGTCATACTTTCCACACTTGCTGAGTACAACATGTACTCACTCTTGCAATTCCCCTACCAACAACTGCAGATAAAAATTGGGAGTTTAATGATGATAATGTGGAGTTCTAGGCCGTGTCTACCGTCAACTTTGCCTGTGGAGTGTTGGAGCTGCGCTATACCCTTTGCTTATGCTGCTTAGTTGCTTAGTTTGCTTAAATAGTTTATTTCCACTGCATTAGTTTAAACTTGTCATTAATATTCATTAGAGCTGGTATTTGAGATATGCTGAATTGTGTAATAAAAGAGTTTAATTAATCTTGTATGTGGTAATTTTCTATATACTCTTTTGTGAATGCACTCGTGTATGTGTGTTGAACGTCTTGAGCATACATATGCATTCACTTGGTTCATTTTTCATCGGGTGTCATAGTTGCACATCAGTACGCCACTGCACCACGCACTCTGAGGTGCTCCGGGTGCAGGTGGACACTGAAGAAGAGTCTGCGCTGCGTTTAGCGAATTCTCGGGGTTGTTCATCGATGCAGTGACCGATGCGAAGAAACCATCTTGCTGCGATGGTGATGGTGGTGGTGGTGCAACATTTGTTGAGACAACAACGTTTGCTAGCTGTTGCATATTGGAGGGATTTTCTACATCAGGCTGCTCAGCGTGGCTGTTGGACGATCCTTCGGCGGAACTCACCATCTCAGAATCTCAGGCGCCCCCTTCCTGGCATGCCAAATGTTGAAGTGTTGCTACGACACTTCCCTCGGTACTACTAAAATGTAGGCCATGGAGGTTTGTATTCGGTTGGGGCACGCGTGAGATTATGAACGAGATGATGACACAGGGAGTTTTACATGGTTCAGGCCGCCTGAGCGTAATACCCTACTCCACGGGGTGGTTGTTGATTGTATGAGTGTGTACTTGTGTGCTTGTGTTGGCTTGATTCAGCTTGCCCTCTACCGTGCGGCTCAACCCTTTTATATGCAAGGACTGGCCGTTACAAAGGTTGCCTGGCCCTACAAGTGGCCCCGACGGTGTTCAATTGCCTAATACACGATCTACATGTATTAAGTATGATTAACTATGTGATAACGCGCCTTAATGGCGGCGTTACCTATACTAATGGTCCTCTAATCGTGTGTCATTAATGCTGAACTAATGAAATTTTAATCAAGTCTTGTAACGGCTGTGTTAATAGCCTCTTGAATGTCCGTGCCGTTGGAGATCCTGTAGTCGTTACAGGCGACGCTCTGGAGGTATTACACGTGGCAGCTTCGGGGCTTACCTCTGTGGGGAGGTAGGTCCAAAGCCATTCGACATGTGGCGGCATCAGAGCTTCCCTCTACTGGGGGTTAGGTCCGGGGTTGCTAGACACGTGATAGGACCAGAGCTTCCCTGTGAAGGGAGGTAGACCCAGTCCCGCTGGACACATGGTAGTACTGGAGCTACCCAAATGAGGGATGCGGGCCTAGTGCCATCAGACGTGTGTTGCCTTCGGGGGTCTTCAAATTGGACGTAGGAACTCTTCGGCTTTTCTTGCAGTATCTTGGGGTACCCGGTATGCAGGGTACCGACGACATCGTCTCCTCTTGTGGCTCTCGGTGGCAAAAAACTCCGTGCCTCTGCCCCCCGTCATCTGCTACTACTCGACGACATCCCGTTTAAAAGAAATTTGCTAATGAATGTAACGGAAAGTATAGAAGAAGAAAGAAGAGATGAAGGGAACGTTACTTGTACGCAATTTCAAAATTCATGAGCATCACGATTATGTACTCTACTCCGTAAACCATACCATTGATCTTCTATTGTTGTAGTTGCCCATTTTGTTTTTGTTTTGCATCTTAGTAGTCTCTACATCTTCTGCATCTCCAACTAAGTCATCAAGTCCTAAACCAGGCTCGACGATAAAAGAGTTCGGCAACTTTTGTTCTTGGTAAACAACATCAACCTCATCATCAAGGTATCCATCATTGTCTGGTGTATATAACCGCTCACGAGGATTCACCTTGTGTACAACCCACCAATCATTAAGCTTTTCACATGGATAATGTACATAATACACTTGCTCGACTTGGTGTGCAATGACGAAGGTGTCGCAACCTTGTAGCCAATCCTTGTGTTTGACTTCTGCCATGCCAAATTGGTTTTGTCGAGTTCTATAGTTATGATCAAACCAATCGCAGTCAAAGAAGACTACTTTAAGGACCGTATTCCCAGCAAAACTGAATTCAATGATATTTTTAATGATCCCATAATAATTAGTTTCACGTCCTTCGGCGTCAACTACCCTCGTCACAACTCTGGTGTTACATATTGACCTGAAAAGACGTTAGCTTCAAATTGAGTTAAATGAAATTGGAATCCATTGACGTCGTATCGACTGTGACTTTTAATTTTAATAGATCTATAGGACGGTTGTCGCAAATCTTCATAGACACCAGCCCATTTTTTGCACTGTTCAACATATGAAGTTAGAAGACTATTTTATCCTATACACGTAATTACTAAGAGAAACAAGACATGAACACATTATTTGTGCATGAAACCAGGATAGGAAGTTAGGCCCTCCATTTACTCCATAACATTGCATTGATTGTATTTGTCGGATCGTAGGTTGCTGCTTAGATTTCCAATTTTGTTGATCAAACTCACTAAATAAGGAAAAAAGAATAATTAGCATAGATGCATAACACAACACACTAATTATTATAGATGTTGAACAAACACTTACTGAAAATAACCTCGAAAATTGTGCAACAGAGAACAAAAGGATTATGCTGTCGAAATCTCGTCCAGATTTAGACCCGCATGTCGTCACAAGCCACGCCCCCTCGGTCACTCCCATGCTCTCCAAAAAGGGACAATTCCGAACCTTCACGTCTCACATGCCAATAGCATGTGAGATGTGCCGATCCGAAATGGGTGACGCCTCATTTTATTTTAAAGTTATTTACGAGAGAGGAAAGAACGAGAGAAAGAGAAGGATGAAAGTTGGTCTTAGATGAAAATTCTACGTCCGAATCCACCATCCACGCAGTTGCGGGTGATTGACGTCCTCACCATCACTGTTCTCTTCAATGTCGTCTTGACACATACGTTACGACTACAACTGTCTATAAGGCATGAACGCATTTATTGCATGTCGTGTTGTGTCAGATCGGGCTGAGACGGCCCAAAACCCATTTATTTACATATTGATAAACTAACTAACTAATAAAAAATTATAAATATTAAACAATTATTGATGAACAACATAATAAACTTACTAAATAATGATCACTCCAGGCATCGATCTTGAGCCGCTCCACCTCGAGGCAGGCAAGGAACTAACCAATGAATGGTGTTGGTCCGGAGGTGAGGAGAGAGGGAGAGAGAGAGAAAGGGAGAGGGGGATGAGGAGAGAGGGATTGTTGATATTTCCTACGCACTACTAACAATTCATCCCTAGCAGTGGTGCCAGAAATGTTTGTGGGTAGGTTTTAATTCTTAAGTGAACGTCCGCAAGCGTACGAAAACTATCGATTTAGCATTTACCCTTTAAAGAGTATTCCCAAAGAGTGTCATTTATATTTTCCGAAAGGAAGGCTAGATGGAAGTAAAACAATCATCAAGTGGAAAGGCTTAGGTTGGTCTAGGTAGGGATCTAGCAAAGATGGGTTAAATGATAAGTTAAGGTAGTGTGACACACACAAGAGCATTCTATCCTAAGGAGATAAATGAGGTAATAGAGGAATTAGGCTAAGAGTTAGGTAGAGACTCCTCCTATGCTTCTAATGTACATATACATAGTCTAAGTTAGTTACTAATGATCATGTTAATTATGAATTCTCATGCTAAGTGGATTAACACATCGGACATGGGTTTACCCCTAGCAACACTAGGCGACTCCCGCCAAGAGCCCGTGGCATAGCCGAACATGGAGGATTACAAAGGACAAATAGAGCTGTCACCACCTAATGCCTATATCTTCAATCTGTGGGTCTACGAGACATTCAACGCTACTCTCTATCCTAGCACCATGCTAGCATATTAAGTAACTACCTTAAGAGCCTAGGCACAAGCGACCCTGAGGCAATGAACTAAATCATCGTTGAACCAATTTTAATTCATAGCATAAGTGATTCATGTTAACATAATCATATAATAGCTAATTAGACTATAGTGGAGGTTTATAGTGTTTATGATAATGTAATGAGAATGGTAAAGTACAATCATAAATACTACTCCTACCACATACATGGAATCCACAATCAAACAAGAAATGCTTCATCCAAGTATATGAACAATAGTAGACCAAAGATATCATCTTTATTATGAATAATGTTTCAAATACAAATAGGAATATGGGAGACATACCTTTCCCAATTGGGAAGAGACTCCTTCTACTCCTCTCCTACTTGGACTATGGACTAGATACTCTCCTCTCTACAGCCTATACTCCTCTAAACCTATGGAGAGTAGTGGATACAAAAGAAGAATACTCAAGTGGTGTGTGTTGAAGTGAGGGGTGAGAGGTCCTATTTATAGCTTGGAGAAGGGTCGGTTCCCACCACCAAAAGCGTGCGAATCAGTCACCCATGACCTCTTCAAGCCGGGAGGAGCCTACACGTGGAGTTTGACCGAGAAAGAGGACAGGACCTAGTTGACCGACTAGGGGGGTCGGCTGTTCTGGTCTTGGCCCCTTTCGTGTTGTGCTTCCTCTAAGTGACTGTCAGGTGGGTCCCATTGACTGATATTGGTGCTAGACCGTTGGATGGTCTCGAATACTTCTGTTTGTGGGCCATTTGATCCATGTGGTGCCACGTGGCATCGCTTGATTGGATGGAATGATATTTTTGGGATCCACCCCCTTGTTTCACTTCATTTCTGCATAGAATCTCTGCATGCACTACTTTCTCGAAGGACAAGTGGAAATAGGTTAAATAGAAAGGTGATGTGTGCAAGAAATGACAATTCCTTCACATAATTGAGTTATATTGACGGGTGAAATTGGTGTATAACAACCGTCAAAAAACTCGCCCAAGCTTATCCTTTGCTCGTCCCGAGCAAAGTCAAGACTTTAGGTTGATGATCAGATTTGCTACTATGTTCTACTTTTCAAAAGTACCATGTGCACAACAAAATATTCTACCTAGTATTGCAAAAATTTGCACTGTGCTTCACCCATCTTAGGTCATTATGGGGCTTATGCCATATCATATTCATGGATGGTTGAATGATAGAACAGAAAATTGAGCACACATACCTAATAATCAAGTTCTACTTAAATAAAGAGAGTTCAATTTAGATTTAAAGTATCTCAATTTGATTCTCTCAAGTCTCTCCTTTTTGTCCTCATCAAGGCATTGTGCCTAAATTCATCCTACCTCTACATAAGGCTTGTATGTGGAGCTTGGTAGGGAATATAGTAGGCATATTTGCAACACATAATATTGCTAAGTCAAAAGAGCAAGCCTTAGGAGAAATCAATTTCAAAATAATTTGATTCAAGACTTGTGCATGTGTGATGGAATGGAGTGGATGTGGATATTTTGAGATGACTCCTTTTTTGAGTGGACTCTCTTATTTTACAGGGATGAAACATGGATACTCTTTTTTTTCTCTCATGCTTATGATGTAATCATGCATTTTCTTTTTCTTATTCTTGTAGCCATGTCTTCTATTCCATTTTTATGCAATGAATTTTGGAGAGAGTACTAAGTCTGAATGATATGGAGTTTCTTTTTTTTTTATTGTGGAATGGTGGTATGATGGAAATTTGCTTACTTCTAGTGTATAAGTATAGCATGTGCAAGTGAAGTCTTGAATTCAAAAAGTGATGAAATAAATCTTACATAGGTCTATACTAGTTTGACAAAGCTCAATGTCAAAGCAAATAGCATATGCATAAGGTCTATCAATGTAATGTATCATATGGCTTTGGTGGGTATTTCAAATCAAATGAGGATAACTTAAATCTTTCTAGAATTTCTCCCGAAACCTAAGTTTTACTATCAAACTAGGAATAGCATCCCTATCACTATATCATATCTGACAACAACTTAGAATGGACTAAAATTTTGCTACCCACAATGTCCAAATCAAGGCAAAAGCAATTTTAGCCAATGAGAGCAATATGTTGGAGAGTAGTAAGTTGTAAACTAGGGACTTAGGAAAAATAAAACAGAGAAACTATTCATCATTTCATCTATGTGAATTCCAAGTCATTCTTACCGCACATCTTTTATTTTATTTAAAAATAAAATCTATCCTATATTTTTTTAAATGCAAGGTGGATGATGAGTAAGTGGAAAATAAATATGCAAGGGTTGATACAATTTACCTCAAGTGGGGGTCCTCCCCCAAGCTTGTTCTTCACTCACCTCCGTATCGAGGGTTGAACCCTTGATGACAGAAGTATGCCGCGAGACCGGCTTGTTGTTCTTATAGCGTGGAGTTGAGGTTGATGAATTGAGCGTCCTTGTGTTGTTGCCAGTCTTGAGTACCTTGGACATGCCCTTGGAAAGTGTTGTAGATGTCACCCGTCCTTACTTCAAGCTCCTCCATACGTCTAGAGAGGTCCGTCGTTCCTTGGTTATAGTCACGATGACTTCTAGCTAAAGTGGAATGACATCTGCTCATAGATGTTGGAGGCAAGTTGCTAGAGCTTGAAGTGGATAGGGGTGTCTCCCATGTAGCACCTGGCCATCCACGCCAAGACAGACCTTCGGTCTCATATGATGGAGGTTGAGTCCATCCGGGTGCATCATCTGTTGGGTTCTCTTTCTCTTCGTATTCATGGACCGTGGAGGTTGTCGGGGGCATGGCCACTCTCCTTGTACGACTTCTAGTTACCCTGCTAGAGACATTACTTCTTACGTCTTCCTCGATGGGAAGTAAATCAATGGTTAGCCTCCGGCATTTGTACAAGTGATAATCCAGGTTAGGTAACCGAATTTCATTGACAATGTCAGGATAATAAAATATCAAAGAGCTATCTTGATCATGCTTAAGGGTATGTCCTTTTACTATTCTTCATCAATTAATTCTCTTTCATTTTCAATGTACTCAAATGAAGAATATTCAAGTGCTCCTACCCTAGTAGCAATACGGGTAATCAATGAAGTGCATTCAATCGGCCCTACCCTTGGAATGTAATCTAACCATTGTCTCATCATGGCAATAACTGGAGCAACTTTTATCCTTTTAATCATGGCAAATAAATTTTTAGTTCATCATCACGCACTATCCTTACATCTCCTCTAGGGAACATAGTCATAGCCACCCATCTATGCATGAAGCGTAAAGTGGGGTTGTTCAAGTGGCTATTCCTAGGTGCACTACATCTGACCTCACCAGTTAAATCTTGCCAAAAACTTTGTTTGGTAAACTTAGGCAAATTGTCTAATTCTAGGGAACAACGTTTATGGAAGCCTAGGATTTCACATAATTCTTTTCATAGGATGTTGTATTCTATTTGAAATAATCGAAAAGTAATACAATCAAATCCTATATTGAGTGTGCAAAGGAATTGTATGGAGAGAAGGCGTAAACCTTTCTCCTCTATGTGAGCAAAATTTTCCCATCCTAGTGCATGCCAAATGGAAAAGAATTCAGAATCCATACCTATTTTGGAGATCAAATCTGGATCATAAGCTTTCGTATGAGAAAACTCACGATCTTGGAGGAGCTTGCGTGCTTGATCTTCAACTTCACTTTGGATGTTGAGGTCGTCGTCATGAAGAAGTTGGTGAGGGTTGCTCCTCTCACCCATGGGGGTGTCCTCTCCTACACTCCTCCTCCGTGAACTTGGTGTAGCAACGGAAGAGGGGCGTGCACTTGAGTCTCCGCCATGGCTTGAGCTTGCAGCCTCCTTCCTCTTCCCAAACAACCTTTTCATTCCTTTCATGGCCACAACAAACAAGAACACAACAAGGCAAAAACTCGAAAAAGGTGATGTTAGTGAAAACAAAACCCCGGTGAATTTTCCCTTGAAGAACTTGAAAGCAAATTGCAAAATGCAATCAAAAGCAAACCTTTTTGAATTGGATTGTGAGCAAGAGTGCTTCAATGAAGAGCAAGAAAAACAATTTGAGCAAGAGTGACTTTGGGGATGTACGAAATGAGGTGAAGTGTGAAGAGAAGAGCTCCTCACGGCCACCATTTATAGTGTGCAATCCCTAACGGTCACTAGGGCGCCCATTGTACCCGTTGGAGGAGAGAGATCCAAATTGGCTCTTTTCCCATGTCGGCTGAACAGGGGTGTCGGCCAACTTGAGAGGTGGGCCCCCCTGTTCTCCCTTTTGGCAGGTGGCTCCCCAACGACTATGGAATAAGCATGTTTGTGAAATACCACTTTTGCAGCTCAGAAAAATTGTTTTTCAAATAAAAAATCCTTTTTCAAATCCCAACAATTTTCTTTTTGTGAAAAAAAGAAATAAAAATGATAGTTGAGAATATAAGATTCTCAACTTGCTAAGAAAATCAAATATGCAGTGGGGAAAATCAAACTAAATGGGGAAAAATCAAATGAAGAGAAAAGAAAAGAAAAATCAAATAAAGGATAACTACCAATTTAACCTATTGGCTAGGTCTCACCATTGTCCGATGAGATGGATATTCCTCCTTCTTCATTCCTTGTCATCTGGGCCTAGAGGGATGGGCTCAGACGGCTTGTCTTGCTTCTTCCGCCATTCATTCTTGGCGGCTTAGTGGACTTGGGCCTTTGAGGAGGCCCGAACTTCTCCGTCTTCTTGGGGTGTCAGCGTGGATGATAAGATGGGTTTTCCGCATAGATCAAATTCCTCATGAATGCAATGAACGGGTCCACCTTTGAAGGTGTGATTTCAACCTCTTAGATGTGTTTAACATTTGCCCCAATGCAGATCATTGAGCATTTCTCCAACTTTGGGCAAAAGTTAAACTTCTCCTTGCCATTGATATGGAAGTAGATTTCTCCATCTCCTTAGGAACGGGCGCAGTTCACGGTGCGAGCCTTCACGATGCTTAGGAACGGGTGCCCAAGAATGAGCGGCGTATCCTTCTCGACCTCCATGTCAAGCACCACAAAATCCACGGGTATGAAGCATTTCCAGATTTTCACCGTGATATCTTCAGCAATACCCGCCGGATAATAGACTGAAGAATCAGTCAGTTGGAGCTGCATTGGTGTTGGAGTAAGCTCCGTGAAGCTCACCTGGTCGAAAACCACCTTGGGCATCACACTCACACTTGCTCCAAGGTCACAAAGGGCCTTGTCAAAGTGGTGTGTGCCAATTGAGCATGAGGTTGTAGGACATCCGGGGTCCTTCAGCCAGTTGCCTCCTTGCAGAGAAACCATATTGGCACTTTCCACGGGAGGTTCAGGCTGTCCTGGTGTAACACCCTCATTTTCATGTATCATGCCCTACATACATTCATATACGTGTTTAACATTAATCCATATAAAGAGGAACAAGTTTAAAATTGATTTGGAACAAAACCACATTTAAAATGATGAAAAGTGCGGACTAGTCCGATTTCTCTCTGACCTCGATCAGACTTGTCCATTTTTGCTGCGGACTAGTCTGATTTTGGTTTTGGACACTTTCGGACTTGTCCGATTTTGTGCGGACTAGTCCGATGTTCCAAGAATCCTTGAAAATTTGCTAAGTCCCTGGACTTGTCCGGACTAGTCCGATGTTCCTGCGGACTTGTCCATTTTCCTCTCTGACTAAAGTCAGACTTGTCCGATTTTTTGCCAGACTTGTCCGATTTCTTTCTGACTAACTTTGGACTAGTCCGGTCTTTTTCGGACAGTCTGATATTTTGCGACTCTGAGTTGATCTTTTGATTTACGACTTGTTTCTTGGGTTTCATGTTAAGTGGGCCTAGGGACATCGTGCCTAACTCTTTTAGATTCCACGTGGGACTCTAAACCGGCTTCTACTCCTATCAAACTCGAAATCCATCTAACCCTAGCCTCCACCTCTATATAAACAACCCCACCCCTTGGTTTGACATCTATTTGCCACTTTTCCACCCCACCCAAACCCTAGTTCGTGGAGAGCCACCACCAAGGAGGAAGGAGAACATCCCAAGCAAGAAGAAGAAGAGGAGGAAACAAAAGAGGATCAAGATCTCCATCAAGTTTCGTTCTTCATGACCAATTCATCTCCAAGTTTATCATCAACCCTAGATCATCAAGATCCAAGTGCTACCTCCAAGCTTCTCGATTCATTGGAGTCCTAAACACCTGGTATACCTTCTATTCTCTTTTCCTTACGTGAATTGAACCCCAATCCTCCAAATTCACGTCGATCTAGAAAACCCTAATCTGCTGATCTCGCAAAGTGCGGACTTGTCCGATCCCTAGTGGACTAGTCTGATTTTCCTGGTTAATTTCTGTTGAATTAATTCTAAAATTAGATCTAATCACATACAAACCTGTATAAACTTGTTAAAAGCTATTAGAACTAGTTAGTGATCATTAAAAGCAATCTATTAACAAGATCCACCTTGCATTAGCATTAATCATGCATGTCATGTCATATTGAGTAATATTTGTGCACTCTTTGATTGTGTTTCTTGTTTGTATGTTTATTGTGCGGATTTGATGGATTCGTGTTAGAGAGTGCCGCAGAGGATCTCCAACACCAAGAGTTTGAAGTCTTTGATCCTAATCAATCCCAAGAGCAAGGAAAGTGTCCTTGAAGCATATTGATCTTGTTTTGAAATAAATGTTTTGTTTGTAAAATTGCATGCTTGTGTCAATTTGATGGGAAATCCTATGATAGAAAGTTTACTAGATTTGTTTGACCACCCTTTTCACCTGGAAATTATGGTAGAGAGTCAGGATGAGCTTTTTATCCTTTTTGCTTCACTTAATTAATTGGGATGAGAAAACAAATATACCACTTACCTTAATTATGCATTAATGAGATTGTGGTCGACATGAACTGGTTAAATTTGATATGGTAATGGGTTATCTAAGCAAGCCTGGTATGTGGATGGGTTGGATGTTATGGTGATTTTACTTTCTTTAGATCTAAGGACCGGTTCGTGGAGCAACCATCCAAGATTTACAGTGCCACCACGAGGCCAAGTATGGGTGCAGCGTAGCTGATTAATTACGGCTTTGCCAGTGATATTTGGACCATTAAGGATGATCGGGAAAGGGGTAGTCGGATTGGGTTTGTTGATGATTGGTGGGACTACCCTGAGATCCGAATGGATCAAGAGGGTGCCCTTGGTCGAAGATGTGCTCCGTTGGATACATCGCCACTGGTGAAACCTCAGTGGGGTCTAAATAGGCTAGTAATCCCTTTGTAAAGGCTATTTTGTGATCTCTTGGCCACACACCTGCGGAAGTGTGAGACGGCATAATTGAGATTCTATAGTCATCGAAAGGTGATAAAATCACAAACACGTGGGTAAAGCGGTACGACCTCTGCAGAGTGTGTCTAAAACTATCATGATAGCCGTGCTCCCGGTTATGAGCAACCTGGAACCTCACATGATTAGAGGAAACTTGGTATTGGGATGGTTATAGTTGGTAATATGGTTATGGATGATTATGGATTAGTTTCTGGTATTGAATATGGTTATTGGTATTGAGAAATCTAGAATTATTGATGATGGTATTGAGTTATGGACTGGTATTATTATAACTACATGATTATGCTGGGTTTACTTCACATACATAATACATATTGCTTTTCAAATGTTTTAATGTACTTTTCAGCACTCATGCATTATTATATTCGTCATTTGAATCAGCCACATGTCATACTTTCCACACTTGCTGAGTACGACATGTACTCACTCTTGCACCCCCCCCCCCCAACAGTTGCAGGTCAGGATTGAGAGTTTAATGGCAATAATGCGGAGTTCTAGGCCGTGTCTACCGTCAGCTTAGCCTGTGGTGTTGCATGGAGCTGCGCTATACCTTTTGCTTAGCTGCATAGTTGCATATTTAGTTATTTCCGCTGCATTAGTTGAACTTGTCATTAATATTCATTGGAACTTGTATTCGAGGATAATATGGTTTATGTAATAAAATTTGGTTAATTAATCTTGTTATGTTGTAATTTTTTGAATACTGTGAATGCACTCGTGTATGTGTGTTGAACATTCTGAGCACACATATGCGTTCACTTGGTTCATTTCTGGATTCGGGTGTCACAGATTGGTATCAGAGCCAGGTTGACCGTAGGACGCAACCTAGATAAAATGGACACTTTAGAGCACATAGGAGCACTCAGGAATCGATGTGTTTTTTATTTGGTATGCTGTTTGCTATTTATATTGCTTGCTTGTGTGCTTAATAGAGAATTTTGGGATGGTTTAGCATTGCCATGTCCATGTAGGCTAGTTAGTTGTCTAGTTTCATATCCCTTAATGCATATAGTTGGGGACGTTTTCTAATTCTTACCTATTGTTTTCTCTAGATGGTGAGGACTCGCAACCAGAGGGATGACAATGATAAGGAGGAGAACAATGGAGCACCTCAGAATAACCGTGGACAAGGACCTGCTCAGGGAGCTATTAACATTGAGCAGCTATTGGCAATGGAAAACCAGCTCATGTAGGCCATGATACAGACTATGGGACAGCTGCAGGCTGGCAATAACAACAATCAGCTCCACATGCCTCCACCACCACCCCCACCTCCTCATAACCGGTTGGGAGAATTTATGAGGACTAGGCCGCCGACCTTTTCTCAAGCCGCTGACCCTATGGTTGCGGATGATTGGCTCAAGTCCGTGGAGAAGAAACTAGCTATTGTCCAATGCAGTGACCAGGAGAAGGTCTTATTTGCTTCTCATCAACTAGTTGGAGCAGCTGCGGATTGGTGGGATTCTTATTGCAATGCTCATGAGAATCAGGAGAGGATCACTTGGGCCGAATTCAAGGAGAGTTTCCGTTCCCATTATGTGCCTAAGGGTGTTATTATCTTGAAGATGCAAGAATTTGAAAACTTGAGGCAAGGAAGATCAAGTGTGGGTGAATATCTTAATAGATTCACTCAACTCTCAAGATATGCGCCTGAGGATGTTAGCCAGGACAGCCGGAAGCAATATTTGTTCATGAGAGGCTTGAACAATGAGATCCAAGTGCAACTACTCAACTATGATTATGCCAACTTTCAGAAGCTTGCGGACAAAGCAATTGTGGTTGAGAACAAGGTCCGTGGGATGGAGCAAGACAACAAGAGGAAGACACCATATCAAGGACAACAACAAGGAAGTAATGTGCACCCTCTCTTTGCATCTCCTAATGCGCCATATTACAGCTCCTCTACTCCTATACAACGCCCTGGTTATGCACCGCGCCCAACTCAGTTCGTGCAGCAGCGCCCTGTTATGCAAGCACCTAGGCCTCCGATGCCTTATGCACCTCGTGCCAACTATCCTAGTGCCAATGCTCAAAACCAAGCTTGTCCCAATAATTCTGGTGGAGTTAAGAAGTGCTATACTTGTGGAGAAGCTGGACACTTTACGCATCAATGTTCTAAGTCAGGCCTTGGTCAAGGAGGCAATGCGCCGAGGCAAAACCCAAGACCCAATGGAGGACAACCGCAAGGGAAGGGACAGCAAAATTTTGCTCGTGACAACGTGAACCATGTCTCTACGGAGGATGCTCAACAAGCGGATGACATGGTCATTGGTATGTTTCTCGCGAACTCCAACCCCGCGACTATGTTATTTGATTCTGGAGCATCACATTCATTCATTGCATCAAAGTATGTTGGCAAGTATAGTTTGCCTATCTCCCATATGAAGTTTACTCTGTTGGTTAAGTCTCCTAGAGGAGAGATGAGGACAAATATAGTATGTCCAAAGGTAAGCCTTAGAATAAGGGGGGTAGACTTCTCTGCCAACCTCATTGTTTTGGACTCTCAAGGATTGGACATTATAATTGGTATGGACTGGTGAGGAAGCACAATCGAGTTATTGAGTGTGCCATGAAAACGGTAAAGTTGACCAATGAGGAAGGGATCACCGTCGAATTTGAAGCATCTCAAACCACACCAAGGCAATTGGAGCTGAATCATATGGACACTGCTACAATTGAGGAGATTCCGCTGGTGTGTGAATTTTTTGATGTTTTTCCGAATGAGTTTCCAGCTATGCCACCTGATCGAGACATTGAGTTTGTTATTGATTTAATACCTGGAACTGCACATATAGCTAAGAGGCCGTATAGGATGCCTCCTATGGAATTAGCGGAGCTCAAGAAGAAAATCCAAGAGCAACTAGAGAAGGGTTTCATTCGGCCCAGCTCTTCACCATGGGGAGCGCCCGTTCTATTTGTGGACAAGAAGGATGGATCACAAAGGATGTGTGTAGATAACCGAGCTCTCAATGAGGTAACAATAAAGAACAAGTACACCTTGCCACAAATAGAAGACTTGTTTGATCAGATGAAGGGTGCTTGTGTCTTCTCTAAGATTTATATGAGGTCGGGATACTTTCAAATGAAGATTAGACCATCGGGCATACCCAAGACAGCTTTTAGGACACGATATGGATCCTATGAGTACACCGTTATGTCTTTTGGATTGAACAATGCACCTGCCTACTTTATGTACCTCATGAATAAGGTCTTCATGGAGTACTTGGATAAATTTGTCGTGGTGTTCATTGATGACATTATGATCTACTCGAGGGATGATAAGGAACATGAGGAACACTTGAGGCTTACACTGCAGAAATTAAGGGAGCATCAATTGTATGCCAAGTTCAACAAGTGTCAGTTTTTGTTGAGAGAGGTGTCGTTTTTTGGTCATATCATCTCAGGAGGAGGAGTTTCGGTTGACCCTAGAAAAGTGAGAGACGTGTTGAAGTGGGAATCACCGCAAAATGTAAAGGAAATAAGGAGTTTCCTTGGGATGGCTGGAACCGTAGATTCATCAAGGACTTCTCCAAGATAGTCAAGCCAATGACAGAATTGCTAATGAAGGGAACAGCTTTCCATTGGACCCAAAATTGTCAAGAAAGTTTTGAGGAGTTGAAGAAGAGGTTAACTACAACCCCAATTTTGATACTGCCAGATGTAAGCAAGAGTTTTGATATTTATTGCGACGCATCGAGACAAGGACTTGGATGTGTATTGATGCAAGAAGGTCCAGTGGTCGCCTATGCATCAAGACAATTGAAGAAACATTAGCAGAATTACCCAACCCATGATTTGGAACTTGCAGCCGTATTACACGCGTTGAAGATTTGGAGACACTATATCCTTGGACATCGGTGTGAAATTTATACGGATCATAAGAGTTTGAAGTATATTTTCACACAAATGGATCTGGATTTGAGGCAACGGAGATGGTTGGAGCTCATCAAAGATTATGATTTGGGGATCAACTATCATCCGGGAAAAGCCAATGTAGTGGCCGATGCTTTGAGTAGAAAAGGAGTAAGTCATCAACTCACAGTTCGAGAGTTACCATCCAAGCTATGTAAGGAGTTTGAACGTTTGAACCTTGAATTTGTAAATGAGATGGAGATGATGGAGTTAAACCCAACCTTAGAGCAAGAAATTCGGGAGGGCCAAACTAAGGATGAGGAAATTCAAGAAATCAAGGAAAGGACCCAAGAAGGGAGAGAATTCAGATTTGATGAGGATGAACATGGTACCTTATGGCTTGGAAAAAGGATTGTCGTGCCTAATGTGAAGCATATTCGGGAGACAATATTGAAAGAGGCACATGACTCACCTTACTCAATTCATCCTTGTTGTACAAAGATGTACAAAGACTTGAAGACTTGCTATTGGTGGGCTAGCATGAAGAAGGACATAGCTGAATACGTAGCATTGTCTCTTGTGCCTCATTTACTTTACTTTTCGTTCACTAGATCACTTGATCACTAAACATCAATTGAGTTGCTTGTAAGTTTCCACATGCATTCATACAATAATCTTAAATCAAAGGATCTGTTGTTCTCATTTCCGCTGCTAAAAGAACCTAGTTTCCTAAACAACACTTAATCAATTCACATATTTCAGCACAACGGACTAGTCCGCCCACACAACTGGACTAGTCCGGTCAATTAAGTTTTGACGACTCTATTAAGTGTGCAGGAAATTCAAAAGGCCTATTCACCCCCCTCTAGGCCACATTCAATTGGTATCAGAGCCTGGTTCTCCGCCAACGAGACTCACATCTCGGAAAGATCAATAGCCTCTGAGAAGAACAACGATATCTCGAAGATGAACATCAATGAGGAGGAACAAGAAGCTAAAGCCTTCGATGTGCTGAAAGAAAGCCCACATGATGATGAAGAAGTGCGACAACTAAAGGCACTCCTAAGAAAGAAACTACTAGGACAAAAAGGAAAAGAAGAAGAGAAGACGACGGGGAGTGGTCATCACGACTACTCCCGACATCCTTACAACTACAACCGTCTCAATTCAAACAATCACTATCTCTCCATTCCTATGGGAAAGCCTCCACAGTTTGACGGAAGTGACTACACCATGTGGAAGTACAACATGAAGATGCATCTAATATCCCTGAATCCTATTCCGTGACACATTGTTTGCACTGGCATAGATATCCCAGACACGGATGAGGAACTCACTCTAGAACAAGAACAAGAGATTCACATAAACGCACAAGCCGTCGCCGTGATCACATCATCACTAAGTAGAGAAGAATTCACCAAGATTGATGGTTTAGAAAGTGCAAAAGAAATCTGGGATACACTCAAGACAGCTCACGAAGGAAATAGGTCGGTTCGTGAAGCTAAAATTGAGATGCTTGAAGGAGAGTTGGGGAGATTTGCTATTGAAGAAGGCAAATCACCTCAAGACATGTACAACCGGATGAAGGCACTCATCAACAAAATTCGTGCCTATGGAAGTAAGAAATGGACGGATCACGAGGTGGTCAAAAGAATGATTAGAGCCTTCATGCCAAGAAATGTCACACTTTGCTCAATAATTAGAGAAAGCCCCGAATTTCACAAAATAACTCCGGATGAGTTATTGGGGAAGATCATAAATCATGAAATGATGGAGAAAGAGGCTCAATACGTCAAAGACTTAGCCGAACTCACCTCTTCCAAAAAGAAAGAAGTTGCTCTCAAAGCAACGTGCAGACCCAAACTCAAAGAAACTCGTGAAGACCAAGACGATGGGCATACAAGCGACGAGAGCACTGATCTTGATGATGAAGAAATGGTACTATTTATCAAGAAGTTCAAACACATGATGAAAAGAAGACACGTCAACAATTCAAATGAAGGCAAAAACAAGGATAAAGGAAAATCCAAGGCTCGACGCACTTGCTACAATTGCGGAGAGTATGGTCAATTCATGGTGGACTACCCCTATGAAGAAAATAAAAAGAAGAAGGAAACAAGACCTCAAGAAAAGAAAATTTTCAGAAAAAGAAGACAAGCCCATCAAGCTCATATTGGCAAGGAGTGGGACTCAAACGATGAGTCCTCCTCCGACGAAGAAGAAGAGATAGCCACTATCGCAGTCAAGAAACCTACTATGAAAGCCACACTCTTCCCAAACATGGGAGGACGAGATATGAATAACCACACTTGCCTTATGGCTAAGGAAGGCAAGAAAAAGGTTCGACTCACTCCTCGTACGCTAAATTCCTCTATTGATGACTTTGATAGCTCCAGTGATAATGAAGAAATGTTTAGAGGATTAAGTAAAATTGCTTTAAAGAAAATGGAAATGTTGTCGAACGAAATCTTTGAAAAGGAGGAACTTCTTAACCGACAAGAAGATATGCTCATCCGTGAAAGGAAGAGATATCAAGAAGTTGAAAAGCTTCTCGACCTTGAAAGAGAGAAGAACGAGTCGCTTGAAGTTGAGCTAGCCTTGAGTAAGGAAACTTACTCAAAGCTAGAGGACTCACATATTGCAATCAAGGAAGAACTTGCTAACTTGTCAAAAGTTAACAAGATCCTTGAGGTGCAAGTTGAGTCGCTCAAGCAAAGTGACTCCTCTTCCTCCAAGAGCTCTTCCTCCAAAGATATGAGTCCGACAACAATCGAAACTTGCACTTGCTCTAGTAAGAAGAATGTTATTTATAATACTTCAACTTCTCAGAATATGCATGCTTCTCCAAGCGGCATCTTTGATAAGGAGAAGATCAAATATGCACATAGTGCATACATGGTCACTAGACCTCCTAATGTCAAAGATGGCCTTGGTTTTGACAGAAACAAACACATGTCTACTCCTAATCATGCTAAGAATAGAATTGTCTTTGTTAAGGAAAAATCCCATGAATCTGATTTACAAATATTGTTTCGTACATTTGATGCTTCCTATGTTCTCATGAAAGCTAAATGTGGAAAAGTCATTGCTAAATATACAGGGCCACACCACAAGAACTTGAAAACTTGTGTGTGGGTGCCCAAGACTCTTGTGACTAACCTGAGAGGACCCAAGCAAGCTTGGGTACCTAAAACCAAAGAATAATTCTTTTTTGCCGTCTTACTCTTCTGGTGGATCTAAATGGGTGCTAGATAGCGGATTCATAAATCACATGACCGGAGAGAGAGGTATGTTTGTGGAGTACGAGTATAACAAGGATCCAAGTGAAGGCATATACTTCGGAGACAACAGCCAAGGAAAGGTCCTTGGTAGCGGTAACATTGAGATATCCTCTCAACACACCTTATATAATGTTTTACATGTAGATTCTCTAGATTATAACATTTTGTCAATATCTCAACTATGCGACAAAGGTTACAACTGTTTATTCACTAATGAGGGTGTGACCATTTTTAGAAGAAGCGATGGTTCGATTGCATTCAAGGGAATGTTGAAGGGCAAGCTTTATCTTGTTGACTTCAACAAATATAAAGCCGAACTCAACACTTGCTTGGTTGCTAAGACCAACATGGGATGGCTTTGGCATAGACGGCTGGCCCATGTTGGGATGAGAAATCTGCAGAAACTTCTAAAAGGTGGTCACATCCGTGGTCTTAAGGATGTGGTTTTTGAAAAAAACAGGCCATGCAGCGCTTGTCAAGCAGGAAAACAAGTCGGAGCACCACACCCCGCCAAGAATGTGATGAGTACCGGAAGACCGTTGGAACTCCTCCACATGGATCTCTTTGGTCCAATTTCATACATCAGCATCGGCGGTAACAAATACGGTTTAGTAATTGTGGATGATTTTTCAAGATTTACCTGGGTATTTTTCTTGTATGATAAATCAGAAACTCAGGGAATCCTCAAGAAGTTTTTGAAAAGAGCTCAGAACGAATTCTCATTAATCATAAAGAACATCAGAAGTGACAACGGGACAAAATTCAAGAACCTCCAAGTTGAAGAGTATCTCGATGAAGAAGGAATAAAGCATGAGTTCTCGGCACCCTACTCCCCTCAACAAAACAGAGTGGCCGAAAGGAAGAACAGAACATTGATCGAAATGGCAAGAACTATTTTGGATGAATATAAGACATCAGATCAGTTTTTTTTTGCAGAGGCGGTGAACACCGCTTGTCATGCCACAAATCGGCTGAACCTTCACCGACTACTGAAGAAACCTCCATATGAGCTTCTTACTGGTAAAAAGCCTAATGTTTCTTATTTCAAAGTCTTTGGTTGTAAATGTTTTGTTCTGAACAAGAAACCAAGGGCCTCGAAGTTCGCTTCGAAGTCCGATGAAGGGTTCTTGCTCAATTATGAATCGAATGCCTACGCCTATCGTGTCTTCAACAAGGTGTCCGGCCTTGTTGAAGTAGCACATGACGTAGTGTTCGATGAATCTAACGGCTCACAAGTGGAGAAAGTTGATAAGTGTGTGCTAGATAAAGAGGAAGCTCCATATAAAGCACTGAAGAAAATGGGACTTGGTGATATCTTATCACAAGGGCGAACATTCAACTCAAATGCACAAGATGAACTTCAACACGGAGGCAATGATCAAGGGGGAGCTCTTTCACAAGATCAAGATGAGGAAAATCAAGAATATCAAGATAATCATGGGAGCAATGATCTAGGGGGAGACAATGAACATGAAGATAATGAAGAACAAGCAACTACACAAGTTCCACACCCAAGAGTACATCAGAGCGTGCAAAGAGACCATCCTGTCAATAATATCATTGGAGATATTGCTAAGGGAGTAACTACTAGATCTCGAGTTGCAAATTTCTGTGAATACTATTCTTTTGTGTCTTTTCTAAAACCATACAGGGTAGAAGAAGCCTTAAGGGATCCAGACTGGGTGATGGCAATGCAAGAGGAGTTGAACAACTTCAAAAGAAATGAAGTGTGGGAGCTAGTGGAGAGACCAAGGGCGAACATCGTCGGAACCAAATGGGTCTTCTGAAACAAGCAAGATGAGCATGGAGTAGTAACAAGAAATAAAGCGAGATTGGTGGCCAAGGGCTATTCTCAGGTCGAAGGTTTGGACTTCGATGAAACTTTCGCTCCTGTAGCTAGACTTGAGTCCATTCGCATTTTATTGGCATATGCTACTCACCATAATTTTAAGTTGTATCAAATGGATGTCAAAAGTGCTTTCTTAAATGTTCCAATCAAGGAGGAAGTTTATGTGGAGCAGCCACCAGGATTCGAAGACCAGGAGTATCCTGATCATGCCTACAAACTGCGTAAGGCTCTCTATGGCCTCAAACAAGCTCCTCGAGCTTGGTACGAGTGCCTTAGAGATTTTCTGACTCAAAATAGATTCAAAATGGGTAAAGCTGACTATACACTTTTCACTAAACATCTTGATGATCATCTATTCGTATGTCAAATTTATGTTGATGACATTATCTTTGAATCCACTAACAAGTCTTTCTGTGAAGAATTTAGCAAAATTATGACAGATAGGTTCGAGATGTCAATGATGGGCGAATTGAAGTTCTTCTTGGGATTCCAAGTGAAGCAACTAAGAGAAGGTACATTTATAGGCCAAACCAAATATACACAAGACATTCTCAAGAAATTCAATATGGACAAAGCCAAGCCCATCAAGACACCCATGGCCATTAACGGACATCTCAACCTCAATGAAGACGGTCCAAATGTGGACCAGAAGGCATATCGGTCCATGACCGGCTCCTTACTTTATTTATGTGCATCTAGGCCAGATATTACGCTTAGTGTTTGCTTGTGTGCAAGGTTTCAAGCCGCACCTAAAGAGTGTCACTTAATTGCTGTAAAAAGAATCCTAAGGTATCTTGTGCACACACCCAACTTGGGCCTTTGGTACCCCAAAGGATCCAAGTTTAACTTGATAGGCTATTCTGACGTCGACTATGCAGGATGCAAATTCGATAGAAAGAGCACGTCAGAGACTTGTCAATTTCTTGGTAAGTCCCTAGTTTCTTAGTCATCTAAAAAGCAAAACTCCATTGCTCTTTCCATAGCAGAAGCAGAGTATGTTGCAGCCGGTAGTTGTTGCGCACAACTACTTTGGATGCGACAGACTCTTAGGGGCTACGGCTACAATCTTAGCCATATACCGCTTCTATGTGATAATGAAAATGCTATAAAAATTGCACACAACCCTGTAGAGCACTCGAGAACTAAGCACACAGATATCCATCATCATTTTCTTAGAGATCATTCGTTAAAAGGTGACATTGCTATTTCACATGTTAGGACTGAAAAACAACTTGCGGATATTTTCACCAAACCATTAGATGAGAAAAGGTTTTGTGAGCTTAGAAATGAACTTAATATTCTTGACTCTCGAAATGTGGCTTGAAACGTTGAATACCTGGTTGAAACTTCAAACATCGCATTTTATTGTTAAAACCTGCTCCTCACCTCTTTTTCTTCTAAGAAAACTATTTTAATATAGAAATCTTGCAGTTTATGACCACTTTTCATTGTTGATTGCCTTCTGGTCATAATTACCAAAGTTATTTGCAAAACTTGTCCTTGGATCACTTTTAATTATCTCAATACTTAGGTTTTCCAGGGGCACCGGACTAGTCCGGTCGGACGCGTATATAAGCGGCTGGCCGGCCCAAATCAAAATTTCAAACCTCCCTCCACTTGCTCTCCCTCACCTCTCCCCTTCTCTCCTAAACCCTAGCCCCCCGAAGAGACCTTTGAGTTGAGCCCTCGAAAATCAAGTGTTCTCCATGGGGAATCCTCTCCTCGACGAGTTGATCCTCCCCTCTGGACAGATTCAAGCTTCCTCAACGTGAATCTTCAAATCTCGGTAAAATTCACCCTAAAACCAAAATCTCAACTTTTCTTATTCTAGCTCGTTTCCTTTGATTCCAAGGTTGTACATTAGCTTCATAGATGTATTCCTACCACCTTCATGTCATTTTGTATCCTTAGATAGAAGTTTTGGAATTCAAGGAAGTCATTAGGGTTCTTGCCAGGCCGGACTAGTCCGGTGCTCAGATACGGACAAGTCCATTATGCCGGACAAGTCCGCACTCTGAACCCGGACAAGTCTGGTCTCTGGCATCTTAATCCCTAATTTGACCTCGATCTTGGTTCATTCCTATCTAATACATGAACTCCTTATTAGGCACGATGTCTTCAAGCTCAGATGACAACTCTTTCCACGTTGATGAAGAAGTTGAACATGAAAAAGCGAGGAGAGCCAAGGAGAGGTACATGAAGAAAAGACATGATGTCAATGTCCACTCTCCACCCTCCGACGACAATCTGCCTAAGAAGAGGAAGGTGGTTGTCAAGAAGGCCCAAGGAAAAGCTGCCGAGAGATCCTCAGGGCCAAAGAGGGCTCTCAATAAAGGGAAGGGGCTTGCTAGCGGTCCCATTGGGCCCCTGAAGATGAAAAACCCAAGTCACCGCAACAGGCAGCATTCCAGTGAGGATTTCACCGGAGAAGGGGGTGAGCTAGCCGATAACTTCAGGAAGATTAATGTGTATAATCAACCTAGGCAATGCTCTAACCAAAGATTCTGGAGCAACTTCCATGCCAACTACTATGAGCACGTGTACATGAAGATGAAGAATCCCATTGTGGAGAGTCAATGGGTGAACATTGGATACATGCTGTCGAAGAAGTATCCTTCCTTTTGTGAGGTGGTTGAAGCTCTGGAGAGGCACAATCTGAAGGAACTTTTTTCCTTTGAGAATGACTGGAACAATGAGATCATCACCCAATTTTATTCTACGCTCTACTTTGCTTGTGGTGATGGAGACAGTCTTACTTGGATAACTCATGGTTCCATGTATAGTGTGACTTATGATGAATTTGCAAGGATTCTTCACCTTGAACATACTCTGGATCATGATCTTGTCATCCACAATCTGCAACCCTTGGAGAAGGATGAGCTTAAGTTCCTCTATGACACAAGGATGCCCTATACTCCTCCCAACATCAAATATCTGAAGCCCTTCTTTGTGGTCCTCAATAGAATCTTGAGGAAGACAATAGCCCCGAAAGATGGAGATGCGGGGACTATCCAAGGAACCTTGAGGACCCTAATGAAGGTCATTAGTGGAAGGAGACCATTCAATGTCTTTGAGTACATCTACAACGACATTGTGAACATCTCAATCACTCCAAATAGGTCTTGCGGGTATGCCCCATACATCATGTTCATGATTGAGAAAGTGACGGGACTTAAGTTTGTCAAGGATGTCTCTCATACGAGGTTGAAGCCACAAAAGCCCACCGAGTACACCCTTCCCTCAGCACCAGCTGCCCCTTCCTCCCCCGAAGCTGAGAGAAGGTCCAAACAATCTCGGGATGTAAATGCCACAAGATCTGCAGCTGCTCCTCCTGGCTCTCCTCCTGTTCATGAACCCTCCGGTGGCATCCTCAAAATGCTCACCTCCATCTTTGCCTGTTGCCGCAAGATCGAAGTCCGGCAGAAGAAACATCAACAATATGTCAATGCCAACATCAAAGCTATCTGTGACAAGCTTGAGATTGAGCCGGTTGGATCACCGCCTGTTTTCGAGGACTCCAAGGAAGATCCTGCATCGGTGAATGATGATGAAGATGAAGATCGGACCGAAACTGAAGAAGGGAGCGGCGATGAGTGATTCCCCTCGATTTTTCACTTTTTGGTGCCTTGATGCCAAAGGGAGAGAGATTGAGACTAGTTTGAGACTATCTCTAGTAGTAGTGCTTATTGTGCTTTTGTGATCGAGGACATGTACCTATTTTTAAAACTTTGTAATGCACTATTTCTTTTCTTATGTGTGATGCTTATTGTTGCTCAAATGTTTATCTCTTTGCTCATTATTGATTATCTTTATTTCATCACACTTTGTTGATCACACACCTGTTAGACACCCCACCATAAGGTATGTGCATATGTGAGAAGCTTTTTGTGGATTTATCGTTATTATCATATGTGCACACCTTATGAAAATCAAATTTTTACTCTCATTTGTGATATCTCAAATGGTTGTCATCAATCACCAAAAAGGGGGAGATTGTAAGTGCATCTAGGATATCCCTTGTGGGTTTTGGCTAATTGATGACAAACATATGAGATCCTAATGAAACTATTGAGATGATTGCAGGACAAACAAAGTGAAACAGCTCGGTGCACACAAAAAGGTGAAAAATGGAGTGGTGTCCAAAGAGGGATACTTTGATGGAGCTTGGAAGAACAAATTAGATTTTAAATGTATAGGGAGTGTATGAAAGACACACTCTAAGAGCTCACGACTTTGCGCAGGGGTAAGGGTTTTAAAATTAACCTAACTTTCATAGTGCACTGGACTAGTCCGATCATGGACCGGCCTAGTCCGTCAGACTTTCTGGAGTCTCCCTTCTCTGGAGACCGGACTAGTCCGTGTGTCCACCGGACTAGTCCGTTAAACTTTCTTGAGTCTCCCTTCCCTGGAGACCGGACTAGTCCGTGTGTCCACTGGACTAGTCCGTTGAACTTTCTGGAGTCTCTCATATCGGGAGACCGGACTAGTCCGTGTGTCCACCGGGCTAGTCCGTTGAACTTTCTGGAGTTTCCCATCTGTGGAGACCGGACTAGTCCACGGACTAGTCCGTTGAACTTTCTGGAGTCCATCTTCACACAGCACCGGACTAGTCTGAGCTTGGACCAGACTAGTCCGACAGACTTTCTGGACTTTGAGTTACACTGTGACCGGACAAGTTCGGACTTGCACCGGACTAGTCCGGTATTAGGGTTTTTCAACGGTAACTTTTTGGAAACCATATAAATAGAGAATCCACGGCCTTCCAAGGAACACAAATATCGAATACTCCTGAAAACACAAACCTTAGTGCCGCCACTTTGTACCAAGAGCCCAAAACACATCTCCCCACACATCTAAGGTACAAAAAGAGTCAAATCATTTGAACACTTGGATTCGGGATTGGGAGATCGTCGTTCCTTCGTTGCGAGCTCTTGGGGTTTGATCTTTCTACACTTATACCCTGCATTGTAATACTTTCAAGTGTATTTGATTGCCTCTTTCGTTGTAATTCTCGTGGGAGCCCTCAACGTGTGAGGTTGCCCCACAAACTCAGTGATTACCCGTGATAGTGGAATCAAGTCGGCCTTCGTGGTGACTTGAAGAGGGAAAGGTTTGGAGACCCGACTCTGTGTGAGCTTCCTCAACGAGGACGTATATCTCGTGGTAAGATCGAACCTCGGTAAAAATTCGCTTGTCTCTTGTGCCTCATTTACTTTACTTTTTGTTCACTAGATCACTTGATCACTAAACATCAATTAAGTTGCTTGTAAGTTTCCACGTGCATTCATACAATAATCTTAAATCAAAGGATCTGTTGTTCTCATTTCCGCTGCTAAAAGAACCTAGTTTCCTAAACAACACTTAATCAATTCACATATTTGAGCACACCGGACTAGTCCGCCCACACAACTGGACTAGTCCAGTCAATTAAGTTTTTGAAGACTCTATAAAGTGTGCAGGAAATTCAAAAGGCCTATTCACCCCCCTCTAGGCCACATTCAAGGTTATTCGTGAAAATTTAAGGGCTGCCCAACCAAGACAAAAAGGCTATGCGGACAATAGGAGAAGGAAATTAACCTTTGAAATGGGAGACTACGTTTACCTCAAGGTGTCACCAATGAGAGGTCATAAGAGGTTTAACATAAGAGTCAAGCTAGCACCTCGCTACATTGGACCATTCAAGATTTTGGACAAAAGAGGAGAAGTAGCATATAAGTTGGAGATGCCAGCTCATCTTTCAGACGTTCATGATGTGTTTCATGTTTCCCAGCTCAAGAAGTGCTTGAGAGTATCGAAAGAACAAGTGCCAATGCAAGGATTGGAATTAGAGGCAAATTTGACTTATGCCGAACAACCGGTCAAAATTTTGGAAACTATCGGAGTCTGGTTCCGGCAATTCTCCCGGTACTACGGTTAGAAGCCTGCGAAGTTTTGTAGTTCAGTTAGGGCGTGCGGAGATTCTGAACAAGATGGCAATTTGACACAAGGATTTACGTGGTTCGGGCCGCCTGAGCGTAATACCCTACTCCACGAGTGTGTGTTGTTGTTGTATTGAGCGTCTGAGCGCTTGTGTGTGAGAGCAGAGAGTCTCTAGCTAGTCTCAGCCTGTCTTGGGCGCGTCTGGAAGAGTCTCCTGTGTATCGCTCGGCCAGTCCTTCTATCGTACAAGGGCTGGCCGTTACATCATTAGCCTGGCCCGACATGTGGCCCTGGCGGTTACTGATGCCTAATACACGGTTAATGTACTTAATTCCCCTTAAAAGCGTGGTAACACGCCTTGATGGTGGTGTTACTGGTATTAAGGGTCCTCCGATCGTGTGTTATTAAGATAGCATTAATGACACATAATCGGGTCTTGAAGCTTTAAATGTTCCTTGAAGGTCCGAGCCGTTGGAGGTCCACCAATCTGCCTGTTGGGGTTGAAGGTCCGTCGGTTGGACGCGTGGCAGCTTCGGAGCTTACCGTCTTGGACGAGTAGGTCCGGTGCTGTCGTACACGTGTCGGTACCAGAGCTTCCCTCTGTTGGGGGTTAGGTCCGGGGGTGCTACACACGTATCTAGTGTGGAGCTTTCCCATGTATGGAATGTAGCTTCAGTTTTATGATACACATGGTGGCACTGGGACTAACCATAGAAGGGAGGCAGGTCTGGTTCTGAGTGACACATGGGGCCTTCGGAGGTCTTGACTCAGATAGGTGGAGTTCCTTTGCACTCTTTGCAATTCCAAGGGGTATCCTGTACGCAGGGTACCGTCAGTGGCCCCCTGGGTCCACCTCTGGGAGAGACCTTTTCGATTAAGTAATTCTGCCGGAGGTGGGTCCATCTTTCAATTTCTGCGCCGTGTCTTCAAGGGTTTTTGGATGTGCCATTGAGGTGGTGGTTCGCAGTTAAACCATGACCGCGTGGCATCTTCAGGATGCGGCAGGTGAGATCTGCGCGTGCGGATCTCACGCAATTGAAGGTCGCCGGTTCCCAATACAAAAACCGTATCGGTTCCGCGCGCCCTGTCAGGCTGCCGCCCTCGGGTTTCCTGCCTCTCATCATGACAACTGTTCGCCTGGGGTAAAGACCTCGACTTGATCGTCTGGGTGGCCCCGGGCCCCCTTGTCATTGGCAGGGTGAAATTTTTGAACTGTATCCTTGGCCCTTCTGCAGTTTCCATCCAAGCGTTGCGGGGGCTTACTTAAGAAGGAAAGCACACACCATTTGGGGATTCCTTACGCCTTCATTTGAACTTGTGCTCGAATCCTTCAAACTTTCGGTTGCTTTTCCTCTCTTGCCCCGCCGTGCTGCGATGGAGTTGGGTCTCCGCAAGAGCCATCTCATGACCGACGACGATTTGAAGAAGGTCCGTACCTACATGGGGTGGTCCAGCGACTCCTTCAACCACCTGGTCTGCGCCGGCAAGCTCCCGTTCAAGAAGAAGCACACCGGCAACATGGTGTATTTTTCTGCATACGCCATGGTGGGACTGATCCCACCTTTCTCAACTTTTCTCTTGATGCTATTAGACTTTTATGGTCTGCACTTGTACCACTTTGTCCCCTACTCCATTCTTCTTGTGTCAACATTCATCCACTTCTGTGAGATGTGGGTGGGTATTCCCCCCTGTGTCGAGCTTTTCCGTACCTTCTTCACCATCCACACTACCGGCAAGAGCGATGAGTGTCTTGGCTTCTACTATTTTGTGAAGCGCAAGAAATGCCCCTACAAGTACTTGAGGTCGTTCCCTACCGGCAAGTGGGACGACTGGAAGAAGGATTGGATTGTCATCACAGCAGAGGAGCACGAGAAGCTGGAGCTGCCTGATTGTCTTCCCAATGTTCACACTGAAGCCTAGAGTGAAGTTCTGGTGCTGTCGGAGGCCTTCAACCCTGCCTTGACCAGGATCCGCCAATGTGTGGAAGGAGGAGTGACCCCCCAGACGGTCTTCTGCAACTTCCTGGACAACAGGTGGGCTCCGCTGAAGAAGAGGGAGAAGCTCGTCTGGGCCCTCAACAGCGTGATGGACGATGACCAGATTTAAACCAGTCTGAAGTCCAATCTGTAAGGCGCTGCTTTGGAGCTTCATCTCAAGATGTTCCAGCATGGCATCGACGTCGAGGGCGATGACTTAACTCCGCCGGCGGCTTTCCTCCCCTTGAACATGGAGGCGGAGTTCAGTAGGGAGCTCCGGAGGAATATGCTGGTGCTTGACGACCTTGGCGAGGTAGAGAGGCGTCGGACCACCAGATTGGCGATTCCCGGAGCTTCCGAGGGTGGCCTCGCTTCCGCTCTGAGACCAAGAGCTGAATTCCAAGGCAAGGGAAAGATTTGGCTGAGCCCTCCAGCCAAAAGAGGAAGTTGAAGCATTCTGACGGGAGGCCCGTCAGACCTACTCCTTCCACAACAGCTCCTTCTCCCAGCGGGGGAGGTCTTCGACAGTGACGACAACTCTAGCATCGGCATCTCCTCGGGGCGCCAACTCCGACCGTGTGGCTCCGGCACCAGGGCCAGTTAAGGGATCTAGGTCCGAGGGTCCTTCCCAGTCGAGGAAGGCCCCAACCAAGACGTCGCTGATGGTGGCAGTAAGCTCTGAAGAGCCTTCCGGAGCTACTACCCCAGTTGCGACTGGGTCGGGCTCTGAGCGTCCGTCAAAGAGGTTTCACGCTAGCTGGAGTGGAAGTCTTCCAGGGTAAATTTGCTTTTTTACCTCAGTTGGTTATTTTTGTTGTAACCATATTTTGAGTTTCTTTGTCCTTCATCCACATGGTCTCCAAAAAAGAGGCTGAAGCTCCAATTCCTGTGACAGCGGCTGATGCTGTACAGGCGGAGGCTCCGGCTTCAATTCCAGCACCGCCTCAGGTGGTTGCTGAGGTCTTGGCAGCTCCGGCGCCAGCTGTCGAGGTTCTGGACCTCAATTCATCTCCCAAAGCTCCCGTGGTAGCGCCAGACCACAGGAATGAAGACGTACCAGCGGCACCAGCTCCGGAGGTTGAAGCTCTGGTTTTTAATGTTGTGATGATGGACGCTCCGGCCTCAGAGCCGGAGGTAGATGTAGTTCCGGCCTCAGGGCCGGATGTTATTGAAGCCCCAGCGGCAGAGCCGGTGGTTGATGAAGTTCCAGTGCCTGAGCCGATTGTCTTGGAGGTGCTGGCACCCGAACCATTGGAGGTCGAAGCGCCGTCGCCTGAACCGGTAGTGGAGGAGGCACCAGCACCAGAGCCGGAAGTGGCCTCAGCCCCGGACGAATATTCAACGCCTGCCCCGGAGGTGGTAGTTCTGGAGGTACCCGTGCCCGAGCTAGGGTGCCCACGCGAAGTGGTCGGTCCTCTCCTTGAGGAAGCAATTGCTGATGACCTGGCGGCGGGACCTTTGGGGCTGACTCCGGAGGTAGAAGCTTCCGTTGCTGGACCTTCCTCGGCGATGGCTGAGGCACTCCCGGAGGGTGGCCCTAGTGCCGCGGAAGCTCAGGGGACCAATCTTGTAGAGTGGGACCCAATTTGTGTTATGGAGAACCCGCTGGAATCAGCGGAGAGGACCCCGACAGGTCCTGAGCTGATCCCCCTGTCGTTATTGTTGACGGCTGTTATATACCAATTTCATCTGTCAATTTAACTCAATTATGTGAAGTATTTGTCATTTCTTGCACACATCACCTTTCTATCTAACCCAATTCCACTTGGATATGGAGAAATATGTGTATGCAGCATTTTATGCAGGAAATGAGGAATTTTAGAGGGACCAATCCTATAAAATATCATCCTAGCCAATCAGGCAACGACAAGTGGCATCCCATGGATCAAATGGCCCACAAACAGAAGTATCCGAGGAGATCCAATGGTGTATCACCCATATACATCAACGGGACCCACCTGGCAGGAACCTGGAGAAAGCACACAAGAAACAGTGCAATGACCAGGTCGGCCGAACCAGGGGGTCGGCCGACCTGGTCTTTGCACCAAACTCGGTCAGCCTCCACGTGTTGGCTCCTCCCAGCTCCCTAGAGTCAATGGTGACTGATTTGCGCACTTTTGGTGGCGGGAACTGACCTCAACACTAGTATAAATAGGACCCCCTACCCCTCACTTCAACACACACCACTTGAGCTTCATCTCTATTGCATACACTATCATCCATAGTCTTAGAGGAGTTAGGTTGTAGAGAGGAGAGTCTCTAGTCCCAAGTCCAAATTGGGAAAGGAGTAAGGAGTATCTCTCTTCCCAATCCTACATTGGGAAAGGTGTGGCTCATGTATTCTTTCTTGTATTTGTGACTTTATGCATAATAAAGATAGTATCTTTAGTCTCTACTTATACATATACTTGGGCAAAGCGTTTCTTGTTTGATTGTGGAGTCCATGTATGTGGAAGGTATAGCTTATCATAGAACCTATAGACCCCCACTATACTCTAGTTAATTATAACATAACTAGGTTAGTATGGATAATTATGTTGTTTATCAACATTGGTTCAATGATGATTCAATTCATTGCCTTAGGATGGATTGTGCCTAGGCTCTTAAGTTAATTACTTAATATGCTAGCATGGTGCTAGGATAGCTATGTAGCATTGGATGTCTCGTAGACCCACGGATTGAAGTGGTAGGCAGTAGGTGGTGACAACCCTATCTGTCCTTTGTAATCCTCCGCGTTCGGCTATGCCACAGTCTCTTGGCGGGAGTCGCCCTAATATTGCTAGGGGTAAGCTCGTGCCCAATGTGTTGAACCACATAGCATAAGTATTCACTATTGATCTAGATTATGAATAATTAGTTTAGACTATGTATATGTACAATAGAGCAGAGTAGGAGTACCTCCATAACTCTCAACCTTAACTAACCTCTAGGATCCTCTTACCCCCCTTAGACTTGAAAGCTTTTGTGTGTGTCGCACTACCTCCACTATTATTTTATCCATCCTTACTAGATTCTTACCTATACCTTTCTACCCTTTCCACTTGATGATTGTTATATCTCTACCCCGCCTTCCTTTGGGATCAAATAAATGACACCCTTGGGAATACTCTTAAGGGGAAATGCTACAATGATACCTTCGTGCGCTTGCTGAATTCACTCTGTGATCCAATAGAACCATTAACAAGCATTTCTGACACATCAGTTGGAGATGTTTAGTCGATTGTACGTAAGAAATACCAACAAACATTTCTAGCACCGTTGTCGGGGATGATTTGTTAGTATATCTTAGGAGCCGTCAACAAGCATTTATGGCGCCATTGCCGGGGAAGGCAAATAGATAGATAACATGACTGAGTGAATAGAATAGAACCCTGGGTAGGATTTTAATAGGATAACCATTCTTTGTTTACGCATTTATTGTGAAAACAGGGTAGTGTATGTCTGGTTTCCGCTTGCCGGAAAACTTTGTTGAAGATCCCGAATCTCTTCTGAGAGACCGAGCCCATGTCGTTACTCCTCAGAAGATTCAAGCGGCAAATCAAGCTAGCATTTTTGCACCAACAATCCAAACGCCAATGGCTCAGAAAACCCTTCGTGAGTTCTCAGCTCCCTCTGCTAACAATGTGCCTATTGGGCCCACTGTTAACATGGGAGATGTGAACTTCGAGATCAAAACTGGCCTTCTCACTATGGTGCAAGCCAACCCATTCTGTGGGAAGGCTAACAAGGATGCAAGTGCTCATCTGCAACAATTCATCGAGATCTACAGCACTTTTAAGATCAAGGACATGTCTTCGGATGCGGTCCGTCTGAGACTATTCCCGTTCTCTCCCCTTGGGAGAGCGAAACAGTGGTTCTACGCGAACCAAAATGCTGTAGACACTTGGGAGAAGTGTTATACGACATTCCTTGCCAAATTCTTCCCATTGGGCAAAACCAATGCCCTACGTGGAAAGATTCCCAGCTTTCAGAAAGAGCCCAAGGAATCCATTCCCAAGGCATGGGAAAGGCTTCATGAGTACATCCTAGCCTGTCCCCACCATAGCATGGATGACTGGCTCCTTATTCAGAATTTCTATAACGGGCTGATCCCATCAGCTCGTGACCATTTGGATGCTGCTGCTGGAGGAGCCTTCTTCTCATTGACGGTGCCAAAAGCTAAAGATCTTATTGAGAAGATGGTGTCCAACATGGGATGGAACGATGAGCATCTCCATACCCGACAGCAAGGCATGCACACCTTGAAGGAGGTGGACATGATCGCTGCAAAATTGGACCTCCTAATGAAGAAAATTGATGGACAAGCCAATGGTGAAGTGTCTGGCAATGCCTATGCCCTAGACTCTCACATCATGTATGAAGTCTGTGAAGACACGAGTCATATGGGCAATGATTGCCCAGAAACTCGTGAGGATGCCCTATACCTCGCCAACAACGGAAATTTCAACAACAACAATGGCTATCGTCTAGGAGGTCAAGGGTGGGGTCAACAACGCCCATTCTTTCAAGGAGGGTACAACAACAATGGCAAACCTGGAAATCAGCCCAACTTGAGAGAACTTTCCATTAGCCAGCTCAAGATCAACGATGCCCTATCCAAGAAGTTGTCACCTAATGACAAGACCCTATAGAATATCAATGCAAAGATGGAAGGACTATCCTCATCCTTTAAGAATCAACTGAGCTTCAACAAGATGCTCGAGACTCAGTTGGCTCAGCTGGCAGCTGCTATTCCTACGATGGAGAATGGCAAGATGCCAGGCAACCAGAACCCTCGACGAAAATATCAACATGATTTCTATACGAGAGAGCAACTGGCAGAAGGACCCTGGATGTCCTACCATTTCATGATCAATTGGGGCTCACCACTTTGACAAGGCACTTTGTGATCTGGGAGCAAGTGTTAGTGTGATGCCTAAGGTTGTGTTCGACCAGCTGAACTTCACAGAGCTGGCTCCAACACCAATGCAGCTACAACTGGCTGACTCTTTAGTCCGTTATCCAGCGGGTATTGCTGAAGACATCCCGGTGATGATCTGGAACTGGTTCATACCCGTGGATTTTGCGGTACTAGACATGGACACTGAGAAAGATACACACTCATTCTTGGGCGTCCATTCCTAAGCACTGCAAAAGCTCGCATAGACGTGGGAGCTGGAGAAATCCACTTCCATATCAATGGCAAGGAGGAAAGGTTCAAATTTCGGCCAAAATCAGAACAATGCTCCATGATTCGAATCAAGTATGGGCCGAATGATAAACACATCAGAGAGGTCAAAGTCACACCTCCAAAGGTGGACTCACTCATTGCATTCATGAGAAGATTAATCTACAAGGAGAATCCGTCGTTTCGACCACGCCGATATTCAAAGGCGACATAATCATCTGAACCTTCCCGAAGGCCCAAGTCCACCAAGCCGCCAAAGAAGGAATGGCGGAAGAAGCAAGACAAGCCTTCCATCCCTCCGGGCCCGGATGTGAAATGAAGATGGAGGAATGTCCATCTCATCGGACGGTGGTGAGACCTACGCCAATAGGTTAAATTGGTAGTTCTCCCACTTTAATTTTTTCTTTCTTTCTTTTTCCACACCATTTGGATTTTTCCCATTGCATATTTGATTTTTCCTAGCAAGTTGAGAATCTTATATCCTCAACTATCATTTTTATTTCTTTTTTTTTTCAAAAGAAATTTTTTAATGGATTTGAAAAAAAGGTTTTTATTTGAAAAACAATTTTTTCTGAGCTGCACATGTGGCATTTCACCAACGTGCAAACTTTATAGCCGTTGGGGATCCACTTGCCAAATGGGGAACCAGGGGGGGCAACCTGTCAGGTCGGCCGAACTTCGTGGTTGGCCGAATAGGGAGTGGAGCCAAATTGGCTCCCCATCCTCCAACGGCTATATTTTGAACCCCAAGTGACATTTGGAGGGTGCACCCTATAAATTGTGGCCGTGAGGAGCACCTCTCTTCACACACGACATCATTTTACACCTCCCCAAGTCACTCTCTAGCTCACCTTGTTTTTCTTGCTCTTCATTGCAACACTCTTGCTCAAATCCATCCCCAAAAATATTTTCTTTTGTTTGCATTTGCATTTTACACTCAAGCTTTCAAGAGGACAAAATTCGTTGAGAGTTTTGTTTTCCAAACATCGCTTCAGATTTTTCTCGCATTGTTTTGTTCTTGCTCGTTGAACTCAAAAAGACATGAAGAGGTTGTTTGGAAAGAGGAAGGAGGCTGCAAGCTCAAGCCATGGTGAAGGTTCTAGTGCATGCCTCTCTTCCATGGGTACAAGCCCAAGGAGGAGAAGTGTGTGTTAGGACACTCCCATGGAAGAGAGAAGCAACCCACACCAACTTCTTCATGACAACGACCTCGACGTACGAAGCGAAGTTGAAGATCAAGCACGCATGCTTCTCCAAGATCGTGAGTTCCGCCACACCAAGGCTTACGATCCACATTTGATCTCCAAGATAGGTATGGACTCCGAATTTCTTTCCATTTGGCATGCAATTGGATTTGATGACTTTGCTCACATAGAGGAGAAAGGTTCACACCTTCTTACTATCCAATTCCCTTGCACGCTAAGAATAAGATTTGATGGTATTACTTTTAGATTATTTAAAAAAGAATACAACCTCCTATGGAAAGAATTAGGTAGCATCCTAGGCTTCCATAAACGGTGTTTGCTAGATTTACACAATTTGCCTAAGTTTAACAAACAAAGTTTTTGGCATGAGCTAACTAGTGAGGTCACATGTAGGGCTCCTAGGAATAGCCACATCCAAAACCCTACCTTACACTTCATGCATAGATGGGTGGCTATGACTATGTTCCCTAGGGGAGATGTTAGGGTTGTGCGAGATGATGAATTAAAAATTTTGTTTGCCACGACTAAAAAGATAAAAGTTGCTCCAGTCAAAGCCATGATGACACAATGGTTAGATTACATTTCAAAATCAGGACCAATTGAATGCACTTCATTGATTACTCATATTGCTAATAGGGTAGGAGCACTTAAATACTCTTCATTTGAATATATTGAAACTGAAAGAGAATTAATTGATGAAGACTATTTAGTGCAAGGACATACCCTTAAGCATGATCAAGATGGGTCCTTGATATTTTTCTATCCCGGCTTTGTCAATGAAATTCGGTTACCTAACCCGGATTTTCATTTGTACAAATGCCGGAGGCTAACCATTAATCTTCTTCCCCTTGAGGAAGCAAGAAGAAGTAATGTCTCTGGCAGGGTAACAAGGAATCGTGCGAGGGCTGCAGCCACAGGCATGCCACCGATAATCTCTCCAGTCCATGAATACCAAGAGGAAGAGAACCCAACGGGTTATGCGCTCAGATGGACTCAACCTCCAACGTATGAGACTGGGGGATCAACTTGGCAAGAATGGCAAAGGGATCCACCCTTATCCACTTCAAGCTCTAGCAGCTTGCCCCCAACGTCCATGAGAGGACGTCGTTCCTTTTTGGCTAGAAGTCATCATGACTATAGCCAAGGAATGACGGACCTCACTAGACGTATGGGAGAACTTGAAGTGAGAACGGGTGACATATACAACACACTCCAGGAGCATGTTCAAGGTACCCAGGATTGGCAACAACACATGGATGCTCAATTCACCAACTTCAACATGGCGCTACAACAACAACAAGCCGATCTTGCAACGTACTTCCGTCATCAAGGGTTCAACCCTTATCATGGAGGTAGTTGAAGAACAAGCTTGGGGGAAGACCCCCACTTGAGGTAACATGTATCACATTCCTTGCATATTTGTTTTCCATCCATCCATCATCCACCTTGCATTTAAAAAATAAAAATAAAAATAAAAATAAAAATAAAAATAAAAATAATAGGTTAGATTTGCTTTCATCAAATAAAGATGTGCGGTAAGAATGATTTAGAATTCACATAGATGAAATGATGAATAGTTGCTCTATTTTATTTTCCTAAGTCTCTAGTTTACAATTTGCTACTCTTCGAATAGTGCTTCATTGGTTTGAAATACTTTTACCTTAATTTGGAAATTGTGGGTAGCAAAAGCTTAATCTAATTCTAGGTTGTTGCAAGACTAAAATTGGTAATAGGGCTGCTAGTCCTAGTTTGAAGGTAAAACTTAGATTTCCGAAAATAATTCTAAAAAGATTTAAGTTTCCCTCAATTGATTGGAAATACCTACCAAAGCCATATGATGTTCATAAATAGACAAAACCTTATGCATATGCTATTTGCTTTCACATTGAGCCTAGTCAAACTAGTATAGACCTAAGTGAGAAATCATTCAACTCTTTTTGAATTCAAGACTTCACTTGCACATGCTATACTTCTACACTAGAAGTAAGCAAAACGTCCATCATATCCACCATACCACAATAAAAAGAGAAACTCCATGTTATCCATGTTTAGCACTCTCTTCAAAATTCATTGCAAAGAAAGGGAGTAGAAGACATGGCTACAAAAAGAAAATAAAAAAAAGGCATGCTTACATCATAAGCATGAGAAAAAAAAAAAGAGAAAAGTAGCCATGTTTCATCCCTGCAAAAGAAAGAGAGATTATACCAAAAAGGAGTTATCTCAAGTATCCACATCCACTTCCACCCCATCACACATGCACTAGTCTTGAATCAAAAAGTTTTGATTTGAATTCTCCTAAGGCTTACTCTTTTGACTTAGCAATATATGTGATGCAAATATGCCTACTTACTTTCCTTACCAAGCTCCACATACAAGCCATATTCAATGAGTAGGAATAGTAGAGGCACAATGCTTTGGTGAGGAAATATTTCCACTATCCACAAAGGAGTGATTGAGAGAATCAAATTGAGGTACTTAATATCTAGATTGAATTCTCTGGGATTTAAGTGGAACTTGATTTCTAGGCTATGTTTGCTCCATTTGCTATTCTACCTTTCAACTACTCATGAATATGAAAAAGCATAAGGCCCATGATCACTTAAGAAAGGTAGAGTATCATAGCCAATTTCTGTAATACTAGGTAGAGTATCTTGTTGTGCATTAGATACTTTTGAAAATAAGACATTGTAGCAACTCCTGATCATCAACCTAAAGTCTTGACTTTGCTCGGGACGAGCAAAGGATAAGCTTGGGGGAGTTTGTTGACGGCTGTTATATACCAATTTCATCCGTCAATTTAACTCAATTATGTGAAGGATTTGTCATTTCTTGCACACATCACCTTTCTATCTAACCCAATTCCACTTGGACTTGGAGAAATATGTGTATGCAACATTTTATGAAGGAAATGAGGAAATGTAGAGGGACCAATCCTATAAAATATCATCCCAGCCAATCAGGCAACGACAAGTGGCATCCCATGGATCAAATGGCCCACAAACAGAAGTATCCGAGGAGATCCAACAGTGTATCACCCATATACATCTATGGGACCCACCTGGAGAAAGCACATGAGAAACGGTGCAATGACCAGGTCGGCCGAACCAGGGGGTCGGCCGACCTGGTCTTTGCACCAAACTCGGTTAGCCTCCACGTGTTGGCTCCTCCCGGCTCCCTGGAGTCAATGGTGATTGATTCGCGCACTTTTGGTGGCGGGAACCGACCTCAACACTAGTATAAATAGGACCCCCTACCCCTCACTTCAACACACACCACTTGAGCTTCATCTCTATTGTATACACTATCATCCATAGTCTTTGAGGAGTTATGTTGTAGAGAGGAGAGTCTCTAGTCCCAAGTCCAAATTGGGAAAGGAGTAAGGAGTCTCTCTCTTCCCAATCCTACATTGGGAAAGGTATGTCTCATGTATTATTTCTTGTATTTGTGACTTTATGCATAATAAAGATAGTATCTTTAGTCTCTACTTATACATATACTTGGGCAAAGCGTTTCTTGTTTGATTGTGGAGTCCATGTATGTGGAAGGTATAGCTTCTATGACTGTTTCATCATGAACATATCTCATTATCATAGACCCACGGATTGAAGAGGTAGGCAGTAGGTGGTGACAGCCCTATCTGTCCTTTGTAATCCTCCACGTTTGGCTATGCCGCAGGCTCTTGGCGGGAGTCGCCCTAGTATTGCTAGGGGTAAGCCCGTGTCTGATGTGTTGAACCACATAGCATAAGTATTCACTATTGATCTAGCTTATGAATAATTAGTTTAGACTATGTATATGTACAATAGAGCATAGTAGGAGTACCTCCATAAATCTCAACCTTAACTAACCTCTAGGATCCTCTTACCCCCCTTAGACTTGTAAGCTTTTGTGTGTGTTGCACTACCTCCACTATTATTTTATCCATCCTTACTAGATTCTTACCTAAACCTTTCTACCCTTTCCACTTGATGATTATTATATCTCTACCCCGCCTTCCTTTGGGATCAAATAAAAGAAACCCTTGGGAATACTCTTAAGGGGAAATGCTACAATGATACCTCCGTGCGCTTGCGGAATTCACTCTGTGATCCAATAGAACCATTAACAAGCATTTCTGACACATCAGTTGGAGATGTTTAGTCAATGGTACGTAAGAAATACCAACAAGTAGTTCTGGCACCGTTGCTGGGGATGATTTGTTTGTATATCTTAGGAGCCATCAACAGTTATCTATCGGCAACGCCTGCTCCAACCTTCGTCAGGTCTAGCTTGCTTTTTATCACGACAGCAAGGCCCTCAAGGAGGAGCGCCAAACCCTTAGGAGGTGGCGCAACCGGCTCCAATTCGAGACCAAGCTGGCGCAAACAATGCTGGCCGATGACAAGGAGTGGGTCAAGAGGGAGAAGGCCCGGATGGAGTACTGGGGCCAGCTGTTGGACGAGAGGGAAAGCATGGTGCGATCCCTCGACAATCAGTCCCGGGCTATTCATGAACAAGCTGTGGCTGCTAATGAAGGAGCGAATGATCGCCAGGAGAAGCTCAATACCATCCACGAAAGCCTCGTCAAGCGCCGGGAGGCTCTTGAGGAGCGGGATAAAAAGCTCGAAGATGAAGAGAAAAAACTCCTGGAGCTGAGGGATGACCTCGTGAAGAGGGAAGAGGAGCTCGCCCAAAGGCTGGCTCTGGGCGACAAGAGCCTTGTAGAGCGCACCAAGAAGCTGGAGGAGCTTTGCGAGAGCAAGGAGAAGAAGGCCTGACAGCAGGGACAGGACCTCACCAAAAGGGAGAACGAAGTCGCTGCCAGGGAGAAGATGGTGCGAGGCCGGGAGAAAGACCTGGTTGATCGCCGGAACAAGATCCACGTTCAGGAAGAGGATCTTGCCAACCTCGAAAGGCAAGTTGTTGAAAGGATTCAGCAGCACGCCAAAGAGGTCGAGCGCCTTGCCCGGGAGGGTTCAAAGCTTGCGGCGACCAAGAGGTCCTTGGAAGAGATGCGAGGCTCAAGGGTTGCGGAGTCCCAACAAGTATGGGACTTTTTGGGCAAAGACAATGACACGCTGATGCCGCTGGGCTTTAGTCCCGTGCATCTAGACGATCTGGAGCCGGAGCTGGACCATGCGTTGAAGGCGTTGAGCTCGGCTGGCAACAAACTCAACAAGATGGGCGATGTCATCGCAGATCAGTTGGAAACTGAAGGAAAATCCCTTGCGCAGAACGTCGCAGAATACATGCTGGCGTGCTACACAAGCTAGGATCCTCATTTCCCATTAGATCCGGTGCTTGAGGGTCCCATCGATGGAGAGGGAGATGCCGCCAAGGCCAGCGTGTCGGAGGTTGCCCAGAAGGTTGCCTCGTTCTTCCGTAGGATTTAGGACTTTCTCCTTGTAGCTCCCACTTGTATCTTCTCTTCTTTTCTCTAATTTTGTAATCTCTTGTCCTCAGATGAATGAAATCCAAGAAATTTATGAATTTCATTTTTTGTCTTCAACCTGTGTCTCTCTTGGCCCCCTGGTAGATGTACACAATTTGATTGCGAACATGTACCAAAAGGATGTAGCATTTTGTTGAAGACTTGAGTGCTTCGAACTTGTAGAATATAGGTCTGAAGTCGTCGATGGCAGGGGCCCCTGAGGTTGTCGGAGCTTAGTAGCTCTGGCAGCGACCATTGTCAACACGTAGAGCGTCGACAGTTGGCCCTCTGGGGTTGTCGTAGCTCAGTAGCTCCGGCAGCGACCACTGTCAACACGTAGAGCATCGACAGCAGACCCCATTGGGGTGTCCTTCTACCATCTTTTCTTCACGTTGACGACTGGCTCCCTGGATTTGTCGGAACTTGATAGCTCCGATGATGCCTATTATCAATGTTTGAAACATCGACAGCGAGCCACCTTAGGGGATGTCGAAGCTTTGATAGCTCTGACATCATCCACCATCATCATGAGATTTTTATTTTTCCTGCACACTAAAGTCAACAAAAATAGTAAAATCCATTTCTTATCTATAACTCGTTTGTGGCTTACTATTCCCGAAAGAAATATTTAAGTCGATTGCAATTCTATATATAATCAAGTGCATTTGCTTATTTTTTCCAGGTCCGATCGTTTTCTGGACTCACCTTACTCAGGCCTGCCGGGGTGTAGGTAGAGTGGCGTACTTAGGGTGCAGAACCAGGCTATGTCGTTAGCACACTCCGGACCTAGATTGGCTTGGCGTTCAGGCGAGTAGGCCATTCAACAATGTTAAGACCCGAAAGAATTAACAAAGCAACTTGAATTATATATGAATTGTTCGAGCTAAAGTTTCTTGAGAATTTCACAACTTTGTTATAAACAAGAAAGAGAAAAATAAAAAAGAATGAGCCTGTACAAAATAAATGCACGTGGAGTCTGTTTTCACATAATGATGTCTTTCATTACAGGTCCGGGGTACAGGGGAAACAAGTACACTCTTAGGGTACGGAACCAGGCTAAGTGTGTTACATTTCTTGTTTGACCTAGGGTAGCTAGCTACACTTTTAGTTCTGAGACTGTGTCAAGTGTTGCTTGAACTTTGCGGACCTTCCGGGAAAGGTCCGACTGTTCTCCCGGAGGAGCTACCCGACTCTATACAATGACGCTATAACATACATCATATGTAATTACAGACTCACCTCCATGATATTAAGCGTAGAACTTACGAAGGTGCTCAATGTTCCAAGGATTAGGGAGCAGTGTCCCATCCTCGGTTGCCAAGCGAATGCATCCGGGACGGGATACTTTGATCACTCGAAAGGGTCCTTCCCAGCTAGAGGGAAGTTTGTTTAACCCTTCTCGAGTTTGTATTCTCCGTAGGACCAGATCTCCTTCCTCGAGCTGTGGGTTATGCACATGCCTTTGGTGGTAGCGACGGAGCGCTTGGCAGTATCGTGCATTTCGAACAGCTGCTCGGCACCTTCCCTCTTCAACGAGGTCAAGGTCTTCACGCCGAAGATGGTCCTTCGTGGCTTCGTCAAAGGTCCGGACCCGGAGTGACCGCAGGGTGATTTCCAGAGGAAGGACTGCTTCAGCTCCGTACACCAGGAAGAAGGGTGGCTCTCCAGTTGACCGGTTTAGAGTTGTCCTGTTTGCCCACAAGGTGGGTGGAAGCTCTTCAATCCAGTTGGCTCCATGTTTTTTTAGGCGCTCATATGTGTGCGTCTTGAGTCCTTTTAGGATTTCTGCATTTGCTCTCTCATCTTGGACATTGCTTGCTGGGTGAGCTACAGAAGCGTAGCTGACTTGAATGCCAAGGTCTTCGCAATATCCTTGGAATGTAGAGCTTGTGAATTGGGTCCTATTGTCAGTTATTATCTTGTTTGGGACTCCAAATCTGCATACTATGGACTGCAAGAAATTGATAGCTGATTGCTTGTTTATTGTCACAACTGGAGTTGCTTCCAGCCACTTGGTAAACTTGTCGACGGCGACATACAGGAACTTGTAACCTCCGACGGCTCTTGGGAAAGGTCCCAAAATATCCATACCCCACACGGCGAATGGCCATGTTAGAGGTATCATTTGTAGAGGTTGATCTGGTGTGTGAATTTGCTTCGCATAAAACTGGCATGCTTCACATTTCTTCACTAGCTCAGTTGCATCCTAGAGTGTTGTAGGCCAGTAAAAACCATGCCGGAAGGCTTTACCGACCAACATGCAGGAAGACGCGTGGTTCCCACACTCGCCTCCATGGATTTCCGCGAGGAGCTCGCGGCCTTCTTCCCTTATAATGCACCACATTAGGACGTCGTTGGCACCACGCCGGTAGAGATCCCCTTCTACCAGTGTGTATCTTTTAGCCAATCTGACTATCCGGTCATCAGATACATTATCTTCAGGAAGGATGTTGTCTTTCAAGTAGCTCCGGATCTCCGAGATCCATGCATCAGAGCTAACTTGAGCTTCTGAGTCTTGCGTGTTGGGTTGCTCGGAGCTTCCTGCAGCACCTACGACCCTTGATGGACGCCATGGTAACAGGGCCATCGAGACCGCCAACTTCGAGGTGTTGGTCTCGCCCACTTCGCTCAGTTCGGCAGGCTGAGCTGTTGGTCTTGACAATCTTCGGATGAAGGTTCTGTCGGGAGCCGGAGCTCCGGTTGAAGCTTTCGTCGAGAGTTCGTCAGCTTCAGCGTTGTTGAGACGCTGGACATGGCAAAGATCCAGGACTTCAAAATCCTTCTGAAGCTTCTGGACTTCAAGTAGATATGCAGCTAGTTGATGGTTGTTGCAGCAGCATTCACCTTTGACTTGTTTTATAACGAGCTGTGAATAACCCTTTACCAACAGCTGCTTGACACCATATGATAGCGCCACCTTGAGCCCATAGATTAATGCTTCATACTCGGCCATGTTGTTGGTCACCTTGAAGTCAAGGTGAACCATGTATTTGACCTTCTCCCTGGTCGCAGCGAGGAGAAGGATTCCAGCTCCGGCCCTTTGCTTGACTCTTGATCTCTTGTGTTGGGACGAATTCGAGATCGAGCTCGGCCGATTCCACTGCCCACTTTGTAATGTTCCCAGTAGAGTTGGGGTTATGCAAGATTGCACGCAGTGGATAAGAGGTTACCACTGAAATATCGTAACCTTGGAAGTAGTGACGAAGCTTCCTAGAGGCAATAAGATCTACGCAGAGCAGCTTATGCACCTCTAGGTACCGAGTCTTGGCGTCATGGAGTACATCACTAATGAAGTATATTGGGTGCTGGACTGTCCGGACCCTCCCGGAGGGGCCCGTAGCTTCCTCCTCATCAACCCGGACCCTCCCGGAGGGGTCCGGACCTTCTTCGGGGACCTCCAGGTTCTTGCTAAAGGAACCCAGAGCTTCTTCTGAAGTGACCCGGACCTTCTCGGAAGGGTCCGGATCTTCTTGTTCAACAATAGTAACTCCTTCATTTGAAGGAGGTTGATCCTCTGGCGTCTCGCCTCGAGGATCCGGGTCTGGGGGCTGGGACCCAGACTTGCCTTCAGGTAGTTCTGGACCTTCTCGGAGGGGTCTGGATTCCTGAACTGGGGATGGTTCTGGTCTTTCTGCAACCAGGACCATGCTGACAACTTCGTCAGTTGCTGAAATGTAAAGCAGAAGTGGCTCATCAGGATTTGGAGCTACCAAAATTGGTAGAGTGGTGAGGAGCTGCTTTAGCTCTTGGAAAGCCTTTTCTGCTTCTTCAGATCATTGGAATAGTCTGGACTTCCTAAATATTTTGAAGAAGGGTAGCGCCCGTTCTGCCAGTCTTGAGATGAACCGGCTGAGGGCAGCTAGACATCCAGCCAGCTTCTGGACATCCTTGATGCGAGCTGGTGGCCACATGTCTTCAATAGCTTTAATCTTCGCCGGATTCGCCTCTATTCCTCGGTGGTTCACCAAGAATCCAAGAAGCTTTCCAGAGCTAACCCCAAAGACACACTTGTCTGGGTTCAGCTTTGTGCGTGTGATTCGCAACTTGTCGAAGACAGCTTGCAAGTTGTCAAGAAATGACTCCTTGTTCTTGATCTTGACAACGATGTCATAAACATACACTTCCACTACATCTCTGATGAGCTCTACAAAAGTTTTGTCCATAGCTCGCACAAACGTTGAAACAACGTTTTTGAGACCGAATGGCATGGCAGTGTAACAGATTCTTCCTCCTGGGCTGTAGCAAGCGCGTGGAGTTCTTCTAGAGCAGTAACTCTTGCGATGCGATCTCCGCGGATCCGGAGAACGCCTGAGGGTGTTGGCACCTTCAACACCAAGTAGCCATAATGAGTAGCAGCCATGAATTTGTACAAAGCTGGCCTGCCCAAGATGGCGTTGAATGGAAAGTTGATCTGCGCCACGTCGAAGACCAACTTCTTGGTCCTGTAATTTTCCCGAGTTCCGAAGATCACCGGGAGAGTAATAGCACCTAGTGGAGTTATGGCCCCCGGATCTACTCCGGAGAAAGGTCGGGAGGGACGAAGATTGGAAGGTCGGAGCTGAAGATTGACGAAAGCTTCGAAGCTTATGAGGTTCAGCCTCGAACCTCCGTCCACCATTACGTGGTGGAGATGGATGTTATTGATGGTCGGAGATACCATTAGTGGAAGTTGGCTAGCTCCGATCATGTTCCGAGGACAGTCTGAAGCATCAAAGGTGATGGAAGTATCCATCCACTTCCGATGAGGTTCCGCCCTGGCGGTGGGAGTTACCGTGGCCATGTCCTGTGGCATTGTCTTGAGACATGGCGGAAGGTGATGTCCCACAAACCACCGAAGATGGTGTTCATGGTATTTCGATGCTCGTTGTCGGAGACATCGGAGTCGTCGTCAATGGAGGTGTAAACAGCCTTCAAGACCTTTTTGGGGTCCTAAAAGCCTAACTCCTCTTCAACTGGAGCTTCATCAACTTTTTGTTTTCCTTCCCTTTGACGGAAAGGAGCTTCTTCCCAGCGCTTGTTGTAACGCTCAGCAAGGTTCTGGACCTCTCGGCAGTTTTCCAGGTTGTGGTTGTCCGTCTTGTGTATGGGACACCACATCTTGGAGCTGCCACCATCTTCAGATAACGGTCGAGGTCTTTTCTCGGGGAGTGGCCCCCCGACCACTCGGAGTTGCGGCAGCAGCGACAGTAGGTGTGTCGGCCGACGGCTTCTTCTTGCCGTTGGACTTTTTCTTCTTCTTGCCACTCCCGGAGGTAGTGACTTCACCCTTGGAGGATTTTTTATTGTCCTCCGGAGGTGGTTGGGAGTGCATTTCAGGGCCCTCCGCAGCTTTGGCGCACTTGTCTGCCAAGCTGAAGAGTTCTGTGACGCTGGTGACTTCCTTGGTCGCCAGCTTCTCCAACATCTTCTTATCTCGAACGCCTTGCCTGAATGCTACAATAACAAAAGCGCTTGAGATAGAAGGAATGGTATTTCGTACCTGAGAGAACCTATGGATGAAAGATCGCAAGGACTCTCCTCCTTTTTGCTTGACAGCAAAAAGATCCAGTTTTGTGCCTGGTCAGGTGTATGAGCTCCCGAAATTGGCGGTAAACTGTTGGCACAACTCCGCCCAACTATTGGTGGAGTCAAGCGGAAGGCTCATGAACAAAGACCTGGTGGTCCCAGTTAAAGCCACAGGGAAATAATTGGCCATCACGGCCTCATTTCACCCAGCCGATAGGATAGCGGTGAAGTAGATTTTAAGAAATTCGGCGCGATTGACAGTCCCATCAAATTTCTCCGGAAAATGAGGCCGGAACTTCTGCGGCCATCTGACCATGCATAGGTGCATGGCCAAGGCAGAATAGCCTCCTCCTACTCCCTCAGGAGCAGGACTGTCCGGAGCCTCTCGCTAGCACACTCGATGTGGACGTGGCCGTCCTGTTGTCGGTAACGACGATCGAGCTCCGCCCGGAGGTCATGAGCCGAAAGCCTCGTTATCGAGTGATTATGTCGTGCCCCAGAAGGCAGCGATGTTGCCTGTTGAGATGCAGCACGCCTCTCGTGTTGCGAAGCTTGTGGACCGAGTCTGCCCGATAAAGTCCGATGCTGCGATGGGGCCTGCCCTGATTGGGGAGGACCTTGATTGCTGATGCGATCGGTTGCTGCTGCAAACAGATGATCCACATCATCTCTCCACTGTTCCATCGCACCCTGGGGTGCTCCTGGAGGCGGTGGACGTTGGAGAAGAGCACGCGCAACATTAAGCGTGTGTTCGAGGTTGTAGTTTGCCGATGCAGTGATCGACGCGGACGCCCCATCTCGCTGTCCCGCTTGATTCACCGGAGTGGACCGTGGTGGTGGTGGCATGACTCCTACTGGGGCTACGGCACCTGCTGGCTGCTGCATGTTGGAGGAATTACCTCCAGTAGGTTGCACAACATGGTTAGCGTTGGATGATCCAGCAGCAGAATTCACCATGAACGAATCTCAGGAACTGCCCCCTACCTGGCGTGGCAACTGTTGGAGTCTGGTTCTGGCAATTCTCCCGGTACTACGGTTAGTAGCCCGCGGAGTTTTGTAGTTCGGTAGGGCGTGCGGAGATTCCGAACAAGGTGGCGATTTGACACGAGGATTTACGTGGTTCGGGCCGCCTGAGCATAATACCCTACTCCACGGGTGTGTGTTGTTGTTGTATTGAGCGTCTGAGCACTTGTGTGTGAGACCAGAGAGTCTCTAGCCAGTCTCAGCCTGTCTTGGGCGCGCCTGGAAGAGTCTCCTGTGTATCGCTCGGCAAGTCCTTTTATAGTACAAGGGTTGGACGTTACATCATTAGTCTGGTGCGACATGTGGCCCTAGCGGTTATTGATGCCTAATACACAGTTAATGTACTTAATTCCCCTTAATAGCGTGGTAATGCGCCTTGATGGTGGCGTTACTGGTATTAAGGGTCCTCCGATCGTGTGTTATTAAGATAGCATTAATGACACATAATCGGGTCTTGAAGCTTTAAATGTTCCTTGATGGTCTGAGCCGTTGGAGGTCCACCAATCTGCCTGTTGGATTTGAAGGTCCGGCGGTTGGACGCGTGGCAGCTCCGGAGCTTACCGTCTTCGACGAGTAGGTTCGGTGCTGTTGTACACGTGTCGGTACCGGAGCTTCCCTCTATTGGGAGTTAGGTCCAGGGGTGCTACACAAGTATCTAGTCCAGAGCTTTCCCATGTATGGAATGTAGCTCTGGTTTTATGATACACGTGGCGGCACTAGGACGAACCATAGAAGGGAGGCAGGTCCGGTTCCGAGTGACACGTGGGGCCTTCGGAGGTCTTGACTCAGATAGGTGGAGTTCCTTTGCACTCTTTGCAGTTCCAAGGGGTATCCGGTACGCAGGGTACCGTCAGAAACCAAGGAGAGAGTCACAAGGAACAAGGTTATTAGATGGTGTAAAGTTCAATGGAGGCACCACACAGAAAAGAAGCAACATGGGAATTGGAGCATGATCTAAATAAGGAATTTCCCTATCTCTTCTCTTCCACGTCGAATCTTGAGGGCAAGATTCATTTTAAGGGTGTAGGTTTGTAACACCCTCATTTTCATGTATCATGCCGTACATACATTCATATACATGTTTAACATTAATCCACATAAAGAGGAACAAGTTTAAAATTGATTTGGAACAAAACCGCACTAAAAATCCTGAAAAGTGCGGACTAGTCTGATTTTGGTGAGGACTAGTCCGATTTCTCTCTCACCTCGATCAGACTTGTCCATTTTTGCTGCGGACTAGTCCGATTTTGCCTCTGGACACTTTCAGATTTGTCCGATTTTGTGCGGACTAGTCTGGTGTTCCAAGAATCCTTGAAAATTTTCTAAGTCCCTAGACTTGTCCGGACTAGTCCGGTGTTCCTGCGGACTTGTCCGTTTTCCTCTCTGACTAAAGTCGGACTTGTCCAATTTTTGGCCAGACTTGTCTGATATCTTTCAGACTAACTTCGAACTAGTCCGGTCTTTTTCGAACTTGTCCGATATTTCGCGACTCCGAGTTGATCTTTTGATTTACGACTTGTTTCTTGGGTTTCACGTTAAGTGGGCCTAGGGACGTCGCGCCTAACTCTTTTAGAGCCCACGTGGGACTCTAAAGCGGCCTCTACTCCTCTCAAACTCAAAATCTATCTAACCCTAGCCTCCACCTCTATATAAACAACCCCACCCCTTGGCTTGACATCTATTTGCCACTTTTCCACCCCACCCAAATCCTAGTTCGTGGAGAGATGCCATCAAGGAGGGAGAAGGAGATCCCAAGCAAGAAGAAGAAGAGGAGGAAACGAAAGAGGATCAAGATCTCCATCAAGTTTCGTTCTTCATCACCAATTCATCTCCAAGTTCATCGTCAACCCTAGATCATCAAGATCCAAGTGCTACCTCCAAGCTTCTCGATTCATTGGAGTCCTAAACACCTGGTATACCTTCTATTCTCTTTTCCTTACGTGAATTGAACCCCAATCCTCTGAATTCACGTCGATCTAGAAAACCCTAATCTGCTGATCTCGCAAAGTGCGGACTTGTCTGGTCCCTAGCAGACTAGTCCGATTTTCTTGGTTAATTTCTTTTGAATCAATTATAAAATTAGATCTAATCACATCCAAACCTGTATAAACTTGATAAAAGCTATTAAAACTAGTTAGTGATCATTAAAAGCAATCTATTAACAAGATCCACCTTGCATTTTCATTAATCATGCATGTCATGTCATATTGAGTAATATTTGTGCACTCTTTGATTGTGTTTCTTGTTTGTATGTTTATTGTGCGGATTAGACGGATTTACGCTAGAGAGTGCCGTGGGGGATCTCTAGCACCAAGAGTTTGAAGTCTTTGATCCTAATCAATCCCAAGAGCAAGGCAAGTGTCCTTGAAGCATATTGATCCTGTTTTGAAATAAATGTTTTGTTTGTAAAACTGCATGCTTGTGTCAATTTGATGGGAAATCCTATGATAGGAAGTTTACTAGATTTGTTTGACCTCCCTTGTCACCTGGAAATTATGGTAGAGAGTCGGGATGGGCTTTTTACCCTTTTTGCTTCGCTTAATTAATTAGGATGGGAAAACAACTATACCACTTACCTTAATTATGCGTTAATGAGATTGTGGTTGACATGAACTGGTTAAATCTGATATGGGTAATGGGTGATCTAAGCAAGCCTGGTATGTGGATGGGTTGGATGTTATGGTGGTTTTACTTGCTTTAGATCTAAGGACCGGTTCATAGAGCGACCATCCAGGATTTACAGTGCCACCACGAGGCCAAGTATGGGTGCGGCGTAGCTGATTAATTAGGACTTTGCTAGTGCTATTTGGACCATTAAGGATGATCAGGGAAGGGGTAGTCAGATTGGGTCTGTTGATGATTGGTGGGACTACCCTGGGATCTGAATGGCTCAAGAAGGGGCCCTTGGTTGAAGATGTGCTCAGTTGGAGACATCGCCACCGGTGAAATCTCAGTGGGGTCTAAATAGGCTAGTAATCCCTTTGTAAAGGCTATTTTGTGATCTCTTGGCCGCACACCTACGTAAGTGTGAGATGATATAATTGAGATTCTATAGTCATCGAAAGGTGATAAAATCACAAACACGTGGGTAAAGCAGTACGACCTCTGCAGAGTGTGTCTAAGATTATCATGATAGCTGTGCTCCCGGTTATGAGCAACCTGGACCCTCACATGATTAGAGGAAACTCAGTATTGGGATGGTTATAGTTGGTAATATGGTTATGGTTGATTATGGATTAGTTTCTGGTATTGAATATGGTTATTGGTATTGAGAAATTTGAAATTATTGATGATGGTATTGAATTATGGACTGGTATTATTATAACTACATGATTATGATGGTTTTACTTCACATACATAATACATATTGCTCTTCAAATGTTTTAATAAACTTTTCAGCACTCAACCATTATTATATTCGTCATTTGAATCAGCCACATGTCATACTTTCCACACTTGTTGAGTACGACATGTACTCACTCTTGCAATCCCCCCCCCCCCAAACAGTTGCAGGTTAGGATTGGGAGTTTAATGGCGATAATGCAGAGTTCTATGCCGTGTCTACCGTCAGCTTTGCCTGTGGTGTTGCATGGAGCTGCGCTATACCTTTTGCTTAGCTGCATAGTTGCATATTTAGTTATTTCCGCTGCATTAGTTGAACTTGTCATTAATATTCATTGGAGCTTGTATTCGAGGATAATATGGTTTTTGTAATAAAATTTGGTTAATTAATCTTGTTCTGTGGTAATTTTCTGTATACTGTTTTGTGAATGCACTCGTGTATGTGTGTTGAACATCCTGGGCACACATATGCGTTCACTTGGTTCATTTTCGGAACCGGGTATCACACCTGGCATCTTGCCAGTCTCCAACATCTTGTTGAAACTCAATTGATTCTTGAATGCTGAGGATAGTCCTTCAATCTTGGCATTAATGTTTTCTATGGTCTTGTCATTAGCCGACATCTTCTTGGATAGAGCATCATTGATCTTCACCTGGCTAATGCCAAGTTCTCTCAAGTTCGGTTGATTTCCATTGTCGCTATTGTTTTTGTACCCTCCTTGAAAGAATGGGCGTGGTTGGCCCCACCGTTGACCTCCTGGATGATAGCCATTGTTGTTTCCATTGTTGACTAGGTATAGAGCACCCTCACGGGTTTCTAGGAAGTCATTGCCCAAATGGCCCGTGTTTCTACAAATTCACATGTGATGTGAGAGTCTAAGGCATAGGAATTGCCGCATACTTCACCATTGCCTTGTCCATCAATTTTCTTCAAAAGAAGGTCCAATTTGGCAGCGATCATGTCCACCTCCTTCATGGTGTGCATGCCTCGTTGGCAGGTATGGAGACGCTCGTCGCTCCAACCCACATTTGACACCATCTTCTCAATCAGATCTTTGGATTTGGGCACCGTTAATGAGAAGAAGGCACCTCCAGCACCAGCATCAACATGGTCACAGGCAGAAGGGATCAACCCGTTGTAGAAGTTTTGGATAATTAGCCAATCATCCATCCCATGGTGGCGACAGGCTAGGATATACTCATGCAGCCTTTCCCAAGCCTTGGGAATAGATTCCTTGGCATCTTGCTGGAAGTCGGAAATTCTTCCACGTAGGGCATTGGTCTTGCCCAACAGGAAAAACTTGGCAAGGAATGTCATAGAACATTTCTCCCAAGTGTCTATTGCACTTCGGTTCGCATAGAACCACTGTTTCACTCTCCCAAGAAGAGAGAACGGGAACAACCTAAGACGGACAGCATAAGGAGATACACCCTTTATCTTAAAAGTGCTACAGATCTCAAGGAACTATTGCAGGTGAGGACTTGAATCCTCGTTAGCCTTCCCACAAAATGGGTTGTCTTGCACCATAGTGATTAGGTCAGTCTTGATTTCGAAGTTTACGTTTCCCTTGTTAACTGTGGTCCCAACAGGCAGATTGTTAGCAAAGGGAGCTAAAAACTCACGAAGGGTCTTCTGGGCCATTGGTGTTTCGATTGTTGGTGCGAATGTCCTGGCTTGCTTTGCCGCTTGATGCTTCTGAGGGGTTACGACACGAGGTCGATCTCTCAGAAGGGATTCGGGATCTTCAACAAAGTTTTCCGGCAAGCAGAAACCAGACATACACTACCCTATTTTCATATAAAATGCGAAAACAAAGAGGGGTGATCCTATAAAACCTACCAGGGTCCTATCCTATTCACCCAATCATGCAATACTTCGGCTGCCTTCCCAGGCAACGGCGCCAGAAATGCTTGTTGATATTTCCTACGCACTACTAACAATTCATCCCTAGCAGTGGTGCCAGAAATGCTTGTTGGTAGGTTTTAATTCTTAAGTGAACGTCTGCAAGCGCACGGAAACTATCGATGTAACATTTCCCCTTTAAAGAGTATTCCCAAAGGGTGTCATTTATATTTTCCCAAAGGAAGGCTAGATGGAAGTAAAACAATGATCAAGTGGAAAGGCTTAGGTTGGTCTAGGTAGGGTTCTAGCAAGGATGGGTTAAATGATAAGTTGAGGTAGTGTGACACACACAAGAGCATTCTATCCTAAGGGGATAAATGAGGTAATAGAGGAATTAGGCTAAGAGTTAGGTAGAGACTCCTCCTATGCTTCTAATGTAAATATACATAGCCTAAGTTAGTTACTAATGATCATATTAATTATGAATTCTCATGCTAAGTGGATTAACACATCAGGCACGTGTTTACCACTAGCAACACTAGACCACTCCTGCCAAGATCCTGTAGCATAGCTGAACGTGGAGGATTACAAAGGACAGATAGGGCTATCATCACCTACTGCCTACCTCTTCAATCCGTGGGTCTATGAGAAATTCAACGCTACTCTCTATCCTAGCACCATGCTAGCATATTAAGTAATTACCTTAAGGGCCTAGGCACAAGCCATCCTAAGGCAATGAACTAAATCATCGTTGAACCAATGTTAATTCATAGCATAAGTGATTCATGTTAACATAATCATATCATAGCTAATTAGACTATAGTGGAGTTTTATAGTGTTTATGATAATGTAATGAGAATGGTAAAGCACAATCATAAATACTACATCTACCACATACATGGAATCCACAATCAAACAAGAAACGCTTCATCCAAGTATATGAACAATAGTAGATGAAAGATATCTTCTTTATCATGAATAATGTCACTAATACAGATAGGAATATGGGAGACATACCTTTCCCAATTGGGAAGAGACTCCTTCTACTCCTCTCCTACTTGGACTATGTACTAGAGACTCTTCTCTCTACAACCTATACTCCTCTAAACCTATAGAGAGTAGTGGATACATAGGAAGAATACTCAAGTCGTGTATGTTGTAGTGAGGGGTCCTATTTATTTCTTGGAGAAGGGTCGGTTCCCGCCACCAGAAGCGCGCAAATCAGCCACCCATGACCTCTTCAAGCCGGGAGGAGCCTACACATGGAGTTTGATCGAGAAAGGTGCCAGGACCTAGTCAGCCGACTAGGGGGGTCGGCTGACCTGGCCTTGGCCCCTTTTGCAGTGTGCTTCCTCCAGGTGACTAACAGATGGGTCCCATTGACTGATATTGGATGGCCTCAGATACTTCTGTTTGTGGCCCATTTGATCCATGTGGTGTCATGTGGCGTTGCTTGATTGGCTGGAATGATATTTTATAGGATCCACCCCCTTGTTTCACTTCATTTCTGCATAGAATCCCTGCATGCAATACTTTCTCCAAGGACAAGTGGAAATAGGTTAAATAGAAAGGTGGTGTGTGCAAGAAATGACAATTCCTTCACATAATTGAGTTATATTGATGAGTGAAATTGGTGTATAATAGATCTATGGTAACCACTAACCCTTTCTTATAATGTAAATCTCATATATATCATAATGGCTAGGCCCATTTTTGCTCATACATGCAAAAATCAACTATAGAGCAAAAATGGCTAATCAAAGTGCTAATAAGCAAAAATGGTGCTAATCAACTACAGGACATGAATAAAGCAAAAATGGTGCTATAGAACATGAATAAAGCAAAAATTATGCTAATGAAAGTGCTAATGAACTCTAATAAACATTTCTAATCAAACATTAATCTGTAATAAACATTGCTAATCAAAGTGTTAGGCCACGGTGGGATGGGGGGCAGCCACGGTGGGGTGGGGGGCCGACAAGGTGGGGGTGGGGGCAGCCACGGTGGCGGTGTGGGGGGTAACCACAGTGGGGTGGGGGCGCACTACGTAAGAATCCCAATTAGGATACAAAGATTGGCGGTGATCTCAAAGGAGGACGTCTCTGATATGGTTAAGCAAGACGTGCCCGCTTCGGCGAGGATCTGACATGGCTCGGTTGAACGTACAAGGAGGCGAGTTACAATACAGCTAGACTCATTTAAGAAGGTATCCATGACATGCCCTCCTCTCTGACAAATGGGAGACGAGCTTCTGACAAAGCGCGTCTCCTTTTTGTGAAAGAAATGAGATGTACTTTACAGAAAGTGTGTCTCCTTTGTATTCGGTCAGACAAACATGAACACGTCGCTGAACGATGATACTCATTCATTCATAGTTGAACACACAAGATACTCATCACACATATGAACACATATAACACATGCATTCATTAAAAATATATTATAAAACACAAGAAAAAAGTACAAGACACAAGAAAAGAAAAAACATCATCAACTAAAAACAACAAAAGAAAATCTAAATCTTACTCCTCCTCCCTCTGGCCGGCTGCTCTGTCGGTTGCTCCAGCTGGTCCAGATCCGGTGGTGCAACCTCGCGATCGAGGTTCCTCGCCATTGCCGCCACCAGGATATTGCGGCCCTCGGCGCTGAGCAACTCGATCATCATCTCAAGTAGCCTCTAGAACCGGTCGAACAGCTCGTCGAACAGCGTCTCGAGCAGCTCATTATTGAGCCTCTTGGGGGGAGCGGCAACACTATTTCTAGCAGGGTGGCTCCCTCGGCGGGCTTGGTGAAAGTGCATCTAGGCATCTCCATGGGTTTTGGATGATTGATGATGACAATTAAGAGACTAATGAGCTGAATTGATCTTAATTAAGCACATGTGCGATGGTTAAAATGAGACAAAATCCCTCAAAAGGAAAAGGTCAAAACGGGTGTCAAAGACTCAAGCTTAGAAATTAGGGTTTCTATGGTGTTGAGCTTATATGAGTTGTATCTTGTGTGATGGTGGCTGTATCATGTGCATTGAGATCATTCTAGAGGGCTCAAAGTGGTGGTTGAGAGAGAAACCGAAGTGAGAAGCCAAAATGAGGAAAAACCATAGGAGGTCGGACTAGTCCGGCCAGGCAGAGTAGTCTGTTCTGAGACTAAATGATGAGTATGTTTAGGCACGATCTTACGATAGGTAAGTCGATTGGGGTGGAGAACTCGACGTTGATGATCCGCGGCACTCGAGCGTTTCGAGCACCCCTGCAATCACTACACCACGGATCCATTGGATATCAACCGTGCTGCACACGCTTGACCTTGCCAAGAAGGCTAATCCCTGCAAGTGCAACCGAGAACACGAGCAAGAACGTCAAAGACACAATCTGAATTCGCGAAGTTGGGGTCTCACAAACCGTAGAACGGCGATATTATTGATCTAAGCAAAACCCACCGAATATGAACGGCGGCTTCAGTATTTAAAGGCTAGGGTTCGAGCAAAACACGATTAGACGCGTCCCTAATGGACTCGTACGGGATACAAGGCCCAAAGGCCCGACTCAGTGGCGCAGCACCGGACAGGAATCTGTACTCGACTTGTTTCGACGATTCCCAATGGATCCAGGGGAATTTTGAGGTGGGGCCAAAGCCATTTGAAATTTTATCTTCTCCTCTTTTCGTGCATATGTAGACCGTCAAAAACGGAGTCCGTATGCATCCTGGGCGTCCGTTTTAAGGTGGACTGCTCCTGGACTCTGAGTTGAACTCGAGTCCGAGTTGTAAACTGCTTCCATCAACTTGTGGACGTCCCAGCTGGTTCTCCATGTGATAGGAAAATTTGTCCCGATCTTCCGAAAGGTAATGGGTAAGTCGATTGATGGAGATCTCGACGTTGATGATCCGAGGCTCTCGAGTAGAACACGAATAGCCCCTGCAATCACTACACCACTGCTCCGTTGGTTATCAACCGTGCTTCACACGATTGACCTCGCCAAGAAGGCTAATCCCTGCAAGTGCAACCGAGAACACAAGCAAGAATGTAGAAGAGCAATCTAAAATTGCTGAATTGGGGTTTCACAAACCGAAAAACGGCGATATTATTGATCTAAGCAAAACTCAATTGTCTATGGCGGCTACCATGGAGTATATATAGGTGGGAGGACGTCCAAGGGGGTGTTAGGGTCGTGACCTAACCCTAAGACACGAAAATAATGGACTTAGACTTGATACAAGGCCCAATGGCCCAATACGGTGGCGCAGCACCCTGACAGATTCTGTACTTGATTTTATTTCGACGATTCCCGTAGACTCCGAATGAATTTTGACATGGGACCGGTGCCATTGGAATGGTTATCCTCTCCCCTTTCCGTGCATATGTAGAACGTCCAAAACGGAGTTCGTATGCGTCCTGGGCGTCCTTTTTAGTGCGTACTGCTCCTGGACTCCGAGTTGGATACGATTTGGAGTTTGGTTCGGTTTCCATCTTCTTTGAACGAATTCTCTGGTCTTCCACGTCCCTAATACTCCCTCCAAGTACTCCTTGAACCTCTTCATGGATCCTAATCACAAATAAATCATTAAGTAGCAATCTATGCTCAAAAACATATAAGGAAATATATAAGAACGAGTTCACCTCTGAAATTAATTGTTGTGTATGAACTCTATTGATTGCATCTTGTATATTCAGTAGAGTGTTGTTTGTATCCATATAAGTGATGTCCTCATCATCCTCCCCTCCTTGAATTGGAGTCGTCCTCAACTCAAGTTCGTCTCCTCTCATGTGTTGGTCCAAATGTGCAACACCATCAAATCTTCTTGTATGCATGAATGGAGGAGGCCAAGGTGGTGGACGACATAGTGTGCCATCTTGATCCTGTCTATCAAATAAGAGTGCACATTCACTTGAGCCAGGATCCCAAACAAATAAATATTGTGTCATGTTTGTAGGTGCAATGATAATGTGCATGATCTCGTCATTCTCCCCTTCTTTATGACAAGCCGTCCTCGGCTTGCTCGTATGTCCAGGAAAAAGGATTGCTTTGGGGGTAGAATGAACACTGTCCATATTGCACAACCGCAATGAACAATGCTTCTTTTTTATTTGTTGTCCTTGCTGCAATAAAAAAATGCTAGAAAAACTTGACAATACATTATTAGTGTTAGTGCATCCATTCATTTCACCATGTTGTTGCAGCACAAAAGGAGCTTGCACATTTGAACATATGTAAACTTTATGCACCATAAATTCACCACTATCTTCATAGTTGCCTATAGCATGAAAAATATTTCTACTTAATAAAGGCAATTCAGATTGTGAAAATATTCTCCTCTCTACAATATTTAGATCACAAAGAGTGTCAAATTCAATATAACCCAAAGTATTTAGAGAAGACAAAAATTTCAGCTCATCATTTTCAGCAGTAGCGGTGATCAAATTATGAATTTCAGCACAAGTAGGTGAATTCAAAACACAATCATCTTGTACATTAACTTGTTTTTGCATAGGTATAATAGAGTTATCAGCACACAACTCTTTCTTAACAGAAGGATCAGCAGGAAAATCAACATGTGGCAATGGTGTATCAATAAAAGATTCCACTAGTCGCTCCTCGACAATAGCATGATTGGTGAAAAAATTCAGAACATCCAAAAACTTCTCACCTTCAACAAGTGTGTTGTGATATTCGTTACCTTTATTCTCATTTTCAGCAGTAATTGTGGGTGAAATATGAATTGATAGATCTGAATTTTCACAGGAGTTGTTGAACACCTCATTCGCTTTTGGATTTTCTACAATTATTGGTTCTTGTTCCTGCAAAAGGTTAGGCATAGGAGGAGGTACAACAAGAAAATTCTTCTCAAGCTCATGTATTTCATCTTTGCAATTGGATACACTAGTAAATGTTTCTCGCATAAGAATTTTCATATCTTTCCATGTTCGAGGTTTTTCTAAATCATTTAAATTGTTCCACCAAGTTAATGCACAACCTACTAATGCACTTGCAACATTTCTAATCTTCCTCCTTTCACACATATGACATTTTCCAAAAATTTTATCCAACTCTATTTCCCAAGCAATATATTCATCGTAACCAAAACCATCATAAGAAGGAAGAGATGGGAGAATGTAATTACTTCTTGTGGAAGGTGTTGTAAAGGTGGTCCGAATGTCATGTGAATCCTTGGTTGATGTTTGATTTTTAGTGAGCAACTCCATCGTCGTCTTCATCATGTCCATCATCTCAGCATATAATGCATGATTCTTGCTTTTACCTGACATTGTTAGTAGCAAAAAGAAGACAACACAAAAAATATGTTATCCCTATCAACTACAATGGATAATGGCAAAGTGGAAGTGGAATCACACACTCTCAAGCGTCTTACCACGCTCTTACAAGCGTTCTTACCTACACTGCAGGTGGCAAACGGTGGTCGGTATGAAGAAACCAATGAAGTGTGGGATGATTGCAAAGGTGTATCGATTCTGCTCAAGAGTAAGGTGTAGCTTGGATGGCACTTTCTATGTAGCAAGGATTAGCAACAATGAAATCAGATAGTAAAGTTGAATAAGTGTCCAAAGTATTTGTCAAAGTTGCTGGCCTAAATGTGTTCCTAGTAGTTCAAGCTAGCAAGACATGAGACAAAACTAGATGACACAAAGAATGCAAGCACTTCTGTTTTTTGTTGTTGTTTTTTTTCCTCTTTTTTTTGTGCGGCTTTTGTTTCTTGTTTTGCACTTGCCTTTTTCTTTTTTCTTCCTTTTTTTCAGAATGTGCTGCAAGGGAAGAACACAATGAAAATCAACCCAAGATATCTCGTGTGTCTGTCACAGATTTTCTGCTCAATCTTCCAAGGACAAATAGGCACACTTATAGGCTCTAAATTGGAAAACTTAGAACAGCAAGATTGTAGATATATCTCTCCTCTTTAATTTCAATATATGGAAGACCTGTTTTGGAATAGAACAATAGGAGATACTGACCCCGAAATACAGACTGTTCAGAATTTTTAGGTCAATAACAGATTCGGATCTAATAAAAATTATTCATCGATAACTATATTTTCTGGAAAAATGATGAATATGAAAGTTATAGAGCACTTCTTAAGATTTCCAGAAAGTACAAGAAAACCAAAATCCGAGTTTGTATGTGTGAGATATGATGAAAATATCAAACTGGACAGAGGTGAATCTAATCTGGACGTGATGACGTGATTCAAAAGGATGAATCACACAATGCAAAACTCAAACTAAGACCAAAAACACTTTCTAAACCAGCAATATGACTCAACCACGGACACAAACTCAACAAAACCAAACTGAATAACAAAGTTGCAAAGGCTCAATGTGGTTTGGACAAAGTAATGAACAGATCTACTAAACTGCAAGTTTTTTCGTGGCTTTTTTTGTGGACTCTAGGTATGAAAAACAAAACTAATGTAATGGATAGATGAATTACCTAATGGGCAACCTGGAAATCTGATACCAATTGATAGGAAAATTTGTCCCGATCTTCCGAAAGGTAATGGGTAAGTCGATTGATGGAGATCTCGACGTTGATGATCCGAGGCTCTCGAGTAGAACACGAATAGCCCCTGCAATCACTACACCACTGCTCCGTTGGTTATCAACCGTGCTTCACACGATTGACCTCGCCAAGAAGGCTAATCCCTGCAAGTGCAACCGAGAACACAAGCAAGAATGTAGAAGAGCAATCTAAAATTGCTGAATTGGGGTTTCACAAACCGAAAAACGGCGATATTATTGATCTAAGCAAAACTCAATTGTCTATGGCGGCTACCATGGAGTATATATAGGTGGGAGGACGTCCAAGGGGGTGTTAGGGTCGTGACCTAACCCTAAGACACGAAAATAATGGACTTAGACTTGATACAAGGCCCAATGGCCCAATACGGTGGCGCAGCACCCTGACAGATTCTGTACTTGATTTTATTTCGAAGATTCCCGTCGACTCCGAATGAATTTTGACATGGAACCGGTGCCATTGGAATGGTTATCCTCTCCCCTTTCCGTGCATATGTAGAACGTCCAAAACGGAGTTCGTATGCGTCCTGGGCGTCCTTTTTAGTGCGTACTGCTCCTGGACTCCGAGTTGGATACGATTTGGAGTTTGGTTCGGTTTCCATCTTCTTTGAACGAATTCTCTGGTCTTCCACGTCCCTAATACTCCCTCCAAGTACTCCTTGAACCTCTTCATGGATCCTAATCACAAATAAATCATTAAGTAGCAATCTATGCTCAAAAACATATAAGGAAATATATAAGAACGAGTTCACCTCTAAAATTAATTGTTGTGTATGAACTCTATTGATTGCATCTTGTATATTCAGTAGAGTGTTGTTTGTATCCATATAAGTGATGTCCTCATCATCCTCCCCTCCTTGAATTGGAGTCGTCCTCAACTCAAGTTCGTCTCCTCTCATGTGTTGGTCCAAATGTGCAACACCATCAAATCTTCTTGTATGCATGAATGGAGGAGGCCAAGGTGGTGGACGACATAGTGTGCCATCTTGATCCTGTCTATCAAATAAGAGTGCACATTCACTTGAGCCAGGATCCCAAACAAATAAATATTGTGTCATGTTTGTAGGTGCAATGATAATGTGCATGATCTCGTCACCATGCTTCCAAGCCTCTTTCCTTCACTTGTTGATCTTCTCCATTATTCCTAATAACAATTAAATCATCACATAGCAATCTATTCTTAAACTCACATGCAAAAGAAGTTAGGAGCGAATTCACCTGCTGATTTATTAACCGTGCTCGTGCTCTTGTGATTGGTCCTTGCATTTCAATGTGTGTCTCCGCTGTTGTGATGTCCTCATCACTAAATGTCTCTGGAGGAGATCGGACTTGTCCGTATGGGTACGAACTAGTCTGTTCATCCCTTAGTGGAGTTGGAGCTAAGTCCCTGAAAACCGGACTTGTCAGTTTTGGAACGGACCAAAGCTCTCTGGAGAAGTTCAGACTTGTCTGTGGTGGTACGAACTAGTACGTTTGAGACTTAGTGTGAGAGAAACCGAGAAAACCCTAGAGGGCCAAACTAGTCCACCCCTGTGGCCGGACTAGTCCGGGCCTACCCAGTTGAGTCCATTTTGGGACGGACCAAACCTTTCTATCCTACTTCAGACTAGTCCGTTGTGAGCCGGACTAGTCGTGTTGTTAGTGGCCGTTTGAAATTCAAATGTTGGCGTGCATGCCATATGTTTTGTCAATCGATGATGTGAAATTGTCGGTGGTCCCAGAAGGCCGGACTAGTCTATGGCGAAGGGCCGGACTAGTACGAGGTTGCCCTGGTGGCAACGGTTAGTTGTCGGGACCCCTATAAAAGGGGGACCCCCGGCCCCTATATGATAACTTTTGAACCCTAATGCCGCCACAAGTGGCCTAGAGCCATCCAAATCCTTCTACTCGTCCTCCAAGACCAAATCTTGAAGATATTAGGGTTTGGAAAGGAGAGTGAAGGAAGATCACCGCGCTTTGGCTCTCGGTTTGATCTCTTTGTTGTGTTTTGTGGCTTGTGTGAGTTGAGCTTCGTTTGCTCCTCATTGTATTGATTTGTGGGAGCCTCAACTTGTGAGCAGCCCCAATCAAACTTGGTGATTACCCATTGATATAGTGGAAACCAAGCCGATCATTGTGGTGGCTTGGTGAGAGAAGGGTCAAGTGAGGCCCGATCCTTGTGTGGACTTCTCAATGTGGATGTAGGCTTCTTCGTGAAGCTGAACCATGGGATAAATCGTGTCTCTCTTGTCGCTTTACATTTGATAATCACTAGAATTGCTTTTAGGGTTCATATTGCTCGTCATTTTGATTTTTCTTGAAATCTTGTAACCTGATTGCTTTAACTTGTTAATCTGAGTTGTGCTAGGTTACTATACATTGTATTCATCTTTAGTGAACTTAAATTCCACAAATAACTTGTAGAAATCAAGTTTTTAGGTTTTTCCCTTGTGCTGAGCGAACTAGTCCAACCCTGTCTAGACAAGTCTAGCCTCAGTGTTTTAATCTCGTTTGATTAAGCCATTTCACATCTTATTGCCTATTCACCCCCCTCTAGGCAACTTTCACTTGGCGGCTGAGATTTGGCCATGGTGGGTTGTCTGTGTGGAGAAGACGAATGAAGAGAATAGGTGAGACTGATGGCGCCTTATATAAGGTCTGTGCAGAGATGCAAAATGGAGATGCGCTTAACAATGAAGCGCGTCGCCTATGCTCGACGTCTACCTCTCCTATGCTAAAAGGGAGACGAGTGCATCAGAGACCCATTTAAAAAGACGCGTCTCCTATTTCTGAGATCTGGCAAAAGGGAGACAAGCCTTACCTGAGCGTGTCTCCGATTTATGCCGAAGACCTTTTGTTCCACCTCAGAAATCTAAGCGTGTAGCAACGATCATATAAGTCATTGCGCAAAGTTTCCAGTTGGACAAGTCCGTATGCGAAAGTTGTTGTTCGCGGGAACAACAACTTTCGTATACGGCTTGCCCGTACAGCCAAAAAATAATGCGAGACATGCATTATATATGAGCGTCTACGAAATTTGACCTATTCTCAGCTCGTGCGCTCTCTGGCGAAAATTTTCGCACAACTTAGTCGTTCTCTCTCGACCAAAGGGAGACACTTAAATGAGAGACGCGTGTTAGAGAGGAACGTCTCTGAGTTTTGTTATTTTTATCTCTCGCGCGCTCTCTTCCAAAACTTGGCAAAAATTTTTAGCTCTTGCGCGCTCTCTCATCCTAGAAACCGCGGCTCCTGAGCACGCTGCCGCCGTCCCTCTTCCTGAACTCGCTCTTCATCATTGTCGCGCTGCCACCGTCGAACCCGACCCCGCTATCAACCCCAACCTTCGTCATCAGAGAGTTAAGCACGCTGAAGCACGCCGCCCCGTCCCCTGTCCCCGGAGCACACCGTCGCCTCAACTCCAACCTCGGTAATTGGTATGATCATGCCGCCGCCTTCACATAAGTGGAAATGTTCTCCCTGTCTCTGGAGCACGCCGGCCAGCTGTCATCAGAGAGTTGAGATACCGCCGCTCTAGCGCCTTCGCCAGCTCGTCCCGGAGCACGGCGCCGCCTCGTCCCCTGTCCCCGAAGCACGCCGCCGCCTCGAACCTACCATCTGAGTGTGCATTTCAGTGATTTTATTGAATTTGAGGATGTCCAATGAAGGCTCATCTTTAATGAAGCCTTTGATCCAAAGGGAGAATTTTCATCTTCCTCGTTTATGTCCAATGCAAAAGTAATGTTGTATATAATGAATTCTAATTCCCAAACCCTTGAAACTGCAGGAACTGTGGTTAACACTAGCATTTGCCATCCTAGTGAGTTTGATTTCTATCTCTGCAGCCATGCTAGAATCATTGTACCTATGCGATAATTGTTGTTTCTCTCACAAGTTTTTGATATCAGACTATTATTGCATTGTTTGAATGTAAATTGTTTGTTTTTTGAGGGGACAAGCACACCAGCTCACTACCATGTCTTTTATGATGAGAATAATTTCTCTGCTGATGCTTTGCAGATGCTCACCAACTGCCTGTGCTACAAGTAAGCTCGGTTCTCCATTCACTAACAGTTTCTGCGTCTTTCACAATTGTATACCAATTTGTTCCTAAGCCTTCATATATTTGCTCCTTTATGTGACTGTTTAAGTGAATGTGACTGCAATTTGATAATTTTTTATATGATTTTATTGAATTTGAGGATGTCTCAGTCGGTGCATTAGAGGCTATGAAGGCTCATCGTTAATGAAGTCATTGATCGGTAGAATTTTCATAACGGTATACAGGATTAGATGATGACAGTTATGATGTGTGTAATTAGTCATTTTGTAATCAGGATGAACAGTGTATTTGATTGGTCAATATAATTTAAGGTGTGATCTTGTTGGCTATACATATGTTCATATATGTGTATGTTGCTGACACTAGCAATGCGGCTGCCAAATCCTAGCTAGCTCCAGGATGCAGTCTACAACCAGGATAATTAAGGGTGGGGATCACCTAATATGAGACCCTGCCTGTTAAAAATCCATGATAAGTTGTAACAGATCCACGACAAGTTGTAACAGAACAGAGAACGTCTTGGATTACCTAAATAAATGAGACAAGCTTCCCTAAATCCTGTCACAGATCAGTAAACAAATATGCGCCACGCTTCAATAAAGAGTGTCTCGGATCAGTCAATAAAACTGTGACGCGCTATGTTAGTGCTTGTCTCGCATGTATGCTGATGGGCGACGTGCAGAAAACACATCACCAATGACATCGTAAAGAACGTCTGTTATAACTCAAGGAAAGGAGACGTGCTACCATTAAGCATGTCTCACACTTTGGCTGATTGGCGACGCGCTTGCCACGCGTCTCTAATGACAACGTAATGGGAAACGCGAAGATGGAGACACACAATTTGTTCGTCTCCATTCTTCGTTCGGGCATGTCTCGCATGAGCTTTTCTTACATAGTGGCGGACACGATGTGGGAGGGGGGAGCCACGGGTGGGTGGGGGTGTTGATGTTTCCTATGTCAAAGATCATCTCTCGAAAGAGATGAGGTCCGCAAGCGCACAGAAACTATCGTGTAGCATTTCACCCAAGAGTATTCCCAAGGGTATCGTATTAGTCCCAATCGAAGGAAATGAAGTAAAGTAAAAACTACTCTTATGATCCAGCTATGGGATACTAACAAGTTATCAAGACAGGGGTAACTTGATAATATGGATAGTGTGACAAACACCTAAGCAATCTACTCTAAGGGTAAGGTTGTTCTAGCGAGGGTTAGACTACGAGACGGAGATACTCCTACTATGCTCTAATTACTCATATACATAGCCTAATAAAGTACACATGAATAAGCTAATAGTGAATACTATGGATTAGTGGTCCAACATATCGGGCACGGGTTTACCCCCAGCAATACTAGGTGACTCCCGCTAAGAGCTTGTGGCATAGCCGAACGTGGAGGATTACAAAGGACAGATAGGGCTGTCACCACCTACTGCCTACCTCTCCAATCCGTGGGTCTATGAGACATCCAACACTATCTAACAATCCTAGCACCATGCTAGCATATTAAGTAAATACCTTAAGAGTCGCGACACAAGCCATCCTAAGGCAATGAACTAAATCATCATTCAACCAATGTTGGGACCAAGCACTAACATATTCATATTAACATTATTATATTATTACCTAATTAGACTATAGTGGTGGTGTATGATGTTTATGATAACATGATAATGGAATTATGTATAGATCATAACAACACCTACACCTAGCACATACACGGACTCCACAACCAAACAAGGAACGTTTTGCCAAAGCATATAAGTAAATAAAGACTAATAATGATATTATTCTAAAGCACAAAGTCACAAATACAAGAGAAGATACATGAGCCTTACCTTTCCCAATTTGGACTTGGGACTAGAGACTCCTTTCTACAGCCTAACCTCTACTAAGGAACTAGGAGAACTAGTGTATACAAGAGAGTGATGCTCAAGTTGTTTGTGTTGATGTAAGGAATTGACTAGTAGCCGGGAGGAGCCAACACGTGGAGTTTGACTAGGTTTGATGCCAGGAAGGGGTCGACTGAACCCCCTAGTCGGTCGACCTGGTCCTGGCTCCAAACGGCCAGTTCTTCCTCCAGGTGACTGACAGGTGGGTCCCATTCCATGATATGGGTGCTACACCGTTGGATGGCCTTGGATATTTCTTTTGTGGGCCATTTGATCCATGTGGTGCCACGTGGTGATGTCTGATTGGCTGGGATGGTATTTTATAGGATTCATACCCTTGTTTCACTTCAATTCTGCGCAAAATGCCTGCATGCACCAATTTCTCCAAGTACAAGTGGAAATAAAATAGAAAGGTGATGTGTGCACGAAATGATATTTCTTCCACATAATTGAGTTATATTGACTGGTGAAATTGGTATATAACAGCCATCAACAAACTCCCCCAAGTTTATCCTTTGCTCGTCCGAGCAAAGTCAAGACTTTAGGTTGATGATCAGGAGTTGCTACTATGTTCTATTTTTCAAAAGTACCATGTGCACAACAAAACACTCTACCTATTATTGCAAAAATTAGCATGGTACTTCACCCATCTTAAGTTATTATGGGGCGTATGCCATCTCCTATTCATGGGTGGTTGAAAGATAGAATAGCAAATGGAGCATACATACCTTAGAAATCAAGTTACACTCAAATACCGTAGACTTCAATTTAGATTATAAGTACCTAAATTTGATTCTCTCAGTCTCTCCTTCGTGTGTAGTGGAAATATTTCCTCACCAAGGCATTGTGCCTACACTCATCCTACCTCTAAATAAGGCTTGTATGTGGAGCTTGATAGGGAATATAGTAGGCATATTTGCAACACATAATATTGCTAATTCAAAAGAGTAAGCCTTAGGAGAAATCAACTCAAAACAATTTGATTCAAGACTTGTGCATGTGTGATGTAATGGAAAGGATGTGGACCTTGAGACGACCCATTTTTGAAAAGAGTCTCTTATTTTGCAGGGATGAAACAAGGCTACTTTTCTCTTTTTTTTTTCTTTTCTTTTTTTCTCATGCTTATGATGTAAGCATGCATTTTTTTCTTTTTCTTTTTCTTTTTATTTTTCTTGTAGCCATGTCTTCTACGCGCTTTTATGCAATAAATTTTGGAGAGAGTACTAAGCATGAATGATATCAAGTTTCTCTTTTTATTGTTGAATGGTGGTATGGTGGGAATTTGCTTACTTCTAGTGTAGAAGTATAGCATGTGCAAGTGAAGTCTTGAATTCAAAAGGTAATGAATAAAATCTCACATAGGTCTATACTAGTTTGACAAAGCTCAATGTGAAGACAAATAGCATATGGATAAGGTCTATCAATGTAATGTATCATATGGCCTTGGTATGTATTTCCAATCAAATGAGAGTAACTTAAATCTTTTTATAATTTCTCCAGAAATCTAAGTGTCACTTTCAAACTAGGAATAGCAGCCCTATCACTATCATATCTCACAACAACTTAGAATTGGATTAAGCTTTTGCTACCCACAATTTCTCAATCAAGGAAAAATTAATTCTAGCCAATGGAAGCAATATTTTGGAGAGTAGTAAGTTGTAAACTAGGGACTTAGGAAAATTAAAACAGAGCAATTATTCATCATTGCATCTATGTGAATTCGAAATCATTCTTACCGCACATCTTTTATTTTATTTTGAAAGCAAATCTACTCTACTTATTTTTAAGTTTATTTTTTTAGATGAAAATGTGGTGGAAATAAATGAATAAAATAATGGAATGTAAATGGGATGTGATACAAGTTACCTCAAGTGGGGGTCCTCCCCCAAGCTTGTTCTTGTTCAAGTTCCACGATAGGGGCTGAAACCCTAACGACGGATGTAGACCATGAGGTTGGCCTAACCTTGCTGCAGCATGGCTTTGACATTGGAGGAGTTGAGTGTCGATGTTGGGTTGCCTTCCACGGATTCCACGAGTGTGGTCGAAGAGAGTGTTGTTGATGTCACTTATCCACACGTCAAGGTTTCCATAGGTTGGGTGTACTTTGTTATTTCTTGGCTAAGGTAATGATAACCCTTAGCTCCAAAGGAATGACGTGCACTCAACATGCGTTGAGTGTGTTTCATCATTCTTTGACTAAGGTGTATCATACCTTCTTGCCATATAGGGATAACTTGTACCTCTCATGCATTGGGTGTGATCCGTCACTCTTTGGCTTAAGTTAATGATAACCTTTAGCCACAAAGGAGTGACATGTACCCAACATGTGTTGAGTATGATCCATTATTCCTTGGCTAATGTACAACATACCTATAACCACAAAGAGATGACGTGCACTCAACATGGGTTGAGTGTGATCCGTTGTTCCTTGGCTAAGGTATAAAATACCTTCTGGCCACATAGGAACAACTTGCACTCAATATACATTGGATGTGATCTTGTCGTTCCTTGGTTAAGGTTCATCATACCCTATAGCCATAAAGGAATAACTTACACCCAATGATGGTGGCAATTCCCTTGTGCTTGAATGAGTGCTTAGAATAGTTGAGAGCATAATACTCTCACATATTCGTAGCAGCCCATTGGTTGCTCACAGAGGGTTTCCATGTCAAATCTCTAGCCTCGTATAGTTATGGTTGTCCTTCGGGCTTAATTTCTGATAGGTAGCAACCATCCTCATTTACTCCTTGGCCAAGAGATGTTGAAATGGAATCCTCTAGGGATTCCAAAAATCAGATCTTTCAATGCCTGCATAGTTATTTTACTCTTGCAAACATCCTCTCTATGATAGAGAAGGATGATTAGCTCCCGATGATTGTACAAATGAATTTTCGGGTTAGGTAACTGAATTTTCTATTTGTACGCATGGGTAAGAACAAGACCACAAATGCATTGGGTCCAATTTCAAGTGTATTCATGAGCAATGTATGAATCATGGCTAGGAGAGGGGCTTTATGGATAAATCAAGTTGAACATTTTCTAAAGTTCCTACCCATAGCAATGCAAGTGATATATATACACGATATGGATCCCTTCATCTTGTAAAATTTCTAACCATCATAGTTTTTACAAGAGCAAATATTTATCATTTGGGTCATGACAAACAAGATTCTCAACTTTATCCTCCTGAACATTTTTAATTTTCTTGCCTAGGAATTTGAAATTTAGTGATCCATGCATGAATGAGTTTCGAATCAAAATTATGGATATCACTATTCCTAGGTTGCTACATACCAATTCAACCGTTAAGTCATTTCATAAGCATTGCCTAGGCAGAAAATGTCTAAGTCAATTTTTAGCAATGCTTATGAAATTCTAGGTACTTGTTTAAATTTATTCCCAAGTAAGGTGACATTCTTTTTTGAAGAACTAAAAAGAGTAATGTCAGCACTTACTCTCATGAGGATGCATAAGAATTGAATGATGAGAAGGTGTAAACATTCCTTACCAATGCAAGCAAAAATCATTCAATCCTATTGTAATTCAAATGACGGGAAATTTAAACTTGTACCTCAATTTGAAGAGCAGTCTTGGTTGAAGGTCATTGTGTGAGAAACTCACGACCATGGGTTTTGGTGTAGCCTTTATGTTCAATGTCTCCTGCCAAGTTGAGGTTGGAGTTGAATGAGCTTCATCTTGTTCCTCCATTGGACCACTATCTTGAGTATTCCTCCACCATGAACTCAAAATGAGATCGATGGAGGGATATGCACTTCATGGGGCCTTCCAACCTATTTACAAATTTTGTCTTGGCTGCACTAAAATCAAGAACAAACAAAACATCTCGAAAATGGGTTACATTAGCTCAAAAGCATATTGTACCCTTTGCCAAATTATTTTGGCGAACTTGAAACAACTTGTAAACGCAATGAATATTAGGGGAAATATTTTTTTGTTTGAATTAGGTAGATGAATTCAAGTGGTTATGCCCAAGGTTCATATCCAAATAAATTTATTTTCTAATTCAAAATTTTAGTTTTAGGAAGGTTGGTGAAAGCATCTAGGCCCCCATGAGGTATGGTTTCGGTGATTAATGACAACCATTGGATTTTACTAATAAATTTGTGGATGCAAGGTCTTCCATATCACTCATCACAATCAAATGAAATATATATGAATATCATCTACTGCTCATTGTATATAATTGGAGACCCCTAAACAATCATTCTATGAGGTCAATTGACTTTTATGAAGATTAGAAGTAAAAGCTCATATGTTAAAATTATTCAACCAAAATTGACAGCACTCAATGCTTGATAATCATCAGAAGAATATTTCCAACCAATACCTAAGAGGTCAATCGAGCAAATTCCAAAAGAATCACTTAGAACAACTCGAAGCAAACAAAATCAACTCACCGGATCAACCGATGTTTCCAGAAAACACTACATCAGTCGAGTAGGTTCAGCAGAAGAAGAAGACCTCAGAGCTAAGTACTCACTGGATCATCTGATGATGATGGGGATGTTACATCGGTCCATCAGTACAGTAAGCAATCTCTCTGGACCAAGTGTATCACCGGATCATCCGATGTACAACTATAAACACATCGTCAATCACTCCAGTAAGCATCAATTCTGAACCAATTCTGGATGAAGTGCCACCGGATCATCCGATGAGAAGGAAAGTGTAACATCGGTCTAACAACGGTCATATCTGACACAGTGACATCAGCTAATTTGGATTCGACCAATGATAACTGAAGGGGGAACATCGGATCATCTGGTGTTCGCAGAACAGTGATGTCAGCCTACTTTTCCAATGGCTATTTCATGGAGGCTGGCTATTTATACCCTTTCAACCAGTCTATTCGATATGACTTGAAGCCCAGACTTACTCTACACATTACCAAGCATTCAAGGCATTGAGCTACCACTTCCATATCATTTTTCACCACTTGTACACCAAGAGATAGGCTAGAACTTACTAGAGATAGTGCTTGTGTGCCTCCATTCTTGGTGATTGGAGTCTCTAGTGTAGTGAGAGCTGTGAGGGAGTGTCACTTGGTGATTGTATTGGAGGGAGTCTTCCGGAGCTTACCAAGACGGTTGTGGAAGCCCGGAGGATCCCACTTGTACAAGGCTTGAGCTCCACCTTGCAGAAGTTGGCGAACGGAGAAGTATAGTGAAGATCCCTGGTCTCGGTGACTTGGGAGTGGCTATATCCTTTGGTGGGTGCCACAACGTGGATGTAGGAAGATCTTGATGATCTTGCTGAACCACGGGATAAATCTCCGTGTCTTCGTGTCTCCTCGGAAGTTTGCGCTTTCTTCCTCTCCCCTTACACTTATGCATTTCTTATACCGCAAAGTTACTATTCACTTGAATGCATAGGTTATTTGCATAGGGAATTGGGCTTTTAGTAATTAAGTGTCATTGCTTTAATTTTTGAAAAGAAGCCTAATTAACCCTCCCTCTTGGGCATTCGATCCTTACAATTGGTATCAGAGCAAGGTTGCTCATTGGATCATTCTAGCTTCACCGCTAGAGAGCTAAAATGGCCAAGAATGGGGGTTCGGTTCCTATCAATGAGGGCAAGAACTTTGCCTGTTGGAAAGCACGCATGCGTGATTATCTAGAGGCTATTGCTCCCGAGGTATGGGAAGCGACCCATGTGGGGTTTGGTGAGCATAATTATGTTGGTGATCAAATCAAGTGGGATGCTAAAGCTAGAAATGCAATTTATGAATGCATTAGTCAAGATATATTTGCTAGGATTGCTAGCAAAGAGAAAGCTTGTGAAATTTTGGCTTGCTTGATTGAAATTAATGAGGGTTCTTCTCGTGTCAAAGAACTAAAATATCATATGCTTAAAGCCAAATATGATGAGTTCAAAATGCTACCTCATGAAAACGTCAATGAAATGTTTTCTCACTTGAATGTACTTATTGAAGAAATTAATGCTCTTGACATTGCTTCTCTTGGCAAGGGACTTATCAACTGCAATATTCTTTTGCACCTTCCTAAGTCAAAGTACAAAATCATCCACTCCATGCTTCAAAAAGAATCTCTTGATCACATTGAAGTTTCAGAACTCATTGGGGAGATTCACGCTCATGAGATGAGTGTACTTGGGATGATGGAGCAATCATCTTCAAAAAAAATTGCTCTAAAGGCTTCCACCAAGAAAACAAGTCTCAAGAAAAAGAAAGTGATTGAGCCTAGCTCGAGTGAAGAAGAGCAAGCATCAAGTGAAGATGAAGATGATGAGCTTGCATTGATGATGAGAAAGTTCTCTCGCTTGAACTCCAAGATTGCCAAGAAGGGATACACCTTTGATCCCAAGAAGAAAGCTTTTCTACCAAGGAGAGATGACAACAAGACTTGCTACAATTGTGGTGATCAAGGCCACATCTCCTATGATTGTCCAAAACCGGACAAAAGAAGAGAGAACCACAAGGGCAAGCATAGCAAGCTTGAAGATAGTGAGGATGACGAAGAGGACAAGCCCAAACCAAGATTCTTTGGGAAGAAAAAGCATGACAAATGCAAGAAGGAAAAACTCTTCCAAAAGAAGATGAAAGGTCCTCAAAAGGTGTTAATTTGTGAAGCAAATGAATGGATCACCGACGAAGAATTAAGTGATGAAGAGAGTGAAGCGGAAGAAGAAAGCTTGGTCGGCCTTGCCATTGCCAACAATGATGATTCATCTCTTCATCCACCTCCCATGTGCCTCATGGATAAAGGTAACACCAAGGTATGTGATGACTCTAGCGATGATGAGCTTTCTCCCGATGATTTAACTTCACTAATAAATTAATACCACACTATCATTAAGAGGGAAAAGAGTAAGGTCAAGGCCCTTGAAGAAACTCGTGCTAAGCTTGAGAGTGATAACCTTGATTTGCTTGACAAGTATGAAAGCATACTTAAGGAGCATGACACGCTCAAATCTCATGTCAAGAAAATTGAGGAGGATAAGGCTCAAATCAAGCTAGATCATCATGAGCTTGACTTAGCCCACCAAGCACTCTTGGGAAAGCACAATGAGTTAATCCAAGAGCATCAAGTACTTAACCTTGCTTATGAAGCTCTTGATCAAGAATTGAAAAATATAAAGAAACAAACTCTTAATGATAAGGTATCTATTAATTCTCATGCCACTAATGTCTTGCATAAGTCTTTGCCTTTGAAAGAGAATGCTAGGGAGAAGGACTTGTTGGAAGAAATTGAAAGTCTCCGCACTAGTGTGGCAAGACTATCTAAAGGAGAAGTCAAGCACAAGGAAATCCTCTTCCAACAAGCAAAGGCCTTCAACAAGAGAGGACTTGGATGCCTAACAAAGGAAAGGTGCCCTCACCGGAGCTTAGAACAAGCTTCATCAAGGAAGTTGGTTCCTATTGCCAACATTGTGAGGTCACCGGTCACCATACAAGGGAGTGTCCTCTTCCTAACCGGCCTTCTCCAAAATTGCCTACTAACTACAAGTCTACTTTCAGTGATCATTATTATCTCTTGAGTAAAGTAGATGGCAAGGTGAAGGCAAGGTTCATTGGCAAGGACATAAAGGGCATGAAGGGGAAGCTCCCCAAGCAACTTTGGGTCCCAAAAACACTTGTATCACACATACAAGGACCTAAGTTGGCTTGGGTGCCTAAAGTCAAAAATTTAATTCATGTGTGTAGGTGAACTACAAAGCCGGAGGAAAGAATTGGGTACTCTATAGCGGGTGCACTCAACATATGATCGGCAACGATGGTATGTTCACCACCATATAAAACCCCGGCAATCATGAACAAGTCACCTTTGGTGATAACTCTAAGGGGAAGGTAATTGGTTTAGGTAAGATTGCAATTTCAAATGATTTATCTATTTCCAATGTATTGTATGTTAAGTCACTTAGTTTCAATTTGCTTTCTATTGCACAACTATGTGATCTTGGACTAACGTGCACCTTTAGCAAAAATGATGTTGTTGTGACTAGTGAAACAAGCCAAGAACTAATCTTCAAAGGATTTCGGCATGGACATCTCTACCTAGTAGACTTCACCAACAAGGATGCTAGCTTGACCACTTGTCTTTTCACTAAGACAAGTTTGGGTCGGCTATGGCATCGACGCATAGCGCACATTTTAATGAGCAAGCTCAAGAAGTCATTCAAGCTTGGGATGGTGACCGGCGTGAAGGATGTCACATTTGAGAAGAACAAGCTTTGTAGCGCTTGTCAAACCGGGAAGCAAGTTGCTTCACACCACCCGATGAAGACAATGGTGTCAACCTCCAAGCCACTTGAGTTACTCCACATGGACCTCTTCAGACCGTCCACAAATCAAAGTCTTGGCGGTAATCTCTATTGTCTTGTTATAGTTGCTGACTACTCTCGCTATGCTTGGACTTTGTTTCTAGGTGACAAGAGTGAAACTCCAGAAGTGTTCAAGACCTTCGCTAACCGTGCTCAAAGGGAATTTCAACTTCCCATCATCAAGGTCCGTAGTGACAACGGCACCGAATTCAAGAACTACAACATTGGGGAGTGGTGTGACCGTGAAGGCGTGAAGCATGAGTTTTCGGCCACATACACTCCTCAACAAAATGGTGTCATTGAAAGGAAGAACAAGACTCTCATCACTCTTGCACGAGCAATGCTTGATGACTATGGCACGTCCGAGAAGTTTTGGGCCGAAGCAATCAACATGGCATGCCATGTCGCAAATAGGGTCTACCTACATCGACTACTTCAAAAGACCCCATACGAACTTCTCATAGGGAGAAAGCCCAACATCTCCTATTTCCGAGTCTTCGGGTGCAAGTGCTACATCTACCGCAAGTAAAGGCTCGGTAAGTTTGAAAGAAGATGTGATGTTGGTATATTTCTTGGTTATGCATCAAACTCAAAAGCATATCGAGTATTCAACCAAACCTCAGTTTAGTTGAGGAAAGTTGTGATGTTGAGTTTGATGAAACTAATGGCTCCCAAGAGGAGAGTTTTGGTCATGATGAAATAGATGACGAGCCTCTACGAGAAGCTATGAAGAACATGACCATTAGTGACATCAAGCCGAAAGTTGAGGAGAGCCATGATCAAGGGGGAGCTTCAAGTTCCAACATCAACACATCTATGGCGCCTCAAGTTGACGAAGAAGAGAAAGATGATCCATTACCAACACAAGATTCACAAGCCACACAACATCAAGAAGAAGAACAAGTCCATGATCAAGTCCAACCACAAGAATAGCAACACGCATCACCACCGCCAAGTGCTTCACAACCACTCATGAGGCATGGACGCATCTCTAAGGCGCATCCGATTGACCAAATCATCGAAAGTCCATCAAGGGGAGTAAGTACACGTTCTCGCTATTTCGCTACGTTTTGTGAGCACTACTCATTTGTTTCATGTGTAGAACCACTCACATTGAGGAAGCACTCCAAGATCCAAATTGGGTGATGGCCATGCAATAAGAACTCAACAACTTCATCCGCAATGAAGTTTGGCTGTTGGAGGAGCGACCCAAGGACAAGAACATCATCGGAACAAAGTGGGTGTACCACAACAAACAAGATGAGAACGGCGTTGTGGTCTGCAACAAGGCAAGACTTGTGGCCAAGGGTTTCTCGCAAGTTGAAGGACTAGACATTGGGGAGACATTTGATCCGGTCGCCCGACTAGAAGCCATCTGTATACTTCTTGCCTTTGCATCACATCATAACATAAAACTTTATCAAATGGATGTGAAAAGTGCCTTTCTTAATGGTTATATTAACGAGTTTGTCTATTTTGAACAACTTCCCGGGTTTGAAGATCTGAGGAATCCTAATCATGTGTTTAGGTTGCACAAGGCGCTCTACGGGCTCAAGCAAGCACCTAGGGAGTGGTATGAACGACTACGAGATTTCTTGATCATGCAAGGATTCAAAATTGGGAGGATGGACACTACACTCTTCACCAAAGACATCAACGGAGAATTATTCATTTGTCAAATTTATGTCGATGATATTATTTTTGGTTCAACTAACAAATCTCTTAGCCATGAGTTTAGCAAAATGATGTCTAGGGAATTCGAGATGTCGATGATTGGAGAGCTCTACTTCTTCCTTGGATTTCAAATCAAGCAACTTCAAGAGGGGACCTTCATCTATCAAGAAAAGTATACCAAGGACCTCTTGAAGAAATTTGAGATGGGAGATTGTAGCTCAAGAAGTACTCCAATGGCAACAAATTGTCATCTCGACGCGGATAAGGACGGTAAACCTATCGACCAATCTAATTACCGTTCTATGATTGGTTCATTGCTTTATCTTACTGCATCTAGGCCCGATATCATGTTTAGTGTATGCTTGTGTGCTCGCTTTCAAGCAGCACTAAAGAATCGCATCGGAAGGCGGTCTTTAGGATACTCCGGTATCTCAAGCATACCCCTAGCGTAGGCCTGTGGTACCCCAAAGGTGCAAAATTACATCTCTTGGGTTACTCGGATTTGGACTTTGTTGGATGCCATGTGGATCGCAAGAGTACCTCCAGTGGGTGCCACTTGCTTGGGCATTCCCTAGTATCTTGGTCTAGCAAGAAGCAAAATTTCGTTGTCTTGTCCACGGCGGAAGCGGAATACATTGCGGCCGGTGCATGTTGTGCCCAAATTCTTTATATGAAGCAAACACTTTTGTACTTTGGTATTAAACTTGGTTGCGTGCCTCTCCTTTGTGACAATGAAAGTGCGGTTAAGATTGCTAAGAACCCCGTTCAACACTCCCGCACTAAGCACATTGATATTCGCCATCATTTCTTGAGGGACCATGAAGCTAAGGGAGACATCTCCTTGCGAGGTGTTAGGTCCGAAGAACAATTGGCGGATATCTTCACTAAGCCACTTGATGAGAAAACTTTTTCTAGACTAAGAAGTGAATTAAATGTGCTAGATGCATCGAACATCATGTAAGTTGCCATGATCATGTAAGAATGCATCTCATATAGGTCTTGTCTAACTTTCAAAGGATAGGGGTGAGCAAGGATTAGCTTGGGATGGAGGTTCTTTTGGGTTTCCCCAAGACTTGAAGAGTGGCTCTCCCTGAAGAAGCCTTTGAAAGGTTCAAATTTGTCAATATAGATTTAATTTATGTCTTGCATGGTGCCTGCCATATAGACTTGCACTCACGTTTAATTTCTTGCATTATAAATTGTTTGGTATTGCATACGGTAGATTGTCACAAAGGGGAACCCACTTCATAAGAATGAGACTTGTTTGAAATGCAATATCTCAACTCATATGATGTGGAAAGAACAAAATGTTAGGTGTGTTAATGCCTAAAGGAACGTGCTTTAAAGAGATAGAAGTATTCATCCTCTAGCTCACAAAGCATGGGCCTTACATTTTATTTGGATTTATTCCTTATTTTCCTCTGTGTTCTATTTGCTTTAGGGGTTAGCCAAGTTATTGGCAATTAGTCTTTTGAGGGGTAAGGGGTTGCCCAAAAAGTCCTAAGACATGTGTTTCTTAGTGTTTGTTTGTTTGGGTCAAAGGACATATATGGGATTTTGTTGTTTTGTAGTCAAAGGACATATCAATTTGTGTTCAAATGCTAAGGGTCAACTCAGTCAGAAAGTCAAATCAATCGACGAGTTCATTCTGAGAAACATTGGAGCATCCGATGTTCACTTGTCCGGAGTTGTGCAAAATTCAACCGATGCAAATCTTTTTCACGTCGGATCATCCGGTGTCAATGGTACATTTTGTAATACCCTTACTGTACCATTCGACCGATGCAGCACTCATCTGATGTCCGTTCATCCGGTGTTAAAATTTGAGCTAGGGTTCGGGCCCCACCTTTTTAGCGCGTGCCTTCACGCCAGCGTCCGTTGTCAGTGCCCCGTTGCTAGCAGTTCAAACTCAGCAGGCACTGACAGCAGCTCACGCAGCCCCCGTCTCCTCTACTCCAGCTTCGGCAGCAGCAGGCAGCAACTCTGACGACAGCACCCCCGACGGTGACCAGTTCGTCATCGCCCCGAGCGCTCAGGGTCCTTAGGCACTCGACTTCCTTTTTGGTGTCTTGATGCCAAAGGGGGAGAAGAGTCAGGGGGAGGATAGCTTAGTCTCAGGGGGAGTCCTAGCTGTAGGGGGAGTCTATGTTTTTGGGAGTTCTTTTGTAATTTGGAGATTTGCTACTCTTTTTGCTATTTATCGCGTGCCATTTAATTCTCTTGAGTTATTGATCGATTGAACTTTCGAGTTACTGATCGTTTTTTAGCCTTCAAGTTTAAGTGTGCTAAATCTTGTACTTATTGCATATCCTTTTGAGTATCGTATTCTTAAATTCATTACTATTATGCTTTACCTGTTGTGTTGTCATCAATCACCAAAAAGGGGGAGATTGAAAGCATCTAGGCCCCCATGAGGTATGGTTTCGGTGATTAATGACAACCATTGGATTTTACTAATAAATTTGTGGATGCAAGGTCTCCTATATCACTCATCACAATCAAATGAAATCTATATGAATATCATCTACTGCTCATTGTATATAATTGGAGACCCCTAAACAATCATTCTATGAGGTCAATTGACTTTTATGAAGATTAGAAGTAAAAGCTCATATGTCAAAATTATTCAACCAAAATTGACAGCACTCAATGCTTGATAATCATCAGAAGAATATTTCCAACCAATGCCTAAGAGGTAAATCGAGCAAATTCCAAAAGAATCACTTAGAACAACTCGAAGCAAACAAAATCAACTCACCGGATCAACCGATGTTTCCAGAAAACACTACATCGGTCGAGTAGGTTCAGCAGAAGAAGAAAACCTTAGAGTTAAGTACTCACCGGATCATCCGATGATGAAGGGGATGTTACATCGGTCCATCAGTACAGTAAACAATCTCTCTGGACCAAGTGTACCACCGGACCATCCGATGTACAACTATAAACTCATCGGTCAATCACTCCAGTAAGCATCAATTCTGAACCAATTCTGGATGAAGTGCCACCGGATCATCTGATGAGAAGGCAAGTGTAACATCGGTCTAACAACGGTCATATCTGACATAGTGACATTAGCTAATTTGGATTCGACCGATGATAACTGAAGGGAGAACATCGGATCATCCGGTGTTCGCAGAACAATGATGTCAGCCTAATTTTCTAACGGCTATTTCGTGGAGGCTGGCTATTTATACCCTTTCAACCAGTCTATTCGTTATGACTTGAAGCCCGGACTTACTCTACGCATTACCAAGCATTCAAGGCATTGAGCTACCACTTTCATATCATTTTTCACCACTTGTACACCAAGAGATAAGGCTAGAACTTACTAGAGATAGTGCTTGTGTGCCTCCATTCTTGGTGATTGGAGTCTCTAGTGTAGTTAGAGCTGTAAGGGAGTGTCCCTTGGTGATTCTATTGGAGAGAGCCTTCCGGAGCTTACCAAGACGGTTGTGGAAGCCCGGAGGATCCCACTTGTACAAGGCTTGAGCTCCACCTTGCCGAGGTTGGCGAACGGAGAAGTATAGTGAAGATCCCTGGTCTCGGTGACTTGGGAGTGGCTATACCCTTTGGTGGGTGCCACAACATGGATGTAGGAAGATCTTGACGATCTTGCCGAACCACGGGATAAATCTCCATGTCTTCGTGTCTCCTCGGGAGTTTGCGCTTTCTTCCTCTCCCCTTACACTTATGCATTTCTTATACCGCAAAGTTACTATTCACTTGAATGCATAGGTTGTTTGCATAGGGAATTGGGCTTTTAGTAATTAAGTTTCATTGCATTAATTTTTGAAAAGAAGCCCAATTCAACCCCCCTCTTGGGCATTCGATCCTTACAGTTGGAAATTTCACCTTCCAACATGCTAGTGTGAAAATTCAAACATGCAAATGCAAAGATTGATGGGAAATTCAAATATGCAATTAGGAAAACAAAAATGAGATAACTACCGATTTACCTGTTGGCAAGGACTCACCAAATTTTTGATGTCCGATGAGAAGGACTTACCTCTGTCCTGTTTTGTTTCATGATTTGTTGTCCAATCCCGAAGTTGAAGATGTGGACAACCTCTCCTGATTGACATGCCAAATCTCCTTTGGCATGTTAGTTGGACATGTGGACCATATGATGGCCCTAGCCTCTCTGTCATCTTGATGAAGACTTGTTGATGTAGTGACGACTTTTCCCTCTTGAAGATATTCTCTCATGAGCAAGGTGAGGATTGTCCTACTTTTAGGGGTGTCACTTTGACCTTCTTGATATTCATTAAGGTCAACCCATACCTTGATCATGGATCAAAAGCTTCCTTTGGCATGATGACATGTGGACTCCACAATCAAACAACAAACGCTTCATCCACAATGTCACTTGCCCTAGGTTCCATGGGCTTGGTCGAAGGGTAGGAATCCCAAAAAATGATTGTGGGATATATTGGATCTTGAATGCTCTTTAAGTTTCATGTCCTTGGCCAAGAACTTCATGTAAATGTTGTCTTGATTCCTTGTTTGGCCATGGACAAGATACTTCAAGGTAGGGTAGTTGACCTTGAATCCCTTGAAATCCTTATATCCTCCTTGATTAGAAGGGTGATGTTGATTCCACCCTTGACCTCCTTGTTGGTTATAGCCATTGGAGTTGTGTTTGGAAGGAAGAATCCCCATGGGTCTTAGGAAAATGATTCCCCAAGTTGCCCATGTTGACATGGATTTTCACAAATCATTTGAATATCCATGGCTTGGCTCATTCCAAACACTTCTCCATTGAACTGGTCTATCATGATACTTCAATGGGAGGTGTAGTTCCATAGCTAGCATGTCCACCTTGCTAAGTGGTGTGCATGCCAAGCTAAGGAATTAGAGCATTCTTCAATCCACCCCTTAGGTAGAGAGCATATTCTCATCCATGATGAATGAGAATAGGACTCCTTCAGCTCCAGCACAAAGGTGGTCATGGATTGATGGACCAACCCATGACATGAATGTTGGATGAGGAGCCAACTATCCACCCTTTGGTGGAGGCAAACTCTCTTGGATCCTCCCCCAAGCTTAGGGATTGATGACCTTGGTTCATACTCGAAGCTGAAATTCTTCCGCAAAAGGCAATGATGTTGCCTAGTGAACATTTGTTGAGGTATGACTTCAGTCATCTTGCAGTTGAGCACTAGTGTCCTCATTGGCCATCCGATGAAATGGGGTAGCCAACACTACCCTATTTTCACCACAAAAGGAGAAAACAAATAAGGGTAATCCTGTCTAATAACTACTAGTACCTATAGCTTAATCACAAGTGATAGCTATCCTTCACTTCCTTTGCCTTCCTCGGCAATGGTGCCCGAAATGCTTGTTGGCAGTTACTAAGAAACACAACAAATCATCCTCGGCAACGGCGCCAGAAATGCTTGTTGATGTTTCTTACATCACAGATAATCTCTCGAAAGAGATGAGGTCCGCAAGCGCACAAAAACTATCGTGTAGCATTTCACCCAAGAGTAGTCCCAAGGGTATCGTATTTATCCCAAAGGAAGGCAATGAAGTAAAGTAAACACTACTGTTATGATCAAGCTATGGGATACTAACAAGTTATCAAGACAGTGGTAAGTTGATAATATGGGTAGTGTGACACACAACTAAGCAATCTACTCTACGGGTAAGCTTGTTCTAGCGAGGGTTAGACTACGAGACGGAGATACTCCTACTATGCTCTAATTACTCATATACATAGCCTAATAAAGTACACATGAATATGCTAATAGTGAATACTAGGGATTAGTGGTCCAACATATCGGGCACGGGTTTACCGCTAGCAATACTAGGTGACTCCCGCCAAGAGCTTTTGGCATAGCCGAACGTGGAGGATTACAAAGGACAGATAGGATTGTCACCACCTACTGCCTACCTCTCCAATCCGTGGGTCTATGAGACATCCAACACTACCTAACTATCCTATCACTATACTAGCATATTAAGTAAATACCTTAAGAGCCGCGACACAAGCCATCCTACGACAATGAACTAAATCATCGTTGAACTAATGTTAGGACCAAACACTAACATATTCATATTAACATTATCATATTATTACCTAATTAGACTATAGTGGTGGTGTTGATGTTTATGATAACACGATAATGGAATTATATATTGATCATAACAACACCTACACCTAGCATATACATGGACTCCACAACCAAACAAGGAACCATTTTCCCAAGTATATAAGTAAATAAAGACTGATAATGATATTATTATAAAACACAAAGTCACAAATACAAGAGAAGATACATGAGCCACACCTTTCCTAATTTGGACTTGGGACTAGAGACTCCTCTCTATAGCCTAACCTCCACTAAGGAACTAGGAGAACTAGTGTATACAAGAGAGTGATGCTCAAGTGGTGTGTGTTGTTGTGAGGGGTGGGGTCCTATTTATAGCTTGGAGAAGGGTCGGTTCCCGACACCAAAAGCGCGTGAATCAGTCACCACCGACTTCTTCAAGTCGGGAGGAGCCAACACGTGGAGTTTGACCGGGTTTGGCACAAGGAAGGGGTCCCCTAAACCCTAAACCCTAAACCCTAGGCCAGTTCTTCCTCCAGGTGACTGACAGGTGGGTCCCATTCCATGATATGGGTGCTATACCGTTGGATGGCCTCAGATACTTCTGTTTGTGGGCCATTTGATCCATGTGGTGCCATGTGGCGATGCCTGATTGGCTGGGATGGTATTTTATAGGATCCATCCCCTTGTTTCACTTCAATTCTGTGTATTACATGCACCAATTTCTCCAAGTACAAGTGGAAATAGGTTAAATAGAAAGGTGATGTGTGCAATAAATGATATTTCATTCACATAATTGAGTTATATTGACGGGTGAAATTGGTATATAACAGCCATCAACAGGGGGGCGCTGGGAAGGGGGTGCTGGGGAGTGGGCACCGGGAGGGGGCAGCCCATGGTGAGGGGGCGACTGGGAGAGGTGGCCCTTGGGGAGAGGGCGTCGGGGAGGGCGCCTGGGGAGGGGGCGCAAGGAGGGTGCGACGCACAGGGAGGGGGCGGCGGGAGAGGCGGCGGCGTACCTTGATGGCGGAGAATGGCCGCGGCGGCGGCCCTCGACGACGGTATACGGCGGCGATGGCGACCCTCGACGGCGGCAGTGGAGGCGGGCGCGAGGCGGCAGTGAGGTCGGGGGCAAAAATGAAATGGCGCGAGAGCAAATGAGCAGCAGGGGGGCTGTAAAAATCCCTAATTGACGATGGTCGTAGGTTATCCGTTGTCAATTTAGGCCTAATTGACAACGGTTGACCTTAGCCATCGTCGATTACGGCTTGGGTGGGCCCGGTTGCGGCCCATGTTTACGACGAGTCATAATTGACGACGGTCAACCGTCGTATTTAAGTAATTGACGACAGTAGTAGGTTAACCGTCGTCTATAAGCTTAGCCGTCGTCTATTATCGCGACACATGTAGTGCATGACAAAGGGACTGCCCACGTCGACGTCCAAAGATTTTCGAAACAATTTATGCATTACATGTACTAGGGCATAAACCGAAGGGGGGTGTTGGACAGTAGTATAACTATCGTCTGTTTGACTATCGGGAATATTGAACGATAGACCCCTTGTCTGTTTGACTACCGGCCATGCTAAACGGTAGCACCGGACTCTGTACAAAAACTAAGTCTGATGAATGAATACAACAACGATTATTCTCTAACATGAAGGGTGAAGGTACAATCCAGCCACAATAAATATTCTTAAAAAATAACTCATGTATTTATATGATTCTTGCACATTTACCCCCTCTAATTTCATATCAAAATTTGTTGAACGTAAATATGTATTAGCATGTTAGCACCATAAATCCTTTTTACGCTAGATATGCCTTCTTAATTTGTAATAACTTGAACTAGTTGTAGGTGCTTGATTTCTTTATATCTTTTGTCGTGTATTATCCGTACAAACAACTTATGAATGGAAGATCAACATGCACCTTGCAAAACTATGATGAAAGGACTCGAATAAACACCATTATTTATTTCATGCATGCAGGGCCCTTGTTTAATCTACTCAGCTTAAGAGCTTGAACCAGAGGCCTCTAAGACCATCCGCACCAGCGTACTCTAAAGCATACTCTATACACTATTCTCCTTCAGCTTTTACAGTAAGTACTATACAGTGTATTCAGTATGCTTTACAGTACGCTACTACGAATGGTCTAATGCACTAGTTAATACCTGATGGAGTAAAGGTTTATTTGCTTCCACACTAGTGTGCATCTCGTCGGCGCAGCGACGCTATTTGTCAGCGACAGGCATCCGAGATGGAACCTGGGAGCGTTGCCTAACCAATTAGATGCACGACTAATTCACGTCGTGAAGGCGATCAAACGTGCTGCACGACTTCCATCATACAATTACTTTGCACATGTGCATAGATGCAAGGATGTACAAATATGTATCATCGGGCTAGCTCTACGTTCCTTTAAAATTGTCGCAAGGATGTCTTACACAGGAAATTTGATCTAGCTTCTAAGGAAGGATTACTTTTGCCTCTGGCAGAACGTACGGCATCCCTCTCTGTAGTATGTCGCTTTATGTGGATGCTGCCATGTTATTTCTGAACCCAGCGAAGGCAGAGGTGGACTGCACAATGAAGATCATAAGAAAATTTGGTGAAGCCTCCGGTCTAATGATCAACGCCGACAAGAGTACGGTTTCACCTGTGAGTTGCGAGGATCATCTCCTCGATCAGGCACTGCAAAGCTTCCCGGGTCAAACTCAGGAATTCCCTAAAACCTACTTGGGTCTGCTGATCGCTCTAGGACGCCTGAGGATGGTGCACGTACAAGGGATCCTGGACAAAATTAAAACCAGGCTAAGTGGAAGGCAAGGTAAACTCCTGCTGACCATTGGTAGCCGACGGGAGCAAATCCGCTCCATGCTCAGCATGGTGCTCATGTACGCTCTGACGGTCCTACAATCTCCAAAGAGATTCAACAGTAAAATTGACAAAGCACGCCAACAATTCCTTTTTTTTTAATGATGGGAAAAGTTTGGACCTTCTCCTCCGAAGAGAATACGACCAATTTAGTACGAGAGAATACAAATACATACACTAACAGCTAGTCTAGAACAACCGTAACTAGATGGTTAATCACACGACTGTGGATCGGACTTTATAGACCAACCTGCGACATGATTGTCCTCTCACATTTTTCGTATGTGTGTCTCAGGTTCGGCACCACGAATTTCTCTGTGCAAGCAATTCCTTTGGGCAAAAAATCATCAATTGTATGGTGGTAAGGCGAAGATCAACGGGAAACGTGCGTGCAGGCTCGGGAAAATCATGAATTCCATGATGGTAAGGCGAAAATCAAGGAGGAAGGTGGACTAGGCATACCTGACTTTGGCTGCTTCGCACGAGCACTCAGGCTTCGATGACTTCGGTATGAATGGAAGCTGCCACAACGTCCATGGTTTCGCACAGAACTATGGATGGATAATGTCGAAAGAGAATAGTTTTTCGGCGGCGACAAACATCACTGCAGTGGTACTATGGCAAAGTTTTGGACGTCAAGCTGGCTCTCTGGGTGCTCTCCGGCCTCAATGTTTTCTGACTTATACCTGCATAGCAAGAGGAAAGGTCGGAAGATTGCTGATGCACTAAGGCAAAATCTTTAGATTACAGGCGTGGCTCACGCGTCTCACAGTATGAACGTGTCCTTGCTGCGTGACTGTGCGCTTCTTTGGTCCATCATCCAGGACTCTCAGATCAACCTGATTTTTAAGATAATGGGTTGATGTCTTGACCTTTCTCTCCAAGAAAGTTATGATCAACTCATTACAACTAAATACAAATGTAGAAATTTAGAGTCATATTGTCTAGAACAAAATGATGATAATTAAATGTCTAAACACACATGACTGTGGATTGGATTTCATAGACCGACATCGGTATGTTCGTTCTCTCATATTTTTGGCAGTTGTATCCTAGTTTCGACACCATGAGTTCAGTATGACCTCTGTAAAGTACATGTATTTAATATTATTAAATTCATCCTAAATTTTGCTCTCACGATGAATCAACGCAGCACATGAGAAATGCTACTAAGAGTACTTAACCACTAGATCAAGATCTGTTTTCCACCCAGATCAACCTGATACATCGTTAGCCGGATGAGGTCAAGTGGACAAGGATATCAACAAGAGAATATTCGGCGAGCTCGGCTTATTGGATGCAGTTGGGAGGGAGCACGCTATCTATCCTCCTGGCCAAGGTGTGACAAGTTTGGGCGCCGAGTAAATGCAAAATCTTCCTATGGTTGCTTCTACAAGATTGGATTTTGGACAACTGCCCAACGTCTATTGCTGTGGGGGTGGCAACTCCTCGTACTTGTGCGCATTGTGTGGTCAGAGTCTAGAGATCGGGTTACACCTATTTGCTGGCCGTCCGTTTTCACATAACATCTGGTCACACTACTACAATAAGCCTTATCGCAGGCGGCTCAAAACCTATTATCACACGCGGTTTTTAAAATCGCCTGAAATGAAGAGCCTGTGATAATCCGCAATTTCACATGCGGAGAAGTGATACCGCCTGTGAAGAAACATTATCACAGGCGGTTTTTACTTATGCTAGCCGCCTGTGAAGATAAGTTTCACAGGCGGGTGGTGCAACATATATATCTGCATGTGATAATTGTCTTATCACAGGCGGGTCTTGCAGCATAACTAACTGCCTGTGATAATGGTGTTATCACAGGCGGATGTTGACCTACATCAAGCCGCCTGTGAAGACCTTTTACCATAGTCGGTTTCTACCTTAACAGTAACCGCCTGTGATAATTAGGTTATCACAGATGGTTCTTTACCTGTATCTAGCCGTCTGTGATAATTGTTTTTCACAGGCATGCCTAGCCGTTGGTTAATAACCGCCTGTGATAAGGTATAACCTATGCAGTACTACTGCTGTTATTTCTAATTTTTAGGTCAATTCAATATAATCACAGAACAAACATCAACAATATCATCACAGAACAAAAGTCAACAATATTATTATCACAGGAGTCAATTTCACTAAAACAATATACATATGTACAAGTTACACATACAATTCATCTCATAGTTTACAAGTTTTCACTAAAAACTATTTCTATTGGCATAGTCGCAAAGTTCTGGCACATCAGCTGTTGCACCATTCTCATCAAAGAACTTCCCTTTTTTGTGCAAAATTTCGCGACGAATGAACTGACAGAGTTCAGAAGCAATCATGTCGGCTCCTCCATCAGGAATACTTCTACAAACCGGTCATTCTTCGTTCAGATTCTTCGTGTGCTGCAATATAACACATAACAAGGTTTATAATGTGTTGGTTTGAACAATCTCAAAGTATAGATCAAAGTGAGAGTATACAGGAATTTAGTTGGTATTTTTGGAGCAGTTGTACTATGAGCAATTGAATTTTGAAGTTGGAATCAAAATATGAAAATAATGTTTCTGGTAATATTGAACAGCAGAGAATATAAGTATTAAACTATGCTAGTTACAATGAAAATGAAACTCAAAAGTAAGAAAATAAGGTATCGACATTAAGGATAACGTACATCCTCACGATTCACTCTATATACGTCGGCGGTCCGAAGATGCTCGCATACATAATACCCGCATAAGACACTCCCAGCAGGCTGCTTCGGACAAGCATAATACGTTTTAATGTCCAATGCATTCATATTGGAAGGTCTCTCACTGCCAAGTTGTTCCGCGTAAAACCGCCAAGCGCTGTAATACAAGAAATGTCATATAAAACTTGTCAACACATTCTAAATGTGTGTAAATTAAAATTATTGAATAAACGTACAGTTTCAAAATGGAAAGGAAAACTTTGTAACGATCTGGTGGGAAATCAGCCGAGTTCAAGACTGTTGCCTTTCCCTGCGTTGGCTTGATGAAGATCATTATGTAGTGATCACTACAAACACACAAACACACGTGTTAACAATTACCAATAACTTCTATTTCAATGTCATGTGTCGAACTTACTCGAAGTTGTACGGAGCCTTTACGAGGTCCTTGCCGTCTCTGACAAAGTTAAACATTGTATGTCCTATGTAAGCTGCATCTTCTGTCCTTTTATCCTTCTTAAGTTTTGCGATTGCTTTTTCAAAATCTTTTTTTTCATGTGCTTGAACTGTTCTGAGTTTCGATCCGCCTGGACGTCGAATAGCGCCTTTGCAATCCTAGTAGGGTCAAGGATACCTGTCTTGCGTGCCAACTTTTCATTATCCATGTATTGTATCCTATTGAAGAAGTCCATAATTGTTATAATATCATGAAATGCGTATGCGTGTAGTAAGAAAAGCAAATACAAAATATTAGAGCACTTACAAGCACCAGAAGAGCAGCAGGTTGATTTCGAGCATGCCCCGGTGCAAAAGGGGACGCAGCTCTTCAAATAAAATGACTCGTCTATCTTCTCCAGTGCTCCAGAATGCTTGTTTTGGAATACGAAATATGACGCAATTAAGATCATATCTTGTGCTGGCAAGGATGTACCACTCATGCATTCTTCTGAGCGGGACAGGTTGTTTGCTAAGTTGTACGGATGTCATGAGCAGCTTCCCATTCTCAAATTTTGGAGGAACATCCTCAAGCTTGTATATTGGAACTCCTGGTTTAACTAAAGCCATCCGCCGATTATACATGACACCGTCTTCTTCCCACTCCTCGATATTTCCTAATTCCGGCTCATGAGAAGAACGAGATGCACTCGATTTTATAATATTTTCCTTCATAGTTTCCAAATACTATGACACTTCTGATGAAAGTTTCTTATTTTCGTATGGGCTAACTTTGATAGGCACTAATGATCGAGGAATAGTCGTCGGAAGTTGGATACTGGCTTGTTGAACCTGTTGTTCAACTGATTGCTCTTTACTCCCAGGAGCTGGCTCTAGTACTACTTCAAGCTGTTGCTCAACTGGTTGCTCTTTACTAGCAACAGCTTGCTCTGGTACTGCTTGAAGCTGTTGTCCAACTTGTTGCTCTTGGATATCTTTACTAGCAAGGTTACTATCATTCTTGCTGAGACATACGGGGAGTGGATCTTCCTGGACTGGGAGTGGATCTTCATGCACTTTCGCCTTAGAAGATGGGGTTGCAATATTTGGAGATGCGACGGGGCTAGAAATTGGCTCATCATCCAACACGATATCGTGTCGGTGCCAAAGGATTAATCGGTTGACAGCCTGCCCCATAGTCGTGATCCCCTCAGGTGTGACAGGGTCTATTTCATAATCTTCATAATCATTATGAATGATCTGAAGAACTTGCACCACAACATAATACAACAGAAGTGGATTCCCGTTGAAGTCACGATCAGGCTTTGCCTTCCCTGCTCTGCCTATCGGGACAAGAAGATGACAAAATTCGTCGTTAGCAATATCATCGACAGGGAACTTATGGGTTGACCCTGAGCCTGACACAAAACCAATGCTGCTAGGGTAGGCAGTTGGAGATACTAATTGCTCCTTTTGCACCGGAACCATCACTGTACTCGGTGCCACTAATTGTCCTGATTATCTAAGTTGTTCCATTATTTCTTGCATATTTTCTTTGACCTTTTGAGCAATCGTTTCATCAAGTGTTTTCTTAAACTTCTCACGTCTTCTATATGTGTCTTTATCTTTAGGGAAACCATCTAGCCAATACATTTGAGAAGAGACCGCTCGAACCCGTCCGCTGTGTTCAGGGTTTCCTAAGATAGCGGTAAGTTGGTCATTCTCCCACTTTGGCTTGAAGAGACCCTTCTGTTGCTTTTCAATTACTTCTTTCATTTTATCCTCTACTTCATTCAGAGAGTCAGGCTTTTCAAGTTTGTCCTCGTCGGTCAAACCTGACCGAGCAAAGACCCACCGTTGAGTTCGCTCATCGCACCCTTCTAATGGGTGAGGATTGCCCTTACTGGTAATTTCGTCTAATATCTTATTCCATTTATGGACTTTGGGGCCATATCCGGCAGACCCCAAGCGATGATGGTATTTGTTCTTTTTTGCAAGCTCTGACCTAGTTGCACTTAGAGCTTTAGCATTAGGTGTGCTTTTTGATGAACAAACTCTTGCCACTGAGCTTGTGTGATTTTTCCCATCTTCCTCGGGCTAGGGACCTTATCGGCCTTAACATAAGCATTCATTTCACTCTTCCAGCCACAAACTTCTTGCCGCAAGAGATCAATGTTGCTTTCTTTACAGCTTCTTCTGTGCCTTTCGGGAACTTGAATTGTTTCTTTATCCTTTCCCACAACTCATTCTTGGTCTGCTCGGGTAATTTCCTCCAATTCTCAGTTGTGATCGGCACAACCTCCCTAACAAGAAAACCGCATGCATTACGGTACTTGGTAACTGAATCCAGTGGTTCTTGGAGAAGCCCACCTGGACCGACCCTTGTTATGTACATGATGCGGTCCAATGGACCCTTATTGGGACCTCGTTGCCCTCGTTTCCGCTTGAGTGAAGCTGAGGATTCATCCATTGGAGAACCTTCTGCGGTTTTAGGAGCCGATGTCACCTCATTATCTTCGCGATTAATCTAGGTAGAAAAAAATTATAAGACTTCGTATACTTGACAACCAACATTAACTTGAACTGCTGAAGTTAAGATTTGTGATCCATACCTCGTTGGCAGGATCATATTCCGGGTCTAGATCTACTGAAGTCTTTTTAATTTTTATATTCGGAAGAGGATCCGATGGACTGTGATAGGAGCCTGAACTGCTGGAGTCAGTAAACTCCATATTGTCTTCTTTATTGTTACTACCAGGACCAATCTTCTTAGGCTTTCCATGCTAGATCTAATAAGACAAAAAATCTAATAAATGGCATATTAACTCTACATGAAGTGTTGCATGAAGAAAAAGATGGAAGCATTCTAGGATTTGATAAGGCATTCTAGTGTTTAAGGCGTCTGACTAAAAGGTTCCTATACATTGTGAGGGTGATAAGCATGTTAAAGTTGCTCACCAGCAATGGCAAATTTATCTTCTTATTCTAAATAGGCTAGCTTCGTTCAGAGTGGCAACCACGTTCATGAGGTTTACTAGGCGGCGCTTAGCTCCGGACCTATAACTGATCAAGCAAGAGACTGATAGCAGCAACAACTAGCAAGCTCACTTTACACCGACAACACAAGGCATAACTTAGTCAAAATTATTCAAGTATAGCTATATCTAATGTAACTTAGCAAAAATTAGCCAAATTTGCTCAATTTAACCAAATATAGCTAAATCTTGCCCCGCATAGTCAAACTTGCTTGATTATGCTTCAGTTAGCTAAATTTGGTCATATTTAAAACAAATTTTCTCAATTTTGACTCAATTAAGTAAATTTAGCCAAAACACATTTTTGAAGTTATATAGGTCTAACTAAATTCTTGTATCATAGAGATCGGCAGCATATGCTCAGACTCCATCGCCACACCTAGTGGTACCTAGATATGGGCGTAAGGATGCTCCTGGCATCACAAATGAGTTGGCCAGCAACTTGTTTGGCTTCAGAGCTAAATATAGAATAACTTTGGTAGCACATATTAGCTACAATTGCTCAAAAGAAGCTGATGGAGCCACAAGTGCAGACATCTTTGGTAGCACGGATTAGCTACAATTGCTCAAATGAAGCTAACTTAGAGAAATAAAAGCAAACTTAGCCAAACTTAGTATAGCATAGTTAACTCTAAGCAAAAGTAGCCAAATATAGCTAAATATAGCATAACTTAGTCAAAATTAGTCAAGTATAACTATATGTAATGTAACTTAGCCAAAATTGGCCAAATTTGCTCAACTTAACCAAATATAGCTAAATCTTACCCCTAATAGAGAATTATGTGGCATATGCAAGGCCGATGACAGAAATAGGGAATATACTGTTGTTACTAACTACCAATTTCACATTTTCACACACACAGAACCAACTACCAATTTATCGTGATATAACCATCCACATAAATCTTGCCCTACCGAACCCTAACCAATGATGCCACCGAACATGACAGTTTTTCGAATTCCACCGAACCCTAACCAAGGATGCCTACCATTTTCCAATTCTCGAACCCTAACCAAGGATATGCAAGGCGGCGGCGAGGGCGGTGAGGGAGGCGGCACGGCGAAGGAGGATGGAAGGTCGAAGGGTTTAGGGTTTACCTTGAAGCTCGGCAGCGACAGCAATGGCTTCACTCGGCGTACCTGGAAGTGACGAGGGCGAAGCTCGGCGGCGACGGCGGCAAACACTTGGCGGCAAACAAAAATTTGGCAGCCTAACGGCGTCTAAGTGTTTCGCCCAGGTTAGGTTTTTCTAATGCTGCCGAGGGGTATATATAGACTCCCATTTTCTCAAGCGGATTTTAAGTACCGACCGCCTGAGAAGATGGTTACCTCACGTGGGTTTTACTTACCTCACGTTGGTCAGTAACACCCGCCTGAGATAAACTTCTGCTCAGGCGGTTATTAAGTACCAACCGCCTTTGAAGATATTTGCTTCTTCTTAATTAATATTCTTGATCAAATGAGGGTCCTTTAAAAAGGCAAAATTCCATTTTCTTGTAATATTATTGATAAGTAAAGGTTACCATTAAATTTCACTTCATAAATCCTTTGAAATTGGTCAGAACATAAAAAACATACAACAAATGCTATTTTTCATTTTTCTATCTTGATGAATATAATGCTTTGTTTCATTTATTTTTTCAGTGGACATTTTTACTCATCATACCAACCTCTATGAATTTTTTAAGATTTTTTTAAATTTTTTTGAATCAATGTGTGTTCATAATTTGATGAATGTCTCATATGTATATGAGTATTTAGTTAGAATGATGGATAATTTGAAGTTTGACATGTTCGAATGCTTTTAAAAAAATTAACAAAATTCATACATATATAAATGATACAAATATGTTCATGCAAACAAATTTGAGTGAAGGATCTTTTTTTTATGAGATACAGAAATGTGAATAATATGTGAGTAGAAATTATTTTGATATTTTCCAAAACATTACAATGTCAGCTATACAAGTTTTAAAATATTTTGCTCAAGTGGTAGATGTTAATTTTATACAAATGTAGAAGAAAGAATCATCAAATTTGGACACAATTTGCAGAATCTAAACATGTTTGAGTATTTATATTGGAATCTAAATAAAAAAGAAGCAAGGTATAAGGAAACTAAAGAACAGTATCGGGCATTATCTTAGGTGGTTGGTAAGTAACACCCGCCTGAGATAAACTTCTTCTCAGGCGGTTGGTAAGTAAAACCCGCTTGAGAAAAATTTAAACACCGCCTGTGAAAAACGGACGCCTACATAAAGACCCGTCACCTACAGACGTGTCGAAGTCCGTGCGCGACCTTTCTTTTCCCTGAGGCGCGACCTTTCAATGCACGGTAAACCAACTGCTCCGCGCGGCCCTTATTAAAGACGCGCCATCACCCTTTAGTTCTCCACAAGCGCGTCGCTCACTTTGAATCCTCTTCTTTTCTTCGTCTTCCTCTGCTCCGACGACCCAACACCACTATGGCCGACCCTCCGCCGCCAAGCCCTACGAGGGAGCCACCTGGCAAGAAACAATATTGCAGCTCCCCCGAGATGATCAACACCCAGCAGCGCCTCCTCATGGCGCGAGAGGCTTACAACAATATGTCTCGCGCCATGAGTGCCTTGGGGCTGGGTACCCTTCCAGAGTATCCTAGAATTGGTACTACCGTCGGCCACTACCTCTACGCCCTCATGGGGGTGGCTGATCGTCTCGACATTCTGTTCACGACGATGGCCCAGGTTCTTGGCCCCGAGGGGAGCAGAACGCTGGTGGAGGCAACGGCTAGCAACCTCGTTCTTGGGGTTGCACCGCCAGTGCAGCTGGTGCAGTCGGTGCAACCGGTCCTGTCTCCTATTGCACCAGCGCCAGAGTCGCCGCCGGAGGAGGAGGAGGAGGGGGAAGAGAGTAGGAGTAGGAGTAGGATTTAATTAGTTTTTCTTTGTTGTTTTTAGTTGCTTCTGTTTTGTAAATATTGTTAATGAATGAAATCTATCTTTGTTCATCTATGTGATTGAATATTACTTTTGTATCTTGTGTGTTCTTGTGTGTTCTTGTGTAAATATTGTGTATCTTGTATGTTCTTGTGTGAGATGTGTGATTGAATATTGTTAATGAATGAGTATCTTGTGTGTTCTTCAACTGTGTGAATGAATGAATGTGTAGTGTGTTCATCGTGTTCCTCAGACTCGGGTATCATAAGGTAATTATCTCAGGCGGTTGGTAATTAAAACCCGCCTGAGAAGAAGATTATCTCAAGCAGTTGGTCAGTAACACCCGCATGAGATAAACATCTTCTCAGGCGGTTATTAAGTACCAACTGCCTGTGAAGATAATTACTTCTTCTTAATTAATATTCTTGATCAAATGAGGGTCCTTTAAAAAGGCAAAATTCCACTTTCTTGTAATATTATTGATAAGTAAAGGTTACCATTAAATTTCACTTCATAAATCCTTTGAAATTGGTCACAACATAAAAAACATACAACAAATGCTATTTTTCATTTTTCTATCTTGATGAATATAATGCTTTGTTTCATTTATTTTTTCAGTGGACATTTTTACTTATCATACCAACCTCTATGAATTTTTTAAGATTTTTCTAAATTTTTTTGAATCAATGTGTGTTCATAATTTGATGAATGCCTCATATGTATATGAGCATTTAGTTAGAATGATGGATAATTTGAAGTTTGACATGTTGGAATGCTTTTAAAAAAATTAACAAAATTCATACATGTATAAATGATACAAATATGTTCATACAAACAAATTTGAGTGAAGGATCTTTTTTTATGAGATACACAAATTTGAATAATATGTTAGTAGAAATTAATTTGATATTTTCCAAAACATTACAATGTCAGCTATACAAGTTTTAAAATATTTTGCTCAAGTGGTAGATGTTAATTTTATACAAATGTAGAAGAAAGAATCATCAAATTTTGGACACAATTTGCAGAATCTAAACATGTTTGAGTATTTATATTGGAATCTAAATAAAAAAGAAGCAAGGTATAAGGAAACTGAAGAACAGTATCGGACATTATCTTAGGCAGTTGGTAAGTAACACCCGCCTGAGATAAACTTCTTCTCAGGCGGTTGGTAAGTAAAACCCGCTTGAGAAAAATTTAAACACCGCGTGTGGAAAACGGACGCCTACATAAAGACCCCTCACCTACAGACGTGTCGAAGTCTGTGCGCGACCTTTCTTTTCCCTGAGGCGCGACCTTTCAATGCGAGGTAAACCAACTGCTCCGCGCGGCCCTTATTAAAGACGCGCCATCACCCTTTAGTTCTCCACAAGCGCGTCGCTCACTTTGAATCCTCTTCTTTTCTTCGTCTTCCTCCGCTCCGACGACCCAACACCACTATGGCCGACCTTCCGCCGCCAAGCCCTCCGAGGGAGCCACCTTGCAAGAAACAATGTTGCAGCTCCCCTGAGAGGATCAACACCCAGCAGCGCCTCCTCATGGTGCGAGAGGCTTACAACAATATGTCTCGCGCCATGAGTGCCTTGGGGCTGGGTACCCTTCCAGAGTATCCTGGAAACGGTACTACCGTCGGCCACTACCTCTACGCCCTCATGGCGTGGCTGATCGTCTCGACATTCTGTTCGCGATGATGGTCCAGGTTCTTGGCCCCGAGGGCCGTAGAACGCTGGTGGAGGCGACGGCTAGCAACCTCGTTCTCGGGGTTGCACTGCCGGTGCAGCCGGTGCAACCGGTCCTGTCTCCTATTGCACCAGCGCCAGAGTCGCTGCCGGAGGACGAGGAGGAGGAGGAGGGGGAAGAGGAGTAGGAGTAGGAGTAGGATTTAATTAGTTTTTCTTTGTTGTTTTTAGTTGCTTCTGTTTTGTAAATAATGTTAATGAATGAAATCTATCTTTGTTCATCTATGTGATTGAATATTACTTGTGTATCTTGTGTGTTCTTGTGTAAATATTGTGTATCTTGTGTGTTCTTGTGTGAGATGTGTGATTGAATATTGTTAATGAATGAGTATCTTGTGAGTTCTTCAACTGTGTGAATGAATGAATGTGTAGTGTGTTCATCGTGTTCCTCAGACTCACATATCATAAGGTAATTATCTCAGGCGGTTGGTAATTAAAACCCGCTTGAGAAGAAGATTATCTCAAGCGGTTGGTCAGTAACACCCGCCTGAGATAAACATCTTCTCAGGCGGTTATTAAGTACCAACTGCCTGTGAAGATAATTACTTCTTCTTAATTAATATTCTTGATCAAATGAGGGTCCTTTAAAAAGGAAAAATTCCACTTTCTTGTAATATTATTTATAAGTAAAGGTTACCATTAAATTTCACTTCATAAATCCTTTGAAATTGGTCAAAACATAAAAAACATACAACAAATGCTATTTTTCATTTTTCTATCTTGATGAATATAATGCTTTGTTTCATTTATTTTTTCAGTGGACATTTTTACTCATCATACCAACCTCTATGAATTTTTTAAGATTTTTTTAAATTTTTTTGAATCAATGTGTCTTCATAATTTGATGAATGCCTCATATGTATATGAGCATTTAGTTAGAATGATGAATAATTTGAAGTTTGACATGTTGGAATGCTTTTAAAAAAATTAACAAAATTCATACATGTATAAATGATACAAATATGTTCATACAAACAAATTTGAGTGAAGGATTTTTTTTTATGAGATACACAAATGTGAATAATATGTGAGTAGAAATTAATTTGATATTTTCCAAAACATTACAATGTCAGCTATACAAGTTTTAAAATATTTTGCTCAAGTGGTAGATGTTAATTTTATACAAATGTAGAAGAATGAATCATCAAATTTGGACACAATTTGCAGAATCTAAACATGTTTGAGTATTTATATTGGAATCTAAATAAAAAAGAAGCAAGGTATAAGGAAACTGTATCGGGCATTATCTTAGGCGGTTGGTAAGTAACACCCGTCTGAGATAAACTTCTTCTCAGGTGGTTGGTAAGTAAAACCCGCTTGAGAAAAATTTAAACACCGCCTGTGAAAAACGGACACCTACATAAAGACCCCTCACCTACAGACGTGTCAAAGTCCGTGCGCGACCTTTCTTTTCCCTGAGGCGCGACCTTTCAATGCGCGGTAAACAAACTGCTCCGCGCGGCCCTTATTAAAGATGCGCCATCACCCTTTAGTTCTCCACAAGCGCGTTGCTCACTTTGAATCCTCTTCTTTTCTTCGTCTTCCTCCGCTCCGACGACCCAACACCACTATGGTCGACCTTCCGCCGCCAAGCCCTCCGAGGGAGCCACCTTGCAAGAAACAATGTTGCAGCTCCCCCGAGAGGATCAACACCCAGCAGCGCCTCCTCATGGCGCGAGAGGCTTACAACAATATGTCTCGTGCCATGAGTGTCTTGGGGCTGGGTACCCTTCCAGAGTATCCTGGAATTGGTACTACCGTCGGCCACTACCTCTACGCCCTCATGGGGGTGGCTGATCGTCTCGACATTCTGTTCGCGATCATGGTCCAGGTTCTTGGCCCCGAGGGCCGCAGAACGCTGGTGGAGGCGATGGCTAGCAACCTCATTCTTGGGGTTGCACTGCCGGTGCAGCTGGTGTAACCAGTGCAACCGGTCCTGTCTCCTATTGCACCAGCGCTAGAGTCGCCGCCGGAGGACGAGGAGGAGGAGGAGGAGGGGGAAGAGGAGTAGGAGTAGGAGTAGGATTTAATTAGTTTTTCTTTGTTGTTTTTAGTTGCTTCTGTTTTGTAAATATTGTTAATGAATGAAATCTATCTTTGTTCATCTATGTGATTGAATATTACTTGTGTATCTTGTGTGTTCTTGTGTAAATATTGTGTATCTTGTGTGTTCTTGTGTGAGATGTATGATTGAATATTGTTAATGAATGAGTATCTTGTGTGTTCTTCAACTATGTGAATGAATGGATGTGTAGTGTGTTCATCGTGTTCCTCAGACTCGGGTATCATAAGGTAATTATCTCAGGCGGTTGGTAATTAAAACCCGCCTGAGAAGAAGATTATCTCAAGCGGCTGGTCAGTAACACCCGCATGAGATAAACATCTTCTCAGGCGGTTATTAAGTACTAACTGCCTGTGAAGATAATTACTTCTTCTTAATTAATATTCTTGATCAAATGAGGGTCCTTTAAAAAGGCAAAATTCCACTTTCTTGTAATATTATTGATAAGTAAAGGTTACCATTAAATTTCACTTCATAAATCCTTTGAAATTGGTCAGAACATAAAAAACATACAACAAATGCTATTTTTCATTTTTCTATCTTGATGAATATAATGCTTTGTTTCATTTATTTTTTCTGTGGACATTTTACTCATCATACCAACCTCTATGAATTTTTTAAGATTTTTTTAAATTTTTTTGAATTAATGTGTGTTCATAATTTGATAAATGCCTCATATGTATATGAGCATTTAGTTAGAATGATGGATAATTTGAAGTTTGACATGTTGGAATGCTTTTAAAAAAATTAACAAAATTTGTACATGTATAAATGATACAAATATGTTCATACAAACAAATTTGAGTGAAGGATCTTTTTTTTTATGAGATACACAAATGTGAATAATATGTGAGTAGAAATTAATTTGATATTTTCCAAAACATTACAATGTCAACTATACAAGTTTTAAAATATTTTGCTCAAGTGGTAGATGTTAATTTTATACAAATGTAGAAGAAAGAATCATCAAATTTGGACACAATTTGCAGAATCTAAACATGTTTGAGTATTTATATTGGAATCTAAATAAAAAAGAAGTAAGGTATAAGGAAACTGAAGAACAGTATCGGGAATTATCTTAGGCGGTTGGTAACCCGCCTGAGATAAACTTCTTCTCAGGCGGTTGGTAAGTAAAACCCGCTTGAGAAAAATTTAAACACCGCCTGTGAAAAACGGACGCCTACATAAAGACCCCTCACCTACAGACGTGTCGAAGTCTGTGCACGACCTTTCTTTTCCCTGAGGCGCGACCTTTCAATGCGCAGTAAACCAACTGCTCCGCGTGGCCCTTATTAAAGACGCCCCATCACCCTTTAGTTCTCCACAAGCGCGTCGCTCACTTTGAATCCTCTTCTTTTCTTCGTCTTCCTCCGCTCCGACGACCCAACACCACTATGACCGACATTCCGCCGCCAAGCCCTCCGAGGGAGCCACTTTGCAAGAAACAATGTTGCAGCTCCCCCGAGAGGATCAACACCCAGCAACGCCTCCTCATGGCGCGAGAGGCTTACAACAATATGTCTCGCGCCATGAGTGCCTTGGTGCTGGGTACCCTTCCAGAGTATCCTGGAATCGGTACTACCGTCGGCCACTACCTCTACGCCCTCATGGGGGTGGCTGATCGTCTCGACATTCTATTCGCGACGATGGCCCAGGTTCTTGGTCCCGAGGGCCGCAGAACGCTGGTGGAGGCGACGGCTAGCAACCTCGTTCTCGAGGTTGCACCGCCGGTGCAGTCGGTGCAGCCGGTGCAACCGGTCCTGTCTCCTATTGCATCAGCGCCAGAGTCGCCGCCGGAGGACGAGGAGGAGGAGGAGGAGGGGGAAGAGGAGTAGGAGTAGGAGTAGGATTTAATTAGTTTTTCTTTGTTGTTTTTAGTTGCTTCTATTTTGTAAATATTGTTAATGAATGAAATCTATCTTTGTTCATCTATGTGATTGAATATTACTTGTGTATCTTATGTGTTCTTGTGTGTTCTTGTGTAAATATTGTGTATCTTGTGTGTTCTTGTGTGAGATGTGTGATTGAATATTGTTAATGAATGAGTATCTTGTGTGTTCTTCAACTGTGTGAATGAATGAATGTGTAGTGTGTTCATCGTGTTCCTCAGACTCGAGTATCATAAGGTAATTATCTCAGGCGGTTGGTAATTAAAACCCGCCTGAGAAGAAGATTATCTCAAGCGGTTGGTCAGTAACACCCGCCTGAGATAAACATCTTCTCAGGCGGTTATTAAGTACCAACTGCCTGTGAAGATAATTACTTCTTCTTAATTAATATTCTTGATTAAATGTGGGTCCTTTAAAAAGTAAAAATTCTACTTTCTTGTAATATTATTGATAAGTAAAGGTTACCATTAAATTTCACTTCATAAATCCTTTGAAATTGGTCAGAACATAAAAAACATACAACAAATGCTATTTTTCATTTTTCTATCTTGATGAATATAATTCTTTTTTTCACTTATTTTTTCAATGGACATTTTTACTCATCATACCAACCTATATGAATTTTTTCAGATTTTTTTAAATTTTTTTGAATCAATGTGTTTCATAATTTGATGAATGCCTCATATGTATATGAGCATTTAGTTAGAATGATGGATAATTTGAAGTTTGACATGTTGGAATGCTTTTAAAAAAATTTAACAAAATTCATACATGTATAAATGATACAAATATGTTCATACAAACAAATTTGAGTGGAGGATCTTTTTTATGAGATACACAAATGTGAATAATATATGAGTAGAAATTAATTTGATATTTACCAAAACATTACAATGTTAGCTATACAAGTTTTAAAATATTATGCTCAGGTGGTAGATGTTAATTTTATACAAATGTAGAAGAAAGAATCATCAAATTTGGACACAATTTGCCGAATCTAAACATGTTTGAGTATTTATATTGGAATCTAAATAAAAAAGAAGCAAGGGATAAGGAAACTGAAGAACAGTATCGGGCATTATCTCAGGCGGTTGGTAAGTAAACCCGCCTGAGATAAACTTCTTCTCAGACAGTTATTAAGTACCAACCGCCTGTGAAGATATTTACTTCTTCTTAATTAATATTCTTGATTAAATATGGGTCCTTTAAAAAGGCAAAATTCCACTTTCTTGTAATATTATTGATAAGTAAATGTTACCATTAAATTTCACTTCATAAATCCTTTGAAATTGGTTAGAACATAAAAAACATACAACAAATGCTATTTTTCATTTTTCTATCTTGATGAATATAATGCTTTGTTTCATTTATTTTTTTTTGGTGGATATTTTTACTCATCATACCAACCTCTATGAATTTTTTCAGATTTTTTAAAATTTTTTTTGAATCAATGTGTGTTCATAATTTGATTAATGCCTCATATGTACATGAGCATTTAGTTAGAATGGTGGATAATTTGAAGTTTGACATGTTTGGATGCTTTTAAAAAAATTAACAAAATTCATACATGTATAAATGATACAAATATGTTCATACAAACTAATTTGTGTGAAGGATCTTTTTTTATGAGATACACAAATGTGAATAATATGTGAGTATAAATTAATTTGAAATTTACCAAAACATTACAATGTCAGCTATACAAGTTTTAAAATATTTTGTTCAGGTGGTAGATGTTAATTTTATACAAATGTAGAAGAAAGAATTATCGAATTTGGACACAATTTGCAGAATATAAACATGTTTGAGTATTTATTTTAGAATCTAAATAAAAAGAAGCAAGGGATAAGGAAACTGAAGAACAGTATCGGACATTATCTCAGGCGGTTTGTAAGTAACAACCGCCTGAGATAAACTTCTTCTCAGGCGGTTATTAAGTACCAACCGCCTGTGAAGATATTTACTTCTTATTAATTAATATTCTTGATTAAATATCTTCTGAGGCGGTTGATAAGTAAAACCCGCCTGAGAAAAAGTTAAAAACCGCCTGTAAAAAACCGACGCCTATATAAGGACCCCTCACCACAGTCAAAATGTAACAATGGAGAATTTATATCGATGCCGCAAGGATGCCGAATTTCCCCTACGTCGCGTCGCCGCTCCACCGCTCCACCGCCCAGCCCATACTACTGTGCCGCCGCTCAACCCCGCACCGCCACTTCTCCACCCAGCCGGCCCACCGTGCTGACGCCTCCCCACCGTGCTGACGACTCTGCAAGGTAAATGTAGTTTCCTTACTTTTTCTTTGTATATTTTCATTAGCTGATAAGTTGTTATTTTTGTGTGTTCTGGTATATGGATTCTAACCTTTTGCATGTGTAAGGACTGTATGGATTGTGTTCTAGTATATTGATGTCTGGACTATATGGATTGTTTTCTTTTTGTGTGTTCTGCTAGTTTGGTCTTTTATATATTGATGTATGGACTATATTGTAATAAGCTTATTGTAGATTGTACCTATTATGTGACATGAATATGATGTTTAATTAACAGATGCTATTGTAATATATATAAGATGCATGAAGCTTACCCGAACTTGTAATTGTAGTTTTATGTGTTTTCCTTTTCAATATGCTACTTGTGTGTGCGTACCTCCTGCTTGCATATATTTCGAAGGAGTGATTAGGGTTAGCTTTCTGGCGAGATGGTTTTATAACTCACCCATTTAGTTACCATCGTTGGATGGGATCCGACATCAAGATATAATGGACCGGATCCCACCCAGACCTAGCCCATGCTGTTGGGCCTGTTTGCCCTACGACTTCAATCCTTCATCCCCGATTGCTACTCCCGACGCCTTCGACTCCGTCCGCCTCAAGCTGCAGTAGGATTGGGCGTTGGCGACCATACCTCCTCATTGCTAGGTGACATCAATGGTGGCAGGATGCAGAAGTCAGTGACAGGGCCATCTGCAAGCGGCAGCGAGGTCAGGAAATGGCACCGGGGGTGGAAGGCGGCACCGGGGCTAGCTGCAGGTGGCGACAAGGATGGAGACAGTGTTGGAGGCATCGGGGCCAGCTGCCGGCGGCGGCGAGACCAAAAGACGGAGGTGATGGCTGGAGCCGCGGGGGACGGCACGCGATGGTCGGTGGAAAGTCGGCGGCAGTCACCGAAGTGGCGAAGTGGAGCTGTGCCACGCTCCAGCAGCGCGCTTCTCCATCGCATCAGGTCGGGGCAGCGGGAAAAATCCACCCGTACCCGCACCCGTTGGGTGCAATACCCGTCGGGTACCGTACCCGCGTGTATAATTGCCATCCCTAGATCCCACCCAGACCTAGCCCATGCCACTGGGCCTATTTGCCCCACGACTTCAATCCTTCACCCCCGCTTGCTGCTCCCGACGCCTTCAACTCCGTCTGCCTCAAGACATCGCCCGTCTCCTACATTAGTCGCCCTAATCATACTTGTTATGTCTCTGTAAATTCATTTTATAGAAGACATTTAGAGAATATTTGTGGACAAATTTTATAAATCTGACAAAAATTCTATTATTGAAGCATGGACCGTCGAGTGTGGATGTATAACATGCCAAGACCCGATCCAATGTACATTCATAATCTTGCAAATTTTATTGAAGCATCCAAGAGACATGCGAAGTTGCAAAAGATAGATGACATATTATGTCCATGTATTGACTGCGAAAATAAGATTGCTTGGACGTATACTATAGTAATCCAATCACATTTGGTGAAAAGAGGTTTCAAAAATAACTACACAATATGGACAGAACATGGTGAGTTAGATACACATGATGTGGATAAAGATGATGAGAGAGGTTCAGATGATGATAATGTTCATATTGATGATGGTAGTGACAATCAAGCTGGTGATGAGGATGATGAGTTCGATTGTGAGGAGATGTTGCGTCACATTGAACCATATGTACTGACTTCAATGGGAGCAAGCAAAGGTTTAAGTAAAATGGAGACATTGCAGAATGCGGCGACGGAGCTTTTATATGATGAATCAAACGATTGTGATAAAGAGTTTACTACATTGCGTGCAGTCTTAGAACTACTAAAGTTGAAAGCTACGCACAGATGGTCCGATTGTAGTTTCTCTGATCTTTTGAATATTCTGGCAGAAATTCTTCCAAATCCAAATAAACTGCTCAGAAGCACTTACAACGCGAAGAAACTTCTTTGCCCGATGGCACTAGGTGTGACAAATATACACGCTTGTGTGAACCATTATATTCTGTATCGCAAAGAGCATGAGCTCGCAACTAGATGCCCCATTTGTGGTGTCAGTAGATATAAGAAGGACTACAATCACCAGTATGTTACCAACATGAAAAAGACTCAGAAGAATAAGAAGTTTATTATTGGTCCTGAAGGTGATGATGACGATACTTCTGGCGATGCAGACGGGAAGAATAAGAAAAAAATTTCTACCTTGGTGCTGTGGTACCTTCCGGTAATTGATCACTTGAAGTGTTTGTTCTCAAACCCTAGGGAGGCTGAACTTATGCGTTGGCATTCCGAGCAACGTGAGAAGAATGAAAAACATATACGACATCCTGGTGATGCAACGCAGTGGAAAAATTTTGATATTCAGTATCCAGAATTTGCGAAGGAAACCAGAAATGTGAGGTTTGCCTTGGGTACAGATGGAATGAATCCGTTTGGTGAAAAAAGGAGCATACACAGAACATGGCCCGTGGTCTTAACGATGTACAACCTACCGACGTGGTTGTGTCACAAAAGGAAATATATCTTGTTATCTGTTCTTATCCAAGGTCAGAAACAACCCGGCATCGAAATTGATGTGTTCTTGGAACCTTTAATGGAAGATATGGCAAAATTGTGGAATGAAGGGGTACGTACATGGGATGAGTACAAGCGGGAGTATTTCACGCTAAGAGCAATGATATTCGTTACCGTGCATGATTATCCCGGACTGTTTACATTATCGGGACAAATGAAAGGGAAGAAAGATTGTGTTAAGTGCGTGGATAGAACTGGATTTCTATACCTCACTTCATCCAGAAAGACGGTGTACAAGAGACACCGACGGTTCTTGACATATACACACAAGTATAGGAAGATGAAAGAACAATTTGATAACAAAATCGAAAAAGATACTGCACCAAAACCTTACAGTGGAAAACTTGTGTTTGAAATGGTCAAGAACATTCATATTGCTTTCGGTAAGGGCAAAAATAGTAAAGGAATTAAGAGAAATAAAAGTACATCTTCGGATGATACAACTGACATGGCTTTCAAGAAACAATCAATTTATTTTCAAGTATCTTCAGTATTAGAAGAATCTGGAATTCTGCCATAGTATTGATTTGATGCACGTTACAAAGAATGTATTTGACAGCATCATTGGGACCTTGCTGGACATGCCGAGGAAAACAAAGGACGGATTAAATTCACGTATGGACCTAGTAAATCTTGATTTGAGACCAGAGCTTCATCCAGTAGAAAAGGCGAACGGGAAGCATTACCTTCCCCCAGCCAGCTACAACTTGACACTAGAAGAGAAAAAAGCAATTTGCGAATGCTTGTGTGGGATCAAAGTGCCCACGAGTTTCTCATCCAATATCCGCAAACTAGTCTCGATGAAAAACTTGTCTTTATTCGGTTATAATTCTCACGACTGTCACATGATGATGACAGTTTTCCTTGCCATTGCAATAAGAGTCATCAAACCTGAGCATATAAAAGTTGTCATCACACGTTTGTGTTACTTCTTCAATGCAGTATCACAAAAGGTGATAGCACGTGAAGATTTAGACTATCTGAAAAAATACATCGTCGAGACAATGTGCAAGCTTGAGATGTGTTTCCCACCATCCTTTTTCGATATGCAAGTACACCTAATCATACATCTTGTTGATCATATAAAAGCATTGGGGCCACTATATTTACATCATATGTTTTCGTTGGAGAGATATTTAGGAGTATTAAAAGGTTATGTGCAGAACCGTGCTCACCCAGAGGGTTCAATTATGGAAGGATACACCACTGAAGAAGTGATTGAGGGTTTTGCTGATTACATCAAAGATGGAAAATCGATAGGTGTTCCTATACTGGTACATTAGGGTACACTACGTGGGAGAGGCAAAGTGGGTAAGAAAACTTTTATCATTCAAGATTACAAGAATGTACACCGTGCACATTTTGGTGTACTACAACAGCTCATAATAGCTGAGTCGTACATCGAGGAACACCAAATTGAGCTTCGTGATAAAAACCAAGACCGCACAGAGGACTGGATCATGAAAGAGCACAGAAGATGTTTCACTGAATGGTTAATAGACAAAAATATACCATACGGAAATACTATAGAAGAGGCAACAATGAAGAAGTTAGCTTATGGCCCATCTTCTTTGGTGACATCATGGCAAGCATATGACATCAATGGTTACACATTTTACACTAAAGAAAATGACGGTAATGTAGGATCGAAGAGCACGTGAAAAGCTACCAGAGGGGGGTGAATGGTAGATTTAAAAATCTTACGCAGCAGAAACAATAAAACCCTAATCCCTTCGGTAGAAAAACGATCTGTTAAAGAAATCGTGTATGAGACTAATCTAAACGTGTTTCACCGTGACAAAAGTGATAGATATCAGAGAGAATCAAGTCACGAAGACAACATAAAAAGAATTACTCAAATTTGTCGAGAAGAACTCAAGTTATGATCGAAAGATCAGACTATGGACAATCTGACCTACCCGAGAAAAACAGTTTCTGGAATGCTGCAAAGAAACTCGTGTAGATCAAAAACAACAAATCCAATGACCGTGAAATTTTGACAGATGATAGACAATTAAGTTGTGAAGACAAACCAAAAAGAATCACGTCAATTGGATCAGAAAAAACTCGAGTTATGATAAAACCACCGACGAAAGGTAGTACTGTCCAGAAACTCGACGAGTAAAACTTGTCTGGAACAAGTCGGACGAACAAGGCACAAAAGTTCCTTCAAACTATGAATTTTTTTCAATAGAACACAAGAGGAACAGCCCCCAAAGTCGTCTCTAACGAACTTTGGCCTTCCCTTGCTTATATAACCAACCCTTAGGCCATCCCAATCTTAACTAGGACTCCAATCCTAATCCGATCACAATCGAAACTTTCCATAACTGCTTAGGACTCTTCTATACGCAGATAGAAGCAATCTTAAGACTTCCAAACACCTTAGGAACGTATCCCACATTCCTAAACAACTCAAATTTGTGACCCACACGAAATCCTAACATAACCAACTCGATATTTCCATACTGAGCCATAACCGACTCAGCTAGCAGCCTAAGTCTTCAACCGATACGATTCGATCCTTCCAATCAGATCTTCCTTCCATAATCTGTCTCTAGAAGCATATTGCCACGTCATGCACTGCATGCATACGTGCGAACACCTTCCTTCGACCTTCATATGCACCGCCCTTGATTCAATCATCCTGCGCGACCTCCTGATCATCTCAACCACAGTTCCTCCCGAACTTGGTTGTTGGAACCTCATCTCCTCCTGAGACTACTCCAATGGATCCTATCACCAGCCATGACTTGAACTCAAGCAACACATGCACATGAACAAACAAACAATCCATACGAGCCCAAGTCCTCGACTTGACTCAAGTTAGTTCCAAACACAACACCTTACGTGAGAACCTCACATAAGCATGTTGCAAAAAAACAGTAGAAACGATATCAACCGTATTCAATATAGAAATTTCATTCATAGCATCTTGCAGTTTTTTATCAAGATCATCACAACTAGAACAATGCAAATCAATTGTAGAACAAGAAGCATCTTTTAAATTTTTATCACTAAGTGCAGCAAGCTTTTTGTTCTTTTCAATTTCTTCATCAAGTCTGTCTAGAGTGGAGGAATGTGCACTTCTTAGGGAGGACAATTGTTCATAGATTAAGTCACATGAGGGACATGCATCATCACTAGGAATCAAGGTTTTTAAACAGTTAATTTCAGATTCTAGTGATTCAATTTTAGCAGCATTATCCCTAAGCTTTTTGTCCTTTTTCTTGACAATAATAGTTGCACGAGAAATAGCATCACACATTTCATTGCAGGTAGAACATACCTCATCGTCTTCACTGCTGTGTTTTGCATCCTCCTGACTTGATCTTGATCTTGTTTTGCTCGCCATGAAGCATAAATTGGCCAGGTCGTCATCATCTCCATCACTTTCAAAGTCTACATCACTCGAACTAAGTTCTTGAAGTGCGATGATGAAGCTGTTAATCATCTTGCGTCCTATGGTACCCTTCTTCTTCTTGTTGGAGTTTCCAGAGGAGGTCCGGTCCTTGCTTTGTTTTTCTTCCCGGGTGGTCGGACCTGAAAGGTTAGGGCATTCTGTACGAAAGTGTCCTATTTTACCACATTCAAAACAGCGTTGAGGTCCGGAGCTTCCTCTCCTTCTAGTTCTCACATTTTGCAATGCTTTTGAGAATCTAGTAGAGATGAGTGCCAACTCCTCTTCTGGAAATTCTTCGATCTGTTCAAGGGTTAGAGAGGACAACAAAGCAAGTGTACTACAAGATGAAGATTGGCCGGAGCTAGGCATATCACGTTGAGAAACAAAAGCAATAGACTTGTTGGGGTTCTTACGTGATATTATGTCAATTTCATGAGTTTTTAGCTTGGAATATAGCACATCTAAAGTAAGTGTACTCATGACAGTAGATTCACGAATAGATGTAACTTTCATCTCCCAAATTGACATGTCTAATGCACTAAGAAGTTGCCTAGCATTCTCAGCATCAGAAAAATTAACATTGACACTACGTAAGTTGCTGAGAATTTTATTGAAACGAGCAAAGAGGTCATCGATAGACTCACCTGGTTGCATCTCAAAGCGCATATATTCCTTTTTGAACATATCTTGTTTTACCTCCTTGATTGTGTTGGAGCCTTCATGATAATCACATAGAGCTCTCCAAACATCATATGCTGATCGAAGGTGCGCGACACGATCAAAGTCGCTTTGAGTGAGTCCTTGGATGATCAAGTTTCGGGCTTTGTTGTTGTTGTCGACGTCCCGGAGGTTTGTAACCGTAACTTGATCGTTAGGTGGGACTTCATAAGGTTTGTACACCTTTTCCCATATTGCGAAGCCTTGCGCCTGGATGAAGGCTTCCATGCGTGCCTTCCAAACCTGAAAATCAATACCAGCAAACACACAAGGTTTGGCGGAGTACTTCTCCATGATGATTAGTCAAAAACACGTGCAAATCACAAAGATTAGAGCACCGTGGCTCTGATACCAATTGTAGGATCGAAGAGCACGTGAAAAGCTACCAGAGGGGGGGTAAATGGTAGATTTAAAAATCTTACGCAGCGGAAACAATAAAACCCTAATCCCTTCGGTAGAAAAACGATCTGTTAAAGAAATCATGTATGAGACTAATCTAAACGTGTTTCACCGTGACAAAAGTGATAGATATCAGATAGAATCAAGTCACGAAGACAACATAAAAAGAATTACTCAAATCCGTCGAGAAGCACTCAAGTTATGATCGAAAGATCAGACTATGGACAATCTGACCTACCCGAGAAAAACAGTTTTTGGAATGCTGCAAAGAAACTCGTGTAGATCAAAAACCACAAATCCAATGACCGTGAAATTTTGACAGATGATAGACAATTAAGTTGTGAAGACAACCCAAAAAGAATCACGTCAATTGGATCAGAAAAAACTCGAGTTATGATAAAACCACCAACGAAAGGTAGTACTGTCTAGAAACTCGACGAGTAAAACTTGTTTGGAACAAGTCGGACGAACAAGACACAAAAGTTCCTTCAAACTATGAATTTTATTCAATAGAACACAAGATGAACAGCCCCCAAAGTCGTCTCTAACGAACTTTGGCCTTCCGTTGCTTATATAACCAGCTAGGCCATCCCAATCTTAACTAGGACTCCAATCCTAATCCGATCACAATCGAAACTTTCCATAACTGCTTAGGACTCTTCTATACGCAGATAGAAGCAATCTTAAGACTTCCAAACACCTTAGGAACGTATCCCACATTCCTAAACAACTCAAATTCGTGACCCACACGAAATCCTAACATAACCAACTCGATATTTCCATACCGAGCCATAACCGACTCAGCTAGCAGCCTAAGTCTTCAACCGATACGATCTGATCCTTCCAATCAGATCTTCCCTCCATAATCCGTCTCTAGAAGCATATTGCCACGTCATGCACCGCATGCATACGTGTGAACACCTTCCTTCGACCTTCATATGCACCGCCCTTGATTCAATCATCCTGCGCGACCTCCGGATCAGCTCAACCACAGTTCCTCCCGAACTTGGTTGTTGGAACCTCATCTCCTCCTGAGACTAGTCCAATGGATCCTGTCACCAGCCATGACTTGAACTCAAGCAACACCTGCACATGAACAAACAAACAATCCATACGAGCCCAAGTCCTCGACTTGACTCAAGTTAGTTCCGAACACAACACCTTACGTGAGAACCTCACATAAGCATGTTGCAAAAAAATAGTAGAAACGATATCAATCGTATTCAACCAAAACGCCCCAAAAACTTAGTAAAAGAATACTAAGCAATCTTTCCAACAATGTAAATCAAGTATGAAACATTGCAAATGAAAAGCAGAAGCACTGCGGTCAAGTTCCGGACCTTGCCAGAGCAACCCGGAGCTTGAGCCGGAGCTATCAAAAGCTAGTAAAACCTAGCGCCGGAGCTTTCCAAAACTAGTCAAAACTAGTAGACCAAAAATCAGAGCTAGACAAAGTACGTCGGAGCTTAGCAAAAGCATGCCGGAGCTATCAAGTATATGTCGGAGCTATCAAAGACATGCCGGAGCTAAAGATAAAGCTCACCGGAGCTAACCAAAGCTAGTCGGACCTTACCAAGAAGCCGGACCTAGCATTTAACGTAGCTGGAGCTACCCAAAACAAGCCGGACCTACCGTCGGACCTTGCTGTAGCTCGGAGCTAGAGTCGGACCTTGATAAAAAAGTGTTTTTGTGATATTTAAAACTTTTATCATCAAAGCCAAGTGTATTCACTACAAGCCAATGTATTCAGCACATATAGGTCTTACAATCTCCCCCTTGATGAATGCATTGGCAACACCATTTAAAATCCGAACATTGGCTTATTCATATAAAAGTTTTGAAAACAATTTCTCCCCCTTTTAAATCAAAAGTAAAATGAGAAGAAAATCCAAAAAAAATATCTCTCCCCCTTTATTATCTCTCCTTATGCACATATTTTCTTTCTTTTCATGCTTATCTCTCCCCCTTTGACAATGTATTCAGCAAGTTATGAGCATATAAACAAATTTTCTCTCCCTCTTTAGTTGTTATGAGCATATTATAACATATACATATAAACAACGCTCATCCAAGTCATACTATCAAGTACCTTACATTATCACATCAATGAAATACATAAGGTAGTGTAATCCATGCTAGAGATCAAATGTAATTTTTCAATTTAAGCAAGTCATGATCTCACAAACTTAACTATTTCAAAACCTGAAAGCATGACACTAGTTGCTGCATTTTATTATTTTTCAAAGCATAAATTTAGATCATATGATATTTGCAGGAGATTATATGCGCATCTGCCTTATTCTAACCAACCAAGCCAAGCCTATGTCATTTGACAATCAGAAGCTTAAGGACATGGTTTTAGTCATACACAACTTCTTCCAAGTTCATATCTAAGTGCAATGACAAGCCATCTCAAAAGAAGAAGTGCAATGCATGCATATTCTCTTGATCTTTTCTCAATTTATATTTGTTCATAAAAACTCAACATGTGAGTTGATTACTTGATTAATTCTTAATGATTAAAAGCATTTGTGAGCATGCAACAAGTTCAAAACAGCAAGAAAGTTCGACCATGACCAGTTTTAGTGTAAGTAATTATTCCAATTACCAGAGATGGCAAAAACTACAAAATGTATAACACGAGTAATGTAGTAAGAACTTCCAGCATGTAAAAGGAATCACAAAGTCATATATGTATGAAATACTATGCTCATATTATTTTAATTTCAGATTCACACATAGACTTCCCAAGTTTCAAAAACTCCCCCTCAATTTAAGCCATGAGGATGCATAACCCCTATTTCACTACGAATGTAACAAAAACGAGTGAAATCCAAAGGTTTTGTAAAAATATCAGCCAATTGTTGTTCGGTATCTACATGGTGAAGCACAATGTTTCCTTTTTCAACATTATCTCGGAGAAAGTGATACCTAATGTCAATGTGCTTAGTTCTAGAATGTTGCACAGGGTTTTTAGCAATGCAAATGGCACTAGTGTTATCACAGAACAATGGAACACTATCTAGATCAACCCCATAGTCCTTAAGAGTTTGAACAATCCAAAGAATTTGTGAGCAAGCACTAGCAGCAGCTACATATTTAGATTCGGCTGTGGATTGTGCAACTGAATTTTGTTTTCTAGAGGACCAAGCAACAAGAGAATTACCAAGAAAATGACAAGCACTGGAAGTACTTTTCCTATCAATCCTACAACCCCCAAAATCAGCATCCGAAAAAGCTTTCAAAGTAACGGTTAAGGAAGAAGGAAGAAAAATGCCAAATTCTTGAGTTCCATGTAAGTACCTGAGAATCCTTTTGACGGCTTGATGATGTGAAACATGTGGGGAAGCTTGAAACCGTGCACAAAGACATACGCTGAATTGTATGTCTGGTCTTGATGCCGTGAGGTACAAAAGTGATCCGATCATGCTTCTATATTCTTTTTGATCCACGGATTCACCATCTTCATCAAGTTCAAGTGTTGTTGCTGTTCCCATTGGTGTCCGAAGAGGCTTGCTTTTGTCCATGTTGAAGCGCCTTAGGAGGTCTTTGGTATACTTCATTTGATGCACAAAGGTACCCTCCTTGGTTTGCTTGATTTGCAGCCCCAAAAAGTAAGTGAGTTCACCCATCATACTCATTTCAAATTCGGAACTCATCATTGCTGAAAACTTGGACACAAGATCATGAGAAGCACAACCAAAGATAATATCATCCACATACAATTGAACGAATAATGAGTCATTGCCATGCTTAAGCACAAAAAGAGTTTTATCAACCTTGCCCATGGTAAACCCCTTTTCAAGTAAGAATGTTTTAACCTATCATACCATGCTCTAGGGGCTTGTTTGAGACCGTATAAGGCTTTGGACAGTTTGTAAACATGATTAGGAAAATCTGGATTTTCAAAACCCGGTGGTTGTTTGACATAAACCTCCTCATCTATGTAGCCATTAAGAAAAGCACTTTTAACATCCATTTGATATAGCTTAAAACCTTTAGATGCTGCAAAAGCTAACAAAATTCTTATGGCTTCTAATCTAGCGACAGGAGCAAAAGTTTCATCAAAATCTAGACCTTCAACTTGAGTGAAACCTTGAGCAACCAACCTAGCCTTATTCCTAACCACAACCCCATCCTCACTTTGTTTATTTTTAAATACCCATTTAGTTCCAATTAAAGTGTGACCTTGAGGTGGAGGTACAAGTTTCCAAACATTATTTCTTTCAAAATTTTCTAACTCTTCTTGCATGGCAATAATCCAAGATTCATTAGTGAGTGCGTGTGATATATCTTTGGGTTCAAAAGAAGCAACAAAAGCAGAATGAGCATGAGAGTTTGGATCGCAAAACCTGGACCATGTGACTCGTTCGTCCAAGCTTCCAATCATCTGTTGTGGGGGATGATCTTTGTAAAAACGTAGGGGAACAGATGTCTCACAAGCTTCTTCTTCATTAGGTTCATCGTAGATTGATGAGCTTGTGACTTCTGGACGATCAGGACCAGCAGAGGTGATAGCCGGAGCTGGTTCAATGTTCGGAGCTGGACACGTGTCAGCTTTGGAACTACCAGGCAGTATCACCGGCTCTTCTTCATCTTCGAAAATACCCTCCCCCTGAGGATACAGATCTGGTCCTGCAACACCGAAGCTAGTACCTGGGCTAGCTTCATCAAAAGACACTTCACAAGTCTCCACAATTTTGTTAGTGTCAAGTAACATCACACGGTAGCCTCTAGTATGAAATGGATAACCAAGAAACATGCCATCAATGGATCTAGGTTCAAATTTATCAAGGTTACCATGTTTCTTAACAAAGCATTTGCAACCAAAGACCCGAAAGTGTGTAACACTAGGCCTATGTCCAAACCGAAGCTCATATGGTGTTTTACTCAGCTTAGCACGCAAGAAAACACGATTTGAGACATAACAAGCGGTTGCTAATGCATCAGCCCAAAATTTCCTAGGAGTTTGATATTCATCAAGCATAGTTCTAGCCATCTCAACTAAGGTTCTGTTATTTCTTTCTACAACATCGTTTTGTTGAGGTACATATGGTGAAGAGAATTGATGATCTATTCCATTTTCAGCACAAAAGTGATCAAAAGATTGATTTTTAAATTCAGTTCCGTTATCACTTCTAATTGCCTTTAAAGATCCTGGGTGATCAATTGATAATCTAAGAAATAAAGTCCTAAAGTGACTAAAAGCTTCATTCTTAGATGCCATAAAGTAAACCCAAGGGTATCTAGAATAATCATCAACAATAACAAGAACATACCATTTACCTCCGAAGGATTGGACACGTGAAGGTCCTACGGTGTCAAGATGCAAAAGTTGACATGGTTCAGTTGTCATGATCATTGTGAGAGGAGTATGTGAACCTGCAACCATCTTATCATGTCTACAAGAAGAGCACACAATTTCTTTGTCCCCTTTAAGCTTAGGTAGCCCACGTATGCGATCAAGAGCACTAACACGCGTTAGGTGATCAAAGCCTACATGACCAAGTCTACGATGCCAAAAATATAAGTCCTTTGAATCATTAGCAACTAGACACCTATGCTTAGAGGAAAACATATCAAAATCAGCTTTAAAAACTCTTCCAAACCGAGACATGTTAAAAATAAGCTCACTATTTGAACCTACAACTTTGCAGCAGTTTTTATTGAAAATAATTTCTAGATTTTCATCTAGCAATTGTGAAACAGAAAGCAAGTTGTATTTCAAATTTTTGACAAGTGCCACATCCTTCAAAGTGTAGTGATCATTTACTCTAACCGAACCCTTAGCAATTATAGGAGTTGAAGAATTATTGGCAAAAGTAACATTTTCTACACGTGACACAAAAGAGAGGGAGGAGAACCAATCTTTGTTACCGGTCATGTGGCGTGAGCAACCTGAATCCACAATCCAAATGTTCTCCTTCCTCAAACGTGTAACCTACATGGAAGCACAATACGTCGATGACTCAATACTGGGGTTAGTCAAAAGGCATTTAGGTATCCAGTACTGAGTCACACGACGTGCAGTAGGAAAAACACGCGAATGCTGAGATAAAACAGCAGGTTTATGAGTCAAAGTTTGAGGTTTTCTATTCTTAACTCTTTTAGCACAAGAACCAGTAGCTCCGGAGGTAAAAGCAGCAGTTCCAAAAGACAAGGCTGAAACTCTGGAAACAAAAGCTGAAGTTCCGAAGGAAACAACAGAAGATCCGGGAGCTCTCGGAGCTATCGGAACTATCGGAGCTGCTTTTGCGGATTTCTTACCAGAAGGTCCGGAAGCTACCTTTTCAAGTTTCTGACTCACTAAAGTAGGTTGTGTTTTTCTAATTGCATGAAAGTTATAAGATCTAGCAATTTTTCTTTCTTTTTTCCGTTGTTTAGCTAGTCTATAACAAAAATCTATGACATGACCATCTCTACCACAGAAGGTACAATGAAATTTAACTTTGTGTTCATGTCTAGATGAGCAAGCAATATTTTTATTTGAAACCGAATGAGGCAACACTCCTGCAGATTTGAAAACCACTCCTTTTTGTTTAGAAACTGTTTGAATCAAACCACTTCCTAATGACTTTACAATTTTAGGTGGATGTGCCTTAGCATGAGCATGAGAATCAAAACCTAAACTGGTTTTATTATTGCAAGACTTGGAAGAATTCAGCAGCAAGTTTAGGTTCTTATTCCCATACAAAACCGATCTAATGTCCTATGCATGTTGTCAAGTTTATTGGACAGATCAAGGCAATTTTCACATGAAGTTTTTCCTTTTAGTTTGCAATTGGAACAAAATTTAACTTCATGAGAACGTAAAGCATTGTTCAATATAGAAATTTCATTCATAGCATCTTGCAGTTTTTTATCAAGATCATCACAACTAGAACAATGCAAATCAATTGTAGAACAAGAAGCATCTTTTAAATTTTTATCACTAAGTGCAGCAAGCTTTTTGTTCTTTTCAATTTCTGCATCAAGTCTGTCTAGAGTGGAGGAATGTGCACTTCTTAGGGAGGACAATTGTTCATAGATTAAGTCACATGAGGGACATGCATCATCACTAGGAATCAAGGTTTTTAAACGGTTAATTTCAGATTCTAGTGATTCAATTTTAGCAGCATTATCCCTAAGCTTTTTGTCCTTTTTCTTGACAATAATAGTTGCACGAGAAATAGAATCACACATTTCATTGCAGGTAGAACATACCTCATCGTCTTCACTGTTGTGTTCTGCATCCTCCTGACTTTGATCTTGATCTTGTTTTGCTCGCCATGAAGCATAAGTTGGCCAGGTCGTCATCATCTCCGTCACTTTCAAAGTCTACATCACTTGAACTAAGTTCTTGAAGTGCGGTGATGAAGCTATTAATCATCTTGCGTCCTATGGTACCCTTCTTCTTCTTGTTGGAGTTTCCAGAGGAGGTCCGGTCCTTGCTTTGTTTTTCTTCCCGGGTGGTCAGACCTGAAAGGTTAGGGCATTCTGTACGAAAGTGTCCTATTTTACCACATTCAAAACAGCGTTGAGGTCCGGAGCTTCCTCTCCTTCTAGTTCTCACATTTTGCAATGCTTTTGAGAATCTAGTAGAGATGAGTGCCAACTCCTCTTCTGGAAATTCTTCGATCTGTTCAAGGGTTAGAGAGGACAACAAAGCAAGTGTACTACAAGATGAAGATTGGCCGGAGCTAGGCATATCACATTGAGAAACAAAAGCAATAGACTTGTTGGGGTTCTTACGTGATATTATGTCAATTTCATGAGTTTTTAGCTTGGAATATAGCACATCTAAAGTAAGTGTACTCATGACAGTAGATTCACGAATAGATGTAACTTTCATCTCCCAAATTGACATGTCTAATGCACTAAGAAGTTGCCTAGAATTCTCAGCATCAGAAAAATTAACATTGACACTACGTAAGTTGCTGAGAATTTTATTGAAATGAGCAAAGAGGTCATCGATAGACTCACCTGGTTGCATCTCAAAGCGCATATATTCCTTTTTGAACATATATTGTTTTACCTCCTTGATTGTGTTGGAGCCTTCATGATAATCACATAGAGCTCTCCAAACATCATATGTTGATCGGAGGTGCGCGACACGATCAAAGTCGCTTTGTGTGAGTCCTTGGATGATCAAGTTTCGGGCTTTGTTGTTGTTGTCGACGTCCCGGAGGTTCGTAACCGTAACTTGATCGTTAGGTGGGACTTCATAAGGTTTGTACACCTTTTCCCATATTGCGAAGCCTTGCGCCTGGATGAAGGCTTCCATGCGTGCCTTCCAAACCTGAAAATCAATACCAGCAAACACACAAGGTTTGGCGGAGTACTTCTCCATGATGATTAGTCAAAAACACGTGCAAATCACAAAGATTAGAGCACCGTGGCTCTGATACCAATTGTAGGATCGAAGAGCACGTGAAAAGCTACCAGAGGGGGAGTGATTGGTAGATTTAAAAATCTTACGCAGCAGAAACAATAAAACCCTAATCCCTTCGGTAGAAAAACGATCTGTTAAAGAAATCGTGTATGAGACTAATCTAAACGTGTTTCACCGTGACAAAAGTGATAGATATCAGATAGAATCAAGTCACGAAGACAACATAAAAAGAATTACTCAAATCCGTCGAGAAGCACTCAAGTTATGATCGAAAGATCAGACTATGGACAATCTGACCTACCCGAGAAAAACAGTTTTTGGAATGCTGCAAAGAAACTCATGTAGATCAAAAACCACAAATCCAATGACCGTGAAATTTTGACAGATGATAGACAATTAAGTTGTGAAGACAACCCAAAAAGAATCACGTCAATTGGATCAGAAAAAACTCGAGTTATGATAAAACCACCGACGAAAGGTAGTACTGTCTAGAAACTCGACGAGTAAAACTTGTTTGGAACAAGTCGGACGAACAAGGCACAAAAGTTCCTTCAAACTATGAATTTTATTCAATAGAACACAAGAGGAACAGCCCCCAAAGTCGTCTCTAACGAACTTTGGCCTTCCCTTGCTTATATAACCAGCCCTTAGGCCATCCCAATCTTAACTAGGACTCCAATCCTAATCCGATCACAATCGGAACTTTCCATAACTGCTTAGGACTCTTCTATACGCAGATAGAAGCAATCTTAAGACTTCCAAACACCTTAGGAACGTATCCCACATTCCTAAACAACTCAAATTCGTGACCCACACGAAATCCTAACATAACCAACTCGATATTTCCATACCGAGCCATAATCGACTCAGCTAGCAGCCTAAGTCTTCAACCGATACGATCCGATCCTTCCAATCAGATCTTCCTTCCATAATCCGTCTCTAGAAGCATATTGCCACGTCATGCACCGCATGCATACGTGCGAACACCTTCCTTCGACCTTCATATGCACCGCACTTGATTCAATCATCTTGCGCGACCTCCTGATCATCTCAACCAGAGTTCCTCCTGAACTTGGTTGTTGGAACCTCATCTCCTCCTGAGACTAGTCCAATGGATCCTGTCACCAGCCATGACTTGAACTCAAGCAACACCTGCACATGAACAAACAAACAATCCATACGAGCCCAAGTCCTCGACTTGACTCAAGTTAGTTCCAAACACAACACCTTACGTGAGAACCTCACATAAGCATGTTGCAAAAAAACAGTAGAAACGATATCAACCGTATTCAACCAAAACGCCCCAAAAACTTAGTAAAAGAATACTAAGCAATCTTTCCAACAATGTAAATCAAGTATGAAACATTGCAAATGAAAAGCAGAAGCACCGCGGTCAAGTTCCGGACCTTGCCAGAGCAACCCGGAGCTTGAGCCGGAGCTATCAAAAGCTAGTAGAACCTAGCGCCGGAGCTTTCCAAAACTAGTCAAAACTAGTAGACCAAAAACCGGAGCTAGACAAAGTACGTCGGAGCTTAGCAAAAGCATGCCGGAGCTATCAAGTATATGCCGGAGCTATCAAAGACATGCCGGAGCTAAAGATAAAGCTCACCGGAGCTAACCAAAGCTAGTCGGACCTTACCAAGAAGCCGGACCTAGCATTTAACGTAGCCGGAGCTACCCAAAACAAGCCGGACCTACCGTCGGACCTTGCTGTAGCTCGGAGCTAGAGTCGGACCTTGATAAAAAAGTGTTTTGGTGATATTTAAAACTTTTATCATCAAAGCCAAGTGTATTCACTACAAGCCAATGTATTCAGCACATATAGGTCTTACAGGTAAGAGTGTTGCACAAAATAGTGGTGTTCGTATTGAGGCTTATGATTCACAAGGGCAGAAGACCACATACTTCGGGTTCGTAGAGGAAATATGGGAACTCAATTATGGCGAAAGAATGGTAATGCCCGTATTTAAGTGCCAATGGGTCTAACATCCTGATGGTGTGAAAGTGGACAATTACAGGCTGACACTGGTAGACTTGAATAAAGTGGGTTATAAAGATGACATGTGGGTTCTCGCCGATAATGTTGCACAAGTTTTTTATGTTCAAGATCCAGAAACTGAGAATATGCACGTAGGTGTTTCTGCAAAGCAAAATATTGTTGGGGTTGAGAATGTAGGAGATAATAAAGAGGAATATAATCAGTATGAAGAGATGTACCTTTTCATCGAACCAGAAAACATCAAGCGCGTAGAGAGAAGCATTAAAAAGAATTTGAAACCCTATATGCGAGAAGATGTCAATGCTGGAAAAAATGTATATAGCAATGCAAGATGATATATATTCTATATGTTTGTATCTTCTGAAATCAACTTAGAACAATGTTTTAGATAGCATGTTTCGAACATTATTAAATGCAGCTTCTGTTTTGAGCTCCTGTCAAGCTAATCCCTTCACAGCAAGCTCTTATAGATGCAAGTAACACCCGTGACTCATCATTTGGATTGTTAAAAGCTTCAATTGAAGTCTGACGATACTTCTCGTCGATTTGAGGCTTATTTGGATAGGAGTACACCCAAACAAGCGCTGCAAGATTTCTTTCTCTTCTCTCCATTTTGATAACTTATGAAGATGCTACTTTATCAGTTCTAATGACTGAATATATTGACTACAAATCAGTACCATCTCTCTTAGTGCTTTACACAAGCGACGAAATGTACAACTTCAATCACAAATCTTGTTTTTACCATTTTCATAGGAATTTGACCTTAATCTTTCAAGCATAGATTTATCAAATAATTGAAGCTTCTTCATTAGACATGTTAATAGCAGTTACAAGAGAAGGGTGTGTCGAAGCTAACAAAATCTCAACGGGACTGAAGACAAAGATATGTTGCATATGAGTGATAATGTCCAGGTTAGACAGCATGAAGCTATGATGACAGCCTTCACGCTGTTTAACTTGGATATTGCCACTCATATGCAGGATCTCTTTATCTTTAGTCCGATTCAGATTTCGTTAGCTTCGACACATCCTTCACTTATAACTGCCATTAACATGTGATAAGGAAGCTTCACTTATTTGATAAATCTATGCTTGAAAGATTAAGGTTAAATCCCTATGAAAGTGTAAAAACAAGATTTGTGACTGAAGTTGTTCGCTTACTCGCTTGTGTGAAGCACTAAGAAAGTGAGTACTGATTTTTAGTCAATATCTTTAGGCATTAAAACTGAGAAAGGAGCATCTTCCTAAGTTTTCAAATGGACAGGAGGAAAAGAAATCATTCAAATGGATGGGAAAATCCTTCCAAGGATTGTCAGGCTTCAAATTGATGCTTTCAACAATTCAAATGATGAGCCACGGGTGTTACTTGCATCTACAATAGCTTGTTGTGCAGGGATTAGCTTGACAGGAGCTTAGCAGCATCAGAGGCAGTTGGTAAGTAAAACCCACCTGAGATAAACATCTTCTTAGGCGGTTATTAAGTACCAACCGCCTGTGAAAAATTTAAAAACCGCCTATGAAAAACTGACGCCTATATAAAGACCCCGCGGAGGCACGCCTCTGCCCAGTCCCACATCGCGACACGAGGTACCTAAGTAAATTCGCATAGTTTCCTTACTATGCATTGCATGCTACCTTTTTCTTTGTATATTTTCATAAGGTGCCAGTTTTGTGTGTTGGTATATGGATTGTATCCTTTTGCATTTGTGTACATATGCATTTGGACTCAATAATTTGGAAGTTTGGTCTTTCAGATAATGATGTCTCGGGCGTGTAGACGATTGAAGGAGGAGCACTTGGCGTGGCGCAAGAACCATCCCCATGTATGTACATATGGCACACCGGTCGCATGGTTGTATATACATATGTATCTATAATGGACTGATGAACTTAACTGTAGTTTGTTTTTACGTCTTGTTTGTTTTTGGTATTTTCAATTTCTCTGCATAGGATTTCTCAGCGAAGCCTGAATCGGGAGATTTATTGAAGTGGTAGTGCATCGTCCCTGGTAAAGAAGGGGTAAGTCATGAAGAACAAGCACAATATGAGTTTAACCATCGTCTTCCTATTAATAAATTTCTTTTGCAGACTGAATGGGAAGATGGTTACTACCCCCTGACAATCTCTTTCTCTGAGGACTATCCCTTGGTGCCTCCAAGATGTGCCTTTCCAAGTGGGTTCTTCCACCCAAATGTCCATCGTTCGGGAGCACTCTGCATCGGGATTCTTGATCAAGAGACTGTAAGATAGACCTATTTTGCTCATGTAATTTTTTACTTAATTGTTGTCGAACTTATTTGAACTGGTTTTTTATATTTCTTAAATTATATTTCGTAGGGGTGGTGCAGTGCTTTTACAATCAAAACTATACTACTTGAAGTTTAACGTTTGCTGCATCAGCCAAATGTGCCCGATGTTGAAAATGATTGCTATAATCTACTTATCAAGGTTAGATGACACTTTGACTTAGTGACCAATGTAGGTTATTCATTCCTCCTTCGACATTTGTTAATTTAAATAATGTCAATATTTTCAGGATCCAGCAGAATATAAGAGACGTGTTCAGGAGCAAGCAAGACGGTACAATTTAGATTGATCGATGGGAGCTTCATCGTCGATCTACAATGAATGTAGCATGATTTTTGTTTTCTACTTGACAAGGCGCTTCATCGTCGTTGTTTGCAGCTGTTACAGAGAGATGCTCACTTAAACTTGTGCTCAGTGTATAAAGATGTTATCTTTGAATAATTGTAAAGCCTCTAATGATGTATTATCACAATTAAGCCAACCTCACTGGTGATCGAGCATTTCCTATAATGCATTACTGTACTAGTATCCGCTCATCTGTGTTTTTTTCCTGATACAATTTTCCCTACAACGACTACATACGGTTGTGATAATTGCAACGACTACATCCCTGTAATTTCAATGAACACCGCTTGTGTTAATTGAACAACTACATACGGTTCTTACACAATGACCGCCGGTGAAAATACATGATCTTCTCAGGCCGTTGTTAATTAAGAACCGCCTGTGAAGTTCATTACATTACAGACGTTTTTAATTAATAACCGCCTGTGAAAATCATGTATTTACCCAGGCGGTTGTTTCTTAAAATCCGCCTGTGATGTTAATTTATTGCAGGCGATTCTTAAGTATTAACCGCCTGAGAAGATCGAGTATTTACTCAGACGGTTGTTTTTTAAAATCCGTTTGTGTTGTTCTTTCATCATAGGCGGTTATTATATCATTTGTCATCACAGTCGCATATTTTTAAGGACCGCCTATGTTTAAAAAATTGAGCCGCCTGTAAAAATGCTTTTTGTAGTACTGTCAGCAATCGACACCAAGTTCTAGGCAACCTCCCTGCGTCCAGAAGCGTGGACCCAATATGTTGACATCGCCTCTTGATTTTACCATCTGTCAAGGGATTAGGCCACAAGCAAAGGGACTCAAGTCCTTGATCATCGTGATCTGCTGGAAAATTTGGAAGGAACAGAACACCATGATCTTTGAGCAAACGGAAAAGACAGCGCTGGGAGTTCAGAAAATTCTTGACGTGGTAAAATCCTGGGCACTCTAGCAGGAGCATACTGCAAAAGGCCTACGTGACATAGTACTGACAAATGCTTCGTAGGGCGTCTGCCTCTGTTGTCCTGTAATTTGTCCATGCGACTTGCACCTCTGGTGCAGGGGTTATTGTAAACTCTACACCATCTGATATATAATTTTTAGCGCCGCTCGTCGGTCTTAGGAAAAAAATTGTCGCAGTGCAGCTTCGTGCGGCGTTCGATATATCTCGGCACGTTCCTCGGTGGTAGTTTGCAATCTAGTCAACCATGACGCGTTTGTCCTATGCATGTGGGGATATATCTTATTTAAGTGAACACAGATCTTTATGCCTCAATGATTCAGAAGATCTTTCTGATTCAGAAGTTCAATTGTATTGTAAGGACTCCACCTCACATTTTTAAACGTCTCCAGCGAGGTTAGAATTTGAATCATATGACGAAGATTGTATGGTTTAGAAAAGATTTTTACACGATTGCACCAGAGCATTGTTTAGACTCTAGTTATTACCTATTATATTTATGACTAATTATTGTTTCAGTCATATGCAACATTCCAATTGACAACAAGGTGCCTGTGCCATTTTTTAAATAATTCTAAATCAGACAAATCAGGAACCACACGCAATTTAAGATATATTTGTCTTCTTGACAAAATTAGTCTAGGCATAGGGTGTGATTCTAGATTATATATCCTAGGCTTTTCAAAAATTAGTGATGATTACACGTTTGTTCTCATTTTTCTAAACTTAGAATATTCTCCCCTGGGTTTAAAAACAAATGGCACCTTTGCTCCTATTGTTACATTTCAAAAATTGGGTCAAATGGCAGCAAGAGGAGCAAACATGCCATACTTTTCAAAAGTTAAGAGCTAATGTGTCACATCGAAAGAACAGGGCAAAGGTATAACTTGAGATGGAGATTGAGGCAAACATGCAAATCACCCTTTCTTTTACATATACCTGCTGCTACAACACTTATTGAGCATCTCTTCCTCCCTATCTTCGTTCTTTGGGACATGCACTTTTATCCTTTCCTATTGTTGATTTGATTGTCCTAAGTCACAAATACCATGAAAGAGTTTCATGGGCCTAATTTGGGTCTTGCATTCCTGCTTGATTATCGCTCATGTAGGATAAGTGGCTTGTGATTGTAAGATCAATTACCCTAGAATAGGATTCATAAGTTTTGGTGATTGATGTCAAGATAGTCAGTGAGACTAATAAAATTTGCTAGTGCGCCAATATGTTTAGTCTCATGGAAGGCATTAATAAGAGAGAAGTGATGGATAGGAAAGTGATCAAGATCAAGAACGACATGAAGTGAACAACGATGACATGAATATTGATGATATAAAGTGATCACTACTACGAAAGATTTATCCCAGGCATCTCTAATATCACAAGCGGATTTCAAAACCGCCTGTAACAAAGAGCCCGTGAAAATCGGTCATTTTCACTAGTAGCCTCTAGAAATCGCCTATGCTAATGATTTTTCAAAGGCGGTTATTTACGTACAACGCGCCGCCTGTGATGAAGCATTATCTCATGCGGATCCTAACTTACAACGTGCATTTGTGATAAAGCATTAGACAAAACTAATTAAACCCTATTATTTCTAATTTCTTGATCAAATTTAAATAACAGCAATCACAAAAAATATTCAATACAATTCATAGTTTATACATTAGAATTCATAGTTCATACGTTGCAAATCATAGCTTCATACATTGCAATTCTTAGTTTTTACTTTGCAAAATATAGTTCAATTATACATAGCAATTCATAGTTTCTCTCAGCTTGCATTTAATATTAATAGTTCATACATTGCAATTCATAGCTTGCTCTCCCTAACATTGTAATGAACAGGAAACCTTTGTTTTTCTATGAATAGGAAACGGTTGTGTCTCCTTTAATCTAGATCGGGCTGCAATTATTTCACGAAGCTTTTCAAACTGCAATCCGGAAAACATGATTGTTTGAAGTTCCACCTCCCACTTTGTAGCATCAATGTCTTCTACATTCCAGTTTAAGCTTCAAAAAGAAGATGTAATCAAATTTATAGCATTAATGTTTTGTCACCATAATATATAACTAGAACTATATCTAAACATAAGAAATTTTAACCAACCTTAGGGGTCTGCAGAACTCTACCATCAAACTTTAATCTAGATCAAGCTCTTAGATTTTTGCATAACCGAGAGCAAAAATTACCCATGAAGACAAAGAGGGGAGACACTACTTCCACACTATCATAACCATCAAGGACGACTGATAAATTCTCCATAGTCTTCTCTACGAGATATCACATATGAAGATTCTGAGAGAAATAAAAAATATCAGTTACACAAAATAAAAAAGATGATAGAACTCACATGGATAAATACAAATATGACTGTCACTTTGATGCGTATATAGAAAATCTACACAAAGTAACAATACAAAGAGCAGAAAATCTATACATTGAGTACTATGCTCAACGGCGACATCGAGGATGGCACTCGGTGGTGACAGTGACGACGAGCTGAGGACGGCGAGGGTGAGAACAGTGCTCGACGGTGATAGCAAGGGTCAGGATGACAAGGGCGAGGACGAGGAGGGTTAGGACAGTGATGGCGAGGGTGAGGACAGTGAGGGAGAGGACGGCGAGGGTGTGGACGGTGATGGCGAGGACGGTGAGGGTGAGGACGGTAAGGTTAAGGACAGCGAGGGAGAGGGCGGCGAGGGTGCGTACAATGATGATGAGGATGACGGGGGTAAGGACGACGAGGGTGAGGGCTTGGCGGCAGCAGGGGAGGGCCTGGAGGCAAAATGAAAATGTTAGCAGATTTAGAGTTGTGGGGCACGACCGATGCTTTATTTATAGCGAAATCATATCACAGGCTACAGCTTCTTAATCATCGCATGGGATAACATTTTAAATATTTTATAAAAATTATTTCTTAGGTGGCAGATTCTTCATCGTCGCCTGGGAAGATGAGTAGTCGCTCCTGAAGATATTTAGAAATACTATTATCATATGCGTCTTTTGGTTAAGGACCGCTTGTGAAAACTTATGACACTTTTTGATAAACTTATGCGATACATAGCTATAAATATTTTCTACATCAATAATGTGTAACACATTCATTAATACGATAAATATTCCATTAGTTTATCATTTTATAACACATATTTTTAAGATAATGGAAGAAATATTCCCTGATTATCTTTTTATTTGTCATTAGGACAACACGTTCAAGTTCATTTTTAGTTCACATCTTTGTCTGAAATGACAAACAAAAAGATGAGGGAGTAACATTCAACCTTCCACTCAAATGATGAGGTTATGGCCCATTTGATGATCTTCTATTAGAAAGACATCCTTTCGATGATCGATCGGCAATTAAACTAATTTTGCAAACCGATTAACAGATAGCACACTAATGAACAGCAACATTAAGTTGATTAACTTAAAAATATTATATTACAAACACAAGAAAAGAAAAATATCAACTAAAAACATGAAAATAAAAACAACATCAACTAAAACAAGAAAATAAAAACAACTAATTTCTACTACTCTTCCTCCTCCTCCTCCCCCTCCCCCTCCTCATCCTCCTCTCCTCCTCCTCGGGCTCCTAGCTCTCCTACGGCGCCTCCGACGGTGGAACTGGGAAACCCAGTCTCCTGGCCGTCTTCATCGCCGCCACCAGGTTGCTGAAGCCCTTGACACTGAGTTCTGCCGCCATCGTCTCCCAGAGAGCATCGAGACTAACGGCCACATGCGTGAGGCCGAACACGTAGTGGCCCGTGGTGCCCATTTCAGTATGTTCTAGAAGGGTATCGATCCCAAGGCGCCTCATGGAGCAATATGTACTCTTAAATACATCTCGCGCCATGTTGCAGAGGACGAACTCCATTTGCCTGGAGCTCGATAGGGAGTCCGGTCGTGACCACTTAGCTGTCAGGTCCCTTAGCAGGCTTGGCGGCGGCGTGTTCTTGTCAGCCATTTGGTGTTCTCATCGATGGTGCGGCGCGGTTTTGTGGAAAAGAGGAAGAGTGGTTGTACGGAGAATACGATCGCATGAGTGTGTCCTTATAGCATCGTAGCAGCCCGACGGTTTGTCTTTCAACGCGTGTAGTGGTGATGGGATGCTTCGAACTGAATTTAAAGGATGCGCATGCGCTGCATACGTTTAAGTCACCTCGGTAACCAGCGTGCACGCCCGATCGCATCAGCCGCTTCTATTGATAGCTACTATGCAAACGGCTCTTTCTTCAAAGCCCACTTGTGAAAGTGGGTATGTTTACACTGGCTGTTCAGTTTTGTGAGCCGCCTGTGAAGTTCTATCATTACAGGCGGCTATTAAATTATTCGACATCACAGGCGTATTTTTTAACGGATCATCTGTGTAAAAAAATCGAGGCACCTGTAAAAATACTTTTTGTAGTAGTGGATAAAAATGACATGAAAGGAACATTGATGATATGAAGTGAAGTACTACAAACATGAGGTTAGAGACAAAGTAAGATGTCTTGTGTTCTCCTATGCATATTGTACGTTGACATGCTCTCAACTATCTCGCTTAGTCTTACATTACACATTATACCATAATAATATTGATATATGTTTCATGATGACATATGTGTGCTTATTCATCTGTATTTTATCTTATTATCATGTTATCATATGATCTTGCTTACATATCATTCATAATTGGCATACATATTAGCCTAGCCATCATCAGTAACTTGCTTCCTTTCATATCCTATAACCTATATCATGATGATGTACTTTTTGGAGCTGACCACTTGCACTAACGAGATAAAGAAACAAAGGCTCAAAGCACATGCACTAAGGCAACAAAGCGTTGAACCCTTTGCCTCGGGACACACTTCTATTTATATGGGAGATCAACTGGATGTCAACAAATTACATGGAAAGTTTGGATTGTGCACAATGTGGAGATTACAACCGAATTAATATCAAATCATATCTCCTAATACCTTACGCTATTATCTCTTTACAAATATCTCTAACACTCCCCCTTAATCACAACTTTACCAAGTTGAGATTATGTTTAAAATCTTCTTATCTTTTGGTTGATAATACCTTAGTAAATCCACTGCCACTTGATCACCAGAATGTATGAATTGTATCTTGAACTTCCCTAATGATATTGTCGGTATCCTGCGTACTGGGTACCCCATGATACCGCAAGAAGTGCAAGAGAGTTCCACCTGTCAGAGTTGAAGGCTTCCACAGGCCCCACGCGTCACACAGCACTGGACCCGCCTCCCTCTTATGGGTAGCTCCGGGATTGCCACCTGTAATGTAAGACCAGAGTTGAACTCCCAACATAGGGAAGCTCCACGGCTGACACGTGGATAATGATCTCGGACCTAACCCCCAGTAGAGGGGAGCTCCAGTGCCGCCACGTGTATAGCAGCTCCGGACCTATCTCCCCGCTAGGGGAAGCTCCAGAGCTGCCACGTGTGGAGCCTCCGGACCTACGACACCAACGGGAATACTAGCAGATCTCCAACAATACGGACATTCAAGGGACAGTTACTGCTACAGTTACAAGGCCTGATTATGTGCCATTAATACAATATTAATGGTGCATGATCAAAGGACCCTTAATACTGGTACATCGCCATTAAAGCGCGTTATCACACTATTAAGCTACTTAAACACGTTTAGACTGTGTACTAGGCAATAATAATCTCTGGGACCACATGTCGGGTTAGGCAACTCATATAACAACCATTCCTTGGTCTGTAAAAGGGATGTGCTGCACGACACAAAACAACTCAGGCTCATGCGCATGCTAGCTACTGAATTCCTTAATACAACAACACACACTTCGTGGAGTAGGATATTACACTCAGGCGATCTGATCCACATAAATCCTCCGTGTCATCATCTTGTCTAAGATCTCCGCACGCCTAAACTGATAGAAGAACCTCTGTGGGCTACATTTTAGTAGTACCGGGGGAAGTGTTGTTAGTACGCTTTGACATTTGCGCGCCGGGTAGGGGCGCTTGAGATCACAAGATGGTGAACTCCGCCGCAGGGTCAACCAACTGTAACAACACTGTGCAACCTATTGGAGGGAATCCTTCCAACATGCAGCAACCAGCAGGCGCCGTTGTCCCGGCAGGCGTCATACCACCCCCATGACCATTTGCTCCGGCGAACAATGCTGGATAGCAGGATGGAGTACTTGTGTCGGTCACAGCATCGGCAAACAACAATCCTGAGAACGCGCTGATTGCTGCACGTACTCTGCTGGAGCGCCCACCATCACTCGGAGCACCTCAAGGTGTGATGCAGCAGTGGCGTGCTGATGTGCAGCATCTGGTTGTAGCCGCAGTTGATGCTATCAGCAACCAAGGTCCTCCCCCTTAAGGGCAGGCACCAGCTCAACGTAGGACCTTGTCCGGAAGACTTGGTCCTCACGCATCACAGCGTCGGAGGCTTGTTGTGTCTCAACAGGTGATGTCGCTGCCTTCCGGGGCGTGTCGCACCCACACCATGTTGAGGCTATCGACACACGATTTGCGATCAGAGCTTGACTGATGTTATCGACAGTAGGACAGCCGCGTCCATATTGAGCGTGATCGTGAAAGGCGAGAGGCACGGGACAACCCTGCTCTAGTGGGAGTAGGAGGAGGTTGTTCTGCCTTGGCCATGCACCTGGACATGGTCCGTTGGCCACAGAAGTTCCGGCCTCATCGCCGGAAAAATTTGATGGGACTTTCAATCCCGCTGAATTCCTTCAAATCTACTCCACTACTATACTTGCAGCGGGAGGCAATGAGGTCGTGATGGCCAACTACTTCCCTGTGGCTCTAACTTGGACCGCCAGGTCCTGGTTCATGAGTCTTCCACCTGATTCCATCAACAGTTGGGCAGAGCTATATCAATAGTTTACTACCAACTTCGGAAGTTCTTACACCCGACCAGGCACTGAACTGGACCTATTTGTTGTGAAGCAAACAACGGGGGGAATCACTGCGATCCTTTATCTAGCGGTTTTCTCAGGTATGCAATACCATCCCCTCTATCTCGAATGCTTCTGTTATTGTCGCATTCAGACAGGGCGTCCGAGACAATAAAATGTTGGAGAAGCTGGTGATGAAAGAAGTCACCAGCGTCATAGAGTTGTTCAGCCTGGCTAACAAGTGTGCCCGGGCCGCAGAGAGTCGGGAAATGCACTCAAAACCAGCTCCGAAGGCTAACAAAAATCATTCCAAAGCTGAAGCCACTGCCTCCGACAATGTCAAAAAGAATAAGAAGTCCAATGGCAAGAAAAAGCTGTCGGCCGGTGCGCCTACTGCTGCGGCTGTTGCAGCTCCGGGTGGCTGGGGGCAGCGCCCCGAAAATGACCTTGACCTTCGTTAGAAGACGGCGGTAGTTCCAAAATGTAGTGTCCAATCCACAAGATATACAAGCACAGTCTGGAGGACTCCGAGAGGTCCAAAACCTCGTCGAGCGCTACAACAAGCGCTGAGAGGAAGCTCCTTTCCTTCAGAGGGAAGGAAAGCAAAAAGTTGATGAAGCTCCAGATGAGACGGAGCTAGGCTTGCAGGACCTCAAGAAGGTCCTAAAGGTTGTGTATAACACAGTCAATGATGATTCCGACGTCTCTGACAATGAGCGTCGAAATACCCTCAACACCATCTACGGAGGGTCCTAGGACATCACCTCTCTCCGTGTTCTCAAGACAATGCGGCGGGAAATGGCTGCTGTAGCTCCTGCTGCCAGAGTAGAACCACATAAAAAGTGGATGGATATGCTCATCACTTTTGATGCATCAGACTGCCCCAAGAACATGGTCGGAGCTGGCCAACTTCCGCTGATGGTGTCTCCAACCATCAACAACGTTCAGCTCTACCACGTTCTGGTAGATGGAGGCGTAGCGCTCAATCTCTTGAGCTTTGGAGCGTTCATGAAGATCCAACTACAACTCTCGGACCTTCGCCCCTCGATACCTTTCTCTGGGGTAGGTCCGGGAGCCATCAGCCCCCTCGGATCCATCACTCTCCCGGTGACCTTCGGGACACGTGAGAAATACAGGACTGAGAAGTTGGTCTTCGATGTCGCTCACATCAGTCTACCCTTCAACACCATCCTGGGCAGGCCTGCCTTGTACCGGTTCATGGCCGCAACTCACTACGGCTATCTGGTGTTGAAGATGCCAACACCTTCAGGCGTCCTCCAAGTTCATGGAGACCGCGCCACAAGAGTCACCGCGCTAGAGGAACTCCATGCGCTTGCCACGACGCAAGAAGGGACCTCTGGCAAAGAGCTCATTGCTCAACCCCCGAGCACTCGTCATCGAGGCTCATCCTCTGCACCACGCGTGCAACCAAGCGGCGACACCGACGTTCCCGTCAAAGTCATCCAAATTGGTTCCGATGCTCCTCAGCCGTATATCGGGAGGTTTGAACAACAAATCATAACTCGCACTCATCACTTTCCTCTGGGCTAATGTTGACGTTTGCCTAGATCGTCGCAAATGCCTAGGATCCCTTGGGAGGTGATTGAGCACAATCTGAAGATTTATCCCGATGCACGGCCTGTACACTAGAAGCCTTAAAAATAATCAGTTGAGCGACAAAACATCATCCGACACGAGATCAAGAAGTTGCTCGAAGGTGGTTTCATTCGGGAGGTTTTTCATCCAAAGTGGCTGGCAAACCCAATCGTTGTAACTAAGGCCGGCGGGAAACTTCGGATGTGTATCGACTACACCACACTAAATAAGGCATGTCCAAAAGATCCATTTCCACTACCTAGGATAGATCAGATAGTGGACTCCACCTCCGGGTGTGAGTTATTGTGTTTCCTAGATGCATACTCTGGATATCATCAAATCCAAATATCTAGGGAAGATGAAGAGCATATTGCCTTCATAACAGTAGATGGATTGTATTATTATACTACCATGCCCTTTGGTCTCAAAAAGGTTGCTTCAACCTTTGTGCGAGCTATGTACAAAAAATTTGGGGAGCTAATCAGAGACTTGGTGGAGGTATACGTTGATGACATCGTTGTGAAGATCAAGAACAAGGAGTCACTCCTTGACAACTTGCAATCTGTCTTTGACAAGCTGTGCATCACGTGCACCAAGTTGAACCCGGACAAGTGTGTCTTTGGGGTTAGCTCCAGGAAGCTCCTTGGTTTCTTGGTGACTCACCGGGGAATAGAGGCAAACCTGGCAAATATCAAGGCTATAGAAGACATGCGGCCTCCAGCCCGCATCAAGGACGTCCAAAAGCTAACTGGATGTCTAGCTGCGCTTAGCCGGTTCATCTCAAGGCTGGCAGAGTGAGTACTTCCATTCTTCAAGCTATTGAGGAAGATCGGACCATTCCATTGGTCCGAAGAAGCAGAAAAGGCATTCCAAGAGCTCAAGCAGCTCCTCACCATCCTACCAATCTTGGTAGCTCTGAACCCTAGTGAGCCTCTACTGCTTTACATTTCTGCAACTACAAAAGTTGTAAGCATGGTTCTGGTTGCGGAAAGACTAGAGCCACATCCAGTTCAGGAGCCCAAACCCCTCCGGGAGGGTCCGGAGCTACCTGAAGGTGAGTCTGGGTCCCAGCCCCCAGACACTGATCTTCAAGACAGAGTACTAGAAGATCAATTTGTCTCATCTGAGGGAGTTTTAACGACTGTCCAACAAGAACTGGACCAATTAAGGAGGGTTTGGGTTGAACACGAAGAAGATTTGGACCCCTCCGGGAGGGTCCGGGAAACTCAACAAGAAGATCTGAACCCCTCTGGGAGGGTCCGTGTCGATGGAGAGGAAGCTCTGGGCCCTTCTGAGAGGGTCCGGACCGTTCAGCGCCCAGTGTACTTCATTAGTGAAGTACTCCATGATGCCAAGACCAGATACATCGAGGTGCATAAGCTGCTTTACGCAGTTCTTATTGCCTCAAGGAAGCTTCGTCACTACTTCCAAGCCCACAATATATTAGTGGTAACTTCTTATCCATTGCGTGCTATATTGCATAACCCTAATTCAACTGGGAACATCGCTAAGTGGGCGGTAGAGCTAGTCGAGTTCGATCTTGAATTCGCGCCGCGATAAGCAATCAAAAGTTAGGCTTTGGCTGACTTCGTGGCGGAATGGACCCCTTCTCCATCAAATCCTGGGGGGCCCAGTGAGCCGAAACCGGAACCCAAGGTCCCGGTCTTCACCGAGCCTCACTAGACTCTTTACTTCGACGGTTCCGTGTAGAAGCAGGGGGCCGGAGCTGGAATCCTTCTCCTCGCTCCAACCGGGGAGAAGGTCAAATACATGGTTCACCTTGGCTTCAAGGTGACCAACAACATGGCGGAGTATGAAGCTCTCATCTACGGGCTCAAGGTGGCACTATCCTATGGTATCAAACAGCTGTTGGTGAAGGGTGATTCACAACTCATCATAAAACAAGTCAAAGGTGGGTGCTGCTGCAACAACCCCCAACTAGCTGCTTACCTCCTTGAAGTACAGAGGCTTTAGAAAGACTTCGATGTCCTGGATCTCCACCATGTTCACTGTCTCCATAACGCTGAAGCCGACAAACTCTCGACGAAGGCTAAAACCGGAGCTACGGCTCCTGACGGAATCTTTGTCCGGAGGTTGTCAAGACCAACAGCTCAGTCTGCCGAACTGAGCGAAGGGGGCGAGACCAGCACCTCAAAGCTGGCAGTCCCGGTGGCACTGTTACCATGGCATCCACTAAGCGTCGTAGGTGCTGTTGGAAGATCCGAGCAACCCATCACGTAAAACTCAGAAGATCAAGCTCGCTCCGATGCATGTATCTCGGAGATCCGGAGCTACTTGAAAGACAATGTCCTTCCTGAAGATGGTGTAGCCGCTGACCGGATAATCAGATTGGCTAAAAGGAACACGTTGGTAGAAGTGGACCTCTACTGGCGTGGTGCCAATGGTGTCCTAGTGCGGTGCATTGCAAGGGAAGAAGGTCGTGAGCTTCTCGCGGAGATCCATGGAGGCGAGTGTGAGAACCACGCATCTTCTCGCACATTGGTTGGCAA